>JAPDVU010000006.1:164599641-165284641 GCA_026230045.1 Corynorhinus townsendii | reverse complement strand
AAATAGCCTGGAAAATCATTCCCAGTGATTCTCAGTGGATAATGCAAATCTCAATCCTGGTAAAACCTTATGATAATTGTGTAAAACTAGAGGCCTGATGCACAAAAATCGTACAAGGGGCTCAGCCCTCGTAGCCGCAGTGGCTTGCCTTGGTCCTCGCAGCCCTGGCTTCCTCCGGAAGGATGTCCGGAAGGCCGTTTGGCTGTCCGGTCTAATTGGCATATTACACTTTTATTATAGATAATAATATGATATAAAAGAGAGGAAGAATAAACAATGGTTACCTCTGAATCATGAGACCATGGGAGCTTTTCAATATTTCCAAATGTTCTATGAAAACTCCCAGAGTTTTGATATTACTAACTTCTATAAACAATAAATGTCATCTTTTCCCACACTGGACCAGTGTGCCCAGGAGGGGGTCTGATAGAGCTTACGGTGCGGGCTGAGGCCCCCATTGGCAAGGGAGCGTGTCAGGCAAGGGTGAACCCCAAATCCCCTTGAGGTGCAGCTCAGACATACCCAGCTGGTGCACGCCCAGCTCTCCCTACAGACTCCTCCAGAGAAGGCTTTATCATACTCACTATTCTCTGATGTTCATTGACATCCCGCCTCCTCCATGAACCCGTCCCCAACGTTCCAAAAGCACTGTTCTCACCGAATTCTGGTAATGGTCATTCTTAAAGGGTTATTCATAAATAAACCTATTAAATACACATTTATTAAAACCCTACAAATTTATTAAACCGTATAAGTTACAAATTTACACCAGAGGCCATTGCCCTGGGTCCATATGTAGGTTTATTTGGCCTGCATCTGTTTGTTTGTTTTTTCATCAGATTTCGGATAAAAGTCCCAATGGAGGACTTCTTTTAAAAAATACATGTGGCAACAAGGACTAGACACTGATCCGCAGCGTCCCATATACCATGGCACAGACTCTGCCCCGGTCCTCAGTGCGCCCTCTCACTCCTCACCCTAAGCGAGTGTCCGTGGATCATTGCCACTCCGTTTCCTGAGTGAGAGAAATACTTGGATGCTTGTCTCTGCCCAAGGTGGGGACATGAATGACTGACCAAACAGCACTGTGTTTTAGGGAAAAAATGAAAGGAGTCACATTACTTTGTGAAGTGAAGGAAGTCCTCACGTTCAATATAGGTAAGTGGAAAATCTGCTGGGAAAAGTTAACTGAAGATGGCATTGGAAATACACATTTGCCGAGGTCATCTTATTAAATGGCCTAATAACCAGGACCCTGCACCTTCATTCCCTTTACCTTCACGGCCTATGTGGGCTCAAGTGTGAAGGCGGTTGGGGTGACTCTTTTCTCTCCCGGCTGCAAGCTCTCCGAGGGGGCAGAAAGCCTTCTGTCCCAGGCGCCACACGGCACAGCAACCCAGAGAGTGCACTGTGGACTCAGACCCCAACTGTTTCTGGGCTCTGGCACGCTACTGCACATGCGACTGTTGCCATGTTTCTCAACCTTTCTCACCTTCAGTTTCCTCACCTGTAAGATGGGGATGTGAATGCCTAAACTTTACAGGGATGTCATGATAATGAAACAAGTTAATGTGTGAAAAGCTAAGCATAGCACCAGGCACCAAATAAGTGGTGGCCACAAAATTATTTATTACTATAGTTCTTCCATATTCCCTGTAGCACAGTGCTGCTACATGTTTATATTTTCAATAAATGTTACCTGAATTGAAATGACTCTGTAGCAGGTTTTCAATTTAACTGCATCACAGTCTTAGGGAAACTTCCTTCTATTCTAGGAAGATGTCGGGGGGAAACATCAGCAAAATCAAACTTTAACAGATATAAAAGTCTCAGGACATTCTAAAACCTGCCTCACTATCATTCAAACCATCCATGACTATAATTTCACAACAAAAAAACCAAAAGAATTAGAATAAACACATAACATTTTAAAGGTTTACATAAACTCCCTCATTACATGTGTTTCCACTTATACAAAGAATCATTCCCAAACTGGAAAAGAACCCCATGGACCGTGGATTGAAAGGTGTAAGGGCAGCCTGATTGTGCTGTTCTCCAGCTTTAATGAGGTAAATTCTCTTTTTAAAAATTGCAGAAGACTTGATTTGGATTGCCATTAAAGAATTGATCTGGGAGCCTTCTCCCCCTGCCCAATTAAACTGTACTTCAGCATGTCATTAAAAGCTGCTATTCTAAGTATTTTTGGAGGTTCAAAAGGGATTCTTTTCTTTGATTGTATGCCCTTTTATTTTTACTTCAGCAAAAAGAAAAAAAAAGAGCACTTTCATAAATCTCTCTTGGATTTGTCTGCAGCTTATTAGATCACTGTCTTCTCTGATTCCGTATCTAAAGGTTTCTTTCGGGGCTGGGATTCTGTGATCCACCACATCGAAAAGGGGATGGATGTGAAGGACAGCCCCCTCTCAGATCTCTGGAGTGCGGAAGGGACATTCTGGAACTGGATGTGGCTTTGTAACGCTGTAGTTGGGAGGACCAAACCCCTATTTGAAGATCTTTGATACCTCTAAATGCTCTGATGAGAAAAAAAAAAAAAAACTTAGGTCCTCAAAACTCCACGGCTCTTTATTAAAGAAATAAATTGGCTCCAGCCTGTAACCTTTTCCAGCATTCTGAGCCTGGCTCTGTGATTGTGAGGTCATCATGCGGTTTCCCTTCATCTGTTTAACCTTCTATAAAATCACATGATTTTATGGTTATTCTACGGAGGTTAAGTCGCTTGCCCAAGGTCACACAGCGGTGCAGTGAATGAGATCATGCACATTAGCAGTTTAGCATGGTGCCTGGGGCATAGTTAAGGACTCAGCAAACATCCAATGCCATTTCCGCTGCTGATGGTGTTGTTGTTACTCTTCTTCACTTGATATTATACTAAGATACATCCATATTATAGATTGCTGGTGTTCATTGCTTTGACCACTGTAGGAATTCCACGTGTAAATAAACCACAGTTCTTCCTCTCGGCTCAGGAATCTTTTTATCAGATACATAAATAAACAACAAGAAGCTTGCCTTAAGGGCCCAGGCAATCTCTTGTTATAAGAAGAATTCTCATTCTGAGCAAACCATCTCATCTCTTTCATGACTGAGACGGTGTCATGCCTGGAGAAGTGCTAGCAGTCTTGGCACACAATCCCCAGGATGCTAACATAACACAGACGCCTAATTTGGGGCATGCCTTGGGAAGGAGAGGCTACCCCTTTTCCCTGACCATTCAGACCCTTCAGCTTTCACCTAGCACAGAGGAACTGCATGCACTCTGGGGCCAGGGATGGAATCCCTGCCCTCAAGTCTCCAGGGAAGAGCGATGTTCTGGAAACACAAAATGACACTGGCACAGAGAAGAGAGAGGCTGCCCCATGCTTGAAATGGTGAGGAAGACAAAATCAGGTTCCTACCTCACACCATATATGTTTTGCATAAATGTAAGCACTATAGATTGATTTAGGACTATTAAAAATATAAAATTCTTAGTAAAAATATCAATGAAAATCTTTTAGACTTTGGAGTAGAGAAAGATTTCTTAAACAAGACACAAATAGATTTGACTATGAAAGTGATTAATGAGTTTGTATTAAAAATAAAAACTTCTGTCGGAAAAACATATCTTAGCTAAAAAGAGAAGTTATATGTGTAGAAATAGGGAGAAGATATTTGTAATGCATACAATCAGCAAAAGATGAGTATGAAGAGAATATAAAACATCTTGCAAGTCAGTAAGAGAAATACAACCAACCCAATGAAAAAATGCACGAAAGAATGGACAGATATGCTACATACATGAAATGCAAATGGCAAAGAAATATAAGAAAAGATTTTCAGCATCACTGGTGGTCAAGGGAATGCAACCTAAGGAATGATGACATTCTACACTCTTTTTTTTTTTGGGGGGGGGGGGAGAGAGGGTCAAAACTGAGGAAATAGGACAATACCCAGAGTTGAAGAGAATGTGGGTCCACTGACTCACATATGTATTGCTGGTGGAGATGTAAGTTAGTGCAGCCACCTTTGGAGAACAGGTGAACACCGTCTCTGATGTTACATGTTCAGATTCCCTATATCATAGGGTCTGTAACCAAGCAAATCTTCTAGCAATTCTGTGCCCAACAGAGACCCTTAAACACATACTACAAGAGATATGCACAAGAATGTTCTTAGCAGTAGTGCTTACAATAGAAAAAAACACACACCTGAAATAACCCAAATGCCTAAAATTGAAAATATGAGTGAATGAACTCTGGTTTATTCACACAGTGGAATGTCCTACAGCAGTGGTCGGCAAACGCATTAGCAAATATCAACAGTACAACGATTGAAATTTCTTTTGAGAGCCAAATTTTTTAAACTTAAACTTCTTCTAACGCCACTTCTTCAAAATAGACTCACCCAGGCCGTGGTATTTTGTGGAAGAGCTACATTCAAGGGGCCAAAGAGCCGCATGTGGCTCGCGAGCCGCGGTTTGCTGACCACCGTCCTACAGTGTTCAAAACAATGAACACCAGCAACCTGTAATGGGGATGAATCTTAGAATGATATTAAGTGGGAAAAATATGTCCCTCTAAGTTACTCACAGTTCAATACCCTTTTTGTAAAACTAAAATAACCAAAATGCTAGGAGAAATATTTATGCAATAAAACTGCATAAAAAGAACAGCAGTGGAATGATTCACAAAGGATTTAAGAATGTGGGAAAGAGAGCCATGTGGTTATATGAAGCTGATTGTTAAGTTTCTTTAAATATATCTTTATTGATTTCAGAGAGGGAGAGAGCGATAGAAACATCAATGATGAGCGAGAATGAATCACCGATCTGATTGGCTGCATCCTGCATGCCCCCTACTTGTAATTGAGCCTGCAACCCAGGCAGATGACCTGACCGAGAATGCAACAGTGACCTTCTGGTTCATAGGTCAATGCTCAACCATTGAGAAACACTGGCCAGGCTGATTGTTAAATATCTAGTTTTTGTTTTGGGTGGTGAGTACATGGATATTTAACTTATTAAAATAACTAACTGAATATGTACCTAAATGAAAGCAGGCCCCTGTATGGACCAGTGATGAGGTGTATTTTGAATCAACAACTAGAACGACTCCAGTTCTGTACAACGTTCTTTCCTTTTCCTTCTGTTAAGGGACGCTGACCAATAACAATGATGTATTTTACCACCAAGGTCCACAGACTAGTTCCTGGAAGCTGATATCAGTAAGACCCTAAGCAGACTGAGCACACAAAGAAATAAAATTTAAACCTCGTCTGTCAGGAGTTCACTTCATCAGCGCAGACAATCACATAAACAGACAGATGAGGGAATAAAACCTCAGGTATCATGATGCAGGTTTGCCCTGTGTGCTTGGGAGCCACTTCTCTCTGCCCATTCTGTTTTCCTGCCTCCACTCAGGCTCTAGGAGCTGTGTTTCCAATTAGAGAAGGTCAGGCCAGGGGCCACCTGCATCAGAATCCCCTGGGGAGGCTACTGCAATGCACCTCCTGGCCCCCTTCCCGATCTTCAGTGTCAGAATCTCAGGTCAGGGGTAGAGTCCAGGATTCTACAGTTTTAACAAACTCCCCAGGTGTAGCCAAGGATTGAGAGCTCTGCCTCTCTGGGGTTCTACACCTTGATTTATCCTCTTTGTGATCCCAGGACGATATTTTGAACCTACTGAACTCCCTACTATCACACCTTCTCATATTAGCCAGGTACCCTGGCAGCCAGTCCATTTTATAGCCCCAGGGAAGAGGAATGAGGAAGGCCTCCTTGGAAAAGAAGAATATAGAATGGGAGGGAAGGGTGAAAGGCCTCTTTGTCTGCTGTTGAGACCTGAATCCACAAGATTCGTGTGTCCCAACACCCCTTCTTGAGCTAAAGTCCCAACGAGAGCCATTTAGATAAGTTCTAGGGAAAGCCAAAGGCAGAGTCTTTCTTCCCTTTCCTAGTTGGGTCCCCAGGACCCTGTCCCAGAATTTTTTTGAGAGGGAGAGGGGACTGTTTGAATTAGAAAGACTGCTTAAATCTGAAGCCACAAAATGTCTTTACTTGAAAATTTTAAATTGTCACAGGACACAGTGATGTGGAGACTCAACAAGATTAGATGAGATTATAAACAAACAGAATCAAGAAGCTGCATCATCCTGGCACATGGAGGGCGGTGCAGAATTTGCCAACTCATAGCCTTTGTGTGCCCACTACCTTCCCAGGGCCTGACCTGCAGTGGGGATTGAGTGAGTGTTGAACAGGACTCAACCGTAAAGCCTGAGCTATCAGAGAGGGCATACTGCAGACTTGAGATCTGGTCTGGTTCTCAAAAAAATGGGTAGGAACTATTAGTCAGGGTGTCTGGGGGCGGGAAGGAAGTAGGGAGGCAGTGGAAGGTATTCCAGGCAGTGTTTGCACAGAAAGAAATTGTGGAAGGGCATGTATGGTGCTAGGAGAGGAAAGAAGCCAGCCACAAGCTTGGAGCATGTCCTGGGAAAAAGAGGGCCTGTTCCCTCCCTGTTTTTTTCCTTCAGAAGAGTCTGATGTGGACATCCCAAGCCTCAAGCAGCCTGCTTACAGGGCGGCTCGCTGCAGGAAAACTGTGCTCTGAAACTCTGCAGTGGCATAGCAACCACTGGCATCAAGAGTCCCCTCTCCCGCCCAGACAAAGGTCCCTGAACTTAGTTGCCCAGCACTTAGGACAAGGGAGGGGAATGAGGAATAGAAGGGAAAAAATCCCTCAGAAGGAACAGGGAGGCACCTTTTCTAATACGGACAAGGAAGCATTTCCAATAAGAAAATAAACACTATCTTCTTTTTATTCATTATGAGAACAAAGCATGGTGTAGTGGAAAGAAGATGGGTTTTGTTATTCAAATGACTTGTATTCCAAATCTAGCTCTAACACCTACTATCTGTGACTGAGAGAAAGGGTGCTTGTCAAGTGGTCCATGAGTGTTCTCCACTTCCCAAGCTCCCTTGCACCTAGGATGGAAACATGTGATGGGTTCTGGCCAGTGGTCTGTGGATGGCATCAGTGGGTGTCACTCTCGTGGTGAGGTGGTTGAGAGCAGTTGTGCTTCCTACCTCCCTCTCCTTCCTGCTGCAGGGAGGCCATGGGTACCAGCTGGCATAGTTTCTGGAGGGCAAGCGGTATAGGACCTTCATCAGGTTTATGCAAGAGAGTAATGAACTTTTACACTGCTAAACCATTGAGATTTGGGGATCAATTTGTTATGCCAGCAACACATGGTCCAACACACTACTAACCAAATATATTGAGTAGCTTTTGGTCTCCTTGGGATGAAAGTTACTTGACCCTCTAGGTTTCCCCATTTATAAGATGATGGGGAAAATAATACCTATGCAACTGAGTTGTAAGAATCTAACACATGTGTTGTCTGTATGGCCCCTAGATAGTTGACATTTAATAAATATAAGTCTCTTCCTTTAAGATATTGATGTCATTATTATTCTTGTGGTCATTATTGTGATACAACAGATGCCTCTAAAACAGATGCCAGCAACGATGTCAGGAATTTTGCTGGTTCTTTTACATACACTTCCATTTCTGTAGCTAAAGAGGCCAAGGCTCAAAGAGGCTACTTTTTTAAAGGAACGCAGCTAGTAAGTGACGAAGCCAGCATCATAAACAAGCACAGCCTAAATCAAAAGTCCATATTCTAAGGGCAACATTTCTACTCGCATTTTCCAGAGGTGGAACCCTGGAGGCTCAGAGACCTTACATCAGCTCACCAGGCAGAGTAAAGACTGCTGGAGTCAGCGGACTTTTCTCTATTCCCAGCCCCTGCTACGGCGATGTGGTCGTTAGAAAAGAGAAACCCCTATGGAGCTGGACCTCCCACCCCCCGCAGTGGCCCAGCCCATGGTGAAATGAGGTCCCACAACTCCAAATACTGTGGGCAACAGATAAGAAGGGGAGGAAGAAGGAAACTGCATCTGGATAAAGAGAAAACTCTATGCTTTGTGTTCAGAGAACAGCTCAATAAAGTTTCCAAAGAAAAACCCATTGGCTGAAAATAAACATGGGAAGAGTTTCCAAATCACTGTTGCTCTCTGTCTCTCTGTCTCTGTCTCTCTGTCTCTGTCTCTCTCCTGTTCCCTTTTCCGCTCCTCTGTTTGTTTTGGAAGTTGAGAAAAGCAAGCAATGTGGATCCTAAAGCAGTTTACACTGAACCAGATGGCGCATCTGATTAGCATCAGACTAAAAAGACACATTACTTAGAGATTAGGTTCTCAGAGGGACAAATCTGTTCCAAAGGACCAGAAGGCCTGGCTTCCTCGCAGACTCCCCTCAGAGCTCTCCCAGGGCCTCTCTGTTCCTCCTGTCTCCCATCCTCACCACCAGGCAAGTCTGAGTTTGGGCTGGCGAAGAGAGCAAATTAGTCTGCACAGATGTCCCAGTTCTCCTCCCACTGTCCCTGCCATCATTCACACAGGGCCAGCCACTCTGCCGGGACCTTGACTGCTCTGACTCGACTCCCCTGCACCCCAAACTAACAAGCCACATTATGCCCCTGAGTCTGAACCACAGTCCAGTGAGACCCATGCTGTGGTTATTTAGAGAGGAGGAAATTGAAATGTAAAGGGATTAAGTAATTTACTCAGGATCACAGGCCAAGTAAAAGTCAAAAGTAATTGCCTCCAGGAGAGAAAAATAAGGGGGGGGGGGGGGGAAGGAGCTTTCATGGGTACCTGTGTGCATGAGTGCATGTATGTATTCTGAAAGAGCTCCAAGGAGCAAATCATGACAGAGGATGGCTGTCAGGCGTCCCAAACTCTAAGTATGTAGAGGCTGCAGCAAGGGAAACAGTGAAGTGAGACACCATACACACCTCGCCCTGACCTATTCTTCTCCTTCCAGACACACCTGGCAAGGGTGCTCTGTAAAGTACTCCAGGGAAATGAAATAAAACCTGGAGAAACCATTCAAGGCCAGAATGGGAAGCACATACAGACCAGCCCTTTTAAGTCCCCGGCTTCTCAGACCCCGAGGAAAGCAGGTAGGTTCCAGGGAAACAAAGAAGCTTGGCTCACGGTTATGTGCAATTATCAGACATGAAGGAGCCCAGCCAACATGGCTCAGTGGTTGAGTGTCGACCTGTGAACCAGGAGGTCATGGTTCAAATCCCGGTCGGGCACAAGCTTGGGTTACAGGCTCGATCTCCAGCGTAAAGTGTGCAGAAGGCAGCCAATCAATGATTCTCTCTCATCATTGATGTTTCTATCTCTCCGCCCTTCCTCTCTAAAATCAATAAAAATGTATTTAAAATAAATAAATAAAAATAAAACATGAAGAATGCCCTCATTGCAGGAGATCCAAAGGTCAAGGTGGAAGTTGGAAAAATGAAAGAAGCAAAAGAAAGAATAACCACAACGCCAGGAATAACCGTGGCCGCTGGGAATGGGGCATTATTCTGTGATAAGCGCTTTAAATGTACTATCCTTTTACTAGCCCACACCACAGCCTTCTGAGACAGACCTTGTAACTGTTTTTCCCATTTTACAGATGAGCTTACTGAGGCTCAGAGAGGTTAAGTAAATCGCCCATAGTCCCATAGCTGATAAGGGGCTGCATCAGGAATCTAACCCGGGCCTCGTAAGACTCCAGAATGAGTAGCCCTAAGCAGTGAAGTTTCTCCCCTTCTCCATAGGATCCTCCTGAAGACAGGCCAATAGGACAGTCGGCCAACATTTCATAAACTGCCTAAGAGCCTCTGGCCCTCTGCTGATGGCAATGTTCACGGCTGTGAGAGTCAGCTGACGTCACCGACAATAATCCAGACAATTTGCACATCTTGCAGGTAAAACCGGTGCAGGCACAAAGCAAATCTGGTCCCTGAGGCTCAGGACCCTGCACAGGGAGAACAGGAGGGATCCCATTACAGCTCAGGCTTGGCTAAGGAACCCAGCTCACCGCATGGACGGGTACGAAGGGAGTGCTCACACACAGGCACCCCAGAAGCACACATGGATTCGGACTGTTTTCATTAAGAAGGGGGATGAGCTGAAGTTTCCCTTGGGGGTTATTTTGGGAAGAGGGTTCACTTAGCAAGGAAATAGTGGGAGAGGAGTCTCCTGAAGCTGTGCATAGAGCACACTGCGTTTACGTGTGAGCCAAAGACGGGAGACTAATTACACGTTGCCTCCTCTTTAACATGGGCCCCCCAAAGGCTCTCTGCTCACCCACTTCTAACATCCGTATGCATTGAAGCTAAGAATTTTGCATTACTTTTGTAGCTGTGTACAGCACCGGCCTTCTGTCTGGTAATATTCATCAGAGGGTTTTTACTGAATCTGAAACTCAGAGACGCGGCAGGCCTGGTGAGCAGCAGCTGTGCAGCTGGCCCTGGGACTATGCTAACCCTCCGGGGCCACCGCCCAGCCCAGGAGATGCGGCTGTGGTAAGGAATTACTCTGCCTTCTGCCAGGCTGGAGCAGACACCCCGTGCCCCACCCGGGACAGTGCCCGCACTCTCTCCGGCCTTGACACTGAGCAGGGCCCCTCACAGTGACGGCAGCTCTGAACAATGAGGAGAGCCAAGTAACCCTGCTCTCTGATGCCTATGCAGCACCACATGGAGCCAGCGTCATCCTTGTCACGTCCCTAGCAGGGGACTCGATTCATCTCTGCAGTGACACCACCTGAGATCCAAGAAGGGCCTGCCAGGGCAGGAGGGGGCAGGCATGTCTCAAAGCTTTCAGCGTGAGGGCAGTTGGCTCTGATGTGGAAGTCAGAACTTGAAAACCACAGCACGTTCACTTGGGAAAAGCTAGTAATAAAGAAATGCAACACGACGCACCAGGATTCATGTCCAACTGCCTTGCACAAGCCACCGTGCACAAACAAAGCATAAATGCATTGCATGAAATCTGTTGTCACACATCTGTCTGAACAGTCAGGAAGCCACAGACATGAATATAAAATCACAACCCTTTCTTCCCATGCCCTTGTCTTATCCTCAACTCCAGGGACTCCCACGGCGACTTTGGATGCACCATGTTAACCACGCATTGGGGAAGAAATGTTTTACAGCAAAAGTGGCTCCTGGTTATGTCAGTGATTACCAGGCAATTTACATAAATATTCAAGCTTCACTCTGCATGAATTCCAGTTGGGTGCTGACTGACCCTCTGCTTCCCAAGCCTCTCGTTCCTTGCCCAGGGGGCTTACTGACACCAGGGTGGACAGAGAGGGGCCTATTGGAAAGGGTTGATCTCGGGCTAAAGAGAACACTGCTCGCCCTGGAGTCAGGCGTGATGCCAGGAAGGCTGAGTGTGACGAGCTGAGGCAGACAGTGAACAGTGACTTCTAAGTCCTATCTGATCTTACCTGGAGGAGGTGTGGCCACCTAGCTCTCTGGCCTCAAAAACAGGAGGCTCTTGACAGTGGAGTGCTGGTTAGGACTGGTGGTTACCAGGTCAGTTTGGGTGAGCAGGAGGCTGACCACACTCCTGTTCAAGTCCACGGCCATGCCCTGCTCTTCAGGAAATAGCATTAGTGAGGGAAGGCAGGGACAGGGTAGTTGCATGACATGCTACTATTTGAGCAACAATAATTAGACACCAGGGGAGGATGTGTTGCATACAGTTGTCACTTGAACGAGGGTGTAAGCTGCACAGCTGACTTAGACTCGGATTTTTTTTTTTAATTGGCCTGTGCAGGAGTGCCGAGAGCTTTTGAGACCAATGTCCCCCACTTCCTGACCTGCAGTCAGTTGACACTCAAAGTTCAAGCAAAGTGTTATTAAAGGATCAATTCCACGGTTGGGAATCCATGTATCCAGAGGCGCTGGAAGCAAACACTGGAGACTGGGACCACTGGGTTGCCTCTAGGGAAGGGGACCTAGTGGCTATGCATGGGTCTGGGGGCATCTCCTGCAGGTGGCGCCTTCTCACACCCTGGCATTTGGATCCTTATAAAATGTATTACCTATTCAAAGATGACTCACATTTTTAAAAAACTAAAAGAGAAAATGAATTCTCACTCCATCAGAATCTCTGAGATGGGTTGTAGAAATCCACATGTAAACAAGCTCTCCAGGTCATTCTGACCCTCTGGAAATTTTGAGAACTTCTCCATAACAGGATCTTTCTACCAAAAGCAGCTTCACCTACCTCCTCTCACATTGAAGAAAGAAGCAAGAACCATAGAATAGAAAAACCAAAGCATCCCACTCCAAATTTACCACCTCATTAAACTTTCTCAGGAGAGACAAACAATGCCACCTAAGCTCTTCTAAAATCAGTTTAGATTCTGGTATCTAAGTTGTCAGTTTAGATACTTTTCTCATTTACTCGGATTAAGGGAGTGGTTAGGGAGCCGGTCTAGTAATTGGGCAGATCGCTCTGTCCAGCCAAGCATGTAAGGAGCAGGACCACATGAGGAGTACGTGGGGTCTGTGGCCCCGCCCACCCAGCCAGGCCACTTTGCACTCACCTTGCTTTTTAAAGAGGTTGCTTTGGACTATCTCGTTCATGGACTGGACCTTCTGCTTCTGGAGTTTCACAGGCGGGATGCAGGTATAGAACTCATACAGGAGTTGGCTGAGGCAGGAAATCAGGAGACAGAGAGTCAGTGAGACCAGTGTCCCCAACATCGTAGTACTTACAGCCCACCCCCAGACTGCCAGCTTCCTTGGCCGCCCAATTCCTAGCAGGACATTGGCTGCTTAGTAAACCTTCAGTGAAGATGTGCAGCTGGTCTTGATGTTGAACACCAATAGCATGCAAAGATGTGAAAATCCGAAAAGGAATGCCAGTCACCCTGAGCACTGACTGTGCATCTGGCACGTGCTTTGCCCTTTACATCCATGATGCCCTTTAAACCTCACGACTGACTCTATGAGACAGCTCCAATACTTATCCCAAGTAGGATAAGTATTTACAAGGTTGAGAAAGGTTAACTAAGTTTCCCAAGGCTACGCAGCAAAGGGGTTGAAGAAACAGGAGTTTAAAACCAGATTCTCACTTCATTATCATATCACTTTATTTACTAATGTTTTATGTGATTAGTAATGCTTTATGATACATCTTAAGATCAAACAAGGTCCTTAATTTTAAAAATACATAAAAAGTTGTCGGTTATAACCCACTTGGGACATGAAAAAGAAGATAGCTCTTCCCAAATAGAGTGAAAATAAAACTATCACTGAAACAAAATTATAGCCCCTATGAGCTTTCCAAAATGAGCTCCCTGCATTCATTTATTCTTTCAAGTACTTATTAAGTATCTATGTAATATGTGACCGCCAACGTGCAGAGCAGTGGGGAGACAATGGGGAGAGACTCCGTCCCAGTGGCATGGAACTTATATTCTAATGGAGGCCCACACAGGACACAGAAGTAAGTAAATCAATGCAAGTTGATATATGCAGTAAGAAAATAAATAAGAAGTCGTGCCAGAGAGTGATGGTGCAGGCTGGGGAAGGAACTTAATTTCTTTACAGAGTTAACTTCTCCAAGAATCTAACATTTAGTTTAAGGCCAGAAAGATGAGAAGAAGCCAGCAAAAGTTGTCATATAAACAGAAACAGGACATCATTAAAAGCAACAACTGGTGAAATCTGAGTGAAGAAAGGGGTGCAGTGAGTAGACTTGTGCCAGGGTGAAGTTCTCAGTTGTGATAAGTATGCCATAGATACGGGAAAGGTGAACATTAAGGAAGGCTGAGCGAAGGGCCTGTGGGAACTCTATACTATCTTTGCAACTCTTTTCTAAATATAAAAGTATTTCATATGAAAACGTTTTAAAATCTCCCATGTGTTAACTTGGAACTTAAGAAGGAAAGGGCATATCTGGCTCAGATGGCCCCATCCTAAGAGCGCAGTCACATTACAATAGTGTGTTCATTTCATGAGAACAGAGTGAAGAAGGAGAAAGCAAAAGGGCATTTGGGGCAAAGACTGAAACCCCAAATCACCTTCAAGCCCAGGTGAAATGGAGACATTTATAGCAGACATTAAATGGAGTGCTTGTCGGGATCCCCCCTCTCCCTCTGAGTCCCTGGCTTGATAACAGAGCCCAGGAAAGTACATCATAAGCTCTCACCTGAGTAACTTCGCATCAAAGACCGTTTCCACATCATGGAGGACAGATGGGATGTATTTCAAAGCCGCCACCTAGGTGGGAAGGGAAATAAACATGAGTGATGCCCACATCCAACAACTCTGCTTGGTGAGGAGGACACTTTGCCACTTGACACAGATCAAGGGAGATTGGTCGTGCATCCTGGGCACAGCTACAGTGATTTGAAACTCTCCATGTAGATTAAAACATAGGCAGGCATATACTCTGTATACAAAAGTAAGTCACAACTGCCTCTGTCTTCAAGGAGGCAGTAATGTAGAGAAAATCCACAGACTTTGAAGTTATACTGACCTTCAGTCAAATCCGGGTTCTATTTAGTAAGCCACCTGGCTTTGGATAAAACAAGCTCTCTGACATCTCAATCTCAGCCATAAAACTGAGGAAATAAAACCTATTCTGCAGGATTGTGAAGACAAAAAAATACAATTGGTAACTTCTATCATTAACGGAAGATGATGTGCTTGAATTGGTTTGTTGGTAGCGAGGATGGCTTCGGACTGAGTCATGCAGACTTTCTCTCCTTGGCCAATGTGTGAACAATTGCGGGAGCATCTTGGTCCACTAGCTGGTGCGGGGGAACTGGGCCCCACGGTGGATTGTCCTTCCCTCTGTGCACCTTGACTCATGCACCCAGAGGCAGGAGGCACGCCCGCCCTCTCGCCTGGCAGTGCCATTTACATACCCCTACACATACCCCCACCCCCCTGGTGTCTGTGACCACTGGTTAGGCTTATATGCGTGCATACAAGTCCTTTGGTTGATTTCTCCCCCTTACCCCCACCCTCCCCTACCTTCCTTGAGGTTTGACAGTTTGATCGATGCTTCCCTGTCTCCAGGTCTGTTTTTGTTCAACAGTTTATGTTGTTCATTATTTCCCCTAGATGAGTGAGATCATGTGATACTAGAAATACACTTATAAGAACTGAAAATGGGACAAGCAATAATGGTTATGCTGAGAGGCAAATGAATCAGTCTGTAGTGAGTTTCTTTCTGGGCCAACAGTTCTTTTGAGTCCCAATTTCAATGTCAAACAATTCCTTATGTGTACATATCAGCAATGATATTTCAGTTCTGGATGGTGGGCAAATGGTGGTAATACAGGTCCGACCCTCTCTGGTTTGGTCCTGGGCAACCTGCAGCGACGCACAGCTGCTGATTGCTAGTATGGCAAGGCATCGTCAGTGTTTTCCTTAACTAAGGAGGTAAAAGACCTATATGTGGAAAACTACACGACACTGAAAAAGAGATAGAGGAAGACATAAACAGATGGAAGAACATACCATGGTCATGGATTGGTAGAATCAACATCATCAAAATGTCCATACTACCCAAAGCAATCTATAAATTCAATGCACTCCCCATTAAAATACCAACGGCATATTTCACAGACCTAGAACAAACCTTCAAAAAATCCATCTGGAATGACAAGAGACCCTGAATAGCTGCAGCAATCCTGAGAAAGAAGAACAAAGTAGGGGGGAATCTCAATACCAGATATTAAGCTGTATTACAAAGCCACTGTTCTCAAAACAGCCTGGTACTGGCACAAGAACAGACATATAGATCAATGGAATAGAGAACCCAGAAATTGACCCAAATCACTATGCCCAATTAATATTTGACAAAGGAGGCATGAACATACAATGGAGTCAAGACAGTCTATTCAACAAATGGTGCTGGGAAAATTGGACAGATACATGCCAAAAAAAATGAAACTAGATCACCAACTTTCACCATACACAAAAATAAACTCAAAATGGATAAAGGACTTAAACATAAGATGGGAAACCATAAAAATACTAGAGGAATCCACAGGTTGAAAAATCTCAGACATATGCCGAAGGAACTTCTTCACTGATACTGCCCCTAGGGCAATGAAAACTAAAGAGAAAATAAACAAATGGGACTACATGAAAATAAAAAGCTTTTGCACAGCAAAGGAAACCATCAATAAAACAACAAGAAAGCCCACTGCATGGGAGAACATATTTGCCAATGATATCAACAATAAGGGTTTAATCTCCAACATTTACAGCGAAAATTCCTTTCTTAAAGAAAATCATATCTAGTCATATGCAAGTCAGCATCTTAGTCAACATACATGAGTAGGACTAGTCTCTGAGAATGTTCAGTGGGGCAGAAACCACGCCAAATGCCACTGCTAGGTTCCTTTGTTAAACCTTTGTGAAAAGTGGCCAAAGCAAGGCCATCCTGGAGGATCTGTCCAGCCCCTCCTACACCTTCAAACCCGGAATGTTTGCACTGGGCAAATAACAATTAGACTGGCCCGACCAACAGCGTCGTACCAACCACTGCTGGCAGAGCTAATGGGGGAAGCACAAGAACTAACCATAAGGATTAATGATTACGAACTCTTGGAGATGGAATCAGTAGCCAGTCCTGTCTGGCTAAAGAATAACTCAGTTTGCTAACACCAAAAGAAATTCCTTTATTCTATGCATGTAATCACTGCCCTTCTATTTTCTCGTAAAATCCCTTTGCCTTCACTCTGTAAACAGGACTCTATTTGGGTTTCTGCCTCAATCAGAGTTCCAAGAACTGCAATTTTTTAAATGTGTTTTTTTTTATTGATTTTTAGAGAGAGGGGAAGGGAGAGGGATAGAGAGATAGAAACATCGATGAGATAGGAAGGAACATCATCGATCTGCTGCCTCTTGCCTGTACTCCTACTGGGGATTGAGCACGCAACCCGGGCATATGTCCTGACTAGGAATCAAACCCACAACCTTTTTTGGTCCCTGGGTCGACATTCAACCACTGAGCCACACCGACAGAACTGCAATTCTTTTCGATCCCAAATAAATGCTTGTCACCTCTCATTTTGGCTTCTTAAGTTAAAACCTTACTTCAGCCCTACCAGGGAAATATTTTTTTCAAAGATAAAGACCTTCTAGCACATCAAGATTCAATAACCAGCCTAAGGTTCCAAAGTTAGTGAGTGAGAGAGCCAGGATTCAGCTTCTGGCAGGCAGCCTAGAGAGCTACCCTCTAACCCTGGAGCTACATGTCCACCTTGCTCAAATAGTAACTATCTCTCTCTGTGCCTACATCCTTTTCTTCCTGTTCTCTATCATTTTTATAGGTCAGTCATACATGTTTGATGTAAAAAATGTGCATAAGTTAAAGCAATGGGATGAAAATTGTCCCTCAAGTTCCACAACTCCATCTCAGCTCCAGTCCTTTCTCCCCAGAAAGGACCACTGTCAACATCATGGTCAGTTCCTTCCAGACTGCTTTCTATGCACGAATGTGTGTTTGTATGTGTATGCATGTATGTGTACATGTGTGTAATGTTCACAGTTCTGCAACTTGCTTTATTGCAGCTAATCATATGCCAGTGGTATTTTTGCATATCACTCCATGGAGTGCACTCCATTCATTTCTAACCACTACACAGCGATGCCCTGTGGATACACTATACCATTTGAATCCCTCCTCTACTGATGGGCTCTGTGCTACCTTTAGGTTATCTTTACTATAAAATATGTAGTAAGAAAATACTTGACATATACATGTGTATATGTGTAAGATTCTCAGTAGGATGGATGGTCTGCTCGAGGAGAAATTAGAGTTTCGAAATGTACACACATATATACAAAGGTACACACATATACATTTTAGGAAATAGTGTCATATTACCTCGGAAAGAAGCGGTGATCAATTTCCTTTGACTCCTTTCCCTATAACCTTGCTAACCCTACAATATAAACCTTTTTAATTTTGTCAATATGATATATAATTTGCAATTCTTTGGTTTCTAGTGCAGGTGTTGATTGAACATCTGGATTCACAAAATTGACTGTCCATATTCTTCCCCACGTCTCCTTTAGGTGATATCTCACTGGGTGGGGGAATTCTTTATGTATCGCTAATATTAACCCTTTCCCAGTGAGACCCATTGCACAACTTTCCTCTTGCTCATCCCGCAGTTCCACGGTTGCTGTCTTTTAGCTTTGTTTATCATATCTCTCATCACACAGAAGGTTTTTAATTTGTATCTTGTCAGATTTGTCAGACTTCTTTGCAGTTATTCGATGTTGTGTCTAGAGATTTATTCTTTTTTCTTTCAAATCACGATGACAGGAGATAACAAGATTCAAAAGCTGATGTTTCTAAAACTACATCCTTGTCCCATAGGATGGTGTTAGGTATTCTGTGGGGAAAAGGATTTTGCATTCCAATCATTTGGGAAAGTTTGGTTTAAGCAACAATAAACCAGTGAATGTATTCTTTATTGCAGAGCTTTTCAGGATTTCAATAAGCCAAGATGCATTGTGACATCCCTGCAGGCAGCTCAGTACACCTCGCTCGTCAGGCCATCTTTACCAGGAAACGCCAAGCAGGTAGAGCCAACGCAGACGCCTGCAGGCCTGGGCAAGCAACAGAAAGGAGGGGAATGAGCCCCGCACAGGCCAGCGGGAAGAGATGTGCTGTGTGGATGCACCCTCTATCCACAGGATGCGTTGTTCTGATTCACGCAATTAACACCGTGCCAGCCAGACCAGACACGTCTGCAGCTGCACTTCATCGGCTGCCAGCTCACTCAGGTCTCAGAGACACCGGAGGCTGAGGCATATGCCCTGAAAAAGGCTGGTCCGAGCACTCCGGTCGTTCACTCATTCTCAGGCCAAGGAACACAGAGTTCTGGGCCACGGGGATCTCAGCTGGAATCCTGGCACCAGCAGGTGCTAGGCCCGGTCCTCCGCACCACAGCCTCAACATCTCCATGTGGAGTGGAGGGGAATGACTTGGAACACAGCGCATCGGGCACCCACTGGAATGCCCAGCAGGCAGCAAGCCCCCAAAAGTGTGTGTGCTGGATCTCTGCTGCATCACCTCTCATGCACCTGCCCTCATTCCCCAGCACCTGGAAGAACCATAATATGAACTCATCCTACCAAAGACCCAAGTGAGAGAACAAAAACAGAAAGAAACCCTCAGCCAGTTGGGGAAGCCTGGACTTCAGCGTAGCATCACTTCCGGGCTTGGGGGTGAGGCTGTAGACAGAGAGGGCCCAGGAGCCTACATCGGCCTCACAAGTCAGTGCTTCAGCTATTAGTAAGGAGGGGCCCGGCTGGGAGAAGGACCACTGAGGGAGGGACCCACCTTCCCAGCTCTGGGCTGGCAATAAAGGAAAAGTTGCCGCCCTGAGACTCAGAGGGTGTTATGAACTCAGCGGGAGAGTATTAAACTTCCATCTCGTCCAGGCGCCCTCCCAGAGAAGTGGCAGGCTGTGGTTTTTCTTTTCTGATGGGGACAGCCCATCTCTGACACAGGAATTTTGCCAAGTCTGTTGTCACAGCCACACTGTCACAGCACAGCATGGCCGCGGGGCTCCTGTCCTGAGCCCTCCCTTCACGCAGCCCTGACACACCTGAGCAGAGGGAGAGCAGGTAGGTTCCCAGAAGGGAGGGCAGATCGGCCATTAGACCTGCTGGAGACCCGGCTGGGTGTCTGTTTCTAAGGCCTGGGGACTAGGCACAGCTTCGCCTGTTGGCCTCCTGGGAACCGGGTGGCCTTACTGTCACTGTTAATTTTATTATATGTGATATTTAAGGAAAACACAGGCAGTATGTTCATGTTCCTGTATGAATATACACGTGTATATATAATAGGAAAATGCATACATATATAATAGGATTATCAATCATGGGGTTTTAAAATAGCATCTATTATTGGAAACGTTACATGCATCAAATACTTCACATGCATGATGAGGTTTCATTCTTACATCTACTTTACGAGTGGACACAGTGCTCTTGTTTTACCAATGAGGAAAATATGGCCGAGGTTAAATACTTTGCCAGAAGCCCCATAATAAGCAATGCAGCAAGGACATTAATGCTGCCGCTGCCCCTCTTGGTAAGTGGAGGGATCTCAATGAGGGAGGGAGAGAGGCTGATTTGGGGGCAGAGGTAGAGAAAGCACCTCTCTCTCTTTAGGACCATAGTTTTTGAAAGAAGGTAGTTTTTTGACATCCCTTAAGTTAAGGACTCGCCTCACCAGCTATATAGGAGCTGCAAGAACAGCCACCAGGAAAATGTTTGCCAGGTCATTAACGGGTTTATCATGTGACGCCAAGTGAATTTCCTAGATTACTCATCAGTTCTGGACCCCTCTGCCAGAGGCCAGGCAGGGCCCCCAAGAAGAGAGCCAGATGCCCACCAAGCAGCGGTGATTTCACTGCCCAGGGAGGAGTCACGGGAGGACATGCAGGATGACTGCTATCCAGGGGGACTTCACCAGAATTGATCAACCTGGGCTGCTAGCAAACAACGAAGGTTTAAAAATAAAAACAAACCAAACTGCTGGCACTCTGTCAAAATCAAAGGGGACTTTTCTTCTGAGGGTTTCCAGACTCTCTGTCTCTCTCTGTAAAAACAGAGAGAGCTCAGTCTGGGTGCCAGCAGACACACACTTCCAGCCAAGAGAGCCCATTGTGCAATGAGGCGACGCTCCCCCGAGCGCTGACATCCTCCTCACCCGGGAGCGCAGACAGCAGTCCCATCCCACCCCTTGCCAACCCCTTCCTTTTAGCCAAGTGATGGCGGTCAAGGTCCATGGAAACGGGACAAACGATGTCACAGAAATCCACCACAGCATGACGAGAGGAAGGCATGCAACACTCTCGGGGACATTCAGTCTCGTCACTCGTCTCCCATGTGTCCCCAGGCCCCTGAGGCTTGGCAGGAGGCAGGCGTGGCTGCAGAGGCAGACTGTCTGAGTTCACGTCCAGCTGGATCATGTCTATCTACTGTCCTTGGGGAAATCAACACCATGTGCTCTAGTTTCTTTGCCAAGAGAATGAAGGGAATAAAGTTACCTGCTTTATAGAGTCGATGCGAAGATTAATTTAAAAAAAAAAAAAAAAAAAAGGTGAGCTGTCAGTATAGCCACAGCAGTCTCACTGGAACAAAATTTCATCATTCCCAAATATTAATTCTAAGTGTGAGGTATATTTATGAGGTATATGGTTGAGAAGGGGACACAATTAAAGAATCATTTAAAGCCCTAGCCGGTTTGGCTCAGTGGATAGAGCATCGGCCTGCTGACTGAAGGGTCCCCAGTTTGATTCCGGTCAAGGGCACAAGCCCGATTGCAGGCTCGATCCCCAGTAGGGGGTGTACAGGAGGTAGCCAATCAATGATTCTCTCTCATCATTAATGTTTCTATCGCTCTCTTCCTCTCCCTTCCTATCTGAAATAAATTTAAAATATATATTTTTAAAAAGGAATCATTTAAAAACCTGAAGTGACACTCCAGTGCCTGCTGTTAAATATTATGTCTCACCTCTCCTACCTCTGGGGATTCAGCATACAGTCCCTAGGCCACATCTTAAGAATGGGCCCCTTTCTTCCCTTAGTTCAGACATCTGAATATTTTATGCTGATTAACAATGAAAGGAGAGGAAAGAAAGAGGCAACCTTAATTAGCTCCCCTTCATGACCATGGATCAAATATCTCCCTTTGTCTACTGTTGTTTATTGCTTATCCATCTGACATTTTGCCAGAGACTTGGGTCTTTCATGAAACGATCCTTGATTTGGCTGTGATTAGGAACTCAAACTCAGGACTTACGCATCCTGGATTCAAATCCCAGGCCTGCCACTTCCTAGTTGTGGTTAAGTTGCTCAACCTCCCCATTTCCTCATCTGTAAAGTAAAGATAAGAGAGGACCTGCCTAATAGAATTGTTGTTTTAAGTACCAAATGAGCTAACAATATGTGTAAAGTTTTTAGCTCAATGTGTGACACATAATAAATGCTAAAACATAAAATGGTGGAAGCGGGTATTCATTCTTTCATTCAATCAACCAGAAGATATTCTAGTACCTACTACATGGCGGCTGCTGGTTCAGATATTAGAATAAAAGAGAGACATCCTTCCCCCAACCCTCCTGGACCTTCTAATGGATTCATTAGTATGAGTCGTAATCATAGTGATCAAAGATGCATGCCATACAGTATGAGCTTTTCATTTATTTAGACTCATCCCACCAAATTAGAGCAATAACGAATGGCAGGAGAATGGGTCAAATGGGTCTGCACAATGTCTCCAAATGCTACACCTGATTCCCAAGCGTCTGGTGTTGACCGTCTCAAGCTGGCATCCATTTTATCAACAACGCTTACAGCCTGGCACACACAGGGACTTCTAGCATATGGCCCATTATTGCGAACACATGGAACCCCCTGGCGTAACCCATTTCTTACGGCTTGGAGAAGAATATTAACTTTGCAGTTAGGAGACCTGGGTGGTTGAAATCCTAGCTCCCCCACTACAAACAGGTATAATTTAGGATTAATTATTTAACTTTATGAGCCTCCTGTGGAAACTGAAGGCAATGATTCCTAGCAGATTAAAAACACTGTATGTGAAAACCCAGCTTCATGCTGGGCACCTGGTAGGTACTCGAGTCAATGGCAGGTGGTTTTAATGCTCTTTCTACCCTCTTTGAATGTCTGGCTTTAAATTCTTCATTGTTCTGGGTGAGCTGCTGCCGTGACAATGCAGAACAATGAAGGAAAGGTACAGTAAGCCATTCACGAGCGTTAGATGAGCCTTAGAAATGAGTGATAACTTGTTGAGGTCACAGAACTCACAGTGGACAAAACCAAGATTGAACCAGACCAGCTTCACTCTGGACTGAGGCAGGCACGGATTTGGGTTTCCACCGTAAGCCACTGGCCAGCTGGGAGTGTAAAGTCTGAACCACGAATGTTAATCACTGGCATTTTTACTGTACGCCTGTGCTTCATAAGCCAGATGTATAGGTTTGCTTGCTTTGCTTTTTCAATAACGGTGCATGCTTTAATAAATTGGCTTTTCACAATGCAGTCACGATCTCTTGTATAAATTCATTTATATGAGAAGACAAGGATCCGGGTTGGTGACAGCCCTCTCCCACTGACTCAGGGGGCTGTCAGGGAACACCTTCTCCCTCAAAACTTATGGAGGACATTACTAATAAATCACAGCACCCTTTCCCGCTATCCCCCATGCAGGCTCAGAATTGGGGCACCCGTTGTCTGGTAGTATTCCACTAGGTAAAATGTTGTCTTCCTCTATGTATGGTCAGTTTTCTGTGGCTTTATTCCCCCTAAACTTTGCATCTGTATTTCCTAATCTGACAGAATCTTGAAGGTCCTCACACTGCTTGGCTCCATGTGACATGTTTAGGAAAACAAAACCCCCTCCCAGATTCCACCCTAGGAAAAGACCTCCGACACTTCTCTTTTATGGTTAAGGAGGGAGGGATGCAAATGACTAGACGTTATTTAAATTGAACTATGCAACAGGCTCTGTACATCATGATTTACACACATTACTTCGTTTAATCCTCTAAATTAGACATTAGGCTTCCCATTTCATAGGAGGGTAACCAGAAGTGTGGAGGCCCAATTTCCCACCCCAGGCCCTCTGGCTCAAGACCCAGCACTCGTTCTCCTGTAGCAAATGTCAATGTCTGAGAAGATTTCTTGTGTGGGGTTTGCTAATATCTCATGGCCTTGCCCCCTCTCCCTCATCAGCCTAAAACAGCATTAAATTGTCTTCAAATGCTCTTGATCTCCATAACTGAACATGACTTTAAATTCTTCTTTGCCAACTTTTTAACAACCATGCAAATAGGTAGAAAGCATCATTGATTTTATGTAAATCCCTGAAGCTACATTTGGCCCTTAGAGCAAATTTAAAAAGAGAGGAAGCCCCTTTCCATGGCTCTGAGGTGGGAATCCACGCGGAGAAACCAGCAAAATCGGGGCCAAGTCCGAGGGAAAAGGATATATTTCATTCCTAAACAGCTCCCTAGACAATGAGAACCTGGGTAAAAACACATATGCCCAAAGCATAATAATCCTATGAATTCACCACATTTGCATAGAGTTTTATAATCTGCTCTTTTTCAGACCACGCTTGTATACTCCTCACACAAACAGGGAAGCTTCATAGATGAGGAAAAGGAGACAGGGGGAGGTTAAATGACCAGCATGAAGTCGTACTGCTGACAAAGAACATTCTTGCTGACTCAGGCCTCCTCAGTTCTTAAATGCTCACCAGCTCATCTTGCTTCCTTTCTTCCTTCTTTCCCGCCCTCCCTTCTCACCCCCCTGTCCCTTTGTTGCCCCCCCAGCCCACGATACGTGCATGTATGATGTCTTCCTGAAAGAGGCTCCTCATTCAAAGGGGGCCCAAGTTGAGGGTGCTGAGAATAAAACATGGACGATTGGAAGAGATGGCCACCTTAACTACACTCGGCATTAGAAGTGGATCAGGTTTGACCTACTTCCGACCAGGTAGCAAGAGCTTCAGAGCTATTTTAAGAGGCACTGCTACCTTCCTGGGAAACAAACCACAAAAATGCTCGCTCTCTCCTGCCCTACGGGGTCCTTGGTCTTCAGGATCCCCGAACCTATGGCCTTCCCAGACCTTCCATTGACACAGGGCTGCGCGTTCAAGCAAAAAGCAGACGTGATCTCACCGTGCTCCTGTTTACCGAGTGGCGGAGGGAAAGACAGATTGTTTTCGTGGCGTGAACCAACCTGCAAAAGGATGGTGGTTTTGTATTGACTTTTCATCAGGTTGTTGATGGATTCAAAGAGCCGCCTCATGGATTCTTCAAACTCCATCTGTTCTTTGCCTTCGTAAAGCCTGAAAGAAGACACATCTGGGTCACTTCTCAAGCCAACAGGCAATGGCTTTGAAGGCGTGTGCCAGCCACCAACCTCATTGAAAACTGGAATGAGAACGAGGTGGGAGGTGGGGGTGGGGGGGGGACTCAGGGGGAGGGAGTGGGCTCAGCAGTCCCTGCTGCATAATCCACTCAAGGGAAACCTCCCTTCCCTGCACTGAACAGAGCCGCTCCCGCTCCTGCTCCCACGGGCGCACGTGATAAACCTGCCCTCCCCGTCTTTTATTAAGCCCTGCAGAATAAGGAATAAAACGTGTCTGAGCTGAGAAGACAGCAATAACTTCAGCCTTCTTCAAGAATCAGAGGAGAGATGGTGATCACCGCATTTTCAAAGTATCGTGCAAAGCATCAAGGAGAAAAATTCTCAGTCACAGGAGGGCTCCTCCACTTGTCAGATGATTAGGGACACGCGTGTCCCATGTCACAGCCCTGCTTTTGCTGCCCCGTCACTTCAGAAGCATGCTTATCAGCCATTTTAAACCTGCTATTTCTCTGAAGAGAAAGGCCCCCTGTTGTTATTATAAAAAAAAAGGTAGACAAACCAGAACTGCATCACTTGCAAAGCCAGACAGCTCATTACCCCTACCAGAGATCAGGAATGTTAGCATGCTGACAGGCACACTCACAGAGATTGTCAGGCCCTGCTCTGGTACACACGTGTGACTTTTTAGGGAAGCCATGTCCGATGTAGATGAGCCTCCACAACCCGAGTCTTATCGCCCTCAGGGCCCAGCCTCGGAGTGCTGCTCAGCGCAAGGCCTCTCCAAACAAGCCTTTATCGCCATCCGTGGCATATCCACGGCCTGACCTGTGGCACCTGCGCACAGGAGAGCGAAAAGCGTCTGTCGCAGCAGATAAGGAGCGTCTCCTGTCTCGGCCCCGCAGTCTCTGCTCCCGGGTGCCGGCTGCGGGGAATGTGCTCCCTGCAGATAAAACGACACACTTACAGGTTTGTTTGCTCTGTCAAGCACAGACAGTGGCCCTTGCAGCCTCCTCAGCGCTGTCTCCACTAAGTCCCCACCCATCCCCTCGCCCCTCTTGTCTCTCCTTTCTGCTTCTCTTCCACTTCCTTTCTCTTTTTTATTTTTAAAATATATTTGTATTGATTTCAGAGAGGAAGGGAGAGGGAGAGAGAGAGAGAGAATCATCAGTGATGAGAGAGAATCATTGATTGGCTGCCTCTTGCAAGCCCCGCACTGGGGATCGAGCCTGCAACCTGGGCATGTGCCCTGACCAGGAATTGAACCGTGACCTCCAGGTTCATAGGTCGATGCTCATCCACTGAGCAATGCCGGCTGGGCTCCACTTCTGTGTGTTTCTCTCTGTTTACCTCTGAGCACTGTGCACTCTGAGGGGCTCTATGTTGGTCTCTGCTTCTCTCTCTCTGTCTTTAGTCTTTCTTTCTCTTTTTTCTGACTCCCTCCTAAAGCCCTCTGGAGTAAGAAGCTTAAGGGTCAGCCAGTGCTGAGCGTGGCGGTCCATTACAGGCCCAGCAATCGCCACTGACTTCCCAGGTGTCTGGCTCAAGGCCACAGAGATAAGGACCCAGGAGTCCGGGAGCAGCGTGCCACTTCTCTCCCCACCGTCTCCCCTTCTCCTCTCCCCTCCTTCCTTCCCTGCTGGCACAGAGAAGCACTTCAGTCATCCGGCCCTGGGTTCCAGTCTCCATTCTGCCCTGGACTCGCTGAAGACCTTATGATAATATGGTATCAGCCAACATTACAGAACGTCACTGTGCCCCAGGCACTGTCCGCAGATACACACTAAATCGCTTACCCTCACCACCACATCATGAGGCGGGCCCTGTCCCCATTTTGCAGGTTGACAAAGCTTGCTTAAGAGAATCATTGATTGGCTGCCTCCTGCACACGCCCCCTCCCAATGGGGATTGAGTCCACAACCTGGGCATGCCCTTGACCAGGATCGAACCTGGGACTCTTCAGTCCGCAGGCAGATGCTCTATCCACTGAGCCAAACTGGCTAGGGCACCTCTGGCAGTTTTTTCCTGCCTGTTGACCCTACCTACACTCACACCCACCTCCCATAATAAATAGTTTCAGGTAGCTCTGTCTCTAAAATTTGTATTTTTTTTAAACAGAGAAACATAAAAATGGGCTTTGTCTACATACTGTATATGAAGGGAGAGAGAGATAGAAACATCAACGATGAGCGCCCCCTACTGAGGTTCAAGCCCACAACCCGGGCATGTGTCCTGACCCAGAATCGAACCGTGACCTCCTGTTCATAGGCTGATGCTCAACCACCGAGCCACATGCGCCGAGCACAAATGGGTTTTTTCTTAATGACGCTGCTCTAGGGGAGAGAGTGTTTGTGAACCCCTGCTGAAGAGATCCCTGGGGCGGCCCTGGATCCTGACCTGACCTCTCCTGTGTCTGGTTACTTAACTCTTCCCAATAATCCCCCTATTTATTTATTTATTTATTTATTTGCTTAGTCTGGCCCTGGTTGAGTCCCTTACCGCCCCCTTCTAGTCAGAACTCTGCAGAGTGGGATGGACTTCCCGGGTCCTGACCCAAGAGCCGTGGGGAGGCACAGTGAGCACTTAGCCCATGCTTCCCATTGTACAGATGAAGAAACCGAGGCCAGGGTGGGGAAGTGACTTGGCTTCACTGCCGTCTTGGAAATGTCATTTGACTGATGTGGGAAGGAAAAGAGACTTTGTAAGCTGTGGGAAACGGAATTTAATTTCGGCCAGAAGACTGTGATTTGCTCCGGGTCGCAGACAGTTCCAGTGGGATAGCTCCAACCAGAACTCAGCGTTCTCCCCCTCCTGGCGGAGGGCAGACGACGCAGAACTCCCAAGGACAGGACTGGGGCATTTGCCTCAGCGGGGACCCAAGCTGCTCACTGTCACTTTGTCACAAGTAGGTCCCTGAACACCACACTCTAGGTCAGGAAGGGAAACGTATTCCACACCAGCCTAAGCTTCACAAAGGATAAAGCACGATTCTGGGAGGAAATGGCTTGCATTTTACACTGGCTACATCATTAGGTGAAATTGTTGCAGTCTTAACAATCCTGTGGTGTGTGTGAAGAGACAGAGAGAGAGAGAGAGAGAGAGAGAGGTTTTTAAGCCTGGGGTTTGATGGGAATAAGAAGTTGGAGGAAATGATTACCTTTGGTAAGAAGACAGGAAACAAAAGCTATTTAGTGAAAAGGGCTTTGCTAGCCAGCGAGCCTCCTCCACACACTGGCTTTGTGGCTTCAGACAAATGATAGCTCTGAATCTTACCTTCCTTATTGAGAAAATGGAAATATAATGCTCAAAGGGCTGTTTTAAGGTGAAGAAAATAAGTGAGATGATGCCTTTCAAGTGTTTAATATGGTGTCAGGCAGTTAGTAAATGTTAAGTAACTATTAGCTATTCTTGTTGTGTTGTTGATTCCAGAGCAGAGAAGTGACCATATTGGCAAATTTCCTGACCTGAGTATACAGAAATGAAAGGAATATTTTGAGGAAAAAAATGACTCAGAAAAAAATACATCAGGGCTTTAGATTATATGGGAAAAATAAATGGGCGACGGAGGGCCATTCAGCACTGTGGGGCTTCCCCTGAGAAGCTTGAAGCACAAAGAAAAATAATGCCTCATCTTTCTGCAAGGCTTTCCGTGTGGCCTCAAAGTCAAGGGCACAGCAGATGCAGCTTCAAGGTCTTTTTGTAGCACCTGGTCTCTGCTATAGCTTTGGGAGGGAGACATTTGTTCAGGCTTCAGAACGCCTAGGAAGATACTACAGACGCCAGCCAATGGTGCCAGGGAACGGGTTACTGAAGGGCCTGAAGGCCCTGGCCACCAGAAAAACTGCATCAACCTGCGAGGCACCCTCCCGGAGCCCATGAGTCCGACCTCAGCATACCCCTCCCCTCGCAGTGGGCGCGCTGGCTCCCAGGGCTGAGATAAATACAGTGACGCTCAGCTTGCCCGTGATTCATTAAGGAGACACTGTGCACAGCTGAGCCCACACCAACTGCAAATGGGGCCCCGTGTGGTGTGTAGCGTGCTTTACACCACCTCTTCCAGGCAGGTACATAAAGCCTCAGCCTGAAATGGAGGTGGCAGCCTCAGGCCAGCCGTTCAGGGAGCAGCATCTAACCAAGGCGTCCTGGGGCGGGGCAGGCAGCAGGTAGGTTCGCTTTAGAATCCAGGGGCGGTGTTTCTGGGCACACGGCCCATCTCATTTTCCATACCTCAGCCTCTCCCAGCTCCGCTGCACCACCTCACAGGCATCCTCCTGATTTCTTCCTACCTCTTGGAGGCAATACAGACAATGGGGTGAGACTGTGCAGTGTCCACACCCTGCTCTGCCACTTCCTAGTTGGGTGACCTTGGCTAAGTTTCTTAATCATTCTAAGGCTCAGCCTTCTCATTAGTAAAAGGGCAGTAGCCAATAAGCTGGTCCTACAATCAAATAATGCATGGAAAGCAATTAGCACAGTGCCTAGTACAGTAAAGACTCAATAAATATTAGCTATTGTTAAATTGTACCATGTTTTTCTTCCAGACCCACCCGTTTTTGCTTCTGAAACCATAAGGAGACACAAATCAGCATTTTCAAAAAGCCACTACTGTCCCACTTACTGAGCCCCTACTGTGTGCCAGGCACTGCAGTGCACACAGACCGGACTCAGTCCCTGTCCCCAGAGCAATCATGAGGTAAGCCAGCAGGTGCATCATGTCAGAGCGATAGGGCAGGAACAGGTCATGAATGAGAGGGTCTCCTTCCTGATTCACAGCTTGCCCGCAGGGTCCCTGACACCACCACCCCTTGCTATGTTAACAAAATGTTCACATTAGTACTGAGCACTTTCTAAGGGTTAAGTCCTCTGCTGCACTGTTCACACGGATTAGCTCATTCAGTAGATGATATTATCTACATTTTCTAGGTGAGGAAAGAAAAAAGAGGTTCAAGAGGCACAAACAAGGGAATGGAAGTGCAGAGGGAGCAGGGGCGCTAGCTGACACCACCTGTCTGGTGATGCCCCTCTGCCCTGAGCAGCCCCGTTCCCACGCCACCAGCACAGCCTGGCCCGCTCCTGCCTCCTTTCTCCCAAGGAGTCATGGAAATGCCCCCGGGATTAGCCCCAGGCCCCAGCTTTCCTCTGTCTCCCACACCCAGTCACATCTTTGCCTAAATATGCTCTTGGCGAGACACATACTTAATGCATTTTGCAAGTGCCTGGGAGCAAGACCAGATTAATTGGGAGGTTTTTAAAATGAAATCTCTGTTTTAAGTGTCTCCATGATCCATCTATGGAACTGAGAGAAACGCCTCAAACAATGATGTCACACCACACCATTTTGTTACTTTGCCACCCAAGTGAAGATTCTTCTGTGCCCCCACATATGGTGCTGGGCACTGGAGGAATACTGTGGGAGGGAGGCCACTCACTTAGTGGACTTCCTTGGATAAAGGGAATGCCTGCCACAGCCGCTGAGGCTGCCTGTCCCAATGCTTCAGTCTCTATCTTCTTCACTCACTTCCTGTCTTTTCCACCAGGTATAAGCTCCATGCAGGCCAAGAGCAAGACCATCTGCCATGATATCCCATGTCTATCAATAGACCCACAACAGGGGGAGGGTGGATGGGAAGAGATCAACCAAAGACCTTGTATGCACATATGCATAACCCATGGACACAGACAATAGGTGGTGAAGGCCTGGGGTGCGGGGTGGGGCAAGCTGGAGGGGATCAATGGGGGGAACAGGGAACATATGTAATACTTTCAACAATAAAGATTTTCAAAAAAGAGTGACTTATAAACAAATATATTAACAAGTGATAAAATATTAGAGAAACGAACCTCGGTGCATTCAGTGTAGCCATACAGAATTATCTGATGAATCTGGAACTCACTGCAGTTAAGCTAATTCTAATGGCACATAAACGAGATCTCAAGGGTGGTATAAACAGTCATCTTCAGCTATGCAGACTTTATTATCATTACCTTTACTGATAATAATAGCTACTACTGACTAAGCATTTGCTATGCACCAAGGACTGTGCTAACTGGATCAGGTCACCCAACTTGTACATGGCAAGTAAGAATCTGAGCCTAAGAATATCTGGCTCTAAAGTTCACCCCTTTAACCACTGGACAATACAGCCTCCAGGGAACAGAGGAAAGTGATAGCTGACTGCCAGGCTGGAACAGGGCAGGTGGTGGTAAGAAAGCATTATTTGTCTAGGGCAGGGGTCGGCAAACTGCGGCTCGCGAGCCACATGCGGCTCTTCCACAAAATACCACGTGCGGGCGCGCACATACAGCGTGATTAAAACTCCGTGGCCCATGCGCAGAAGTCGGTTTTCGGCTCTCAAAAGAAATTTCAATCATTGTACTGTTGATATTTGGCTCTGTTGACTAATGAGTTTGCCGACCACTGGTCTAAGGGATGATGTTATGCGTCTGCCAAGGGAAGCTAAATGACTGGCTGGAAACTTTTTCTGTCCGAGCTCTAAATTCAAGGTGACTTGACTAATGTTTCTACCCCGAGCCAATCGTTCGCTCTACTTGAACAGGTGTAAACTAGTGACTTTACAAAAGAACCATGAGGCCATTTGTGGCTTCAGAAGAGTTCTCACTCTGGAAAATTCACAACACTCTTAAGATCAGAACCTACCTACCTCTCTGCTTCTCTCTCTCTCTCTACCTCTCTTTCCCTACCTCCCCACCCCCCAGTCTTGGATGAAGAATAATTATAGCCCAACCAGGGGCTGAGTCTGTCTGAAAATCATCTTTGCATTTATCGATCCTACTTACCGAAAGGAGCCATTCAGTACACTCAACAGACACATCTAAGTCAAAGCATTCGGGCTGGGAAAGAATGAGAGGGCCTTCTTCCTGACTCACCTCTTCCCTGCATGGTCATTGTCACCATCCCCCCCTTCCCCTACCACCAAGGTCCATTCACCGGAAATAAATCAGAAATTGTAGATTAAGACAGAGAATTTGGTCACAATGAGCCTGGAATGAGTTGTCCAGCTCAATGTGGCCAAAGAAATTATTTTTGCATAGGTAACAAAGTTGAAATGTAGAGCAACTATTGTGTTAGAAGAGAACAATTAAAAAGAATCAAAAGGGACTATGACATGAAGGGCTGGGACAACCACAGTGTGCACTGCCAAGGAGACTCGGTGGACGAGAGACGCATGCAGACTTCACGTAATTGACCACCAGCAGCCACTGGCAGTGCTCCAACAGCTCCTGATACCACCCATTCCTCAATGACAATATTATTTCTACTTGAGCTGTTACTTTTCCAGATTCTGACATTTGAGAAGGGATCGCCCCTTAGGGCAAAGAAGTTTCACTAAACAGTCCTCTTCCTGTAAATCAGCCCAAGTAAGAATGATTGGTAGGGGAAAAGACAAACTCCACATGTGAAGATCCTGTTTCTAAAAAAATGTCTAGAATGAACACACAATAAATGAATGCAATCACTAAGAAAAACTGCCTCAGGTGGAAGCTTAAATAGCCTAAATTAAAAAAAAAAATTTTAAGTTAACAATATGGAAGAAATGAAAGAAAAATATTCACTTTACTTTTAAAATAGGGTGACCCTGTGTAATAAATTAATAGGAAGTAGGTGACAAGACAAAAGCCTTGACAAGAACTCTCAGTTATGAATCAAGTGTGATGGGTGCCCCATGCCATCCTTCATTGTACCGAGAGGGGCTGCAGCCTTTATATAATTTGGCAAGAACTAAGTTGCATAATTCTGCACACACGTAAATTTTCCCATTAGCATGAAAATCGGTATTGAGGGGTTTTCCCCTCAAGATAATTAGAAATTGAGTGTTCCCAAAACAAAGTTCCTAAGGACAGATACACACACACACACACACACACACACACACATTTTCATGGTTCCAAGACATTTGGGAATAATAAAGATTGCTTCATCTACTTGAAAGAGAAGCTAATATTCAGCAAGGTACTTCCAGCTCTTTTTCTTTAGGCCTGGTGTGGTCTAAGTTTGAGTACCAAGAAGAAATTAGGTTTTGATTGATTCTCTTAGCATTTCTTCCTTTAGTATTTTAATCACCTAGGGGGCTCAATCACAAGGAACAACAACAGCCTGTAATTATTGGAATCGAGAGTCTAGGTCAGTGGTCGGCAAATTCATTAGTCAACAGAGCGGCAAACCACGCCTCGCGAGTTTGCTGACCACTGACCTAGGAAATGTCATTGATATCTCAAGTGATAACAAAAATTAAGTTGTACAATGATTACATACATATCACACACACACACACACAGAGTAAAATCTGCAAATCTACACATTAAATTAAGAATTACATTATCTCTTAGGAAAAGGATTGTGCATGTCAATAGTTCCCTTATATACTTTTATAGTATATGCTGATTTTAAACAAGTAAATTTTACATTTGATTTTTAAAAAGTGAATATTTCTCTGAGGTGAATGTTTCTTGCCCTCCAGCTCCTTTCCTCCTTTCTCAACAATCCCCCCTCCCAAGTCTTTCCTGAATTCTCTCATTCTCACCATGGGAACTGGGGCTGGAGGCAGGGCATCTAGCTCAAGGTCATACTAATGGAGCAGATTTTCCTCTACAACTGCAGAAGAGAGATGCTGGTCCTTCACCTACCTCCTGGTGCCTGGCACGGACTCCAGCTAGAGAGACAATTGCCTGACAAACATCAAGTTATTATTACTCTAAACAGTGGTCATGTTAAGAGCACCTGAACTTGGTCATTTCAGTCTGTGGCTTCCTGGGAAGAATAATTAATCCCAGGCTTCCTGCTCTGTTCCACAAAGAGCCTTGGCATTTGGTGTGTGGAGTTAAATAGAATTTTTAACATTTTCCTTACTAATCGTGCTGGTTTTAAAAATACATGTGAAATAATTTTTTTTTTTTTTTTAAATCTGGGAACACCTGAGGAAGTGTTGAGTTCAAACATAGGTGTGCGTTACTGGAGGCCTCATTTGAGCAGGATGGCTGAGGGCCAGGCCGGTTGCCAGCAGAGGGCAGTGGTCTGGATCCCCAGAACTGAATTCTAAACCAGACTCCAGCATTAATTAGTTCTGTGACCGTTAGCAGGTCCCCTCATCTTTAAATGGACCATTTTCCCATTGAGGGGACTTTCAGTGTTCTTAACTGGCTTCCATTGTCAGAGTCAGGTAGGGCATGTCAATCATCCAAGACCAAGCCTACCCATCTGCAGAGTTCCCCAGGATGTGTATGACCCATAGGCCCCCCAGTGACAGTGTGGAATCGGTAGAGTAAATCTTCAAGAGCCTGAATGGCATTCAGTCACCAAGCCCCATTAATCTCACCACCAAACATCATTTCCCCAGCTTTACTGAGATATGATTGACAGATAACATTGTATAAGTGTTAGTGTACATTGTGATGATTTAATACATGTATATATTCTGAAATGATGACCACAATAGGTTAGTTAACACATCCATATAATGTATGTGTGTGTATACGTGGTGAGAACATTTAAGATCTACTCTCTTGGCAACTCTCAAGTATATAATACGGTGTTGTGAACTGTAGTCAGCAAAACCATTTACTATACTCCATCTTTATCAGCACCACCTTCAACCACATCCCCATCACCTCTCACCTATAGGGGTCTCTGAACCCACATCCCTTCCTTCACCCTTACCACTTTCAATCCATTTTCTACACACTGGTCAAAGGGACCATTTTCTAAACACAAGTGGTCATATCATTCTTCAGTTTGACTTCCTTTAGTAGCTCCCCATTCCCCTCAGGATAATGTCCAGAAACCATGCCCTGACCTTTGTGAATCTTTAAGGTCTGACCCTTCCTGTACCTCCGGGCAATGTCCTGCTACTCTATCCCTCTGTCACTAAATTCCAGCCACCTTCAATTCCAGCCTTCCCACAATTCAACTGAGTCAAGCTCCCTACTATGCGATGGGCCACCTTTCAGCTTTATCTTCATTGACCACACCCTCCTCTTCACCTGCCAAGTCAGCTCAGATGGCACTTCCTCCAGGACACCTCCCTGATGCCATGGGCAGATTTGATCACCTCCTAACATGCTCCCAGGGCACCTCACATATCTCCCCTTGATTTCATTTGCACATACATGACCATCTGCTTTATGACTCCCTTCCCAGCTCAACTAAAAATCCCAGGAGACTAGGCCTGAGGCCGTCCCTTTCACTGTCATATTTCCAGTGCCCAGCAGAGTGGCCTAGTGGCTACTCAATAAATATTTTTGGCTAAACACTCCATTGTTAATGCAAACCAAACCTCCACCCCTAGAGAAATATTTACACTAGATGGAAACTTTCATTACCAACCCAAGGGGTAAGAAGGGGAAGCAAGTCTTAGGGCCCAGCATGCATGGAGCATGGGATGTGGTAAAGCTGAATGTAAGGATCAGGTAATTGATCTCCCACCTAAGTCACCCTCTGAGGAATAGTCGGCACCAGTGTTCGACAGAAATAGCCCTCTCTGTGCGGAGGCAAGGACTCTGACAACACACTGGCTCCCAGACTCTGCAGGAGGAGTTCACAAGGAAAGGAAAGCATCCCCTGCTTCCGCCTGAAAGAGTGAATATCTGAGTCCTCCATGGCTTTTCCCTTAACTATCTATAGCACAGACAGTCCTGTTCTGCAAAATTAAGTCATTTAAAGGGACAATGGAAGCAGACAAGATGAATGTCTTACACCCTGCTGTGAGCGGAGTCTGAGATTGGCGCCAAATCGGAATGAGTTTCGTAGGCCTCTGAAGGATCCGCAGGGGAAGTCAGTCAGGATTGTACCGGGCAAAGGACAACCCACAATGGACCCAATTCACATGCAGATGACGGTACATCTATTGCACCTGATCCCTCGGCTCCCAGATGGCCTCCTGACTGGATATCAGGAAAGATGCTCAACTCTGGGAAAGGACTGGCTAATTCGCCAAAGTCCTCCTAATTGCAGGATAACTTGCTCTGGCCAGTCTTCAGTCCCCATGGCCTCACAGCAGCAGTGACGTTGCTGCTGTACCCTCTCCTGGATCCACATCCTTTCCTGGCTCCTGGAGCCCAAGCCTCCCTGGGACTCTCTCCTCGTCCATCCCTTCGACATGCTTATCTCCTGCGTTTCATCCTGAGTTTTAGAGTATTGCTCACCTTATGCTGTAGCTGCAGGTTCCTCTTGGGATCAAGTTGTGACAAACTGTACCTGCATCTTAACTCTCCTACACTGCTAATCTGTATCTAATTGTCTGCTATACATCTCCATCCGGCTGTGCCAAGAAGCACCTCAAACTTAACATGCCCCACACCTGCTCCTCCCAGCCCTCATCATGCTGGTGAGCAATGCCTGATCACACGGGCCCCACGGTCCAGCCTCGGATCAGCCCTTTCCTTCAATTCACTCCCACATTCCATTAAGATGGGCAGTCCTGCCCTCTATCAACCCTCTCCTTCTTTCTCTTCTTCTTCCGAGCCCCACTGTGACGAAGTCAGTTCAAGTCTCTTGTCTAGATTACAGCAACAGCTTCGTTATTGATCTCCTGCCTACCCTCCACCCCTGGGTGACATAACATTAGTTTTGCAGTCATCTTTCTAAAACATGGATGCAATTGTGTTAATCTGCTTTGGAACCCCAAAGCAGGGGTTTCCAAACTGCTCCTATGGCAAAAAAAACTTGAAGCACGATTCTCAATAGATGCTTATTTATTTATAAATTATATCCACGAACTAAATTATAAGTCAAATGTTTACATAGTTCAATTTCTTCACCTTGGACAAAATAAAGAAATTTTAATATTTTTACCTGATCCCAAAGGATTTATTTATACACCCTCTGGGGTATTCACTGTGCTCTGAGGACAGAGGGTAGCACCTATGCCAATATCCCTGGCAGAGAAGATGAGGTCCAACTCCTTGGCCTGGCATTCAAGGCATCTCTCCGTCTAACCGGAGCCCACAATTTCGGACACATCACCCCACTCCTCCACCAGCCCAGCTTCACCCACTAGCTGTTCTTCTCCCCAGCGTGCTCTTCACACTGGGCACAGAACAGCACAAACACCTAGGCTTTGTGGTCACATCCCTCCCTGGAGACATCTAGCTCTGTCACCTGGACTCACTCTCTGCACCTTTCTGGGCCTCCACTGCCCTTCTGGAAAATGAAAATGATAATGCCTATGCTTTGCAGAGTTGTTATGGGTATTAAGTGAGGGGAAGTGAAAAGTGACATAGGGCCAGGCACAGAGGAGAGGCTTTCTAAGGGGAGCCTCAGAGTTGCAGAGTAACAGGAGGTTCTATTTCATGTTGTCCCCTCTACAGGTGCCCTCAAACATCATAGCTCAGCCTAGCCTACCACGAATGTGCTCGGAACACGTACATTAGCCTACAGTTGGGCAAACTCATCGAGCACAATGACTACTAGGCAGAGTATCGTTTGTTTACCCTTGTGAATGCGGGGCTGCCTGGGAGCTGCCCAGCATCACCAGAGAGTGTCCTACAATGTATCACTCACCCAGGTAAGGATCACATTCTAAATTCAAAGTAGGGTTTCTACTGAAAGTCTATCACCTTTGCACCATTGTCAAGTTCAAAAATTGTAAGTCAAAGCATCTTAAGTAAGGGACTGTTCGTACTTGGTCCTCTTTTCTCCCATGGGCAGGCTTCTTAAACTCCTTTCGATGTCTAGTTTAAAACATCATCTCCTTGGAGAATTACCAAGCCTCCTGAGGTTTGTCACTCACACCTCTCTGCCTCCAAGGAACCATTTGCAAACCTCCATTGCCATATAGTGATGATCATATCTTTTCCAGGGAGCTAGGATTTGATTGCTGGTGTGTGCATCTGTCTTTCCCACTAGATTGTTGCCACTTAAGGAAGTCTGGCATTAATTTCCGAGTTCCCAGCACTTAAAGTCCCTAGCACAAAATAGGTGCCCAATAAAAGTTTATCAACATTTCCACATGCAAAGGGGAAAGAGGACTGTTTAAAAATGCATGCGTGTGCTCATTTCATGTTATAATAATGGCGACTTAACAAACACAATGCCTTTTCCTGTGTTTATAAGAAACGGGCTGTTAGCTCCCCCTCTGCACTGTAGCAACTCATGAAGCAGATAATAAATTAAAGGGAAGTGACTGTTTGACAATATCCTTCGATGACAGTTTACTCTTCCATCCTGATCCGATGCCAAATTAATGTTATCATGAAATAATTCCATTAGCTGCAATTGTGCAGTTCACTGAGCCATTACTGTCATGGAAAAGTGAAACTGTATTCAAAACCCAGAACAGAGGCTTCCGTAGGAATAGATGGCATTAACATGCAAACGAATTATATGCAGGAGACACGGGAATAGCGATGAAACCAGCATCCCGGCCCAGGCTCGGCATAAACAAATTATTACATTTTAATATTTAGACATACATGAACAATGAAAACAAATCATACTGGCAAGTGCCTTCGAGTTAAATTCATTTTTTGTTTAAAAAGGCAGAGGCTTATGCATTCTTCCACCTGCAGGAGACACTGAGCATCCTTGAGCTTTGTTTCGACAATCTTGCCTCCTAACATATTCATGACCTGGAGGATAAACTAGCATGTGATATTTACATAAGAAGAAACTGAACTGGTGGCTGGGTGAGGCAGAGGCTGGGAATGGGCGGGATACAGCAAGAGGCAAAATAAAAAGGCTAAAGGGGGCCTCCCAGAGCATCCTGGTGCTGAAGGCAATTCGAGAAAGGGCGAGGATGCCTGGCCCTGGCAAGGGCGCCAGTCAGGCTGCGCACTGCAGTCCTGAACCATGTGGGGCCTGTGCTAATGGGGCTGCAGCCTCAGTGCAGGCAAACCATGGCCTGCCTTCCGTCTCCCAGATGAAGGCGGGGAGCAGGACCAAGCCTGGAGACACTGTTGCGCCCATTGGGATGCTGAGTGCATTTCTCTTTCCCTGACCAGGGACTTTTTTCCAAGGAGTGTGAGCTCACTTGGGCTGGCCCTTTGTCAGCTCTTCTTTACTCATTCCTCTGCAGGGTACATGGATAAAGTCATGGCTGCCTGGACAGCTTTGCCATGTTTGTAAGAATGCCTTTCCTAAAACTCCTCCCAATCATCGCTTTCTTCATTGAAACCCTCTGTGCTTGGGGATGATCACACCTGAGCCGGCGCAGCCTGTGCCTCTCAGCAGCCCTGCCAGCATCCAGGAAGCCCACACTCCCAGGCAGTGCGGCTCTCTCTCGGGACAGCCCCTCCCCAGGCCAACCACACTTCGCACGGGCATGGCCCGGAAAAGGTTCGGTTCTTAAGTTGGCTTCATCAGACGAGGTGGAATATGGAGCCTGGCTCTGCTGATGCTTAGCTGTGTGACCTCTGAGCTTGAAGCTAAGCCCCCATTTCCTTATCTATGAAAGGGAACAGGTGCTGTCCCATTTCACGCGGAATGAATGCCAGCCACGTGCCGGGCGCTGTTCCCAGTGCGTGGGACACAGTAGGAAACAAAGCTGACACTCTAATAGGGAGAGAGCAGAAACAAAAGCATAACTAATTGTATAGAGCATGTTCACATGTGATTGGTTCTGTGGGGAGGAGAAATAAGACAGGAAGCAGGGGGCAGGGCAACGGAAGTGCTTGGGCAGGGCTTGCATTGTAAATAGGGTCCTGAGGAGACATGGGAGCAAAGATGTGAAAGAGGTCAGGGCGTGAGCGAGCAGGTATCTGGGGAAGGGTGCAAAGGCCCGAGCCAGGAGTCTGAGCCACAGCAGGGAAGGCCTGTGTGGCTGGCACGGAGTGAGTGGGGAGTAGGAGGAGATGAAGTCAGGACATGAGATTCTCCATGGGACTTTTGTGAAGACTGATGGAGACAATGAGTGAAATGCACTTGGCAATAATAATAATCGTGGGCACCTGCTGTTTGATAGGCACTGTGCTAAGTGCCTGCTACATTAGCTCATTAGTCTGCACAACAGCCCTGCAAGGGTTTTTACATGCCTCTTTTACATATGAGAAAACTGAGCTCTGGGCAGACGAAATAATTTGCCCAAGGTCATAAATACTAGTAAATAGTGGTGCTGGAATTCAAATGTAGAATTCAAACCAAGGTAGCCGAGCTCTGGAGATTGTGCCTTTAACCACTGAGCTGACTGTCTCTCATAAGCAAAGGGGTGGGGATGAGGGTGGAGAAGGCAAGGCCTCTGTGGATGGCAGAGCAGCCCAGGAGGCTGGGATTACATGGAGAAGGAGGAGGGCACTAGAACTGCATAAGCACATCCGCAACAGAGCAGAAGGTATGATGCAAAGGACAGCAGAGCAAGCAGGGAATGGAGAGCTAGGTGGCTTGGGTACACACACACACACACACACACACACACACACACACACACACACGTGGAAGCAGCAGACATAAGCAGAGCCCACCCAATGTGCCAGCAACAGATCAAGGTGAGTTCATGGGGCCATAAAAGTCCCTACATTGTGGACCTCAAAGAGCACAGACACCTGGTAAAGGTATCCCCTCCCCTTAAAAAACAAACAGCAAGAAATGTTTAGGATAGCATGATGGGTAGGCCAAATCTGGAGAATGAATCAAGAAACAGACCTCCCTCTTACTAATTGAAATCTGAGACTGAAACCAGCACCCTGCTGCCTCTCCTAGGTGAAGACATTTATTATGCCTGTGGAATAAGTACCAGAAACTACATAGAGAACTTTTGTACGTGAATCTCATTTCATCATCAAAACACTAAGAGCCTATTGGTCCCCATTTATGGATGAGGAAACTGAGGATCAGAGAGGCTGGGTCCCTCACTTTGTAAGCCAGGCACTTACAGGATAGAAATGTGATCTCTCCAAGGCCTGTCCAAAATGAACACTGACCATCACTGAGCCAACTGTACAACACTAACCATTACCCCACACTGCCTCCTGTCCCATAGCCCATGGTGCTGCGGTCTCATTGCTACTTGCCAGCTGCATGAAGAGAGCTAGCCAGTGCCCATCATGCAGATCCGGGATGACACACAGGCTGCTATGGACTCCGAGTGATTCCACGGCTCAGAAACCCTGGGGATCAGCTCAGCTGGCTGCCTGAGCTTTAGGATAAAAGGCACTGCAAGGAGTTTTGTAAAGAAGCTCAATGCCTAGAAGATAATCGTTTCAGCTCTTTCTGAGTGTTCCTCGCTCTGTGCCATATCGCCCAGGGGCTCAATCATTCCAGAAAGGCTTAGTAGATACTAGTGACCCGGTGCACAAAATTCATGCACATTAAAGGGGGATTAATTAGAGGAAATAACTTAATATTGCTATTTTCCCTTTCTCTATAATAGAAGTGTCAGAGATGAAAGAAAATTAGTAAACTATATATGAAAACCTTCCTTCTGTCAGAGTCTGGGGATCACCACGGGTCCCCACCACCCACATGCACCTCAAAATCGCATGAGACCCAGACCTGGCTAGCCCCCCCACCCCATTGGGCTAGATCCAGACCAGGCCAATCCCACCCTTGTCAAGCCCTGCCAGGCAGGGGGCATAGCCTCAGGTCCCCTGGCCTGGCACCAGGATGGGGGCGTGGCCTGAGGTCCTCCAGCCCAGACCGGGGTGGGGGGTGTGCCTTGAGGTCCTCCGTCAAGCCCCGCCAGGCAAGGGGGTGCCGCCTCAGGTCCTCTGGCCCAGCACCGGGAGGGGGGCACAGCCTCGGGTTCCCAGTCAAGTCCCGCTGGGTGGGGGCACGGCCTGAGTTCCCCCAACCCAGCACTGGGGGTGCACCTTGAGGTCCCCCATCAAGCCCCACTGGGTGGGGGCACTGCCTGAGGTCCCCTGTCAAGCCCCACCTGGTGGGGGGTGCAGCCTGAGGTCCCCTAGCCCAGCACCAGGACGGGAAGTGCACCTTGAGGTCCCCCGTCAAATTCTGCTGGGTGAGGGATGCAGCCTGAGGTCCCCTGTCAAGCTCTGCCGGGTGGGGGACGTGGCCTGAGGTCCCCTGTCAAGCCCCACAGGGCGGGGGAGGGCGTAGCCTCAGGGCCCTGCTGATTGCTCGTCAAGGCTCCTTATGGGAACTTGGCCTCAGCTGTGGGTGCAGCCATCTCTGTGATGGAGTGATGGTCAATTAGCATATTCCCTCTTTATTAGATAGGATTGGTCCTATTTATGGGCAACCAGCATCTTTGGGACACACTCCTACAATTTAGGAATTTCCCATATTTGTAAGCTGGCGTCCCTTTGGCAGAAGCTCAAATGGCTCTGCCAGCTTCTGTTGCAGCTATGGCACAGGTATGTGCCCTGAGACTGGGACTCAGGAGCTAGTGACACAAGAAGAGGGGCCAGGAAAATGGTTTTCTTTGGCTGTGATAGAAATGAACAATCCCCAAAAAGTTCCCATTCTTGTCACCATCTTCTCTTCCTCCCTTACCCAACTGCACCCTGGAAACAGACCCAGGAAAACCCGCAGCCCTTGCATGTTTGTGTACAGTGTGTGCAAAGACAACTGGCCAGGGAACAGCTAATGGGAGCTGGACCCGCTGCAGTTATGCACACGAGGAAAGAGGACAAAGGAATGGCAGGAAACAAACACAATGCCAGACACAATAAGCCCCCAAAGCAATCATTTTTACATTTTTCCATCAGCTGGCTAATAAATCACAATGTGTTGAACCTTCTCTTTTCCAGTTTCCTAAATAAAATGCTCTCAGAATATAGGGAAAATCCCCCCACCACTTCCCAATGTCCTCAAGGATCCACTGGAGGGCAAACTACTACTGAAGATTCAAAAATGAACAAGACACAGGGAATCTACCTTCCCTCAGCATGAGGTCCTAGACCCTCCCTGCAGATCTGCCTACATATATGTCTATGAAAACGGATCCAAGATTATCCCTCGGTTACCTTAGAGATATCTCTTCTCACCAAATTCCTTCTCTTAGCCCCCAAAATGGACTTTATTCAGCAAGCAGTTCTGAGTGTCAATGGTATTTTGTATGCTATGCTGGGGATACAGTAAGGGCTAACAGATCATCCACTCCTGAAGAAGCCAAAAAGTCACTTCGGTTCCAGCAGCACTGAATTTACTCTAAGTGAAGAGCAAGATGACATGCCTTGAGGCAGAGAAGAAAGCAAAGGTAGAAATGCTTATGGAGGGAAGAGACAAAAACTAAGAGGGAGAAGAAGAAGGGAGGAGGGAGGAAAAGAAGGAAAATAAAACAAATAAAAGGAAAAATTGGGCAGAAGATATGATAAATGAAAAGAATATGTCCTTGTAGAGCTGAAGATCTCACCTGCAAGATGAAATAAGATATCCTTGCCTGCTCATCTAGAAGTACAATGTTTGAATCTTTGAACTCCTCCAAGAAACTCAACCGTTTGAAAGACCCACAGTTGCCTTCTATTTGAATTTCAAATATTTTACAAGTATCTTTCCAACTTGCAAGAATACCCCTAAGATTTTAATTAATGCATAGTCTCTGCCTTGATGCATTGACAAGCCAGAGGAATTGAAACAGATACTTCATTTTTGGAATAACATAAATGACATGTTTTGTGGCATGGTGCAAAACACTCATCTCTTTCTATTTATCAACTGAAATCTCAACCAATTTTTGAAAATCCCAAATGATTACCCATTTCAGATGCTTCGTCCAGTATGATGCCATCATGGCACATCCATCATCATGATCAAAATGATGATTACACACTTCTGCTTTCTTTCGTCCAACTAAACAAGTGCACACCAGGAGTGGCTGACCAACCCGTGGCTCCAGAGCACATGTGACCACCACTACACAATCTGCATATTCATTCCCCTGGTCACATGGTTTAAGACCTTAGCACATGACCCATCACAGTTCTTGGCATAGGATTTTGTTGAAACAACAAGGAACCTAGAATTGCTTAAGCCAATACAACATGAACTTGAGATTTCAAATAGTTTCAACTTTGGAAAACTTGCCTTAGAAGGCAACCAGCCAAAGGAAAACAGAGCCAAAATCCCAAGAGATAGAGACTACCTCAATGACATTAAGCATCTGGATCCAGCCATGCCTGAGGCTGGAATTTTCAATAATGTAAAATGTAATAAAGTCCTATTTCTCCATTAGTCAGTTTGAGTTGAGTGTTCTTCATTTGTACTGTTAAGAATCTGGACAATACATTCCCAGTATGTTTTTCTCTTATATCCCATCACACACAACCAACCCGATCACACACATAACCAGTCCCCAACCTAACTTTGCCTTAATAGCCAAAGAACAAAAAATTGTTCTTTTTCAGGTTGCATTTGAATGCCTCCATACCTAAAGCCCTTTAAAAGGACAGCTAACCTCTGTGACACTGACCATCAAACATCATATCTTTTAAGGACTAAAATGTTAGCTTACTTTTTGGCCAGTAGAATCTCAAGGACAGGCAAGTCAAGTGCAAATACCAGCTTATCTGTCATGTACAACCTCTAAGAACCAAATAAATACCAAACTCTCTGAGTTCTGCTCTCTCCACCCCATAGAATACATGGAGAGTTTTCACCATATCTCAAATCACACAAAGAACAGATGAAATGCTGAAGAGCCTCAAGTCACCAATCATGTTCATTGGATGGAGCATGACTCTACAACATGCTAAGATTTCTTTTATTCCCAAATAAGTTTACAAGGAATCATTATTACCTATTCCTAACTCTCTACGTTGGGTTTTTGAGTTGTACTAGTATTTGATGGAAGGCTGGTGATCATTTTGTAAGAGAGTTTCTCCCGTGGCACAATGTTGTATCCCAGAGGAATTGCAAAGCCTATCAATCACTCTCACATAGCAAGTACTCACTGAGAAAATAATGTCCTCGACCGAACGATGAACTTGAACACGTATTCCAAAGCTTTGAGGGTTCTGAGGATCGGCTCACATTGCTCCCCTCTGCTGGAGGTGTCCAAGTAAGTCTTCAGCACCGTCATCAGTTTCCTGAGTAAGGGGTTATATTTTCAAAATACGTTGCTTCCCAACCCACGGCATATAATTCCTTTGCTCAGTAAATTATAAGGCTTTCAATCAAAGGTTAAAGGTGGTGGTACAGCCAAGCTTACTCATTTACAACCATAAAAATAACTCTGCTTAAAATTACATTTAATACAGAGAGTGAATAATTATTTCCTGCCTGTAAAAAGCCAGCAAAGGAAAAAAAAAAAAAACTAGTGAGGAAGGAAAGTCTTTGGACTAGAAAAACTGGTCACAATTAGAATATGATTGGGAATAATGGTGGTGATAATGTATTTTTCAGCTTTTTCTTCCTGCTGAAAATGTTCTTGTTATACCATGGAACTCCCTTGCTTAGGAACTTTCCATGTTTCTTCATTTCTGGCAAGGCAAACTTCAAACTACGTGATCTCCTTCCAAGGCCCCTTCACAACTGGCTTCCACCCACCTCCCAGCATCATCTCCCTTCTGTGACCCTCAGTTGTCTATACCCAAACTATGGTGATCTACTGAGCATGTGCCTTTCTTCTCTGTTGCCTTTGAATCCCAATGTTTATTGCAAGGAGCTGCTGATAGGTCATGGGAGGGAGGGAGGGAGGGAGGGAGGGAGGGAGGGAGGGAGGGAGGGAGGGAAGACTTCCATGTACTTCTGCCACCGTATTCACCTCAACCTATGGATTTGCATATTTTTATTTAGTCCAAATAACCGAGGCTCAGATTGGATTTTCTCAAAAAAGGGAGAACTCACAGAAGCTAGTGATAAAAGGAAAATACTCAAGTTCCTTGTGCCCTCGGCATCCTGGCAGGGCAAGCAGGAGGCGCACAGTCACTTACTTGTAAGCCAAGGTAGCACTGAAATGCTGTTGAATGTAAGCTTCCAGAACGGTGTTGAAATGCTGGAATTTCCGGTCAGCAATGAGTCCAATTATGTAGATCTTAGGAAAAGACAAAGAATCTGTGTTTTCAGGACAGACCTAGGGCAGGAAGCCATAGTCACATGGCATAACTGAACCCCTAGCAAAAATTTTTTACCCAGGAATTAGCTAATATATCTTTAGTCCTTTTCATTTAGGTGGTATCTCTCCTAAAAAGTGTTGCATGCAGTGTGCTGCAGAGCATTATAAGATACAAAGGTTTCTTGGTCAGATAAATTTGAGAAATCTCAGGTTGTCATCCTTAAACTGCCTTCTTTATTGCAGGACTTATCAGAGTCTTTAATATATCTAGGTGCATCATGACTCCCCAAGAGGGTCATGCAATGTTCAGTACTTCCCTAAGTGGTTGAACAAAGGATCTTTTTGTCAGAGAGCATCTTTCCTTAGGGCTAGCTTTCCAGACCCTCTTGGGAAGCACTAAGTCACAGTTGCCTCCAAGCAACCTCTTTATAAATGTAAATGTCACTGACATAGGGGGTTAACACATTAACACTCTGCTGGTCATTGATATCCCCTATTTCAAATGTTTCTTATGTTTACTTTGACATGACACTGAGGAACATAAATTAGGACAGCGAGAGAAGGAAGAGACCATTTGGAAAGATGGAAAGGAGAAAGATCTGGATGGCATACCACCGTGAAAGGTTCTGGGTAGAAAGAGTGAGCATAGTGACTCTGGCGAGTTGGAGACTATGAAGAAGAAGGGAAAAGAGACTTGGGATATACACTGTGGGTCCTTCCCAACCTGACTAGAGATCAGCTCCTGGCATTCATGGAAAGCCAACTAGGTTATTCATGGTATCCAGCTTCATGTACTTTCACCCTGTGCCACTCTGACATCAACATTTAAGATTCCCCTTTCACTCGTTCTGCCCAGGCATCCAGGTGAACTCCAAACTAATGAAAGGGAACAGCAGTTCATTCATTGGTCTGGTTGCCGAACGTGACAATTCCTCCAAAAGAGTCATGAAAATGGCCCTAAGTTCTCAGGGTTCTCTCAGTGAGACACACATTGCTGTCTATGTCACAAGCCCATCCCCTCTCTTACCAAAGCATCAAAGACGAGGATGTCATACTCGTTACTCTGAGAATGCTCCATCATGATGTTGAAGAGGGCATCCAGAGTATCCTGGAGAAACTGGACAAAATCATGAGGGGCGCATTAGGAAAGAGTGCCGGTGACCCAGAAATCCACTTCTCAGTGTAGCCCACAGAGACGGAGAGCACACATCCACCATGCTCCATGGTCAAGGGGTCCAAGTTCACATGAACCAGGACTCAGAGCACCCCACCTGTCCACCAACAGCAGCACAGTGGATGAATAAAGGGTGGCATTTTCACACTGCAGAAATAAATAAACCCACAGTGATAAAAAAGGGCCAACTGCTTCTACATGCAGCGATGAGGAGACCCCTCCTGAGCATTGTGTGCAGTGAGATAAGTCAGACACAAAGTCCAACACAAACACGTACCTTCTGTATTACTCTATTTTTATGAAATTCAGGAATAGACAAAAGCCTATCAATGGTGACCGTAGTCAGCATAGCGGTTATCCCCAAGTGGTTTGTTGACTGAGAAGGGTATGAGGGAGCCTACTGCAATGCTAAAATGTTCTGTCTCTTCATCTAGGTAGTGGGTACATGGGTATGTACATGTGTAATAACGCAGGGAGGGGCAAACGTACATTTACAGTTGTTTGTATGGAAGATAATACACTAATTAATAAATAATAATACAAGAATAAACTCTGTCTTTTGCATTCTCACAACTGTAAACTTACTTTTGCCCCACCCTGTACGTTAAATTGCACTTTTAGAATAAGTGCTCTGTACATATATTATTGTTTATACATTATCTTTCAATAAAAAAAACTTACAAAAATAATGCAAAAAGGAGACAATGGAATTCACTCCCAGATGTCTTCTCTAAGCTGCTCAAAAGTGACAGACCCTATGACAGGCTGTTTGGGGAACCTCTCTGCCATTGCTGAACCAGGTAGGCAGGTCAACACCACCCATTTAAAGCACTGATCTGGACATTTGACCATTTTTCTGCGTGTATGGGCCATTAACTAAAATGTGTTACCCCACCACCACCACCTAAGGGGTGGGTCAATATTTCCTAGAGTCCCTCAAAACACAGAGCGTCCATATAAAGCTGCTGAATCTCGGAGCTTCTAGCTGCACCAAGTTCCTGGTGGAAACAAGATCTCCCTCACTGGGACCTGCGGGAAACACTCGCCCCAAATCATGGTGCCAGAGAGGAGGGTGGCTTTAATTAGACCTGAACTTCAGACGCTGTATTCTCCACACCACCAGGTGGACATGACAATACATCTGGCATTTGCATTTTTTCTGCTTGTTTCACTTAAAATGTGAGCCCCGGTGTCCTTCCTGTTCTTATGTTTAAAGCATAATGCCCTCCAAGCTGCGGAAACCAACAATACTTGGTTATTTCTAACAATAATGTGTAGGTAGCACTAAGAGATCATACTGCTATAGTAATTTATGACAACAAAATTAATAGTTACCTTTTAATGAACTTGGTATATGTTGAGTGTTTTCATTCAATTATTAGGTACTCTGTGTGAGAGACTGTGCTGAGTAATTTTTAAATATCGTCATCTTGAACGCTCACAACAACCCTGAGAAATATGTCCTATTCATACTATTATCACATGGAGTTGGCAAGCAGGTGAGCTGGGATCTACACCCATGCTGATGATTTTGCAGAAACTGAGCACAAAGATACGTTCCTGCAGCTTCACATTCAGTGTCATTGGACCAAATCATCCCCAGATTTCCCAGGATTGGGAAAAAGCTGTCCCATCCACTTCAACACTCCCCCCCACCCCCACACACACACAAGCCACTCACGATTCCCAGCTCCGTTACTAGTGGATGAATACCAACCTTCACCACCTCCTCTCCATCCACAATCTTCAATTTCTCTAAATTCTCCTGCAGTAGTTGAGGCTTCATTCGCCACTTCAGCAAACCCAGCAAGCCCACTAGGACAGAGTGCAGACAGGTACGGTTACCATCACTGGGTTTGTGCACACGTACACATGCACACATGCACATGCACAGGCACGCACACATATGCATGCACACATGCACAGGCACGCGCACACACACATGCACCCACACGCACACACCTCCCGATGGCTCCATTACCGTTCTGGGTGAGCTTTGTGGAGCACACTAGGGTGGAAATGGAAAACACATCCCGGGAGCTGACGGAGAGCCCCCCAACACTGCTGGAGCTTCGACTCAGAGTGGCCCCCTTGTTTTCCATGTGGTGCCGATAGGAAGGCAGAGTCAGGTACGCGCTGGCATCCTCCATCTTCTTGCTGTCCCCCTGGAAATAGCGCCTTGTTTACTTCCCCGAGCCAAGGGTACACAACATACTAAGCTTGCAGGGGCCACACACACATTGTAAGGCACAGCAGCTTTTCCACCAACAGGCAGGAACCCAGGTTACGTTAATGGAAAAGGGGTTCATCAGCCAGTTAGAGGCTCTGTGCACTTCATTAAGGGCAAAAGGAAATAGGAGATTTCCCAGATAAGACATTTGCATTCATCCTAATTTTTTTGAGATCTTAACACACATGTGCCCCAGGAAGATAAGGAGTCAGCCTGAAGAAGTAAATATTAGCAAAGGCCCTGAGTCTGAAAGGCCGGAGATCTAGACCCTGTCCTACCACTCACAAGTCTGTGTCCTGTTGGATACATCCCTTGGTCTCTCTGTGTCACATTTCTCACGATTAAACTGAGGGTTCATCATGTTACCTGCTTCCTAGACATTCCAAGCAGAATAATTGGCAGTAGTGCACAGAGCACACTCACAGTTACATGCACGTGAGCCCTTGGCATGTGAAATGAAAGAGTAGGTGGAGGGGGGCAGTGGGTAATGGGGGAATAAGGACACACATGTAACACCTTCATCAATAAAGAAATTTTTTAAAAAAGAAAGAAAGAAAGAGTAGATGGGAGCATAACAAGTGTTAGAATTCACGGAGCCTTATTCTGAACTAAATGTCACACTGAGTGCTTTACGTGCCTTAGTCCATTTCATTTAAGTTTCGCAGCAATCCTAACTGCCGTGGATACTATTACCCTCATTTTACAGGTAAGGAAACCGAGGTTTAAGCAAAGTAAGTAATTTTAAAACTGACTGCGATGGGGACTCTACCCCCAGTGAGTTTGCAGTCTGTTGAGAAAGAATGGCTTTTATGCCAAGAGCTACCTTGATATGCCCCAGATGACAAAGCAGAGGCTGCACAGAAGGAGTGGGATGGTTTCTGGAAAAGTCAGAGCGACTCAGAGAAGAGGATCATGTCATAAAGCTGTGACGAAGCTGTATTTGCCATGCAGACCTCAGACAAAAGAGAAAAGTCAGCCTCCGAAGTTGAGAAAGCCAAGAACAAGGGTCTGATGCCTATGCCCACCTCCTGGCCTTGCTGTTTCGCAGCCACAATATTGCCTCCAGCCAGGAACTAGCAGAGGCACCAGCTGTCACAGGGGTCATGGGAAAGCATGCAATACAATCAAGGCAACGCCTTCCACTTCTCCAAAACAGTCTAAGTCTCACGATGCAAAAACAACGATGGCTGACATCTGTACCCTTTACACACGGCCCTTTCACGTGGGTCATCTCATTGGCTCGTCATAAATATTACCATCACCGCTGAAGAAAAGGAAGCTGACACTCAGGGAGACATGTGAGATGAGTTCAGATTTAGTCAGCAGCGGGATCGGGACCCCAAATCCCACTCTTCCCCCATTAGCTACAGTGAGGCATCTGTCGAATGTCATGCTGGCCATCCACACATCCCACAGGTCCTTTCAGAGCCCACACTTTGCATATGAGTGTTCCATGTATGCACCATTGTCATATTTATATAAACTGTTGCTTGTAATCCTCACAATTATTCACTGAGGGCTCAGAGATGTTAGAGGGAACAGAGGCCCGGAGAAGTTAGCTTCTGTACAAGGCCACGCAGCTGGTAAGCCGTGGTGTGTGTGGTCCTGGGGTTCCTATTGTTAACCACGAATCCACCCCACCTTGTCCCCTTTGCTTCCTGCGGCCCCCTCCCTGCAGAGCTGGTTCCAACTAACTGTACCTTTAGGACAACCAAGTCGTGGCATCCGTCCTGCAGAGTGGTCCCGTCTTCCTTCATCAGCTTCACGTAGGCCATGGCGAAGTTCTTTTCTCCTTTATCTTTAGCTGGAAGCAGCATTGTGAGCATTGGGAGGTCAGGAAAGAGGAGAACACAAGGGCCACCCGGCTGTCCCCCTCCTCTCACCCCAGATGCCACTTGGTTGGTACTCACATTCCAGGGATGACCGATGGCGAAACATGAATCGCAGATGGATCCTCTGCATGTCTTCGATGGGAACAGCCACCTCCGCAGGCAGAAACCAGAGCTCAGGAGACCATGTGTGACACGGCCCTCCCCACTCCCCAACCCCCGCAAAAGGCAGCCTGGCCATTTACTGGAGAGCCCTGCATGCTGATTTATTACCACCCACCCATCAAGCCTGATGAACTGTAAATAAATTACATAAGGACTAGCTATGAAGAGAAAATAAAGTACCAAATGTAATCCATTTGGCAAATTGCAACCCCAGCCAATGAAAAGAGATCTGTAAATTATAGTGAGGGAGAATGAATCTCCCCAAATTGATATAAAAGCCACATAACTTCAGCACAGGGTTTGATGTGCTGCAAACTGCACCCCTCCCTCCCCCCCCCCACTTTCCTTGCTCACCGCAGTGAAGGCAATGGCAGCAGGGCTTAGCAAATTAGCAATGGTCGTTAAGGGGTATGCTTGAGGATCCCCATTTATGAAAATTAATAAAAATGCTGGAATCCAATAATATTTGAATAAATCTCCCACAAAGCCTACAGCACTCTCTATAATGTGCAATTCAGGCTGAGGCAGAGCAGCTCAGCGACCTGTGAGAAACCACTTTGGTGTTTAAAAAGGGACACATTTACATTGTACAGAAGACTATTAAAACCCAAACAGATGCATGCTTTGGGGCACTTTCCGCTCCAGAAAATGAACATGGAGCCTGCAGAGGTCCCCATTTGGATGTTTCAGACAGAACGCAAGACCTGAGGGCCTCATGGGCAGCTGCAGTCCACTCCCTTCTCTCCTGCACGCTGAGTGGTTACTATAAGCTACAATCATGTGAGACACTGGCTGTGCTCGTGTAAGTCCCTGCAATTCAAAGAGCCTGTGGCCCCCATGGGGTGGCGCCTAGTTATACCAGATGACCTGCCCAGCTTTGGGTCACAAAGCTATTGAACCAGGGGGGTGTCTGACTGTGCACAAAGTCTACAAGGACCAACAAGGAGATATAACTGGGGTGCAAGAGAACACAGAGAAGAGGACCCAACCGTTCCCCCCCGCCCACCCCACCCCCCCACCCCCCGGGTTCAATAGCTTGTGAGCCCAAAGCTGGGCAGGTCATCATTTTTAAGAAAGTGAGTACAGGGAGACCCACTGAGGGAAATAGGAATACAGGTGACCAGGCCAGGACCTCAGGGTCTGCGTAGCTACCTCTGACACTTGAGTCATGTGAACATCTGAGTTTGGGTTCAGAGCACAGGGGAAGTCAACCCTGCTGCTCGTTATAGGCAGAGCTATTTGAAGCTGGGACCAGGCTTCCCTGTTCCCAACTCTTCCTCCAGGGCATGGCTTTCCCTTCTGCTTCGTGTGACGATCAGGTAAGGTGAACATCTGTGATGAATGCCGCTTCCCTCTGAGGTCCCTCCCAGCAGGTTATCGTTCAGGTGTTAAGTGGCCTTGTATAGCCTCACGTTTGCTCATAAGCTCTGTCACTCCTCACTGTGGATGTCACAACACAGCTTGGTGGGCTGGGTACCGCCCACGAGAGGACCATCTGACAACTGCGCAGTGGCCAGGTCCTCAGCCAGTGGACAGAGAGCAAGAGAGCCAGAGTGTTCACCCACAGGCCTGCCATTTCCACAGCCCGGTGCCCCACGGACACCTGTGGGGTATTGCTCCATGCCCCAGGGAGGTGCCTCTGAGCCCCAGATACATGTTTGCTGCTATTGTTATAATTTATTATTATTACCTTGACTGTTTCCATCCACCGTGGCTGTTTGACTTGATAGTACACTACAGACCGATATTCATTCATAGGCTTGTCCCCTGCTCCCACGCAGATTGCATTCTGACCGAAGAGGGGGGAAACAGAGAGAGAGAAAATTCTACAGAACTGCCCTTTTCTGGGCTTGGGTAATTTTGGTCCCAAGGCCTAGGCTGGCCTTAGGACCTGGGAAAACCCTGCCTCTGCCAGCACTCCTGCCAGGTACCTGCATGGCCTTCTACATTACAGATGTATATGCATGTCCCCAGGCCCGAGGGTGACAGCTGCTTAACTGCGGAAATCCTATTACTTGCATTCCGAAGACCGTGGGAGCGCGCCAGGGCGGACGCACGGGCTCTACTGTAAATGGTGACCAGTCCCAGAATCCCTGCTCGCTGCCAGTCTGATTAGTCCTATTTGTCTCCTGAGTCTGACTGGGCACAAAGTTTACAAACAGGCTCCGATCAGTCAGGCAGTCGCTGTGCTGATGGATTTCTGATGCTATCACACCGAAGTGCCCACGGGAGCTAGGAAGGGGGAGGGAGGAGCTCAGGCTTCAGACAGACAGGGGCGTAGGGGGCTGAGGCAGCCCGTGGTTAGGAGCCCCTGCGGAGCTCTGGGATACGGGCATGAGTCAGATATTAAAGCTGACATGAGGGTTCCGTTCAATGGAGGGATCATTAGATGAGCAGATACATCACTAAGCAATGCAATGTGATGACAGACACATGTATTTGCACAGAGAAGAGGCACTTGAGTTCCAGCTGAGGACTCAGGGAGGATCTTGAAGAAAGATTCCTAGGCTCTGAGCAGAAATGCATGAAGGATGTTCTGAGCAGAGTGAGGGCAGAGCAAGCATACCTATGTAGGCTATTTATTCCTTGCCATAAAGTCACCGTCCAAGTAACAGGGATTATCTATCCTCTTTTATTATTTTTATTCTCACTCAAGGATATCATTGATCTTTAGAGAGAAAGTAGAAGGGGGGGGGAGGAGAGAGAAACATAGATGTGAGAGAGAATATCAACTAGTTGCCTCCTGCACATGCCCCAACTGGGGCTCAGGACTGAACCTGTAACCAAGGTACATGCCCTTCACCAGAATAAAACCTGAGCCAAACCAGCAAGGGCAACAGGAATTAGCTCTTTATGGAGTTTGCCAACCCCTGATTCTCGCTCTCTGTTCATTCTAGTTATTTGGCCACCAAACAAGATCTAAGCCAGAATCACCCAGAAGGGGCCTAAGTGGGGTTCTTATACAAGAGCAGCAGATTTTAACCTCGAGTCTGCAGAGACTCAGGGATGTGAGGATTGGGTTTGCAGCTCCAAACCCCAAAATTGCAAAACTGTGTGCCTCTGCGCATTCACATAGTCAGAGATTCCAGGCCTCTCACCAGATTCTACCAGATTCTCTAATTAATAGATCCTTGACACCAAGCCCTCCTCCCAGGGTTGAATAACCAAGCAGGCCGCATGTGGGCCCTGGGGCCCCTGGGGAACAAGTTCACCTGTGGGAAGGAGAATCCTGCCCCTCTTGTGGCAGGGCGCCCACTTGACTTCCGAGCCACCGGGAAAGAAGGGTCTCAGTTTCATATTGACAGGTTGTACTTGCAGCCAAACTGAGTCTATTTCAAGGTAAGGATATAGTGTCCTTTCAGACTTATCTCTAAAAACAAAAACAAGAGCCTAGCAGGTTTGGCTCCATGGGTAGAGTGTCAGCCCGAGGACGGAAGGATCCTGGGTTCAATTCTGATCAAGGGCACATACCTCGGTGGCAGGCTCGACCTCAGGCCTTGGTCAGGGCAAATGCTGAAGGCAACCAATGGATGTGTCTCTGTCACATTGATGTCTCTCTATCTGTGTCTCTCCCCATCTCTTCCCCACTCTCTCTAAAATCAGTGGGAAAATATCCTCAGGTGAGGATTAACAATAAATCAATCAATCACAAGGATAACCAGAGAACTGGAAATAAAGTGAGACACACGACTCTTCTACTTCTCAGAGGGGGGAGGCCTTTCAGAAATTCTCGGGGCAATAAACTAAAAACATGCTTCCAAGCTTTGTCTAACCCTTCAAAGAGAGCATTTGGTCTAGCATTGTGCTAAGTCCTTTACATACCTGACCTCACTTATTTTAATCCTCATAACCACCTCTGATGATTACCATCATTATCCCCATTTTACAACTGAATAAACTGGGCCCTGAGAGGTTAAGTCACTTTCCCACAAGTAGCAGAGCTGGACTACATCTCAGACCCTCTACGCTTTGTCCAGTGTTCCTTCTAGAACAACCTAGATGCCTTCCAGCCACCCAAGATTTATATTTGGTGACATTTATGGGCTTAGAGTTTCTGTAGCTCCAGTGAATTCCATCTAGCTCATAAAATCTAAAGATACACATCTATCTCTGGTGAAAGTAAAATTGCTGTATGGTCAGCAACGACACCCCACAAAACTGTCCTGATGATGAAAAAAACATTTTTTAAAATTTTATGTATTGATGTTTTTTAGAGAGAGAGAGGAAGAGACCTGCAGCCAACATTCTAAGCAACTGAGCTACTGTGCCTCTGATGATGAACAATTTTGATTGCCTAAGGCTGGAGAAAAGTCTCAGTATCATTCTGAAAAAGGCCTAAGACCCTCAACCCTTCAGAGATGAATTGGACATTGCCAAATATGTCTAGAGAGCATCATGATTGGGACTGAGCCCAGTTTCAGGGAAAATAGAGATTTGTATATGTCTCAAGTAAGCCTGTTCAATAATTTTCCCCACTGCCTACCCCCAGGACCCCAGCTAACAGTCAGAAGGTTCTGGTGACTCCGTCAGCTAAGCACATCTGAGCAGGAATCAGGAAGCTGGAGACTTTAAGGCTGAGTTGGCTTTGGCAGCACACTTCAGCAGGAGGGACCTCAGGCTCCTAACACAGGCCCTGTTTACCTTGTAGGAATCACCTGAGGAACAAATGTCACCATGGGTGGGAACGCACCAGAAAGTGTGCCACACCGACGAGGCCACCTCATGGGAAGATGCTGATGAGCATCCACCAGGTGGGTGTCAAGCCTGGAGACCGCTCTACCTTTTCAGGAAAGATGGCCAACGGTAATGAACACCTATTATGTAGATTACCTCATTTGATAGTCACAGGAATAAGGTGCCACTGCTGGCCTCATTTGCAGGCAGGGAATCTTAGGTACAGAGAGATCATGTAACTTGTTCAAGGTCATCTTGCTACTCTGAGCTGAGCTGGGCTTTGAGCCTGGCTACCTGGCCCCAGAAGGCATAGTCTTAACCACTACACCACATTGCCCCCCACGCCCTACCTCCCACCTTAAGCTGGTCAGAGGAGCAGAGGTTTCTCAACCTGGCATCTGAGCCTTTTTTCTTTCTCCTTAGACTTGCTTCAGGCATCCACATTGGATTGCCCACTTGAACCCCCTGGATTTATGCCCAGGGCTTCACCCTGTAGTAGGTCTGCCTTCTCTTATTGTTTTCTTTCCTGTTACTGAGTACTGCACACCAGGTGCCTTACACCTACCATTTTGTTTAACCTGAAATCTTACAAGAAGGATTATTGTTCCTCTTTTATAGACAAACCTGCCCAAGATCACACAGCTGGTAGGAGAGGCTTGGATCTGAACCCTGTATGTTTGAACCCAGAGCTTACATCATTAGCTTCTCTGCTATGGCCCTTTCTGAGCAAGACCATTGAGACCCCAAAGTGAGCCAATGACAAATATACCCCACTCTGTCATCTGGCCCCACTCCACAAGGGCCCTGTGCACCTGGAGCAGGAGGAGAAGTCAGTATCCCTCAAGGGGCCCGTTCCCACAGGAGCCCACCAGTGTCAGATAGCAGTGTTGGAGTGAGCCGCCTGACACTTCATTAGGCAGTAATATTTATTTCTGCAAAGAGAGAAAGGCAAGCCTCCCACAGGCTTCCTTAGCAATTTTCAATAGTCAGTCAACTGAACTCCCCCATAACTTCCCTAGCAGATGAAACTGCAAATTATCACCACGACCCACAGCTGCCTCTCCACCTCAGCCCCAGCATGTGTGCTCCCGTATTCATCTGTGAGAAATGCATCTACGCAGCCTGGTGGGGTATGACTTGAAAAGGTAGCAGAGGTAGAAGCAAGAATGGTTCAGAAAGAAGATAAGACACCTGCTTTCCTGTTAACTGCTTCTTCTAATTTGTCATTCGGCAGCATTGGAGGCAAGGGTATCAGTGGTTTAAAAACTGAAGCTGAGATTGAAAAGTTCTCCAACAGGTAGCTGGGTAAAAATAACTTCAAAGCAGTGGTCTATGCATTCAGGGGAATGCAAATTCCCTTTCAGATTAAAAACCCTCTACTCTTCCTTTATGTTCCTTTCAGCAACATGTCTCTCACTTATTTTATTTTTCAGCAAAGTTTCAGAATCCAAAAAAAGAAAATGAGTTAAATGCCTGTATTTTGCTTAAATAAATATTAATTAACAGAGCCAGTCTTTATGAACAAAAATGCAATTGTGGAGATTTCCTTAAAGTTAAAATAGATTTTGATAGAATTGGTTACTAGCCTCCTGTTAAAATGAGAAATGACTTGGATAATTTTTTAGATGGATAGATGTCACAGTGACATGTTTAAGAGGGCCAGAAACCTGGAATCACCCCACCACCACCACCACCGCCTCATACTAACCTCGTGACCTTGGGAAAGCTGTTTAGCTTCCCTCTCTGTAAAGATGGGGTAATAATGGCAATGCATCATGCTTACTGGGGTACCTGACAGGTTGCAATGCCTTTATAATGCTAGTTACTTTAGGCAGAGGAAGGCAAAATCTGCCCCAGGCGAGAGCAGATGACTTATTGACACTCACACCGCCTCCCACTGTGCTATCTGATCACCTGCTGTGGCCTGCTAGGAGCATTTGCCCATGCTGTCACGTCTGCTGAGAGCAATTTTATTTTCAGCTAAGTGTTCTGAAAGGAGAAAATGAGACGCAAGACCCTCCCACACACCGGACACAGCTGCTGACAACCTTAGAGGAAATGAAGTAAATAGATGTAAACACGCATGACAAATATTGTAGAGGACATATGCTGTCTAAATATTTATAGCAATGTGCTTTGCATTCTTGCATACACTCGGCCAGCCCTCTGGAGACCAATTTACTAATGAGGCTTTCCACCAGAATCTGGCTGAGCGCTGGGAGTTAGAGCAAGTGTTGGGTTGTCTGTGTTGAGTGCATCCTGAGTCTCCACCAGCCTAAGGCTCTGTATTGATCCTTTTTTTTTTTTTTTTTTGCCATGAATTTTGCCTTAATAAACCAGCTCGTGTTTCAATGAGAACAACATTTCAATCGCATAAGGCTAACCTATGGAGTGAGGCCAAGCAAAAAGAAAAAGAAAAAAAGAAGAAATAGTAGTCATGAAAGGAGAGGAACAGGCATTGAAGAGCTGCTGTGGTGTAAAGAAATAACATCACCAGGTCTTATTACGGGCTACTGCACCAAGCCCTAAGGGGTAGGTCACATTACTCAATACCATCCCAAAGGCAGCTGGCATTTAGGGAGCAGAATCGGGGGTGGGAAATGCAAATCTTTACTAGCAGAGGTACCCAAGGGGGGCCTTGTCACCCAGAGCAACAGCAGGGGTCCTTACAGACAACGTTTTGCCATCCTCCGCGCACACACACATGATCACTTCCATGTTCCTCTGTGTGGTCTTGTTGTACTTGTCAAAGTCGCCTTGTAGGAGAGTGATGTAGATGTCGTTTCTGACATCCCCTGAGGCAGAGGGAGAGAGAGACAAGAGTTGGATTCTGTGCAGCTGGAGGGCCGCTAATTAGAGAGGAGGAGAACAGGGGGAGAGAGCGGAAGTGCCCCGCCTTGATGTCCATTAATGAAATTGAAACCAGAACTGCTTGGAAAAGGCATTTTACTTCGGGAGCAATAGGTAATAAGGGGATGGAGGAACACTAGGCAATCAGTTGTAAAGAGGGGGGTAGGATGGTCAAAACTGGCCATGTATTTCTCTCCACTGAAATCATTTAATTTTCATCCTCTAGTGACACCTTCTGGGAAGGCAAAGGAAAGCTCCAATTGAACTGATCCAGGCCCATTAATAGCCACCGTGGGCACTCACAGATCTTTTTACTCTGTGGAAGCGGAACATTGCTTGTGTGTCCAAGGAACACAGGGTTAGGGGTGAGGAGCAAAGGGTCTTTGGGAATGGGGGCAAGAAGAATTGCAGAGGAATCACAAGAAACCGAGGTCTCAGGTAAAGCAGACATGAAGGAATTACAATACAGGCCCCGATGGCTGTGGAAGGAAGGGAGGAAGTCAGTGAGAACAGTCGTGGACACAAGGTTTAGGACAAAAAGGCAACGTTCCAAAGAATCTCATGCAACCTCAGTTATCTTCCTTTGACGACAGACACATTGGGGAAATGCTCATAGTAGCGGTTACTTCTGGAGACAAAGAAATAGCAGTCATGAGGGAGCTTTTAATGTTTCACTTTATACCTTTTTAAACTATCTGAACATTTTACAACAGGCATGAAGTTCTTTGATAATAAAAAAAAATAGTTTAAAATTTTAAGGGAATGAATATCCTCCCCAAAAGAATGGACTCATTCTGTATGTAGTAAAATAGAAAAGATGTCCATGCTAAATAGTTAAGTGGTGAAGCAAGTTACTTTATATATAAAGAATATGAAGTAATGGTGTATAGAGCATATAAAGTACAACCCCACTTGTGGGGAGAAAGTGCACGTGTATATTTATGCGTTTGTGTTTAGTATGTGAATGCATAGATTTCTGTAGACACAAAAATTGTTTTCAGTGGTTACCTTTGTGGAAATTTTAGAAAAAAGCAGTAGAAAAGGAAGGCGTTGATTTTATGAAAAGAAAGGATTCAACCAGCCGGACACCCACCCACCCTGGGGAAAGGCCAGACCTGGCATAATGATCTCGGGGAAGCCAAGCTTCCTGGCCACCACGGTGGTCCTGTCCACCAGGTGGGGGTAGTCCTTGCGGATCTGAATGATGTCCCCCACGAGCATCTTCATGGTCACCCAGAGGCCTGGAAGAGAAGGCTCACCATGAAGAGCCAATTTCTTCAAGCTGTTCTCTCAGTCTCACCCTCCCACCAGCTCTCCCTGGGTCTTCTTCTGTAGGAGAACACTGAGAGCAAACATCTGGAAGCAGACGTCAGGAACCAGGCATCTCCAGGTCTGAATCCCACCGGTTACTTCTAGCAACGTCAATGCCTGTCAAATGGCCCCGCCTCCTAAACCCAGCCTTCATAAAGGGTGTGATACCATCTTTCTCACAGAACTGTGGGAAAGACTAGATAAAATAAGGGTACATGTTCAAGTGCCTGACATATAGGAGGTAGTCAAGACATAGGAGTCCCTCTCTTCCTTTGGGCACTAGGACATGCCCTCCAGTTTCAGGAGATGTGGTTTCCATTTCTGTGGCTCGCACACCCCCGTTCTTTGCAATGGTCTGTCTGGGAGGAAGGCTGTCTTTCCCAAGGCTCGGAATTCTGACCTGTTTGTTGAAGAACCAAGGGCTCCCAAGCCAGAGTCAGGCCCAGGCCACTTGGCAAATTGGCACTGTACCTTGCCCTCCGCTGTCTCCCTTGAAGGTTGTGACTTTGCCCAACAGACTGTGCAGGAAATCATTCTCAGCTGTCACCCTGCAAAGGCAAAGAGCACAAACACTCACAGGAGGCCCTCACACGGTCCCCAACACAAAAGGATGTGGATTAAGAGAATGGAGATAAATGGAAAATCTCTCACGGGTGAAAAGGAATGAAGTGCTGCTTTTCTTCATCACTCTCTGCTTTCCCCTTGACAATGTCTGTTATATCCATAACTAGAAAAATAAGAGAAATGAACAGTTTAAGTCCTGCTGCACCCAGGAAGGGACAACAATGGGATAAGACCGTAGAGCAGAAGGCTGGGGCAGAAAACTCTCAGAGGGCAAGCCAGCGTCGGACAATACACAGATGTGTTCATAACCTGTAGCACCTAGCCAACCGCTGGGCAAAGTGGGCTGGGCATCAACAAGCCAGGAAACCATCTGGGAGAATGTGAGTTAGCAGAGCCAAGAAGAAAGGATCAGGGTAGTGACTGTGGAATGAAGCACTCGGTTTTGGATTAGACGTGTATGTATGGCACATCTACTGTGACTACAGAACCCGAGAGTAGTGACTCACTGTGGGATCTGAGAATCCAATGAGATCTATTCACCCTCTTTTCATACACATGCTCACAGCACAGACACATAACTGTAGGAGCTCTGGACCCTGTGATTCCAGAGAGGTCCTGGATCCTCAGAAATTTCTTAACTCAGCCACTAAAGGTCTACAAAACCAAGGTGAAGAGCTCTGGCATTAGAGCAGGGATATAGAAATGATGTGGGTAAGGGGAGGCACTAAAAAAAAGCTAGTTATGTAGAGCTAAAATCCTAGTACATACCTCCAACACCCCAGGCCCTGGGCAGGGAGCCCCTAAAATTGCTTGAGTAATAATCAATCAGTGACTAAATCTAGCTCAAGAGGTGAGTTAGGGAGCCGAGAAGAGGAGGGGAAGTGTTATTTGAACCTAGCCAACATCTACTCTCTCCTATTAATACACCCACCCTGGTCCATTCTCCGTGAGCAGGATTTGCATGGAGCAATCTCCCTCTGGCTCCAGAGTTGTTGATGGGCCTGAGCAATCAGAAGACCACACACCCCTGGTCAGGGTAGATGCTCTGGAGATGACCACATGACTGCCGTGTTTAAGCTCCTGGGGTTTCTGCTGAAACTAATGAGGAAGAGGTGCCTCTTTCCCCTGGATTATTAAGCTGGTAGGATGCAAGCTTGGAACAGCCAGCCAACATTTTGGAAACTAATTGGAAAGCCATCTTTGGAATAAGAGGACATGGGGTCTGAGAGATAGAGAGATGTCAGTGCCTTTGAGTTCCTGGATCCAGCTATGCCTCAAGCAATCTATCACTGAACCTTTCAGTTACACCAGGATGCTGTCACCTGAAACTGAAAGAGAGGTCAGGCCACAGCAGAGGGCAAAGGCACATTTTGAGGTGAGGTGGAAGGACCCTCATGCCTTAGCAGGAACACTGTGATGTCAGAGGTGAGGGGCCTTCCCTCACCCCCTCACATACATGAAATCAGAGCATTTTAAAGCAGATCATGCACCAACCAGATCCAAGTCTCTTGTTTTTCAGATAATGAAACTAAGGGGAAAACGCTTGCCCCAAATCAACTAGTTAGCTAGCAACACTGCCAGGTTAAAAAAATAAAATTAAAAAACAGCTTAGAATAAGCTAACTTGTTCCACTCCACCACTCTGCAAGCATGTGATTCCTGAAGATCAGAGTGTTCAGAAGTGAGGAACCAGAAACCCTGGGTTTAGATGTGTACATGGAGATTATAAATGGTACATAATTAGAAATTTATATTCTAATAAAAAATAGCATATCCAATTACTGTTTCCACAGGTATTTAAATTGCCTTTTAAGAAAAAAAATATGCTCTAGTTAAAACAAAGTGGGCTAATTAAAAGAAAATACATTAGGTAAATAATAGTACAAGTGATAGTCAAATACGTATAATAAAAACCACACAAGTGGGACAAGAATACTGAAATCTAGGACCAGAGAGAGCAAAGGCCGGGGAAGGTGGGGAAGGGACCTTGTTCTCGGCAGCTTCACGGGGTTACACGGACTCTACAAACATCCACTCCCATCTGCAATCACACAGGTGGTGGGTGATTCATTCCGTGTAACTGGATTTCTGGCCCTGAGTTGTTTTTTTAATGACTTGCTCTTTATAATTAGATCCCACCCGTGGTGTTCTCCCTTTTTCTCTGTGCTGGGGAGCCCAGGCGCCCACTGCTCAGACTGTGCCCTACTCCCAACGCTCTGCTCCAGACACGAGGATCCCATTATTCATTGCCTTCATCATAAATCTGGACTTAGTCACTAATACTTTTTATTTAGCCACCAGAAATGTAAGTATGAGGGGCTGTATGGCATAACTTTTTTTCGAGGGCGGGGAAGAGGTCAAGGAGGAGAGGGAAGAGAATCCTCTTAAAACACAGCCATATAAAATGTGCATTCCAGTGAGAGTTAATGGCGTGTCGTGTGTCATTACCTGCCACCCCAAAGGGCCGCCTCAGTCCCTGTGTGCACTTCTTTGTATTAGTGTCCTTGAGATCCATCTTCCCAACTCGGACTATTTGACAAATCAAGTAAATTTTATCCCTGTTGAGGTCTTTGTTTCCAAGATCCTGTGGGGCAGGAAATGGAACAATTACACATCAAAGGCCTAATGGGAAAAAGTAGAAAGGGAAACCAAGTAACAGTAAGTCCTTGAAGACGAGTTTAGCACTTATTATTCATGTTATACTCATACAACTGGTCTTGGTAAAGGCAGAAAACCAAGCTAGCACACCCATTTCACAGATGAGAAAGGTGAGTGTTGGAAAGAAACTGGGTGACAGAACCCTGGTGCCCAGTCCACCTCAATCTGACAGGAAGAGAAGTCTAGAGGTATAATATCTGCTTATACAGACAGGATCCCCTGTATGCCAGCTAGCTGGTGGCCCCCCAAAACAGCATTTGCTACAAATGATTCCATCCATTTCATCATTGCTAAACACCTCTCAAGAAAAAGGCAAAAGGAAAAGGGGGAACCCCTAAGTTCCCATTTCCTTGACACCTAACGTATGTATATCACTCAGGGTTGGGTTGTCATGACACCAAACAACCCCAGTATCTCAGAGCTTATAGCACAACAGAAGTTTCCTTCTGGCTCCAGCAATAGGTCCACTGCAGATGAGTGGGTCTCCGCTCGGCTCACTTCTTCACTCTGGGCCCCTGGCTGATGGATGACCTCGTCCCAAAGGTGCTCCCACCCCTCAGCAGAGGGAAGGAAACATGGCAAATCCTGTACTGGCACTTAAAGCTTCCACCCAGGACAGATGCACACCACTTCAGTTTTCATTTCATTGGCGAAAGCGAGGTGTGTGAGCACGCCACCTTCAAGGGGGACAGGGATGTACACTCACTTGGTGTCCAGAAGAAGGAGACCAAATCACCCACACCAATGTCTCATGCACATGCTAAATGTCACATGTCATCGTCTTTACTGATCCCTGACAATTTTCAGAAGTAGATGCTATTATTGCACTCCCATTTTATAGATGGGGAAACTGAGACACAAAGAAGATAAGGAGCTTCCCCAAGGTCATGCCCTTCGTCCTTGGAGACACTGTCCAGTCACTCTGATGCCAAAGTCCATAAGCCTAACTTCCACACTACATCTTCTCACCATCAGACTGGCATGCAAGAGGAAAACCCACCTGGACCACCTCAGCATCTGACTAACGAGCTCAAAACCAAAAGCTCCAGTGTTCCCGGGACCCCCTTTCCAGCTGGAGTTGGCTAGAGAAGGAACATCAAGGCATGTTTTTGGCATCAGAGCAGAGAACCCTGGGCAAGGCCTTGCTAGGGAATAGCTGCTTGTCCTCCAAGCTAAGCCGCATGCAGGCATATGCACTAGGTACAGCCTGCCAGCTTACATCGGAGCCAGGGCTCAGGCAAAGCAGCCATCCCAGCCTCTCACTGTGGCTGGTGTAGGAGGAAAATGAGGGAGGGTACAAAGTCTCTGAGAACAAGACATGGCCCCAACGTGGTCCACCCCTTTCTGCTTGGAGGCCATGATGGTTAAATGTAATGCATCCACTTGGCTAGGCTATGGTGCCTAGTTGCCAGGTAAAACACTAGTGTAAACATTGACTGTGACAATATTTTGTATGTCTGTTTAGCTGCTACCATCAGTTGACTTTAGGTAACAAAGATTACCTTCCATGATGTACTTGGGTCTCATCTAATCAGTTGAAGCCCTTAAGAACAAAAACTGAGGTTTCCAAGCGAAGTAGAAATCTTGCCTCAAGACTGTAGTATAGAAACCTTGCCTGCGTTTCCAGCTGGCTGGCCAGACTTACAGATTTCAAATTTGCCAGCCCCCATAATGGGGTGAGCCAAATCCTTAAAATACATCTATCTGCCCATATGTCCTATTGGTTCAGTTTCTCTGCAGAAAGCTGACCTCTACAGGGGCTGTCCTTGCACCAGCTGGAGGCATGGACATCTGCTTTCTCATTCCCCAAAGCCTTCAGGCTGGGCAGGGAGGGAGGGAAAGAGAGAAGGAGGGGGCTTTCAGCCTAAGGATGACCCTACACTCATTTGCATTCCCTGCCTTGCCCCATAGGCGACCGAGGTTGAGATCCCAATTATCTCACATCCAGATGGTTGGACAGCCTCTTCCCTGGCCTGACTCCTTTCTCCAGTCCACCCTGAAATCCCCTACAAGCCCAGATTTAGAAGCCACACTTAATATTTCATTTCTCCCCTCAACACTGTTAACAGCTCCCTAGGTCCTACCCTATTAGTGCTAATCTTCCCTGGCTGACATGAAAAGTCCTAGACATAATATGTTTCCAGCCAGTCTATCCAACCGATTCCCCACTATTCTCTGCAGGTAAGTACTCTATTTTTGTCACAAAGATTTCTTTATTGCTCCACAAACACACAATGCTTGCTTTCAACCTTGGATCTTTCTTCCTAAGCCCCCTGTCCGCACCTCCGCCTCAAATGCTTACGGCTTATTCCTCTATAGAGCCAAAGCCTTTCCATCCTCAAAGGCTCAAGTCTTGCTTCATTTATAATGACCTTCATTCCTAATTACTTCTCTTCTTCCACTATGATTTTTCAAAGCTTTGAATTGGTGTCTTTCAGAGCTACAGAGGCCCTGGCACCTGAATGGTTTCTTCCTAGGTGTTAGGGATAAATTATCACCCCCCGTCCCCCATTTCATATGTTGTAGTCCTAAGCCCACAAAACACAGAACATGACTGTATTTGGAAACAGATGATTAATTCACCCCAATAAATTTAATTTTAAAAATCAGTATTTTTTTTTTAAAAAAAGAGGTGATTAAGCTAATCTGAGGTTATTAGGGTAGGCCCTAATCCAATATGTCCTTCTAAGAAGAAGAGATGAGGACACAGGGAGTAGATGGCCATCTGCAAGCCAAGGAGAGAGGCCTCTGAAGGAATCAACCCTGCAGACACCTTGATCTTGGACTGCCAGCCTCCAGAGGTGAGAAAATAAGTTTCTGTTATTTAAGCCATTCTGTCTGTCCTTTGTAATGGAAGCTCCGGCAACTAATGCACTAGATAAACTTATAAGATTCCTAGATAAGCCTCCATCCCACCCCTCTTCCCTTCACTCAGAGGAAGGCCCCAGATCTCTAAGGGCTGCCTCATCAGAGACCCTTGGCATTAGAGAATCTTGATATGCTATATAAGCACAGCAAAAGGCCTGAGCACAGGTTATTCTCTGAAGGGTGTGTAAACAAATGGGCAACTCTCACTCAGAACTGCATTCCAATCTGTGGTGTCTCCCCATCATTTTACTTTGGCCTGAAAAACTCAGATGTATTGGGGAAGCTGAAGCAGGGCAATGAAACTTAAAACCCATGTCACCTGATTTAATAATTATTGTTCAGTCTTGTTTCCCATGTGTTGGCAGTGACCCTAAAACTGGGCAAGGTCTTGGGGAACCTCATGGTCTATGCCCATATGTCCTTTTGGTTCAGTTTCTCCTTCTACAAGGCCAAGGGGAAGAGGAAGGCAAGTGCTTATAAAGCAGATAGAGGGGAAGTCCACCATCAGCCCAACCCATGTGCCAGCTCCTCAGGCTCTGCCCCCAAAGAGGAAACTAGGAAGAGCTAACATCCAGAGACAAGATAAGTAAGGCCAGCAAGACACACGCCTACCAAGTTTTATGTCATCTCTAACTTAAACATCACCCATTGTCCAACTGAAAGTAACTCCCGGTCAAACACCATCACGTCACCCTGTTGGAATTATCTCCATGGCATAGACCATCTTCTGATATTTCTCTTGTTTGTTTGTTTACTTATTTTCTGAATTATCCCCATCCCACCACAAGAGCAGGGGCCTATCAGCTTATTCTGTGCTGGGTCCCTAGCAGTGAGCACAGCCCTTACACACAGCAGATACCCACTGAATAGCCCTTGAATCAATGAGAAGCTAGAGCCCTGGCTGGTAGTTAGAGTATCAGCCTGAGGGCCCAAGGGTCTCGGGTTTGATTTCTGCTCAAGGGCATGTACCTTGGTTGCAGGCTTGATCCCCAGCTCCAGTAGGGGTGCATGCAGGAGGCAACCAATTGATATGTTTCTCTCACATCAATGTTTCTCTCTCTCTCTCTCCCTACTCCCTTCACACTCTCTAGAAAAATATATCCTTGGGTAAGGATTAAAAAAAAAAAAAAGAAGCTAGAGCACCATGACTTTGCTTGCCCTGAAATGAAGACTCCCATCATCTCAAGAGAGGGAGGTGTCAGCCTTTTGAACCAGTCAACCAACGTTCTCAAGTTCATTTGCTGTGGGAGGAAGAGTTGGTGGCACAGGCAGAATTCCACAAAGGCAGCATCCCATTCACTTTAATACTGAGCGACACAAATTTACCGTTACCCTTTTCCGAGTGTTTACATCATGAGTTGGTTCTCTGAGAAATGAACCACTGATTGATTCTCTGTCCCTCTCCCTCTCATGAAACATCTGTCTCCTGGCTTAATCAGGAAGCCCCACGGGACTTTCCTATTTATCAAGAAAATAAATAGGCTCCTCCTTTCAACTAATAATAGATAAACAGGACTGAGGCACATTTTTATAAGCCAAGGAAACTTTGTCTAAGCAATTAGGACCTATGATCTTATTCCTCTGGCCCATTTGTTTCTTTAGGAAACAGCAAACAAAATAAATCAGCTGCACTCCTGTCTAATTGTGACATAACATAAGACATCGCATTTAATGGGCTGGAACTGGAAAATTATTGTAGAGCAAGGTAGGTTAATCCAGCATGTTGGATATTCCTGGATCAAACCATCAGGATGGCCAATGCCCAAATCCCTCCCTGGCTTCTCCTCTGTAACTTCCCTTGCTAACACAGGCAACATAGTGGAAAATTTCATAAATGTTCTTTGCCTCAAAGGAGCTTTCAGACAACACCGATATCCTTAGGTGTTTTAAGATTACACCCTTCACACAACCTCATAGAACAGGACAAGGGAGGGGACTCTGCTGGAAATAGTCCTTGTCTCCTTCTTCCCACTGGTTCTCCTTTCCAAAGCCAAACAGCCTGTTCACTCTCAAAAACAGATCGTCCAAATGACAACTGATTTCAGCATTTCTTGCCCAGTGAGCACTGGTTTTTAAAAGGATGACCTGTGACATCTTCAGTCATGCATGACTTCATTATGTTCAGAATATCCAGATTACCAAGCCAGTTAGTGATCTAGGAAGGTCTTTATCTTTTTCTTGATATATTTGAGAAAGGGTTTTAGTTCTGAACCAAAGAAAGGAACTTGGGTTAACCATGGATGAACCAGAAAACCAGCACAGCTGTTGCACCCAGTTCATCCAGACGGTAGCTGGGAGAGGCGGGTGCTTGCTTACCTAGCTCTCTGCATGTGTTCTCTGTACAGTTGAGTGAGAAAGAGACGGGGAGGGAGAATGAGAGAGGGAGAAAGGGAGGATCCACCTTCCCCACAGCTTCCACGGGGCACACAGTGCCTTCCCCGGCTCCGAAGCTCTGCAGAAAGCATGGAACACGGCTCTGCACCGAGGCCGCACTCCCTCCGGGCCAACTGCCCAGCCTCATTCCCAAGATCGTGTCCCTGGGCGTGTGGAACGTGGTAACGAGAAACAGTGCACACCCACCGTGAAGACCACCTTCAGGTTGTTGAGCATCTCCACCTCCTTCGGGAAGCCCTTGCTGCCCCATCGCACCAGGTAGTTCTCACTGTGGGAAGAGAAGTGGCAACCCATTACTGCCAGGGGCTCAGCATGTATTCCGTCAAAATATTCGCCACGCCACTGCTTTGTGCCCACGCCATGCTGGCTGCTGGGGACACAGCAGTGTTGGAGACAGATGTGGTCCCTCCCTGCAGAAGATGACGGTCCCATCAGGGAGACAGACATTGGACTTGCAGGGGCAGAGAAGTACTGACGTGTGTTTTCACGACCTCTTTCCCTCCCACATCTGCTAAGCAAATTCTGGCCCGGCTGCCTAAATTTTTCGAAGAGCAGCAGCATTTTCTGTGGGGTTACTGAGGGGCAGAAATGAGGGGGAAATTCTTTTAGTGCAATTTGCTGGACGTTACGAATGTATTCAGCTGTTTTCATGCTGTGCTTTATAACAACATCACAATTGAGCTGCTTTGCACTAAATAAAATTTCCTTTTTTACTGTATCTGCACCCCCCAAAAAAAAAGAATGTATTCACCCTTTCTATTCCACTCCCTTTTTAAGACTGAGTAAAGATTTTAATTATTTTAAATTATCCCTTTGATGTAGGACTGTTTCCTTGAATGGAACATCACACTGTGACGGACCACTGAAGGCCTTAGCCATTATCTGAGATACGCTTAAGTAACTATTTAAATGGGGTTCTAACAGCTATTTACATGCAATTGTGCTCTAAGAGAATTGTTCAGGATGCTGTGAGAATGTGAATCAGGAGAGCCTGGCCTAGTTTGAGAGGTCAAGGAAGTCTTTGTTGAGACATGCAGATAAAGTTGGTCAAGAAAAGAGTGGGAAAGGGAAATTTTTCCGGTAAAGCAAACATGAGTACAAGCAACCTGAAGCAGAATGAAACATATACATCTAGAAAACAGATCCCAGGGGAAGAGAGAAATTCAAAAGAGAAGCCAGACCATGTGGGCCTTGAAGGCCATTTAAGAATTTTGGCTTGATCCCATGGCTAACTAAAACCCATGTAAGGGTTTTATGAGAGGCAGTCACATGGTTCTGACATACGATCATGAATCCTTTCACATCTTCAAGCCACATACCACCCTGTGCAGTTTATCCTGGTCCGTCCAGCTGTGCTGAAAAGAGAGAGCCTAGCACCTTTTTAACTGTGGAGACGCCAAGTACAGTTTGCCCAGTTGAGTCAGTAGGCTTTCTGTGCCTTCCAGGAGTATACAGTAGGTGCTAAGTAAATGCTTATTATCTTGAATTAGAAAAAAAGCAAAATAAAGCTCAGAAGACATAATGAGAATTCAGCAAAGTTAAGGGCAATTGCTTTCTTTTTAGAGATTTGTTCTATCTGACTTCTGGCTTCTCTCTCTCCACTCACCCCTAGAAGATTAATGGAAGTAATCCAAGCAAAGTTCAAGGGGGAAATGGAACTGCTAACAAATGAACACAGCTTCAGATTAACCAGTGGTTAAAACTCAATCAAGTTAAATGCACCTTACTTTTTTTTTTTTCAGTAAGATTTTAAAATTTTAGTGAAATTTGCAGCAAACTAACCAGGAAACCTTTTGCCAATTCATTTCCCTCTCCCCAGTTTTTAAGTAATTTCCCATTGGTTATTTCTGACCTGTCATGGTGAAATACATGGGTAACACCCAGAACCTTTCATTACAGGTAGCAAGCCCCATCGAGAACCACCCTGCTAGGTCAAAACAGCAGGGCCTCACAATTTTCTTCCAGGGGAAATAGAATCATAAATAAGAAAAGCAATTTAGAGGGCTGAGCAGGCCCCATCCATCCTTGCCCAGGAAGACCTGATGGTAAACCGGGAAGGCCCACCTGGCACTTAGACAGGTGAGGCCTCCTCCACGTGGCACCCGCCTCAAAGGAAGGGTGAGGACCATTCCAACTCCCCCTCAAGCTCTTTTTAGAAATTAGCCTTGTACTGGACCAATGCCTGAGCTGCTTTTTTTTTTGTTTCTGTTTTTGTTTTTGTCCTACAAAAATTTACCTTAAAATCTCCCAAACCAGATTTCTTCAGACACCCACTGGAATCTGACCATGACTCATCCCAACACTGGAAGGTCAGTGTCAGCCAAATTCTCCCCAATCCACATGTGGGCCACATGGAGGGTGCCTTAACTAGCCTGCGGCTCATTGTCTGTCAACCCTGATTAGGGCAGATAAGAGCGGATATTGGTTTCTTAGGGAAAGGGGGAGGCAGTCTGACACAGGTAAGGCATCCAAGTTCCCCCTCATTTTTCTGTATCATGCCTCTTCTCTTCTTTCTTTGCTTTCTACTTCTTTTGTTTCTGCCCATTCTGTCCTGCTCCTCCCCATCTTTCACTCCTCTGAAGGCTTCTCTGTGTCGCTGCATTCTCAGAGGCATCTCTCAGGCACACCCCAGCAAGCACATCATCGGTGTGACACATCAGGGAACAGGGCTGCCATCTCGCTGATCCATTGCATCTCTCCCCAGAACAGGTTCAGGCCATCCATCCCTTGGGCCAGCAGGCCAGGCACCCTTGCCAACTCAGTCATGACGAGTCATCATGTTTTCTAAGAGGCAGGGAGGGTCCTGTTAGTGCTTTCAGGATCTTTGTCCTGGGTGCCTTGGGAGCAACGGACAGGAGCAGCAAGGAGACTGACACATAGACCATTTCAAGGCAGGCTCTTAGGGAGCAGGAAAACGTGTTTGCAGTGTCCACTGAGGCCTTGCCAGCTGAACCTGGCTGGCTCTCTAGTATTAGGGATTTGGTTTGCTATAAAGAATAACTTTCCACCATAAATGAAACCCTGATGAAAAATCTGATGCTACTCCTAGGGAAAAGTGCCTTGGTGACAGACTAAATTGGGGACCCCCTTGCCTTTGGAGCCAGGTGGACCTGGGTACAAATCTCAGCTCTGCCATTTATAAAAACATGTGACTTTGGGAAAGTCACTTGGCTTCCTTGAGCCTCATGTTCTCACCCAACTGGCACAGAGTAATGAAATTGAATGAGGTCATGCACGGGCCTCAGTTCAGCCTTTTGAGATGGATGGTCCCCTCCATGTTTCACAAGTGTCTCCAAGAGAGCCATCATTTTCTACAACCCCACATTTACCAGCACTGCACTCATTTTATTGTCATGGCATCCAAGCTAGAAAGACATCATTTTCTCCATAAAAGCAAAAGATCGTGCTCCAGCTCTATTGTAATGCATAAACCAGGACCTCAAATGTAGGACCATGGGTTGGCCCTAACCCTATGGAGAGCAATAGTCAGTGGTCACCTGGGAGGAAGGATGGTCTGAGCAAAAGCAGAGGCCTGGCAGACAGCAGCGAGGGTCAAAGTCTTTCCCTGGAGATCCCTAAAGGTGTTTGTCCCTCCTTGAGCTGAGGCACCTAGAAGTTCCCTCATTTCCTTCATTCTCAAGAACAGTTAATTAAAGTAGTAATAATCATAGCCCCTCCCTCTTGGAGCATGGGTAGCATTTGCCAGCCCTGGGCTTCATGTGATAATTTCTTATTAAAAGCTTGAAAGAAATGACCCTGTGAGGTTGGCATTCACACTGTGCATATGGAAAACCCAGAGTGAAGAAAAATTAACCTACCCAAGGTTGAGAAACAATAAAGGGGGATGTCAGGATGTGAACCCAGAGCTCAGACTCTTTCTTAGGCCACTGCTGCTAAGGAGGATACAGAGTTTGCACCATTCATTCTCAATTCCCATTTTAAAGTAGTTCTTTTGATCCAATGCTACCTCTCTGAATCTTGTTATTTCTGGTTGTCTTCCAGAAATCAAAACTATTTATAAAACCATAACCCAACTCTGGAAAAAAATTGGTGGTAAGAAATATATCCACCTGACTTCCATGCTCTAAAACAAAAAAAGTTATTTCACATTCTCAGTTAGGCTCAGTTTCTCTTGTGGGTGGGAATTTCTGTACAAGTGATGATGGAAAGAAAAGATGTTCTATGGCCCACCAACTCCAGCCTCCCACATGCAGAGAAGTCAGGCAACACTGACCGCACCTACCTTATGACAGCTTGCTTGTTGGGGTCGTAGAGAGACATGAAGAGCTCAGCGTCTTCCCCAATTCTGCACACAAAGTTTCTTACAAAGACATAGAGGCTGTGGGTAGGGGATGAGGAGATCCGGGAATACATTCCATAATCTGGCTGGTCTTTTGACTGAGAAGTGAGAGGAAGATAGAGAAAATTAGCCCAGCACCACTCAGGACAGCAGAAAGATGGCCCAGGATATTGAGAATCACGTAGGTTTTGAGCCCAAATATTTCAGCATTATTTTCAGCTCTACAACCCAAAGTTTCTGCAACCTGAGCCAAGGTCACTTGCCCACATTCCCACACTGCCTTGATTTTAACCTCTGTTGGCCTTGATTTTCCAATCTTGGTTTCCCACCACTGACTGAGCCTTCCTCATGAAGTAATTTCATAAAAAGCATGAACTGTAAAAGAAAAAAAATTGCTTAAAGAAACTTCATCAAAACTAAAAACATTTGCTTTTGAAATGACACATTTAAGAAAATTAAAAGGCCAGGCATAGACTGGGTGAAAACATATTTGCCAAATGTATATCTGATAAAGGTTTGAAAAGCAAATTAGAAATTGCCTGGGGCTTGGGGATGTATAAAGGGATGGACTATAAAGGAACTGAAAGAAACATTTAGGGTAACACAACCATTCTATATCTTGATTGTGGTGGAGTTTACCTAACACTATCCTATCTAATAAAAGAGTAATATGCAAATTAACCATCACTCCACACCCACAAACCATGCCCACCAGCCATGCCCACCAGCCAATCAGGAGCATATATGCAAATTAACCCAACCAAGATGGCTTCAGCCACGGAGAGAGCAGGAGGGAAGCTTGGGTTTCCCCGGAGATGGAGGAAGCCAAGCTTTCCGCACACCCTGGCCAGCCCAGGCCTCGACTCCAGGCTACAAAGTTTCAATGATAGAAGATAAATAAATCCCAACAGAAATGGTGGCAGCCATGGAGCTGGAGAGAGCAGGAAGCTAGGGTTGCCCCTGGCAATGGAGGAAGCCAAGCTTCTGCAGCCCTGGCCTGCCCTGGCCTCCACTCAAGGCTACAAAGTTTCAATTATAGAAGATACATAAATCCCAACAGAAATGGCTGCCACCACTGAGCAAGCAGGAGGCTTGGCTCCACTCCAGGCTACAAAGTTTCAATTGTAGAAGATAAATAAATCCCAGATACCAGGGCCTCCACTTGGGGGGGGGGGGGAGAAGGGGGGTGTGTGGTCAGCCTGCAAACTGCCGCAGGTCCCTTGGCCAGGCCGCCCCATGTCCCAAGGGAACCCCACCCTGATCCAGGACACCCTTCAGGGCAAACCAGCTGGCCCCACCTGTGCACCAGACCTCTATCCTATCTAAAAAAAGAGTAATATGCAGATTGACTATCACTCCAACACACAAGATGGCTGCCCCCATGTGGTCAAAGATCCTGCCCCCATGTGGACACATGGCCACCACAAGATGGCCAGCAAGGGAGGGCAGTTGGGAGGGACCAGGCCTGCAAGGAAGGGCAGTTGGGGGCGATCAAGCCTGCAGGGGAGGGCAATTAGGGGTGACCAGGCTGGCAGAGGAGGGCAGTTGGGGGTGACCGGGCCTGCAGGGAATGGCAGTTAGGGGCAAACAGGCTGGCAGGGGAGCAGTTAGGCATCAATCAGGCTGGCAGGGGAGTGGTTAGGGGATGATCAGGCTGGCAGGCAGAAGCAGTTAGGGGCAATCAGGAAGGCAGGCAGGCGAGCAGTTGGGAGCCAATAGTCCTGGATTGTGAGAGGGATGTCCGACTGCCCGTTTAGGCCCTATCCCACTGGAATCAGGCCTAAACGGGCAGTCGGACATCCCTTGAGGGGTCCCAGATTGGAGAGAGTGCAGGCTGGGCTGAGGGACACACACCCCCATACACAAATTTCGTGCACTGGGCCTCTTGTATATTAATAAGATTCATTAGACTAGTTTTAAATAAGTTAATCTTTATTGTGTGAAAATTATATCTCAATAAATCTAAAAAGTAGGTTGCTTTCAAATACTGTGGTTAAAATTATTTTTAATTATGAGTCAGATGTTAACCTTGAAAAGACTGCTTCCTTGAAATCTTTTGTTGGCTTCCTACCACACTTGAAGTAACATCTTAGCCCTATTACATGACTCCTCAGGTCCTATAAGATCTGGCTCCTGCTACCTGCTTCTCCAAGGCATTGCCTACACTCTCACACTGCTCATCATACTCCATCCATACTGGTCTTCCTACTCCTCAAACATTCAGAACTCAGTCCTACCTCAGGGCCTTTGCACTTGCTGTTCTCTCTGCATAGAACACTTTGTCCCTAGCTCTTCCCAGGCCTGATGCCTTCGCATTATTCAAGTGTCATCTCAGATGTCACTGCTGAGAGAGCCTTTCTTCATGGTACCTTTTGAAATAGCTCCTGGTTCACTGATTCACATAACCCTAGTTTATTGCCTTTTAGAAACTTATTACCACCTTTAATTAATTACTCCATTTATTTATTTACTTTTTTTACTGCCTTTCTTCTTTTCTCTTCTCTAGGCTATCAAGTTCTATGAGAATAGGAAATTTGCTGGCATTAAATTGTCTATGGGATGGATACAGAATGAATTACAGACCTGAGTACAAAACCACAATAAAATGTGTGTGGTTACTGATCATCTTTGTCCATAGGAAAAATAGTCTGGTTAATTAGCCTATTATTTTAAGTTTATGATGTACTGAATGTCTGCCCATCTTGGTCAAAGCTTGTTTCATAAAGCTCACCATTTCTTCCTTGATACGCTCTGTGATTTTCTCAGTAGCTTCTTCATGTGCATGGAACAAGCTGATGACACTGGTGTTATCAGGGTCCAAAATATTTCCATCTTCATCTCTGACAATCAGATCAAGCTCAAGGATTCTGAAAAGCAAAAAATGGGAGAGGAGGATAAATCACGAGAGGCTGAAACCCTTGGGACATTGGTGAGGAGTTTCTACCAGAAAGTTCACCTGGTTTCTAGGATCATAGACTCCCACAGAACAGTTCTTCACCCACAGCCTTGTGCACAGCTGGGAGTCACACTGTGACTGGTGCAGCACAGCCTCCTTAGGAGGGACTGTGGCATGTGTATTAATGTATATTTACTGAGATACTGAATTTAGAGAAACACCTTAAACTGAAATGAGGATATGTATTGCAGCATTATGTGCATTAACAAAGTGTTGAAAAAAAAAGTGTCTATAAAAAGGGAATGGCCGTGAGATGCAAGGATGGTATAATATCTGCAAATCAATAAATGTGATATATCACATAATTAAATTGAGAGATAAAAACCACATAATCATATCAATTGATGCAGAAAGAGCATTTGACAAAATCCAACACCCTTTCCTAATAAAAACTCTCAGCAAAGTGGAAATAGAGGGATCATACCTCAACATAATAAAAGCCATATATGACAAACCTACAGCCAACATCATACTCAATAGGCAAAGACTAAAACCATTTCCCCTAAGAACAGGAACAAGATAGGGATGACCACTCTCACCACTCCTGTTTGACATAGGACTGGAAGTGCTAGCCATAGCGATCACACAAGAAAAAGAAATAAAAGGCATCCAAATTGGAAAAGAAGTAAAACTTTCATTACAGATGACATGATATTGTACATAGAAAATCCTAAAGACTCCATCAAAACACTACTAGATTTAATAAATGAATTTGGCAATGTAGCAGGATACAAAATTAACACCCAGAAATCTGTGGCTTTTTTATACACCAACAATGAACTCACAGAAAGAGAAACAAACAAACAAATAAAAAACACAAACAAACAAAAAAAAATCCCATTTACCATTGCAACAAAAAAAATTAAGATACCTAGGAATAAACATAACTAAGGAGGTAAAAGGCCTGTACTTGGAAAACTACAGGATGTTGATAAAGAGATGGAGGAAGACATAAACAAATGGAAGAATATACCGTGTTCATGGATTGGTAGAATCAACATCATTAAAATGTCCATACTACACAAAGCAATCTATAGATTTAATGCAATTCCCATTAAAATACCAATGGCATATTTCACAGACCTAAAACAAACTATAAAAAAAATTCATATGGGACAAAAGAAGACCCTGAATAGCCGCAGCAATCCTGAGAAAGAACAACAAAGTTGGAAGGTTCATAGTACCAGACATTAAGCTATACTGCAAAGTCACTGTTCTCAAAACTGCCTGGTACTGGCATAAGAATAGACATATAGGCCAATGGAACAGAACAGAGAACCGAGAAATCGACTCAAGCCATTATGTACAATTAATATTTGACAAAGGAGGCAAGAGCATACAATGAAGTCAAGATAGTCTCTTCAATAAATGGTGTTCAGAAAATTGGACAGATACATGCAAAAACATGAAACTAGATCATCAACTTATACCACATACAAAAATAAACTCAAAGTGGATAAAGAACTTAAACATAATATGGGAAACCATAAAAATGTTAGAAGAATCCATAGGCAGCAAAATATCAGACGTATGTTGTAGCAATATCTTTACTGATATTGCTACAACATACGTAGGGAAACTAAGGAGAAAATAAACAAATGGGACTACATCAAAATAAAAAGCTTCTGCACAGCAAAAAGAAACCATCAACAAAAGAACAAGAAAGCCCAATGCATGGGAGAACATATCTGCCAATGTCATATCCAATAAGGGCCTAATCTCCAAAATTTACAGGGAACTCATACATCTTAACAAAAAGAAGATAAATAATCCAATTAAAAAAAGAACCAAAGGATTTAAATAGACATTTTTCGAAAGTGGACATACTGAAAGCCAAGAGACATATGAAAACATGCCCAAAGTCACTAATCATCTGAGAGATGCAAATCAAAACAACAATGAGGTACCATCTCACACCTGTCAGAATGGCTGTCATCAACAAATCAGCAAATGACTAGTGCTGGTGAGGATGCAGAGAAAAAGAAACCCTCATGCACTGCTGGTGCAAATGCAGACTGGTGCAGCCACTCCAGTATGGAGTTTCCTCAAAAAATTAAAAATGAACCCCCATTTGACCCAGTAATCCCACTTCTAGGACTATATCCCAAGAAACCAGAAACACCAATTAAAATGACATATGCACCTCTATGTTCATAGCAGCACAATTCACAATAGCTAAGATTTGAAAACAGCCTAAGTGTCCATCAGCAGATGAGTGGATTAAAAAACTATAGTACAGAGATCAACCAAAGCCATTATGCTCAATTAATATTTGACAAAGGAGGCAAGAGCATACAATGGAGTCAAGATAGTCTCTTCAATAAATGCTGTTAGGGAAATTGGACAGATACTTGCAAAAAAAATGACACTAGAACACCAAATTACACCATATACAAAAATAAATTCAAAATGGATAAAGGACTTAAATGTAAGACCGGAAACCATAAAAATCTTAGAAGAATCCATAGGCAGCAAAATAGCAGATATATAGTATGTTGTAGCAATATCTTTACCGATACAGCCCCTAGGGCAATGGAAACTAAGGAGAAAATAAACAAATGGGACTACATCAAAATAAAAAGCTTCTGCACAGCAAAAAAAAAAAAAAAAAAAAAAAATCAACAAAACAACAAGAAAGTCCACTGCATGGAAGAATATATTTGCCAATGTTATTTCCAATAAGGATTTAATCGCCAAAATTTACAGGGAACTCATACAACTTAACAAAAGGAAGATAAACAATCCAATCAAAAAATGGGCAAAGGACCTAAATAGACACTTTTTGAAAGAGGACATACAGAAGGCCAAGAGACATATGTAAACATGCTCAAAGTAACTAATCATCGGAGAGATGCAAATCAAAACAACAATGAGATACCATCTCACACCTGTCAGGATGGCTGTCATCAACAAATGGACCAATGGATGCGGAGAAAAAGGAACCCTACTTCACTGTTGGTGGGAATGCAGACTGGTGCAGCCACTGTGGAGAACAGTAAGTTTCCTCAAAAACTTAAAAATGGAACTTCCATTTGACCCAGTAATCCCACTTCTAGGAATGTATCCCAAGAAAACAGAAACACCAATCAGAAAGGATATATGCACCCCTATGTTCATAGCAGCACAGTTTACAATAGCTAGGATTTGGAAACAGCCTAAGTGCCCATCAGCAGAGAAGTGGATTAGAAAACTGTGGTACATCTACACAATGAAATTCTACACTGCTGTAAAAAAGAAGGAATTCTTACCATTTGCAACAGCATGGATGGACCTGGAGAGCATTATGCTAAGTGAAATAAGCCAGTCAGAGAAAGATAAATTCACATGATCTCACTCATATGTGGAATATAGTGAACAACATAAACTAATGAACAAAAATAGAACCACAGACATAGAAGCATCGAACAGACTATACAACCCATGAGGGAAGGCAGGGGATGAGGGGGTAAGAGCTCAACCAAAGGACTTGTATGCATGCATATGAGCAAAACCAATGGACACAGACAGTAGGAGCGGGATGAGGGCTTGTGCTTGGGGGAGGCGATGGGGGAGAAGTCAATGGGGGAAAAATGGAGACTCATGTAATACTTTAAACAATAAAGAATTTTTAAAAAACTATGGTACATCTACACAATGGAATACTACGCTGCTATAAGAAAGAAAGAACTCTTTATCATTTGCAACAGCATGGATGGGCCTAGAGAGCAGTATACTAAGGTTTTCAGAGTCCTAATTTGAAGCTGCTTTTGCACTCGATGATGAGATGGAAAACCTCAGTTGTCCCAAGGCAGGTGGGCTGATGGAGATTCTGAGAAGGCCAATAGTGGTCCTGCTTAGGCACCACTACCAGGTCCCAGGTTAAGGAAGGGCAGCAAAGACAAATAAGCCAGTCAGAGAAAGATAAATGCCACATGATCTCACTCTTTTGTGGAATATAATGAACAACATAAACTGATGAACAAAAATAGATACAGAGACAGGGAAGCATCAAACAGACTGCCAAACTTCAGTGGGAAGGCAGGGAAGGTGGGGGTGGTAAGAGATCAACCAAAGGACTTGTATGCATTCACATAAGCATAACCAATGGACACAGACACTAGGGGGATGAGGGCTTGTGCTGGGGGTTGGGTGTGGCCAGGGAGAGGTCAATGGGGGAAAAGAAGACATATGTAATACTATATGTAATACTTTAAACAATAAAGTTGTTTTTTTAAAAAAAGGGAATGGCTAAATAATCTGTGATGGAATTTCATGAAGCAGAGTTTAAAATTTATAATGTTGTTTTAATATGTTTAATGAGGTATCTCAATTTTAAAAAAGTATGGACAGATGCATACAGTGTATTTTATATTTTTAAAAAATGAGCCAGATATGTTATCTGGGTGCATGTACATGAGTAACAATGAACAGAGAGAGAAGATTGGACAAAATGCACCAAATTACCAAGACCATCAACAAGGGTACCTATGAGGAAAGATAGGGCCCTAGGACTAGAAGAGATGGGGGGGTCAAAGGAAACATGTGCCTTATCTCAATTTGTTTAACATTTTAATCCTAGCTAATAAAGAGGAATATGCTAATTAACCATCACTCCATCACAAAGATGGCTGCACCCACAGCTGAGGCCAAGTTCCCACAAGGAGCTTTAACAAGCAATCAGCAGGGACCTGAGGCTACACCCTCCCCCACCCCCGTGGGGCTTGACAGGGAACCTCAAGGTGTGCTTTCCATCCTGGTGCTGGGCTAGGGGACCTCAGGCTGCTCCCCCGGCCCCAGCGCCAGGCCAGGGTACCTCAGGCCATGCCCCCCACCAGGTGGGACTTGACAGGGGACCTCAGGCTGCTCCCTCGGCCCCAGTGCCAGGCCAGGGTACTTCAGGCCATGCCCCCCACCAGGTGGGACTTGACTGGGGACCTCAGGCCATGCCCCCCACCCAGCGGGGCTTGACTTGAGATCTCAGACCATGTCCCACACCTGGCGGGGCTTGGCTGGGGACCTCAAGGCACGCCCCCCCACCCCAGTCTGGGCTGGGGGACTTCAGGCCATACCCCCCATCCTGGCACTGGGCCAGGGGACCTGAGGCTACATTCCCTGCCCGGCGGGGCTTGACAAGGGTGGGACTAGCCAGGTCTGGATCTATCCCAATGAGGGGATTGAGGGGGGGGCCGGGTCTGCGTCTCATGCGATTTTGAGGTGCATGTGGGTGGGCGGGGAATTGACTCTGGGTCACGTGGCGAGCCCCAGACTCTGATAGGAGGAAGGTTTTCATATACATTTTACTAATTTTCTTTCATCTCTGACACTTCTATTATAGAGAAAGGGCAAATAGCAATATTAAATTATTTCCTCTAATTAATCCTCTTTTAATGTGCACGAATTTCATGCACCAGGCCTCTAGTATGATATATGATGTGATGTGATGTGATATAATGCAATCCTATATAATAAAAGGTTAATATGCAAATTGACCAAAACTGCTGAACGACTGGTCGCTGTGATGTGCACTGACCACCAGAGGGCAGATGCTCAACGCAGGAATTGCCACCTGGTGGTCAGTGTGCTCCCACAGGGGGAGCACTGCTCAGCCAGAAGCCATGCTCATGGCTGGTGAGTGCAACTGCAGTGGTGGGAGCCTCTCCTGCCTCCGTGGCAGCGCTAAGGATTTGCCAACTTAGGCCCACTCCCAACAAGAAGCAGGCCTAAGCCATCAGTTGGACATCCCCCCAAGGGCTCCCAGACTGCAAGAGGGCACAGGCCAGGCTGAGGACCGCCCCCCCCCCCCCCACCCAGTGCACGAATTTCATACACCGGTCCTCTACTATATATATAATATAAATTCAGAGAGGGTATTCACATATTATTTATTTAATAATTATTTGAACATACTTGTTGGGGCAAATCTCTCTTTAGCTCTCTGATTTCCAGGTCACACACTTTCTCCTTTGTTATTGATTTGTTTCAGCTTCATCTGCCATTCTGTTTGGCATCAATGACTACTAATAATAGCAAAGACTCACACAGCACTTGCAATGAGCTCACATCTGTTAAATGTATGTGTATTAATGCATTAAACCTTTACAACAACCCTTGAGGGAGATACTATTAATATCCCCCATTTTACTGGTGAAGAAAGACCAAGGATATGGTGGCTAATTAATGTGCTCAAGATTACACAGCTAGTAAAAAGTAACACTACATCCTAGTCTGCACTCTTGACCTCTATGGTATACGTTATAGATAGGCGCTTAGGAGCAGTATTGGATTGAGGGACTGGGGTAGGTTTGCAGAGGCCTAATTTGAAGCTGCTTTTGCACTTGATAATGAGATGGAGGACCTCAGTTGTCCCTAGGGGAGATGAGCTGATGGAGATTCTGAGAAGGCCAATAGTGGTCCTGCTTAGGCACCACTACTGGGTACCAGATTGGGGAAGGACAGCAAAGACAAAGGAAGAAGTCTAAGTTTTCATCTCTTATTTGAGAATCAGATTGAGAGGCACGTCTCCCATCTCATCCAAATGTAAACAGAAGGGAGCCAAGGTTCACCCGTTTGTCCACATTCATTAGGAAATTAACTTCCCACTAGATATGACTCATAATGTTGGTCGGCCATGGTGCAGAACGAACCGTGCTCAGGGGGGACAAATGCATTCAACTAATGCCGAGCAGAGGCTCACGTGGCCTCGGAAAAGATGGAGCATTGCCCATACATAATTTAATGCCAAGACCTCTCTAGCTCTTTCTCTTCAAAATTTATCAAAGTGGATTCAGTTCTAAATGTATGAATAAAATATTCTCCCAGGTGCAGCTACCCTGGGCATTGGAGGGTCATTTGAGGATTCCTCCCTCACTCTTTGGACACAGAGAGCCAGTCCATTGCCAGTCTCACTTGGAACTGGGAGCTTTAGTAGTCAATGGGCGGGACTGCCGGGATTCCCAAAACTCAGCATCAGGAGGGCTGCCCCCAACAGGACAGCAGACCATTTGTTTTGGAGAACTGGCCATTTTGACATTTTCTGCTTAGGAGTTGGCCTCACTGCTCTCTTCTGTTCAAGAAAATGATCAAATGAATCCAGGATGAAGGTGGGGGAAGAAGCCCCCACTGTGTGCACTTTTCTAAAAATATTTTTTTTTAAGATAAAGAAAACAGAAATGGCTCCTTCTGTGCTTTCCCATTGCCCCCTGGACAAATCCAAACTTCTCCACTTGGCCCTCAAGGTTCTGGTGCATCTGCCTTCCTCTCCTTGTTCATGTTTGTCTCATAAATCCTCTCACATTCTCTCTCTCTCTCTCTCTCTCTCTCTCTCTCTCTCTCTCTCTCTCTCTCTCTCTCTCTCTCTCTCCCTCTCTCTCCTCTGCAATTCTTCACTGAATAATTCCTACTAGTCTTGTTAGATTCAGAGCTATCACACCCTGCCCTGCCTCCCACCCCTGCCTCCCTCCTCTCACCTTCTCGCTCATGTTTCCTCCTCTCAAGCAATGCATGACTTCCTACTAAGATGTCTATTCTCTCTCTCTCTCTCTCTCTCTCTCTCTCTCTCTCTCTCTCTCTCTCTTCTCTCTCTCTCTCTCTCTCTCTTGCTCTCTCTCTCCCCAATCCACATGGTCCTTGGGAGGCAGCAGAATGCAGTGGTTAAGCACTGAACCCTGGAATCAAGGCCCCTGGTTCAAATGCCAGTGCACTTTGGAAAAAATTACCTAATCACTCTGTGAGCCTCAGTTTCCTCATCTGAGAAATGGGAACCTGTCCTGACACTTACACGGGTTAATACACGGAAAGTGCTTAAAACAGTACCTGGCAGATAGCAAGCACTCAGTAGGTCATTATTAGTCCTCCTTGCTGGCTTTTTGTTGTTGTCAAATATGTACTAGTATAGAGCATGCATTTTATAAATGTCCTTGGGACCACTTTGGTACTAAACAAAATTATCTCAGTGCAGGAATGGAGTGAATTGGGGAGAAAATGGGCTGATTCTGATCACTCTGTGGACACTCAGAACCCGGTCATGCTTCCCTGACCTCACAGCCACACTCTGCCCAGAGGTCCAGCCTTCTGACTCTCAGGAGGCCACTCGCCACACCCCAGATCAGAGCTCTGAGCCGGTGTTAATTCAAGGTGCACAGTTGTCTCTCACTTCCAACAGAAGTCATCAGGGAAGGGAGGCGAGAAGCAAGGGGCCCCTCAGCTCAGGGCCTCAGTCTCTGAGGGTGTCTCTCACTTCCCCAAAGGGAACTGCTTGAAACTAAAAGCACAGGGCTGGGAGGGCCATGCCGCAGAGGGGAGGCTGATGGAGGGAGGGCCTGTTCTCTCCTCTTTCTTCCATCACCATCACTCATGCACTCCTTCAGTGACAACTCACTGAGCACCTACTGTGTGCAGACCCTGTCCCTGGCACACAGCCATTAATTAGACAGTTGCTGTCTTAGAGGAGCTTCCAGCACAGCGGGAGAGACAGGCCATAAGGGAGGCAACTACTGTTTAGGAGGCCCAGGGTCTGCAAGAGCCCCCAACCCAGGACCGTTTCTTCCATCTTGGTCCTTTTTCTCAGGAGCCTCTGTGAGGACACAAGGACTGAAGGTCACAGATGCCATGCCTGTAAAGCAGCAAAACTCCCTCAGTTCCCACACTCCCAGATGTGGCTGTGCTCAGAGGCCACCGCACCAATGGCGGCAGCAGCTGCGCGGCAAACTCGTCGTCCTGTCACTCTGGGGCCGTGTGCATTATAAGCAGATTTGGACACGCTTGGCAGCTGCCAGCTGAGGAACCAGCAGAAGGACTGGGCTCCTGGGATGGAAAGCAGCTGTAAGTTGGGCCCATTGGCTTTCCTCTTTGGATCTCCTTCCAAATGCATATGACAAAAGCAAGAAAGCCTGGCTGCTAGGAAATGATCTTATTCTCATTGACTAGGTCCTTTCTACTTCCTCCTCAGGGAAGTTCCAGACCTGTGACCCACTTTGCAGTCTGGGTATTTAAAGAAGTGGGCACTCCTACCCACTTCTTTTAACTTTTAAAATTCAGCTTGGAGTTACCTCCTCCAGAAGCCTTCCTTGACTTGCTTCTCCAATCAACTTAAGAACATCTTTTTCCTAAGCCATCAAACTGACAACAAAACATATCAATAGTTTTCACTGGAGTTCAGTCCTAATTGGGCTGTGGTCCTTTAGTGGACAGAAACTTTCATTTCTAAAGCCTCCACACTTAGCAGGAGATCCATCCAATCATAAGTGCTCAACACTCATTTGTTGTTGGGATGACTAAACAAATGAGTAAGGCATTCAGAGGGGAGGGAGGCCTTTACAGCTCTCAAATGCTCTCCAAGTCACACAGCGGTGAGGCCCATGGACTCTGCAGCCAGGCAGCCTGGAACTACAGGCTGGTTTTTCCACTTACTAGCTGTGTGACTGCAAATAAGTGATTTAACCTCTTTAAGAGCCTCAGTTTCTTCATCTAAAAAAAGTGAGGACACTAAAATGCGTACCCCATGGAGTTGTTATAAGAATTAAATGAGACAGTGCGTGCCGAGCACTTAGCATGCCTGCTGCATAATAAGCCCAGATTAAATGTTAGTTAAAATATTATTACCACAATTATTATTACCAGTAGGTTTTCCTGCCTCAAAAAAATTGTTTCATGTTCTCCTTAACTTCACAACATTCAAACTCCAATCAATCTCTGCTGTTCCTGTTGGAGGAAATGCTTTTGTAACTGTGCGTGAGTTAGCTGACAGGATGGGGCTTGGGTAATTTAGGATGGGGAAGGACGTTAAATCTCACACTGGGATTTAAGGACCAGTTTTGTAAATGCAGGAATAAAATGATAACTAAGCCAAAAGTGAGCCAGCATGACTGCGCTCCCCAGCCCCTCGGAAGTAGGTTAAATGAGTGTCCTAAATCTCTCAGCCGGGTAATAACTACTGCATAAGCAAGCCTGCCCTCCGCTTGCCTGTCCTGGGTCCCAGGGGAGTGATAGCAAAGGCACACAAGCACAGCCTTGGTAACAGCCTTTTCCCAAATAGCAAGTGGCAAAGTTGTCTCTAAAAATGAAACCAAGCTTCTGGGGAGGGAAGAAGGGAAGGAAGGGGTGGCTAGGGGGAGGAAGCATCTTTTCAGAGGGAAAAGCGTTTACTTGTTGCCGTAGTCAATTTTGGATGTGACTTTCTGCTTCAGTTCCTTCAGCTCGTCCTTGGGCAGCGTTCCTGAGAGGAGCTGGGACCGCCACTCCATCAGGTCGTACATCATGGCCTGCACCTGGAGAAAGCGCTCCTTTTTGCTGGCCTAGGACACAGGAAACAGTCCCCAGTCACCTGTGTAGGAGGTACCCTTTCCCAGCTACAAAAGGACTGGGTGGTGGTCTTAGTCCCTGGCACATACCTCCTCTGTCCTCTGGGCCACGAGGGTTTCCCAAAAGCAAAGGTAATAATTCCAATCACTTCTCGATTACAGAAAGGATGATTTCTAACTTATCCCAAAAGATGCTTGGGCAGGAATACCATGAGCAGCTGCTGTGAAGGGGAGCAGATTTTGCCACCCCAAAATATGTCTCTTTGACATGAGGACTATTTCGAGCTAAAGGCAATCAAAAGCCAACAGATTCAGGAAACGCTTTTTACCTCCCCCACAACTGCCTAAATTTACACTGGAAGGAGGGCCTGTACCAGGAAGAGCGCTCTCACCATACATACCTTTGTACCTAAGCAACTTACCTGCAGAACAGGGCAAGCTTGGTTTTCCCAAGCTCTCCTCTGCCTTCCTGTGAATGATCTTCCTCCCCTTTGTATTCCCAGACCCCTCCCCTGTCCTAAGCTCAGGATGTTCTGGAAGCCTCCATTATCTGGCTGCCTTTTGAGTCTCAAACCTTTGCATCTCCCATAAGTATGAAATTAAATTTGTGTGTTTTTTTCCTCCTATTAAGCTGTCTTATATCAATTTAATTACTGGACCATCCAAAGAACCAAGAAGAGAAGACGGGAAACTTTCCCCACCCCTAGAGCTCAGGCCCCTTTAAGGCTAGGGACCAGGGCCATTTTTCTGGTGATAAAGGCCCACTTCTAGGACAGTTTTTCCCCAACTGTGACATGCATACAACCTGCAAAATACAATATGGCTTTTAATGGAACAAAGACATCATGCCAAATATTATGGGCCTCTACGGTGATTCTCCTCCTGTCCTGTTCAAGCCAAGGAGAAAGTTGCAACTTCATGTAATACATCTCTACCCCCTCTCTCACACTGGTTAATTTCTGGTTTTTTAACAAAGAGAGAGAGAAGGTCTGTGGCTCAAAGCTTTTGGCAGGTACTAAAGCAAGCATTTAATAACATTGTTTTCAATGTTATTTATTTGAATGATATTCTAATGGTGCCAAGTACTTTTAGCTTTCCATTTGGGAAAGCATGTCTAATAAAATATAGTTTTGGTCTTTGTCCCAGGTCTTGGCACAGCTCATAAGATACTTAGCATTCCCTGGGTGATAGGTAGGAGTGTCTTTTCTTATTCATAATGAGCTCCTTTCGACCTGAGTTTAGGCTAATGCCATGACACTTGGTAGTCCCCCTAGATAACCTCTGGATGGGGGCTGGATGCCATAGGAACCAACCATGTGGTTAGAGAGTTGGAATTTTAAGCATCCCTTCTCACCTTCCCACTCCCAACCTCCAGGGAGCTGAGAAGGGCTAGAAATTGAGCTCATTCACCAACGGTCAATGATATAATCAATCATGATTATTTAATAAGACTTTGATTAAAACCCTCCACAACAAGGTTCAAGAAACTCCCCAGATGGTGAACAGATTAGATTCGCTTCAATATAGGGAGGGTGGCACATCTGGGGAAGGTGTAGCAGCTCTGTACCCACTCCCATCCCACTGCCTTTCCTGGACATCTCTTCCAGGTGGCTGTTCCTGCCTTGCATCCTTTCTAATAAAACAGTAACCATGAATACAGCTCTTTCCAGAACTCTCTGAGCAGAGCCCGAGGTGGGGTTGGGGAGGAATCATGAGAACCGCCCCCCCAATGGGATGCAGGACTTGTGACTGGCATCTGAAGCGACAAGTCTTGCAAGGTTGGGCCCTTAAATCTGTGGCGTCTGACGCTAACTCTGGGTAGTCAGTGTTAAATTGAACTGAATGGTAGGGCATCCAATTGGTGTTGGTGAATCAGAAAATGCTAGAATGAAATAGCTTGCTATACAGTTCCTTATGGGAATCATTTCAGTTTACTAAAAAGGGAGCCAATTTAGGTATTAAGTAAACGTTACATAGGTGGTGTGGAAATAAGGCATGATTCACAAAGGCGATACTGGCATATTGGAAGTTTAAGGAGCTGTTTACTAGGGTCAAGGGCACGATGGACTTGCTGTCAAGGATTTCTCCAGGGAAACGCCAAGCTTCTCTGGTGCATGTGTATGAGATGTTTTCAAAAGGGTAGTGGAGATGCATAATGATCCACATGAGCCTCCAGTCTACTGCCGGTCCCCCAAACTTTCCTAACAACTGTTGGGGAACTTACGGAATTGGAGGTATCCATGACCATCTATGATGACATATCCACATGGGAGTCAACACTTATGACTGTAAAAGTAAGTCTGCAAACCGTGTGTGCACAGCAGCAGCTGTGCAAGGTGCTGTAACAAATATGCAGGGAGCCTTGGTTGACATTTTCACTGGCGGCTTAATGGTTTTCTTAGCTAATTGCTTTCATTAGAACTTCAGAAACATCAAAGGAGGACTTAAAATTAGATTCGATTCAATACAGGGAAAACAGATGCAAAATGCGCTCTTTGTTTTTCCAGGGTCAGAGTTTCCTCATAGATCTGAGGACAGCAGCCATTAGTTAATTAACATATGAGAACAGTATTTCAGAAGGTGTTGTAAGCAGACCAGGAAATCAAAATCCCCTGAGTTTATTAAAACTGCAGAGCCCCATTGAAGTAAGCTTTATATTGTAACAGCTCTCAAGGTGATTCTTTAAAATATTCAAGTTTGAAAATGTTTGCATTCATTTAAAAAAGGATCACACCAGACCCCCACTTATTATGGCTCTGTCACTAACTGGCTGTGTGTCCTTGAGAAAGTCATCGAACCTCTCTGGGCCTTGATGTCCTCATACACTGTGTCCTACTGTATCAGTAAAGCCACCTTGCCCTGTTCAATGCTAAATTCCAAATTTCAACCAAAGACTACAAGAAGCTCCCCTTCCTGGGAACAGGGTTTGAAGTCTCACCACGTAGAGCTGTTTCCAGATGCTGCCCCATTCCCAAAGTGTCGTTGTCACTTCTTGTGCCAGAGGAATTTCTGCAGGAATGATGTTCTCAATATTCCTATTTAAGGTAGAAGAGAAAGTGGTGTGAAATTGGGACCCAGGTGCTAACAAGACAAAATGCTGGCCAATTTGCATTAAGCTGCAGTTGCTGAGGGGGTCCTTCTTGTCGGGAGACTAAACTGCCTCAAACAGCCACACCAATTACATTATGCAAATGCAAGAGACTTCCCTGTTAATATCCTCCTTCACTGGGGTGGGCCCTTCAAGCTCATTATTCACGGTTAATTTAATTAGTACAGTTCAAAGGCAGTTGCCAATGAAAAGTTTGATTCTCCAAATTTACTGCTGCCCACACAGAATCAGATCTGAGCACAAGTCAAGTGGGATTAGGTGAGGGAAAGGAGCCACACAAATAAACACAGGCACAAAAAAAAAAAAAAAAAAACGGATCACATCCACCAAGTCATGCTTTCAAAGTAGACAGGACAGAGACACCCCCTAAGCCACTGAAGGCCAAGCCTAGTGAAGAATGGCAGGTACCTTCTTTTTTCAATGGTCACTTCCTTGATGTGGATAAAGGACTTAGGAAAAATGCCCTGTTGGAAATAAGATAAGATAACATAGCATAATATACATAACAAAACATCAAGTACAATAGAATGACACATCCCCACAGAAATAACTGACCCCAGGTCTTCATGGCTTTTCTAAAAGCCACTACTGGAAAAATTCTCAAACTTTCAAGGAATAACCCCAGCATCTGCAGAGCAGGGGCTGGATTCTAAACCCACCCATTTAGGTCCAGGTCCCCTCCAGTTCTCCATCAGTTCTTTTAGATCCCACAAGAGCCCTAGATTTCAAAGGATGCTCCAGCCCCATGTGATACATGGACGCTCAATGGATCACGTGGGCAAGAAGGAGTGCTTGAAGGACTCACTCTAAGAGAGACAAGGCACTCTGCCTGGCCCCTCTGTGCCCAGTCACCCTGCACAGTCATGAGCTTAGCAAGAGTCTCCCTGGCTGCAAGTGGACTCATTTTATTTGAGATCCTTTTCTCCCTGGATTTATCTGATTGCTCATTAGAGAGCAAAGTAGGCTCATGCCTCCCAACACACCACTGTCAGGAAGGAAGGAAGGAAGAAGCATCTATTATTATGTCCTTCCTCCAAAAGATTGGCTCAGTTAGTAAAAGTTTTATCAGTTACTCGGAAAATCCTTCCTAAATTCAACCCATAGGCACAGTAGGGGCATCTGCGCTAGACACTGTGAGGTGAGCAGAGGAGCAAAGCGGGCACCTGCTCTCGTGGAGACGAATGCAGTGTAATGTGAGGTTGGAACAAGGGAACTCCCCAGGGGCAAGGGCTGGCCCTGTCTCTTCTCTGTCATGGTGATACATAGGTGAGGAAGTTATGAATGCCAAAACCACGCTACAGGAAAGCAGTAGAAGATAAATTTCAAATAAAAAGTGCACAGTACCAGGGGGCTCAAGGAAGGGAGAAATCAGATATGACTGGCATATTGGGGAAAGTTTCAGGGAGAAGTTTCAGAGCTCTGCAGGTTGGCCTTGAAGAATGAGTGAAAGGGGAAGTTGAGGCTCAGGAGTACCAAGTTTAGAGGTGGGAAAGCACAGGACACAAGGAGGGAGGGGTGGAACCTGTTTGCTAGGGAACGGCATGTCAACATACCCAGTATTGTCCCAAATCAGAACAAATTCATCTTACCTGTAACATTTTGTGCTTTATGAGGTATCCCCTATACCAGTCTGCAAAGAGAAAACAAAGAAACAGGTCTCTCATCTATTCGCACAAGTCTGTTACTGTTGTTTCATAGGAGTGTGTGTGTGAGTGTGTGTGTGTGTGTGTGTGTGTGTGTGTGTGTGTGTTGTTTGTTTTTAACTAGCAAAGAAACTCGTGCAAACTGCGTTGGACCTTAGATACAAATCAAGTCTGGAAGCCCCTGGGCTTCAACCAGCTGTTGGTTGCCAACATCTCCAGAAAGCATCTACAAATACAGGAATTCCACATAAAAGCACAGCTCCTTCTTCTTTTGAAAAAACAGGAGGTTCCAGCAGAGGTGGCCAGCGCCCTCCCTTGACCACAGCTGGCTGGCGGGGAGGAGCAGCTGGTCCCTGAGACAGAGCAGGTGCCTCCAGCTCACCAGCCGCCACCCAGCCCCTCCCTTATCGCCATCACTTGCTGGGTCCTCTGTCCAAGTGCATGTTTCAGCCTCTGCCTCAAGGACATGGAAAGGCTAAGGGAGTTTGGCAAACATCCTAAAATAATATCCCAGTTCTAACAGCAGCAACTGACATCTAAATATGATCTGCAAAAGTTAGTCATTACAAAACAGGCAAGTTCAGGGATGGGTAAAAAGGCTTTTAAAAGAGTCTTCTTTTTGAAGGAATAACAAAAGATACAATTAACACAAATCCAAGTTGCACCCAGGCCTCAGACAAAACGAACCGTGGTGTGGCAAGTACTGATGACTATGATGAGCCCACTGGCCTTTGAAATGAGTCAAGCACAGCCAAGTAGTGGCATTTGTCATCCCCGTAAATGTGACGTGTCTGTCGGGAGCCTCATCAGCAAACCCTCATTCCCAGGCTGACAGATTGTAGCTGAAATATGTTCTCCACAGACTGAAGAGCAGGTCCCAGCACAAACAACTTACAATGCAAAGTCGCCCCTCCTGTCATGACACAGTTTGAGGGGCAGGGCTTAAAAAGTTCCAAAGCAACTGGGACCCGCAGTGGCTCCTATTTTGAGAGGAAGAAAGAGGGAAGAAGGATAAAAAGAAAGAGAGAAGGAAAAAAGAAAGAAAGGAATGGAGGTTGGAGCGAAAGATTCTCAGGTTTGGCATCAAGTCCCATGCTAAGCACTCTTTGAATATGAGGCCTTTTAATCTTCATAACAACCATATGAGATAGGAACTGTAATAATGACCCCGTTTTTGCAGAAGAGTGGTCTACCTGAGGCACAGAGAAGTTAAAGGGTCACACAGCCAGCGACAGTGTCAGGATTTGAACATAAGCAGCCATCATACCATGCTTCCTGGTTAACGTAGGAAGGAGAATGGTGGGTGCCTAAGATCTTCATCCTCCCATCACCCGAATCCCCAAAACCACATTCCCACCAAGCTACTTTCCAGCTGAATACTTCGGTGGTGAAAACCTTACCACTCCACACAGCATGACATTCTATTTTCACACTCCTCTTTAATTTCTCCAGAATTATCAGTAATAATTAGCCACTAATGACAGTGCTTATCCTTTCTGAGTGCTTGCTGTGTGCAAGCAACTATGGTCAAGCTTTTTGCTTTGTTTTGCTTTTAATTATAAATTAATCTTCACAACCATCCTAGAAAGTCAGTACAATTGCTGCTTCAATTCTACAAGTGAAAATAGAGAGGCACAGAGAGACTAAGCAACTTGTTTATGGTCACACAGCTGGTGAGTGACGCAACTAAGATTTAAACCCAAGTACCTGACTCCAGAGATGACACTCCAAAGCATTGCACAATAACAGTTCTTCCCCATCCCACCAACTTCGTATATGAGCACTTCTGTAATATCACTCACTACCATTTATTGATCATTTAATTCATGTAAAGCTGTATGCTAAGTGTTATGCATGCATTTTCTCATTTAGTTCTCATTACCAATACTGTGGGCTAAGTATTAACATTCCCATTCTACAGGTAAAGAAGTAAAGATTCAAGTCAATTGATGTACTGGGCCAGATCTCACAATCAGGGTTCAAGGGCATGTCTGCATGGCTTCAGAGCCAGCCCTCCAGCTGTTCTGCTATAATGTCCCCTGTGAGATGAGCATAAATACAGACAACTGTCTCTTTGAGTACAAATACAGATTAGGGTCACTTGGTTGCAATGACCTGGATCCGTTTGATGGCCAAGGCCATCAAAATACACCAGAAAGCAGGAAAACAATCAAGGGACAAATAGTCCCTGCCTAAAGCTCATGCCCACATCTGTATCTATGTCACAGGAACTTTGCCTGCTCTGACCCTTGAGACTCAGTTACTTGTGCACACTTGTAGGTTTCCTGATTCTCAGAACTTCGGCTCACTCCTGAGCATGGAGACTATTGACTTTTATCCCCAGATACACATTCTGGCTCCCAGATGCAAGTTCAACCAACACTGATTGTCCATCTACTATGTACCACCTGGGGCTAGGTGCTTTCAGAAATAAATCCCAGTGACACTTGGCAAGAAGGTCTTACAACCATCTCCCCATGCTAGGTGACAAGAGCGCATCAACGACTTCAGGGCTGTCCTTAGGACTTTTGCTGACATCCCCATCCTGCTGGATCACTGACCTCTGTGACCTTCTGAAGTCAGCTGCCTAATCTGGTCAGCTGTCAGCTTTACCCAGCTGTACTCCAAGACCTGACTAGGCAGATACCAATAGTAGGCGCACATACAGCCAAATCCTTGACAACAGATCATGAGCGAAAGCAGGCTCAGTGCTTACCCTACCCCAGGACTTGCCCGGGGTTCATCTTTCTTTCTAGTTAAGTAATAGCAAGAACTTTTGTGCTAATCCTGCCCATGTAATTGCACTTCTTTTCTTAAATGGAAAACTCACGAAATGCATTGTGGGAGGAAGATGACAAAAGGGATTTTTTTTTTTTAACCATTCTTCTGGACAATTATGAAGTGCCAACATACTCCAATTGTCCGCTCTTCCCACATCCCAAATACCAAAATGGAATGTACCTAAATTCTCTAGTCACTTACAAGTTAGTTGCAGGTAGTGGGGAGAGGGAGGAGAGATTAAAAATATCCCAGCACACCAAAAAGGAGGCACAGCCTAGAGATCCAGTCCTCTCTCTGTCACCTCCTGGCAGCATGATGTTCTGTTGTCACCTAAGCCTCAGTGTTTATGTTGTAGGCAGTTAGACAGACATGAGCAGAGCAAGGACGATGGGCCAGGTACAGAAGGTCACCAGGGCAGAACACCCTGGACACCCAGTGATGAAAAAGAACTGGCAGAGCAGATAATGGAAATATTCACTTCAAGACCTGGCCCTTAGGATTCCTCTCCACCCTAGAATGCCTCCGGTCATGAAGGTGAGATCCCCTTGACCTTTTCTCCTCTGGTGTGTGGTTGGTCATGTGGTGGACACCACCCTTGGAGAACAAGGGGGTAGGGGGCTGGAGGAAAGCCCCGGCTAACTTCTATGCAGGAACAGAAGACAGAATAGCCCCTGATAGGTCAGTTTGAACAACTTTCCAAAAATTCATCTGGAATAAAAAAAGAACCCGAATAGCTGCAGCAATCCTGAGAAAGAAGAACAAAGTAGGTGGGATCTCAATACCAGATATCAAGCTGTATTACAAAGCCACTGTTCTCAAAACATCCTGGTACTGGCACAAAAACAAACATATAGATCAATGGAATAGAATAGAGAACCCAGAAATCGACCCAAGCCACTATGCCCAATTAATATTTGACAAAGGAGGCATGAACATACAATGGAGTCAAGACAATCTCTTCAATAAATGGTGTTGGGAAAATTGGACAGATACATGCAAAAAAAATGAAACTAGACTACCGACTTATACCATACACAAAAGTAAACTCAAAATGGATAAAGGACTTAAACATAAGACAGAAACCATAAAAATACTAGAGGAATCCACAGGCAGCAAAATCTTAGACATATGCCGAAGCAATTTCTTCACTGATACTGCTCCTAGGGAGTTTTGAGGAAATGGAGTTTCCTCAAAAAAAACTAAAAATGGAACTCCTATTTGACCCTGTGATCCCACTTCTAGGAATATATCCCAAGAAACTAGAAACACCAGTTAGAAAGGATATATGCACCCCTATGTTCACAGCAGCACAATTCACCATAGCTAAGATTTGGAAACAGCCTAAACGCCCATCAGCAGATGAGTGGATTAAAAAACTGTGGTACATCTACACAATGGAATGCTATGCTGTGGTTAAAAAAAAAAAGTGGTGGGGGGGAGTTCTTACCATTTGCAACAGTGTGGATGGAACTGGAGAGCATTATGCTAAGCGAAATAAGCCAGTCAGAGAAAGATAAATATCACATGATCTCACTCATTTATGGAATATAATGAACAACATAAACTGATGAAGAAAAACAGATCCAGAGACAGAGAAACATCAATCAGACCATCAAACCTCAGAGGGAAGGTAGGGGAGGATGGGGGTAAGGGGGAGAGATCAACCAAAGGACTTGTATGCATGCTTATAAGCATAACCAATGGACACAGACAACAGGGGGGTGAGGGCATGAGTGAGAGGGGTGGGGGGGGGATAATGGGGGAGTAAGGACACATATGTAACACCTTAATCAATAAAGAAATTTTAAAGAAAAGAAAGCAGTTAATTCCCTTCCAAGGGTTTAAAAAGGAATCCTAGCCCCCTCCCCATCTCTCCCCATCTCATCCACCCCCCCATCCCCAGCTTGAAATTTCTTTTCCAGTGTACTTTCTCTTCGCTTGCTCAAATAAATTTTCTCTAGCAAGTTTGGGTCTTGGCTCTGAATTCTTTTCTTATCCAGAAATCAAGTACTGAGGTTGCTGGACCCAGGTTTGGTTTGACCCCACAGGTCAGACACCAGGTGCCATTCCCAGTGCCTACAACATTTCCATCTGTAAAATGGAGAAAGAACACCTACCCCACAGAGTTGTTGCAAAAACTATTTTAAAAAAACACAAAAACAAGATTATGAAGGTAAACATGTCTGGCGAAGGTACAGAACCTTAGAGAGGAAGAAAACATCTCTATTTCAGGATGTGGTACCTATAGTGTGGACAAAAACACAATGATGGAATAAGGAAGGGGTAAAGAGGGAGTTTCAACTGCCTCTAAAATTTTTGTTTCTGAAAAAAATGCCTGAAGTAAACGTGGGAAACATTAATATTTGTTTCCCTAAAGTGGTGAGTGCCTGGGTGTATTTGACTTTCCTGTATGATTGAGATATCTAATAATGCTAAGATCAAACAGAAGCTAGTACCTATCAGTAATTAAAACACATTTCGGACAGATCACAAGAATTCTCGCTTCATATTACACAGTGTTTTACAAAGTATCATACTTTAAAATGATATTAGCTTGTAAGAACATGTAATAAATAATTTCAAAATGCGACGGGCATGTTAAAAGCATGCCTTTGGAGAATCCAAGATGGCGGCGTAGGTAAACACCTAAACTGCTGCCTCGCGCAACAATTTCAAAAATTCAACTAAAAGACAAAACGTCTATCACCCAGAACCACGGGAAAGCTGGCTGAGTGGAAGTTCTACAACTAGAAGGAAAGAGAAAAGAGCATCGAGACGTGCATGAGCGCTGAAAAGCTGAGGTACGGAGGCGCGTGATCTGGGCTGGCGGCGGGCGTTGCCTTTTCCAACCCAAAGGGAGACAAGCCCCTGATTACTCTGAAATCCAGTCTCTGGGGAGACGCGGGGGACCCAAACTCCTACGGGGAGAAGCTGGACTGTCTGCCAGTGAGGGGGGCTTACTTGCAGAGCTGCGCGCAGGAATAATTGTTTACTGCACTGGGGCACGGACTCCGGGACGCCCTTGGGGACACAGAGCCGGCTAACTAGCAGCCATTGCTGTTTGCCACGCCCTAGCCTAGTGACACCCTGAGACCCCGCCCTGCACAACCTACAAACCCACCCAAGCTCCAAGCAGCAGCGTTAGCAGAAGAAAGCCCCGCCCTATCGCAGCTTAACCTAGCAAACTTGCAGCCTGGGTCAGACAGCTCCAAAACCTCCAAACCCCAAGCAAAGAGGAGAAAACTGTAGCTCTCACTGTAGCTCCTGCTGGATGGCCTCAGACAGTAGCTGACCTGAACCCCATTGGAGATCCAGAAGCCAGTGTACCTAGTGGTCAGAGTGAGACACCAGATTTCAACTCCTCACATCCGTAAGTGACACATTCAAAGGCAGACTCAGTGAGCACCAAAGCCCCACTGAAACAAGTCCTGCCCCATAAGTGTGTCTTCAGCGCAGCAGTTCTTCCATTATAGACACAGGGAGTGCTCACAGCTAATTGGCCTGGAGGTCAATTCCTCCCAGTATACCAACAGCAATTAAGGCTTTAACTGCACCAAGTCTTTGCACTCAGCCCACAAAGGGGTGTACCAAGAGTGTCCACATCAGGTGATTGGGGAGGCTGAGCTACTGCCCCCTATAGGTCACCTACCACACAAAGCTACTCCATCAACACAGGGAAGCAGCCAAAATGAGGAGACAAAGAAACATGTCACGAATGAAAGAAACGGAGGAAAGCAAACTACTGGATGACATAGAGTTCAGAACCACATTTATAAGGTTACTCAAGAATCTTCTTAAAACCGCTGAGAAACTTGATGAGACCTTCAAGGAGCTTAATGAGAATGCCAAAAAAAATGGAAAAGGATCAGTCAGAAATGAAGCATACACTGTCTGAAATAAAGAATATACAGAAACTCAACTGTAGATCAACGTACCCCAAGAATCAAACCAAAGATCTGAAATATGTGGAAACAAAAAACATCCAACCAGAAAAACAAAAAGAAAAAAGAATCCAAAAATATGAAGATAGTGTAAGGAGCCTCTGGGACAACTTTAAGCGAACCAACATCCGAATTTTTGGGGTGCCAGAAGAAGGGAGAGAGCAAAATATTGAAAACCTATTAGAAGAAATAATGACAGAAAACTTTCCCTGCCTGGTGAAAGAAATAGATGTACAAGTCCAGGAAGTGCACAGAACCCCATACAAGAGGAATCCAAAGAGGACCACACCAAGACACATCATAATTAAAATGCCAAGGGCAAAAGACAAAGAGAGAATATTAAAAGCAGCAAGAGAAAAACAGTTAATTACCTACAAGGGAGTACCCATACGACTGTCAGCTGATTTCTCAACAGAAACTATGCAGGCCAGAAGGGAGTGGCAAGAAATATTCACAGTGATGAACAGCAAGAACCTACAGCCAAGATTACTCTACCCAGCAAAGCTATCATTCAGAGTTGAAGGTCAGATAAAGAGCTTCACAGACAAGAAAAAGCTAAAGGAGTTCATCACCACCAAACCAGGATTACATGAAATGCTGAAGGGTATTCTTTAAGGAGAGGAAGAAGAAGAAAAAGGTAAAGATAAAAATTATGAACAACAAAATGACATCAAATACATACCTACCAACAAGTGAATCTAAAAATCAAGTGAATAAAAAATCTGAAGAACAGAATGGACTGGTGAATATAATAGAATCAGGGACATAGAAAGGGAGTGAACTGACGATTCTCAGGGGAAGCAGGTGTGAGGGGTGCGGGAAGAGATTGGACAAAAATCTTACTCCTATGGATGAAGACAGTGGCGGGGGTAAGGGCATGGGGTGGGGTGGGGAATCAGGTGGAGGGGAGCTATGGGGGAAAAAATAGAGGAACACCTGTAATAATCTGAACAATAAAGATTTATTAAAAAAAAAAAAAAAAAAAAAGCATGCCTTTAACATTGATGTAAAACGTTTTTGTCCTCGTTCAATAGAAACTTATCTGGCCACTGGCTAGAGCTAGCAAATAAAACTATTGGTCCGGCCCTAACCGGTTTGGCTCAGTGGATAGAGCATCGGCCTGCGGACTTAAGGGTCCCAGGTTTGATTCCGGCCAAGGGCATGTACCTTGGTTGCGGGCACATCCCCAGTGGGAGGTGTGCAGGAGGCAGCTGATCGATGTTTCTCTCTCATTGAAGTTTCTAACTCTCTATCCTTCTCCCTTCCTCTCTGTAAAAAATCAATAAAATATTTTTTAAAATTAAATAAATAAATAAAATAAAACTACTGGTCCGCAATGTGTTAAGAGGGTGAATTCTGGAACCGAAGCCTGGATTTGAATCAAGTTCTACAACTTATTGTCTGTGTGATCTTAGACACGTGGCTAGGATAGTGTATGTATCAGTAGATAGAATGGGACTTTCTCTGTTGCCCCAGAAAGAGACTCGGGTAGCAAATAACTGAGGGTGGAGCAGACAATCCCTCAGAAGGGCTTATAAAGAAAAGTCTGAACAAGCTGGGCTACCCCCAAAGAACATTCCACTACCACAGTCTGTGTAATCAGAAGAGAGACAGAGACAGACAGAGAGACAGACAGATCTTTGGAGGTGGCAGATGTGGTCACCCCAGGAGGGCATGGTATAGCTCCCTCATACCCCAAACCCAATCCAAGCATGGAGATGCTGTCCAGGAGGTTCACTCAGAGATGTTGGGGGGTGGCTGGCATCTCATTTCCCAGCTACATGACGATGGGTGTAGGGGACAGGCTGATCTTTGGGCTCATTTGATCAGGGAAGACAGAGAATGAGAAAGAGAGAACTTCAGACTCCCAGCCCCAGCCTCGTGGAAGCTGGGAAGGCGAAGGAGGAGGACATTACACTGGATATGGAAATGAAGTCTTCTTCTGAGATGTCATTAAATGTCAGGAAAGATGTCAACCAAGCGTGACTGAAGGACGTGAGTGGGGGGAAAGGCATTGCTTTTTTATGTTTATCCCCCTGAGGCGTTCTGACTGCCCAATAAATACTTACATGTGTTTCCACATTTGAAGTCAGGACACAGAATGTTTATGCTGCCTCTGGGTAGCAGAGGCAGCCTGAGAATGTAATGTGGACAAAGAAATAAGCATTAGGGAGTCTAAGGCTTAGCAACAGGTATCTTTCTGAACTGTTCAGTTTTTTGTGACAACAAAATATTATCTTCATAATAAAAAGTTAGCCCAAATGCTTGAGCTCTAGAGAAAGGAAATTCATTCATGTCTAAGATTCCAGGGCAGGTTTTTGTCTTTCTCATCTACCCGACTGAGTAAATCTCTTACAAAAGAGGGCAGGGCCTAGTCTCACCCATTCCAGGCGAGGAGAAGGCCAGCCTCAGGGTTCCCCGGCCACACTGTAAAGTTCCAGTGTCACTCTCTATAAAGGGGGAGGAGAGGGAATTACCAGCACGAGCACCTCAGACTCAGGCATGGAGCTGGCCAGCTTCTCCACATTCTCTCATTTTATCCTCATAACAAGCCCAGGAGCAAGGTGGTAATAGCCCATTTCACAAGTGAGAAAACGGAAGCTTACCTACCCAGGGTCACTCAGCTGGTGGATAGTGGAGCAGAGAGTAACTTTCTGATTCAAAAGCCCATGCTATTTCCACTTTTGTGGGGAAGGGGGGATGTAGGAAGCAGAGATTTTAAAACGATTGAAAAGTGCAAAAAACACAATTAGAAAAACCAGTTATTCTTATTCCTATCACCTAAAATTAATCGTTGCTAATATCTGGAGATATGTGTTTTGAATCATCAAGACTATATTATTTTTGTCTAAAATTGACATGTGCTGTTATAAAGCATTTAAACTAAGAAGAGTAGAAATATAAAAGCTAAAAGACTCATCCTGAATCTCATTACCCAGAAAAAGAAAAACACCATTAATATAATTCCAGTCGACTTTCATTTATATTTAATACTCAAAATGACAGATGGATAAATAGATGAAATATCATTTTAAATGCTCTCATAAAAATCAGCATATAGTAAAGATACTATGTAAATACAAATCTCAAACTTAATCTTATTTGTATTTAACAGGAAAAAAAGAAGTGAAATTGAAGGAAATATTGAAACTTCAATTAAATGTTTCTTCTTCACAAAAGAAAAGATTTCCAAAAAATTCCTCTAAAATGAAAATAGTCATGAAAAACACTAAAAGATTGGAGTGGTTATGGCTTTTTTTAGTTACATGTTTTATTTCTAATTAAAACCAACTCTGTTATAAAAGTGATATGATGGAATTAATCCACTCTCTTTCATTGCTCTCCCTACTTCATAATTTTTTTAAATACATTTTAATTGATTTCAGAGAGAAAGGGAGGGGGAGAGAGAGATAAAAACATCAGTGATGAGAGAGAATCATTGATGGGTTGCTTCCTGCATGACCCCCACTGGGGATCGAGCCACAACCTGGGCATGTGCCCTGACCAGGAATAAAACCGTGACCTCCTAGTTCATAGGCCGATGCTCAACCACTGAGCCACACTGGCCGGGCTCCCTACTTCATGATTTTATTAGTTGTTTTTAATTGTCCAGTTTCCTGACAATTACATTCTTTTTGGTAGCCATAAACATTATGACTTTTAATACTAATATTTATAAATGGATTCATCTGGACTCATTGTTCACCACTATTTCCTTTTCACAGCTTTGCAATTCTCATATTTTAAATTTTTCATTCATCTCTCAATTGGTTCGATTTTATTTTTCAAGTAGTGTATACAAAAAAGGATCATAAATTCCTATCTGGGCAGGTCATGGTGACTAGCCACATCCCAGGCATGTCATTTTTTAGTAAAAGGTTTACAGCTGCCTTAAGCAAGCCCTGTTCATTCTGTGCATCTAGGTTAACAACCCTTTGTAATAAGCTATAACCACCCTCGAGAAAGCACATGACCGTGTTAACTCCATCATCAGCTTGCTTTTTCCTACCTCCATGCAATCTTCTTTATGTCCTCCTAACACCTTAAATTTAAATGCAGAAAAGACATTGCAAAACTGTTTTTGCTCCAGAGCATGTGAGATCTTGCTCCAGGCAAATATGGTTAGATTGGCTCAAATAAACTCTTATAAAAATTCTCTACCAGTTTAGACAGTTCTTACGTCGACAGTAGGTTTCTATAAGAGGGTTTCATGGCCACACCCAAGTTCTTTCTGGTACACCCTTTTGACTAATTTTTGACACTGTGGTTTTCGCTTTTTTTAATATTTGCAGAGGAACCGTTTTTCAATCAGAGTCATAGGCGGAATGCCCCATCTGCAAAGCAGACAACACCAGGCCTGATCTCTGAGCGCTCAGCTGCCCAAGGCCCTGATGGGAACCGTAGGATTCCATACATTCCACTTTGAAAATGCTGGATGGGTACCAGTTTTGGGGTGTGAGTCCTCAGATATGTAGAACCATTCTAACAGAATTCTGCACATTGTACTTTCAAACTCCTCATGAATTGGCAATCAGTTACTAAATAAATATGCCCAGATCTTTCTAGAAATGTATCAGGGCTTCTTACTACAAAGATACATTAAAATAAGACTAATAGAATAGAGTTAAAAGTGGAAACCAGTACCAAAGAGGCTAGAAGCAAGGACTTAAATCCCAAAGACAAATGAAAGTGGCTTGCGTCAGCAATTGTAGGCTTTGCAAAGGTCGGCTCCACCCCCGGTCGAAGTCATGGAAGACTGGCTACAAGCAGCCTGTGTAGTGAGTGTGTGCACTGCCCCCAAGATTTCTTCAAGGAAAGTGCATGAAAAGAAGAGTAACATACTTGTCTGAAGTTCAAAATGTAAGATAGGAAGCCTGATTACGGAGGCTTTCTCACTGCCTTGGGAGACATGGCTTGGACGAAAGAGAGTGGGTTATGGGCATGGGGTGGAGACAATGGCCACAGGCTCATTGTGTGACCCTAAGCCAGTCATCTCTCCTCCCTGAGCCTTGGGTCCTCACCCACAAATGTGAGCTCTCCTGCCTGTCTCTAGCTGTAACGTTTAGTGGCACTTAAAAGACACGGAGGAGAGCTATCTTGCTGTTTTTAGTGTCATTCTTTACCCTTGGTAGACACCCAGAGTTTGCTTATTTGCCACAGGACAGAGCTAGGTTTGTAAGAAAGGGGGAGCGGTGTCTGGAATTACAGACCTGAGTCTTTAGGAAAGCATTCCCTCTTCCCCCCCTCTTCCCCCCCCCCACCGTTTCAGTTACTTTGTGTATAAAAGGTTCTAATGCCAGACTGGGATCTTTTGAGGCCTGGACACTGAAAAGTACATGGGATCCTCTCATATACAACCCAGAACAACACTATTACTAAAGCACAGGATAAAGGTAAAGAAGGTGAACCAAGTTCTCATTTTCTCCATGATGACTCCTTTAAAGGTGTTTTGAAATATTGAAATCCTCTCCTCCCAGGCCCCCCCCCCCGACAAAATAAAAATGATTTTCTGTTTGTTTGCCTTTTGTGTGTCTGTGTCCATGTACATGTGTCTGTGTGCATGTGTGTGCATGTGTATGCGTACGCACCCCTGCAACAACCTGAAGAGCTGCCTTGCATGCTATGTGTAGCTAACCTGACACTGGAGATGCTACCTGTCCCCCTGAGGAGTAACTGAACTAATGCGCTACACAGAACCTAGCACAGGGCCCCACCCTCAATGTGGGAAGAACCCAAAGTGGCTAGTTCTGTAGGCAACACCTCCCTTCCCCTGGCTCTCTGCTTCCCCTTACCAGTAGCACACCTGCTCCTACCTGCTCCTCACTCCCACCCAGGGCAGGGGGAGGGCCTCTCTTGGGGCATTAACTGGGGGCAGGGGCAGGGTGCTCAGCCTACTCCACTTTCCTTTCCTCTTGCTCTGCCTGGCCACAGGAAGAGCACGCTCTATGCCCTCCACAAGGTAGGATTATAAGCAGCCTAAGGGGTGGTGCAGCTGGGAGAGCCTGCCTGACGGTGGGCCACACATGAGCAAGGTCATTTGGCTCTTAGACCCAAGCCATGTTCCCATTATCAATGTTATCAGTGACGCAGGTGATACATATTGAGTTCTAGTGGCACAACTCGTGAGTCCAAGGCCATTTGCCTTTGTGCAGATTCTACAAAGACCCCCTACCACCGCCATGCATGGACACAGCCCACTAGACACTTGGCTTCATAAAAGGATGGCAGCTCTGTGCGAAGAAAAGATACCCCTTTGTCCAAGACAGGGCTCCCAGCTTGATGAAGGGATAAGCACTGCTCCTGAGACCCGGTGCAAAGCCCAAACCACATTGTTGTGCACAGCAGCACTCCTGAATCAGGGGTATAAGTTACTGGGCCCTCTGAAACCCTAATAATGCTTATTTTCCTTTGTAATAGTATCAATACTAATGAAGAATTGTATCACAGGCCGAAACCACTTCATCAAACCACCCAGTCAGGCCTTTGCTTCTAAGCATAAATTCCCAAAATAAACAAGTGTTATTTTCAGTACATTCTAATTACTAACATTAGTAAAATGTATCTTACAAAGCTGCATGCTCCAACAGAGAGCCGGAGGTGTTGCGCAGCATGTACTGGGGGCATCCCAACACCATCAGCCACGGGGCCTGGCCTCCGAGGGACAGGCACTCACCTCCGCAGGTCTCCTGTATGCGTACCATGTCGCCGATCTGCAGGGAGAGCTGGGGGGCTCTGCTCCCTTGGAAGTTGTAGATGGCTGTCAAATGGAAGAGAGACAAGAGACGCAACCTGGTGAGACCTCTAGGTACTGAGAACCTCTGCTCCTGCCTGAGTTTATCTCATGCCCAGGCAGCCCACCTGGTCTAAACAAAACCAACCCACTGCCTACTCACAGGGGTCAGCTCAGGCCCAGCCTGGCTCCTACAGGCCTCCGCTCATTAGCACTACGGTCTGAGTGACAAGGAGGGTGTTTGCACTCTCTCCTGTGGGTTGACCTCTTACTGAATGCCCAGCATGTGCTTAGCACATCTTCTCAGCCCATCCTCACAGAAACCTTGTGAGTTCAGCCGTGGAGACACCAAGGGAGAGGGTATTTCAGGGAGAGGGAACATCATGGGCAAAAGCCTTGAGGAAGGAAGACACTTGAGAGCATAAGGAAAATTACTGTAGATGGAGTGTGATAAGAGGACCCTTCAGTCCTCAAGCCAACAATCTATCCACTGAGCCAAACTGGCTAGGGCTACAAAAGATTCACTTTAGATCCCAAAACAAAAATAGAGTGAAAGTGAAATAATTTTTTTAAGTTCCACACATATAATAAAAGAGAGCTGTGGTGGGTATACTAATAATAAACAAAATAGTCTTTAAGTAAAAAAATCATTATTACAAGAGACAAAGAAGGACATTATATATTGGCAAAAGAGCCAATACACAAAGAAGATATAGCAATCATAAATATACACATACCTAATAATAGAACACTAAAATATATGAAGCAAACATTGGCAAAATTAAAGGAAAAAAATAGACAGTTCTACAAAAGTAATTGAAGACTTCAATACTCCATTAACAATAATGGATACCACAACTAGGCATAAAAACTAATAAGAAGGACTTGACCAAGACTGTAAATAAGCAAAAATTACAGACATATACAGAACACTCTATCTTACAATAGCAGAATACACGTTCTTCTCAAGTGCATAAGGAATATTCTTCAGAATAAACCATAGGTTAGGCCACAAAACAAGTCTTAAGAAATTTTCTAAAAACTGAAATTATGCAAAGCATCTTTTCCAAGAACAAAGGAATAAAGCTAGGAATGAATACTAGAAAGAAAACTGGAAGATTCATAAATATTTGTAAATTGAACAACATACTCTTAAACAACCCATGGATCAAAGAAGAGCTCACAAGGAAAATTAGAAAAAGTCTTGAGACAAATGAAAATGGAAACACAATCTACCAAAACTTACAGATTCAGTGAAAACAGTGATCACATCAGTGAAGAGACCTTGGAGAAGAAATGAGATCAGAATTCTCCTCAAACATAAACAAGAGCCATTTATAATGTTGATTCCTTGTTAAATGCCCTTTCATGTTGTCATTGCATGAGGTATGTCCTATTCCCATTTTACAGACGAGGAAACTGAGGTTCAGAGGGTTTGAGTGGATCCCCTATGCTACCCCTTCACCCACCTGGTGGTAAGTCACAAAGCCAGGACCCAAACCCAGCCCTGTGCCTTGTTCATTCTCTGCACCCATTGCCTCCCCACCACACCTGGGTAGCAGGTGTTCAGGTGTTCACCAGATCCTACTTCAGTCTTGCCACATTCTCTGAGAGAAAAGGAGAAACTTGCAGGCTACTTACTTTGAAGACCTATACACATCAGCCCTTTCACCAAGGGACCAACTAGCCTTGTAGGCATTTGCAGGATGGAAGGTCTTAATCCTGAGAGATGCTAAATCACATAAGTTAAGAGCCAGTGTCTCTGGAGTCAGACAGTTGTGATTCTTGAGCCCGATTCTGCTATTTACCAGCTCTGGCCTCACGCCCACAGCCACAGCATGTGATTGCGCAGGTTTTGCCCTGCATCAGGCCACCTATAAGGGAGCAGTGGAGGCTGGCACCTAACCAGTAATCTGCTTGCCAAGGCCTGTGTCTACCCAGGTACTCTGTCCACCAGGGGAGGGGTATCTTTTGGTAACCCACACAAAGGCACTGTATGGGCCAGTTGCAGCCTGCTTGAGCAGCATCTTCACCTCCCCGAACTTCAGTTTCCCTAACTGTAGAATGGAAAAGATGATGGTCCCTACCTCACAGGGGTTCCTAGGAAACTCAGCTGAGATTAACACACAGATAGGGCTCGACTCCAGGTCTGGCCATAGTAGCTGCTCCATAAATGATAGTCACTTTCCTTTTCGTTAGCATTGTAAAACCTCCCAAACAATCCATTCAGAACTCTTTCAGAGCTGTCTTTATGTCACCTTTAAGTCCGCTTCCCTGCACTCTGTAACCAATGACCCTGTGGGTCAACACAATAAAATTAATTCTTTGTCCAAAAGAGAACCCTGACAGGGCCTTCAGGGAATTCAGAATTTTCTTCTCCTGCATAAACACAGCCTGTTTCTTCATTCCATCCAGGCTGATTGCAAACCCTGTCCCCACAAAGGCTGCTGGCAATTGGACGTGCTCCAGATTGCTGGTGCCCCATGTCTACAGACTGTCCACCCCCTGCTCCCTCTAGCCCCAGAGATATGGCTAAGGACTGAGGATGTGCCTGCCACAAAGCTGGGCAGGAACAGAGAAGCAACTGAGGTTTACAATAGAAGCAAAGCATCCATAACTTGTGTTTGCTCCTGGAGTACTAGCAAATTAGGTCTGTTCGTCAGATATTTGGAGAGCGGGGAGAGACTGTGCTGTTCCCTGTCTCATCCCTGGCTTTTCCTTGCAATTTTCCGCACGCTCTGTCCAGCTCTCTTAGGTGGAAGGTCCCAATCAACCAGCTTAAGAAGATGTCTTGAACAGGTCTTGAAACTTGATATTCAACATGCAGCTCCGTATTCATTCCAAGGACTCATACCTTATGAAAATAAAAGTAACTGGCATTGCCCTGTAATTTATAAAGGCATTTCTGCTTGCATAAGGCCTTCTGGTCTCAAGGCTCCATTTGGGGAAAAGTAGACATTACTGACAAAGGAAGTGGCTTTGCACAGCAATACCCAATTCTGTTACATTTTCTAAATGACTAACAGGAAACTTTGAACCGGAATGCCACTCTGCTGAAGCCTGATTGCTTATCTATGACCCTTCTGAGTTGCTTCTGACCAGTGTAACAGGTCACCTTCTTCCCCATTCCCTGCAGGCCTACCCCCTCTCAACTTCTGAGTGAGGGATGAAAAGGGAAGAGACACACGAGGAAGATATAGGGCAGAGAATAAGTGAAAACTGTTGAAATCATAGCCTGCCCCGCCCCAGCCATGCCCGCCTACTGAAGACAGACAAGTGGGAAAAGGATTTCCATAGACACCCATCCCAGCTTCCCCTTTCATGCAAGGTCTCCAGCCCTGGAGAATACTAATGCTTCCCCAAGGAGGATTTCACCTGTATCCAAATGCTATGCTCAGGAACCAAGGCAGCAGTTGGTGACTGACAAGCCCACCCAGACTAAAATAAATATGGCGTTCGGCCAAGGATCAAAGGGTGTTTCAAGTTCCATTTCTCATGTTGGAAATCCTGGGTGGACAAGACAATATCTACTTTGAGGCAGGTAGGTCTTCCAACAATCCTGGAAATTGGATGTACTAATTAGCCACCGATTCTAGTTAACATATAGAAGCACATATGGAAGCACCCTGCCTACCAGAAGCCCAAATTGAGAGAAATAAGAAAAAAGTAAACAACTTTGTTACACCACATGGCTCACAGAAACAAGGGTGGGGTCTCTGCGCTCTTTGCAATGTTAGGAAAGGCTCAGGGAAGGTAAACAAGTTATCCACCAGATAGATTGGAGAGACAGAGCAGACAGAGCAATTCAGAAGTTTAGATTCTAACCTCTATACACACTGCTTCCCCCAAAATGGTGAACAGATTTATTGAACATGTACTGTGTACCAAGCACATGTGATTTTTCAACAGATATTCTCTTGAGCACCTACTGTGTGCTAGATACTGTCCTGGTTACTGGGGTTATAGTGATAGATAAGACAGACAAAATTTTTTTTTAATGTATTTCTTTATTGATTTCAGAGAGTAAGGGAGAAGGAGAGAGAGATAGAAACATCAATGATGAGAGGGAATCATTGACTGGCTGCCTCCTGCACACCCCCCACTGGGGATCGAGCCCGCAACCCAGGCATGTGCCCTTGGCAGGAATCAAACCTGGTACCCTTCAGTCCGCAGGCCGACGCTCTATCCACTGAGCCAAGCCATCTAGGGCCCTAGCATTTTTCTTGTATGAGCTCCTTTAATCTTCACAGTAACCCTGCAAAGTATTAACCTCCATATAACATGCGAAAAACTCAGAGATTAAGTGGTAGGAAGTGGATTCAAACCCAGAACGGTGTCCTAATTCCTTGCTTCCCTGACTAGCCCATTGCTGATGTCACAACTGTGTGTGTGTGTGTGCACGCGCGCTGGGCTTATTCATTTCCTGTCTTCTCCAGCCACAGTGAGGGTGGAGACTGAACCTCCCTTGTTGACCACTCAGGACCTGGTCCAGAGTAGAAGTTCCATCAGTATTTACTGAGCTTTAATAAATACTTGTTGGGCTGAAGGGATACAAACATGAAGGGCAGGTATGTCCTTTCTTACGGATCTTTCTTGCATTTCTTGAGTTAATTCAACAGAGGCTGACCCAGCTTGACTGCCAATTGTGACTGCATCCACCAAGCACCCTGTGACCCTTCAGGATGGATTTGTACCTCATCTGGGGCCCTGCCATTTGCTGACATGTTTGAAAACAAAAGCTTCAGCAAACACCAAGTGTTAATAGAGTTTGGGCAAGTAACTATATAAGAGGAACAAAACAATAATGGAGAAAAAGAATGTAATTGTCTGAAGCTCACTGCTCTAGTCCCTGAGTTGGGTTTTGGATTGTCTCCACTCCAGTGGGAAATAGAACTATCCGGCAGGTCCACTTCAGATTCAAGGGAAGCATGTTTATTGAAATGGACAAGCAGTTGGCCTTGTGTCAACAGCCTCAGCACAGAGGCAACATCCTGGTGTTGCTTCAGGTGAATGAGATGACCCAGCAGGAGTGTCAGGCAGCAAGGCCTGAGCTCTAAAGTGGTGCAAGTCAGCAGTGAATGAGCAGGAGAATCACAGCCAGAGGAAACCAAGGAGGAGGTGGTGTTCCTCCATCACCGAGAGAGGACAGAGAAAAGACAACCTCTGCTGAGCACTTTCTAAGGACCAGACTCTCTTCCCAGGGCTTTCGCCACAGTCACATACTTAATCCTCGCCACAGTTCTTGTGGTGGGTACAAGCGTGATGAGCTCCATTTTACAGATGAGAAAACTGAGGTTGTATAAGATCAAGTGAGTAGCCCAGGGCGACACAGCTAGGAAGAAGCTGAGCCAGGATTTCATCCCAAGCAGGCTAGCTATAGAGCACACTCCCTCAGCCCTTGCACATACTGCCACTCACTAATGGATATGTATTTAGTAGCTGCTCTTTGCCAGGGGCTTATTGGACCCCTATTGGATCCACAAATGACCATATGGGTCACATATCTCTGTGCTCAGTTGTTAGTGGGCCAAAATGGCATTCCCAACCAATGAGAGGAAAGTTGGGATTCTTAGAAGTTCTCTAAAGCAGTGATTCTCAAGTAGGGATAATTTTGCCTGTGTGGGAACATCTATCAATGTCTAGAGGCATTTCATTCATCATAACCTGGGGATGGGGGAGTGGAAGAGCTCCTAGCATCCAACTGATAGAGGTCAGGGATGCTGCTAAACCTACAAGGGTCAGGGCAGCCCATGAAAAAGAAGTCTCTGGCTCCCAGTGTCAATAGAGGTAGGTTGATAACTCCCGCTTTAAAACATCATGCTGGAATCGCTATCTCCTTTCCATACTCCTATAGGCACGCATGCACATGCACGCACACACACACACACACACACACACACACACACACACACACACACTTACACTACTGCCTTCACACATTCCCACACTAGAGCTGAAAGAGAGTCTGATTTCTCAACCCCCAGCCTTCAGTCCAGGGAGTGTCTTGCGCTCTGCTGGATCCTTCAGGTTAGAAGAGGGGTGAGAAGGCATGACCCCTGATCTCCTGAGTATTTGTGAAATCTAGGTGAAGAGACAAAGTAAGCACACAAGAAACAAGAAGCTGTCTTCAAAATAAAGAGCTGAGCTGTGGGCCCCAGCAGCTGTGGGCTCTCAGAGGAAAGAGATCAAGAGAGGCCTCATGAAGGAAGTGAGACTCGGGGGAGAGGGAGGGACAGCAAGAGGGCAAGGGGAAGAAGTGGAGTGAGAGCCCAGAGGATGAAATTAGCTTGATGCATGTCCAGTCCAGTGAGGGACAGCAGGACCATCTGAATGGAGTCCAAGGGTGAGAACTGTGGGGCTTGAGGCAGTGGCCTACAGGGGTCTAGGTGTTTGGAAAAGAGTTCAGGGAGCACCCCATATATTGTTGTGCTGCTCTCAGGGGACCTAACCTCCTGACAGGGAAGTGGGCAGAGGGGAGGATGTAAAGGCAAGAAGGTGCAGCTCCATCCATCTGAAGCTTATGAGGCACCAGAAAGTGAAAAATCTCCAATCCCTGTTCCCTCTCCATCCCCTACCCCATGCCCACTCATCCACTTATTTACTTATCTATCCACCTACCCATCTACCCGCCATCCATCCATCTGAACATGAATCCATCCATTTACCTCTCCACCCACCCATCCATTCATCACTCAATCAACAACTACTAAATGACCACCTGCTTTGTGCTGGGGAAAGCAAGAAACACAGTATTGCTGTCATGGACTTTACATTCTATGGAGGAGCCAGATAATTATACGCAGGGCTGGAGTGAAATGTGATGGGGGTGATGGCAGGAGCCATAGGAACATGAAGCAAGAGGTACACCCATCCCCAACCTGTGAAATGGGGACATTAGTACTAACAAAGGTGGTATTATTTGCTGTCTCAAGCCAAAGAAAGAAAGAAATTCCTACTGGCCTGTAAGCTTCCTGAGGGCGGAGCCTATACCCTTTTCAATTCTGGTCCACCACTTAACACAAGCTATTGATTAAATGATGTGAATAGATTATAAAAAATTTCTTATTCTTGACAACCCTTAGCTCCACCCCTGATTCCTCTCTTTCTTTCACACCCACAACCAATCCATGAGGAAAATCCCATTTGCTCCACTTACAACACATGCATCCCGAATGCCAGCACATCTCACCTACTCCACTGCCCCCAGATATGGGCCACCGCAAACTCCTGCCTGGTTATTGTGGCAGGTGCCTTACTGGCCTCCTGCTTCCACATTTAATTCCCTTCTACCACTTCATCATAAAACTGCTAGAATGATTCTTTCAAAACAAGATAGAACATTCTACAATCCCACTCAAAACCCCAAAATGCCCCACCCCTTCCATTCAGAGGAAAAACCAAAGTCATTAAAACACGTACCAAGTGTTAGTACAATTCGTGCCCTCAGCCAACTCATTTCCTACTACTCTGCCCCTTGCTTACTCTCCTCCCACACAGCAGAGAGGTTCCCTCCTCAGGACCTTTGCATTGACTTTTTATTCTACCTAACACTCTTTCCTGAAACAGCTCCCTTCCTGCCTCCACCAGTGAGCTAAGCAGCAAAATCCCAGTTTCCAGGGTTCAGCTGGCTCCAGCTTTGTCCCTCTTCGATAGCCCAACATGCCAATCACCATGTCTCAGGCCTGGCATTGCCTCCACTTAATCCAGTGCAACAAACGCCTGCTCAGCATTCTCTCTGTTCAGACCCCATGTTGCAAACTGGGGCATGTATGCAAGTCACAGTTTCCACCTAGTTTAGGCTTTGATCCAAGGGATCACGTGTTGTCAGGGGACCTGGAGCAGTGTCTGGGAGGGGCCTAGAAAAGAACCCACATTGTTAGTCATATCCCCCTGCAGCCCCAGATTCTGTGACTGAGGCTCTAAACAATGCAGAAGCTGACAGTGTCCCCATGGGGTCAGAAGGGCAAGGGATGACTTTCTCCAAGGAGAACTAAAAGTTGAGTAAGATGCAAACGCAGTCTGACTGCTTTTCAACTCACACCCATTAAGGGGATTGGGAAGGAAGGAGAAAGTGCCTATTAGAGGGAACATTTGTGGCATCTCTTCCATATCCCTCTGGAGTTGGTTGGTGAGACGCATTATCATTCCCCATTTGCAGAACGTTTGCTGCAAAACACAGGCTGTGGCACCCATGTGCAATTAGCTATGAAATGAAAGGCCTATAAGCTTTAACCAAATAAAACGGAAGTCCAAAGGTCCAGAAATTAGCAGAATATTATGGGGGCTCACTGCCTGTCTCAAATTACAGCAGCAACATAAGGATGCTGATCTCAGGAGGAAGCAGAGGTTAGCAAACACAGCCTGCAAGGCCCATACAAGCAGAAACATAATGGTTGGGAGCAAGATGCCCACCAACTAATGAGGTTCCCATGAGTTTAGGGATTAGGACAATCTCCTTATGTGGACTCAAACAGCCAGCTCAGCAGGCATCCTAAACAATGCCAAGTTGCTGAAGCATTGGAAAGTAGGAGTCCCAGGCACCTGAGAATTGGTGGTAGGAAGGTATTTTTGTTTCACCAGACTAATTTCTAGGGACCAGTCCAATGATACAGTTGACCTCCATAGCAAAGATACATGTACTAAGATCTGTCCAAGCCTTTCCTTTGGAATTCTTTTCTTTTTTAAAAAATATATCTGTATTGATTTCAGACAGGAAGGGAAAGGGAGAGAGAGATAGAAACATCAGTGATGAGAATCATTGAGTGGCTGCCTCCTGCATGCTCCACACTGGAGATAGAGCCTGCAACCCGGGCATGTGCCCTGACCAGGAATCAAAATGTGCCCTCCTGGTTCATAGTTCGATGCTCAACCACTGAGCCACACTGGCCAGACTGAAACTCTTTTCCCCATTGCTCCTCAGAGGCCTTCTCAGACCATCTATTTAAGACCCCTCCCTCCTATAATTTCATTCATGGAACAACATTCCTTTATTACAATAACGCATACCATAATTTGTAATTATATGACTACCAAATTGTCCATAAAGTTCATTTTTGTCTTCCCCACAGACTATAAGCTCCAAAGGGCAGGAACCAAATTGGCCTATTCTAGTTATCTCAGTGTCTAGCATAGTGCCTAGCACATAGGAAACACCCAGCAAATATTTAAGAAATAAATGAAGAAGAATGAGTGAATGAATGAACAAGTTAGTGAGCTAATGATGCTCTCTATCCTTCCTCCTTAAATGTTGCCTTTGACAACAAGCACAGTAGAAACTGGTCTCTCTGTCATAGAGTCCTGCCCTGATGTGCTTGGGATGCATGCTTGACTTACGCCTCCTAAAAAAAAATCTGTACCCACCCATGGCTCACGTCAGATGAGTAGCAAGCCTCATGACCCCATCCCACAGCTACAGCATATTGGATCAGAGTGGGGTCTATTCTTAGATGGACAATGATCTCCAACTTGGGTAGCCTTTCTTAAAAAGGTGAGGCAGTCAGATTTTCTCTCTCAGTATTTTGACAAGTAAACACACAGAGAAGATTTAGTAGTTGCCTGAGCTACAACATCATGCATAGCTGGGGCAGGTGGCATGATGGGACCATCATCATGGTATTATCAGAATATCAAAGTTAGGAAAGAGTGAAAGAATGAGGAGCTGGCGAGGAGAGAAAGGAGGAGGCTGATGTTTTTGGAGAATGTGGGAAGCCATGGAAAGAGAGGCAGAGGTTTCCAGACTCCTCAGTTCAGGTCCTTCCAGAGGCTTGCCGCTCTTGTTTCCTGGACTTCTGTTTGATTTTTCCCTGACTCTTAAAAAACACTACTTCCCTCCTATACACACACACACACACACACACACACACACACTTTTTTGGTCAAACTAGATTAGTGGATTTTATTCCTTGTAATACGAGCTTGTGGTGCAAGAGACTTAAGCACCCATTGCCCACTCAGTATCTGTCCACCTTGGCATAGACTAGCTCTGTCCAGGGTCCTGGGCTGCAGCAGAATCACCTGCATTCCTGGACCAGAGGATGATCTCAGATTCATCCATATTCCCCATTCAAAATGTGGGAAAGGCCCTCCTTTGCTTTTACAGAGCCTGTTATTGTTTTAATTATCTTTCTTCCCCTAAACAAAAGATGTGTTAAGAGTCCTAACCCCCAGTACCTTAGAATGTGACCTAATTGGACATCAGGTCTTTATAGCAGTAATCAAGTCAAAAGAGGTCATTAGTGTGAGCCCTAGCCCAACATTACTGTTGTCCTTACTAAAAGGAAAATTTTGGAGAGAGACATGCACACAGGGGGAATACCATGTGAAGATGGAGGCAGAGATTGGGGTGATACCTCTATAAGCAAAGAATACCAAAGATTGCCAGCAAACCACTAGAAACAAGGGGACAGGCCCTCACAGCTCTCAGAAGGACCAACAAAGACTGCCCAACACCACACACAGGTACACAACCATAACTAGAGATAACTTGCAGAGAGAAGAGATTTCTAAACAGAACTGACACTTCTATGCAAACCTACCTGGCAGCCTCAGCTTCAGAGCAAACAAATCTTTGTTCTACCCTCACCCATTATCTGAGAATCTCTACCTTTAAGTCTTCTTTTACAGTCTCTAAACATCATGTCACAGACCACAGATCATCTGGTACAGTCCCAACTCTTGTCCCCACTACTCTTGGCCATAAATTCCTATGTTGAAGCCCCAACCCCCAGTACCTCCAAATGTAACCATGTTTGGAGATCAGGTCTTTAAGGATATGATTAAATTAAAATGAATCTGTTAGGGTAGGGCCCTGATCCTACATGACTGGTGTCCTTCTAAGAAGAGGAAGAGACACCAGGGGGGAGCATGCACAGAGGCATGATCATGTGAGGACAAAGCAATGAGAAGGCATCTGTCTGCAAGCCAAGGAGGTCTTGGGAAAAATCAACCTACTAGCTCTTAGGTCTTAGATCTCTAGCCTTCAGAACCATGAGAAAATAACTTTCTGTTGTTTAAGCCAGCTGGTCTGTGGTATTTTTGTTATGGCAGCCTGAACAAACTAATATATAATCCCCAATATCCTTCTTCCCCTCCTTTCAATTTGTAGTTAGGCATGTGGCTGCCTACATTACAAACTGCATTTTCTAGTTTCCCTTGCGGCTGAGTTTAGTCATGTGATTAGGTCTTAGCCAATAGGATATAAGAGAAAGTGTCAGGGGGGGTCTTTGGGTAAGGGATTAAGAAAATAAAGGCTATCCCAACCGGTGTGGCTCAGTGGTTGACCATTGATCTATGAACCAGGAGGTCATGGTTTGATTCCCAATCAGGGCACATGCCCGGGTGGTAGGCTTGATCCCCAGTGTGGGGTGTGCAGGAGGCAGTCGATCAATGATTCTCTCTCATTATTGATGTTTCTCTCTCTCTCTTCCTCTCTGAAATCAATAAAAATATATTTTTTTAAAAAAGAGGAAAGGCCAAAAGGAAATGTTAAATATAAGTGGACTCCCACAGGATTAACTAGTCAGGTAGGCAGTAGAAAGGTAAATTGTCACCCACTTTTGTTCTTCTACTCTATCCACGCCCCTCTCCCAATTAATTATATTTTCTTACAGGTGAAAACCTACTCAAAAGTTCCACTGTTCTTTCTGTTGGGTGACTCCAGTTTCCCTTCTCATCGTAAGCCAAGCCTTGACTTTCCCTTCCATCTACCCAGATGAGGGTCAAAGGTTACTTTCCTTCGTTCTGACATTTATCTGCAAAGAGAAGAGATCCCTGGCAAGTACTCTCTAGCTCCCTAGGTCATAGACCCTCTGAGCTCCCATAAAATAGAATTTTCATAAGTTGGCATCAAAAATGTCTATACCATCAGATCAAGAAGCCTCCAGGTCTAGGGCCTACCAGAGTTACCAGAAGCCAAGCACATACGTGAGATTTCCTCTGTTACAGAGGGTGAGAACCCTACTCCACCCTGTAACCCCATCCCACCCTGTGATGTCATGTCCTCAACTGGGCCCCCATGCAGAGGACAAAGTCTAAAGATAATTCCTAAAATTAACTGAGGATTGTTTTATGCAATTGTTATTCTTGGAACTTCATGTGGATTAACTCATTTAGTCCTCCCTCAGCCCTGGGAAGCAGTCACTGTTATTATCCCCATTATACAGACAAAGAAACTGAGGCCTGAAGAGAGTAAGTAACCTTTCTAGGTAACAGGGCTGGGAATTGAGGCTGGAATCCAAGAACAGGCAGTCTGGCTCCAGAGTCCATAATCTTCACCCCGTCACACAGGGCCTAACTAGCAGGAATTTGCTGCAGCCCTTGAGACAGAGGGTGGGACTCCTCCACCACACTCAATCTCCCCCATTAACTGCCCAAGTTGCCCTGGACCACCAATACTGTCCCTTGTCTACCACACAGGCACCTCTGCTCTTCTGTCCATTCAGCCTCCCTCCACACTGACGTCAGCACAAATATGTTGCTGTCCCTCCCCTGCTCAGTAACCCTCTATGGGTCCCCATTGCCTCAGTGGAAAAAGTCTCAGCTTCTTAGCCTGGCATTCGTAGTCTTCCAAAATGTAACTCCAACTTAGTTTGAGCACAGTCATTCCCTTCAATGGCCCCTTCCCCCAAGGCAGGAGCTCTCCTTCCCTGGATGTGGATGTCCTTCGTGCCCAGCTTTCACGTCCTAGACCACACCAATCCCCCACCCACAGCGGCCTGCCCCATTTAATAGTCTCCATCTCCCCCGGAGAAGAGTTTTAGCCTGATACCCCCAGCTGGAAGGCCAGCGCTGGAGAATCTTTGACGTTAAAAATGATCCTTAGTGGATCTAGTTCAAACTTTCCATTTTGCAGATGGGAGTACTGAGGTACTGAGGCTCCTTGAGGATTTGGATTATTTGTTCTGTGGATGGGAACTATGTATCTTAAAACAGCACCTAGAACCCAGTAAGTAGATGGATAAACGCTGAGTTCTCCAAGGCAGTGTTTCTACAATGGTGGTCCTGGGACCCCCTGCCCCTAATCACTCTGACACTTGGGCCCTCCAACTTCTGCCCCGCTCAACCCTCATCTCTGGGGGTGGTGTCTGCCTGTGTAACAAACCATAAAGCGGTTTTAAATTTACACTCAAGTTTGAAAACCACGTGAGTCTACGGGGATTGCACCACAGATGCCACTTAGTGGAAGGAGTCCCAGTACCTGAAGCCTCCCTTCCCCCAGCCACCACTTCCGCCCCTGAGCTCGCGGCAGAGGCCTCTGGGAGCTCAGATGGCTGAAGCTGATGAGCGGGCTTCTTGGATATCCCCAGATAACCTGGTAGGAGCCTTTCTCCCCCGAGGCTTTCTAGGGCTAAGCGAAGGATCCCCACCCTGCAGCCCTCAGCCCCCAGCCTACACAGCCCTCTGGACTAGCATTCAGCCAAATCAGAGGTCACCTGACCCAGGAGGAACAGGCCAGGGACTCAGGCAGATGGATGTCCTTTGGGCAGAGGTGGAGGGAAGCACGCGGGGCAAGGCAAGCGCAGCCCAAGGAAGAGAGCAGTGCTCCCTCTATAAAGACAAGCTTCCAGACAGGGCATCCTGGGAACACTGAGCCGGCACAGGGAGCGGAGTTGCCAAGCGCTGGGCTGGACGCCATCTGGGCAATGCATAAGCATTCAGGAGAGCGGGCAGCCTGCGGTGGGAGGGAAAGGGTGTGGGCACGGGCTGGGCGCTGCCTGGTGAACTGGGTGCCCACCTTCCTCTCCCCCTGCCTCCTCTTCCCCGCCCAGCTGGCCCCGGGCAGGCTGAGGAAGCCACTGAGCGCGCCCTGGGACCTTGAGTGAAATGCGCCCTGCCTGCACTGGAGCCGCAGGCTAGCCAGCATCTTCCAGCGTGCGGTGCTCCGGCCACCTGCCCTTTTACCAGCTGCGGACCCCACGCCCGCACCTACCCACGCCTTGCCGCTCCTTGTCAGTTTTGCGCCAGGGAGCCATAGCTGGGCCGGGGACCTGTGGGCCCCAGGAGTCGTCCCGCGGGGAAGCAGCCAGGGGGTGGCAAGGCACTCTGCCGGCCCCACTTCCTTCCTCTTTTCAAACTCCCTGTCAGGACCCGCCCTCCCCTCCCCTCCCTGGGGCGCCCTGCTCCTCCTTCCTCCTGATGAATAGGGACACATTAGAAGACTAGTGGCTTGAAGTCCCCCCGTTGAAAAGCTGGGGACACCCCCCCTCCCCCAATTTCTCCCCTCCCCAGGCAGGCCAGTGGACAGAAAGACCAAGCAGTCACTAGAAGCCACCCAGGCTATCACCGCAAGTGCAGGAAGTTCCCAGATAATTGGCCCTAGAGATTGAACAGAACTCCTCCCACCCCCTGCACAAGCATCTCTGTCAGGTGCGGGTTCAAATCCACATGTGTCCCATCACTGTGCAAACTAGGACAAATGGCTTCACTTTTCCAAGCTTCCATTTCCTCATCAGTAAAACGGGATACCAGTACCTACTTCCTAAGATCCCTGTGAAGAGCAGAGAAGAAAATGCATGCAGTGGGTGACACATAAGAGAGACTGTGAAGATTAGAGGAAGAATGTATGCAGTAGGTGACAAGAGAATTCAATATCCACTGGAGGGGAAGTCATTTGGGGTTTTCTCCTTTGGGTGCCACAGACCTATTTGAACATCTGATAAGAGCTCAAGAATCTCTTCTCTGTAAATACACAAGCACAGGGTTCACCAACAATGCCAGGAGGTCAAGGTGCTCCAGCAGCCAGTAACAGTGACCTCAGGAAAGTCCTAGAGTTAGGCTGATGGAGACATTTCTTGCAAAAAACAAACAAAAACAAACAAACACAACTCATTTTTGCTCTGGGAACAGATTCTATCAAGAAACAAAACAAAACAAAAATAATGTCTCATTGATTCACAGTGATAAGACTGAATTAAAGTCTTCTGGAAATTTTTTCCTTTATTCCTAACTCCCTCTACCCCTTTTCTGCCTTACACTATAGAGTCAGTAAGATACAGGCAGCTGTGGCAAAATATTAATTTAATTTTTCTAACATTATTTCATTTTCAGTTTTTTAGCAGCACAAATTAGGGAGTATTATTTATAGTGAGCAGCTGAATCAGTCAGAATTCCACCAGAAAAACAGGAATATATATATATATATATATAGAGAGAGAGAGAGAGAGAGAGAGAGAGAGAGAGAGAGAGAGAGATTGATTTAGTTGCAAGATATTTATTTGCATGGAACATGGGGCTGGCTAGGCAAGTCCAAAATCCATAGCATGGGCCAACAGGAAGAAGTCTGGAAAATTCTCAGGCAGAAGCTGAAGCTGCTGTCCACAGATGGGATTTCCTCGTTTTCAATTAATTGGATCAGGCCTACTCAGATTACTGAGGATAATCTCCTTCACCTAAATTCAACTGACTGCAGATGTTAATTATATCTACAAAATACTGAGGAAGCAACACCTGGGTTGATGTTTGATTAAATAATGAACTAGGGTCCCACTAGTCACACCAAGTTGACTCATAAAACTAACCATCACAGCACTATTATAAGTTGTACTGTGCATCAAAGGTTGGTGACATTTTTCTACAAAAAAATCAGAGAGTAAATATTTAAGTCTTTGCAGGACAAGAGGCATAATCAAGGATATTATCTAGGTAGTTACAAAGGAGAACTCACGTTTCCACAATTTTTATGGATAAAATTCAGAATTTGATATTAATAATTGAGTATATTCTTAGGAAGCCCTCATTGGGCACCAAGTTTGTCCCCTATAGTTTAACGGGGTGGGCCCCCTTTCCTGTGTATCTCTTTAATTCTCAGCCAGAGAACACCTGCCCCCGGGTAACTAGGAGACAACTACCTGGTATGTCAGTAGGTAAGTGCCAAGCGTTTTCTGGTCCCTCCTCCACTGCTGTCTGACATGTGGCTGTTTTGGGGAATTGAAGCCTCCATAGTATTATTCAGTATTTTCATCTCTACTTGTGTTATTCATAAGAGTCGTGGCACATAGCCTCTGTTAGCATGTTCTGAGGAGTTCTAATATCCTGGGGATGAAACTTGTATTTACTCAACTTTTACTTATCAGAGGAAACTCTAGGTGCCTATCAGGACCAAAAAAGACTCTAGGTAAGAAAAACCTGAGTGCTCGGAAGTAATTACCTGCACCAAAGGAAGCAGCAACAGCAACAACAGAGACTAGATGAGGATGCATTTCAATAAGTCTGCCTTAAGGTAACAGTGAAATCTCCAGAAGTCAATATGGGAGTGGGGTTGGAGATTTACTGCTTAATAGGGTTTGCTCTACTCCATTAATGGTAATAGCCTCAAACCTTACTGCTAACTAACACTCCACATGGTGCGAGGAGGATCTGTCTAAATGGCAACACTAAGATGTCAAGGCCCTGGTTAACATACCTCAGTGCATCCTTCATACCCTTTAGGATACTAGTTAAACTCCAAAGAACATCATTCAGGTCCCTCGTGATTGGATCCCAGCTGTCCTCTACAGCTTCATTTCTTGCCTCCTCCGCCCTGCCCCTTCTTACAGTCCCACTCCCCTGCACCAAACACACTCTATACCACGTGACACCTTAAGACAGAGGTGGTATCTTGCCACATGGTACTGTTGGAAGTCTCCAAGTCCTTACATGTGTGTTCCTTCAACAAGAACACCTCTTCTTCTGGGAAGACTTACATGCTAACCACCTACCCCCACCACCACCACCTGCCAACTCCTTCTTCAGTTAAACAACCCTCCTGGGCACCCACAGCAGCCCATTCTCATGAATTGCTTTTCTCGGTCTTTAGCTGCCTCTTCTGTCCAGAAACTCTAGGCAAAGCTGCCAAGACTCATGTGCACACAGTGTCACCAACCCTGTTTCTTACCCATGTTCTGATTGGCACTGAGTGAGTCCTTACCTACAGAAAACTAGATTGCAACAGAGATCCAGCACCAGTAGTGCACAAATTTGAAAGATGACCCATTTGTTTAACAAGCACATTTGATTATCACTGTGTTTAGTGTGTTGTTTTTTTTTAATGTCAAATATGAACAATCAAGGGATTTCACCTAAACTTCTAGATTTATAGTTTTTCTCAAGTCAACTGTGAAGGTCCGGTAATACCCGGTCTGCATTTCCACAAGGCAGAAATAAGCGGGAGGTAACTCATTGCCCTCTAGTTTGCCATAATCTCCAGCACTCCCTCTTCTCCCCCTAATACTGAGGCCAAGTCTCATTTGCCATTTATCATTAAATTGTTGTTTTTCTTAAGGTAAAGATAAAAATGAAAAACTGCTTGAGCCCATGTTCCATCACCAGTGGGAAAACAAGAGAGGCCGACAGGATATGTTTCAGAAAACATGGGAGAGGGGGGTATATATTTAGAGAGGTGGAGAATAGTCCTAGAGGGAGGTGTGTGTCAAACGTGTTTTTCTTCAGCTGCCGTAATAAAGCAAACCCACTTTGCTTCATTCATTTAAGGTGCCTGCTGAGTCCTTGTAGACATTTGAGATGTGACCCCCAGTGGGTTTATTGGAAATTAGGTAGGCCAACACTTTTTGATCTTTATTTTGGGTGATATGGAACCAAACCAGTCAGCAATACAAATAGTAAGTGTTCCTGGAGTGCTGGAAGCTAGTTCCAGGATGTCATAATTGCAAGAGTTTCATCAAAAGGTTGATGGAACTTGGAAACTCAACAAGGGCTGAGTCACATATGTAATCACCTGTTGGAATGGCTAAAGGCATTTCCCCAAACCTGAATAGGATGATTGTTTGCTGCCAGACAGCTCAGGGCATCTTAATCTACATGTTATTGCCTCCTGTTGGCCAAACACCTGAACAGCCTTAAGCTATTGCCCAATCTGACAATGATTCTGTAGGAAACCCTACCCTTTGAAGTGTATTGTCTCCACCTTGCCTTAGGACAATTTGTGTTAATAAAAAGCAAGGGTCCTGAGACAAGGAGAACTTGGTTTCTTCAGCCAGGCTCCTCTGACCCCCAGTGACTTTCAAAATTACCTTTCGTCTTTGGACTCTTACTTAATCTACGCACAGCCTTTCTCCTGATTGCTGAACCGTTCTTAATGCTGGAACAAGAATCCTGGCACTGGAGGAAGCAAATTGCTAGAGCCAAGGAGACCTCTGGAACAATCTCAGTCTAGAGAAATCAAGATCAGAGCAAGTACATGGCTAACAGGAGACAATAGATTTCTCATAAGCACTTGCATTCTGACAACAAGCCTCCAACAATCTGGGTGTGTCTCTTCCCTAAGAAGCACTTCTGCACAGCATGCTCAAATTGTTGACTTACTTGGCTTCCACCCATCCCTAGAGGCTCAGACCTCCTTTACTCCACAAACATTTACTAAGAGCCCATCATGTGAAAAGCAGAGTGATAGGCACTGAGGATATACCTTGGCAAACAACAACAGACAAGATTCCTTCTCTTGTGGATTGTGTAGCCTAGCAGGAAAGGCAGAAAACCAAGTACACGATAAGGTTTAATAAAGAAAATAAACCAGCAAAGTAATGTAAACAGTGTCTTGGGGGAAGTGGAGAAGGAGAGAGTCAGAGAAGACTCCCTGAGGAAGTAATATTTAAGAAGTAACACCTACAAAAAGAAAATTCCAGAGTGAACTAACCACAGATATAAGGAGAACAAGTTTGAGTCATTCAAGAAACAAACAAAAAAAAAAACAAACCACAAACAAAAAACAAACCAACCAACCATTGTTATGGGAATGTATTGCTGGTGTGGTAGGAGATGAGTTTGGAAGTTAGGTAGGAACTAGATCATGTAGAACCTTGAAGGCTATGGTAAGACATTTGAATTGTACACTAAGTGCACTGGGAAGTGATAAAGAGACAAACAGCCTCCCGAATGGTCAGGTGCTGGCCTCACACTTAGAGCTCGGCTGTGGTGTTCTCCTGCTGAACATCAACAACTTCTTAGAACATTAACTTCAGACAAGGCTAACTCGTGGCCATGATGGATAAAGATAAAAACTAGACTGCCCTGCAATCATGAAGAAACAGGAAAAAAAAAAAAAAAAAAAGAATATTGTATAAAACTACAAAAATTACCAAAACATCTTCCTATCATGGCTAATACCAGTGACTGGTGCTTTTTTCTTTTCATCAATTTCAGCTTAAGCCTCATTATAATCTAAAGTCCCTCTTTCTATGCAAAATTTATTAATATATCTAATTACAGAATTAACTTTGCTTCCTTAAACATTACCCGAAATCACCAACACAAGCCCAAATCCTATAATAAAATCCTTTCTAATACCCTCTTACTGAGACACCCTATGTCTCACCATGGTTGTGTAGTCATAGGCAATAAACTAAACATGTTCTACTTTAGGTTTGTTGCTGCTGCTGCTGCTGGTGGTGGTGGTGGTGGGTATAGATTTTAGAGAAAGAGAGAGAGAAAAGGAGAGGGAGGTAGAAACATCGATCAGCTACCTCCTCCACACTACCGACTGGGGGTGGAGGTTGCAACCTGGGCCTGTGTCCTGACTGGGAATAGAACCAGCAACCTTCAGTGCATGAGACAATGGTCCAACCACCTGAGCCACACCTGCCAGGGTGTTGGTGGTGGTCTTTTGATGGGGGGCATAAACAAATGTCACTAGAGAATTTTAAGTAGGAGGTGATAGAATCTTTTAAAAAATTATTCTCACTGAAAAATAAACTCTGTAGGTTAAGAATAAAAGCAATAAGACCAGTTTGAGGCTGCTTTAGTACGCAGGGAAAGATGATGACTGGATCAAAGTGGTGGGGGCAAAGCAGTTAAATTCAATAAATATTTCAGAGGTGGTATCAGCAGGACTTGCCTGTAAAGTGTATGGATACAAAGATAGAGATAAGTACAGCCAAAGCCAGAGACCCAAAATTAAATCAGCCTATACAAGATAAAAGCCTATTTGCTTTTTCCCATAAAGTCCTAGATGGCATTGCAGGTCTATGAAATTATCAGAAATGCAGGCTCCTTCGTTTTTCTATTCCACCACCCATCCCTCAGGTTTACAAAACGAAGTACAAGTACATGATCCACGATGGATCTACTACCGCATCCCCATTCCAGCTAGCAGGAAGTATGACAGAGGAAGAAGAGGGCATAGCTGAGACGTAGCACACATAAACTTCTGCTTATATTTCTTTGTCCAGGACCTGGTCCTATGGCTACACCTTACTGGAAGAAAAATGGGAAAATAGAGTCTTTATTCTGGGTGGCCATATGTCTAAATAAATGGTCTACTACTGTGGAATAATAGGAAAATAGTTACTGAGACAGTAGAGGGGCAAGACAAAGCCTGGCTGGAGTTAGTTAGGAGAGAATCCTGTATAATAAAAACCTAATATGCAAATCGACGCAACGGTGGAATGACTGGTCACTATGACATGTACTGACCACCAGGGGACAGACGCTCAACACAGGAGCTGCCCTCAGCCCGCAGGCCCCAAGCCAGCCAAGACTGGTGCCAGCAGAGGCCCCCTGATCGCCCTGCTGGTTGCCCACAGAGGGAGGTGACCAGTGGCAGTGGCAGTGGCGAGTGGGCTGGCACTGCCCCCCAATAGCCCCGCCAGTCGCCTCCCACAGATGGGCGGTGGCGACAGGGGGTGGGTCTGGCAAGCAGGCGGCACTGGGCTGGCCAAGGCTGGTGCCAGCAGGCCCCTACCCCCCACCCCCTGATCACCTTGCTGGTCACCCACAGATTGGCCCTGATCAGCGGCCAGGCCTGGGGACCTTACCCGTGCACAAATTTTGTGCACCGAGCCTCTAATATAAGGTAAGAACATAGAAGCAGTGAGCATAAGCAACTCTTTGAAAGAGTTTTACTGGAAAGGAGAGCAGATAAATGGGTGGTACCTGGAGGAGACCATAGAATTAAGAAGAAATTATAAGAGGTGTGGTGACCATAGCAATGTGCCTTTTAAATCTACTGCAAAGAGCATAATTGCCTATGGTCCCAAGTGGTGGCTTCTGAAAATAATTCCTCCTCAGTCGTACTGAGACTACATTTCTCATGGGTTGTTTATAGCCAGTGACTAGGGGTGGATAGGGTGACCAAGGTAGACATGTAACTAATATACTGTTCAAACATATGTGTATCCTATGTTTTCCAACTTTGTGGACAATTTGCATAGTAAAGACTCTCTTCATTTTACTTTCTAATGTACAGCAGCAAAATGAAGTTATTAAAAACAGTGAGAGAGGGTTTCACAACCAGAATTTAGAGGAAATGTGAATAACAGATTATTCATGGTAAGGAATTCATTGTAACCAGATAGGAAAAACATTGCTTCAAAGGGCCATATGTTCAGTTAGAAGAAATCACTTTTTTTAGGTTTTAAATTTCACTGTTCTTATTCTCTTTTGAACTATTCATTGCCTGTGCTTTTTTTATAGTTTATATGCAGACTTTCTTATCTTCTTTTTCTCTATAATGAATCTCTCAAGGTTCACAGGATGTACCATTATTAAGAAGAACACTAGTTTGGGGATAAAGTTTTCTGGATTTAAGACTGGGTTTTCATATGATTTCACTCATATGTGGGATATAAAACTAAAATTCATGAAGACAAACAGCAGTGGGAAGGGGGTGGGGAGTGAAGGGGGCCTAATTTATGGTAAGGGGAGAAGATTTGACTTTGGGTGGGGGGCACACAGTGCAATATACAAATCTTGCAACATAGAAACCCTGAAAGCTCTCCTATATAATAATCCTATATAGTAAAAGGCTAATATAGCAAATGACCGAATGGTGGAATGACCAGTCACTATGATATGCACTGACCACCAGGGAGCAGACACTCAAAGCAGGAGCTGCCCTCTGTTGGTCAGTGTGTTCCCACAGGGGTAGCGCTGCTCAGCCAGAAGCTGGGCTCAGGCTGACGAGCACAGCGGCAGTGGTGGGAGCCTCTCCCACCTCTGTGACAATGCTAAGGATGTCCGATTGATGACTTAGTGGGCCTAAGCCATCAGTCGGACATAACCCCAGGGCTCCTGGACTGCGAGAGGGTGCAGGCCAGGCTGAGCCTCAACCCCCTCCCCCACAAGTGCACGAATTTTGTGCACCAGGCCTCTAGTATAATCATATTAACCCATATCACCCCAAACATTTAATTAATTTTAATTAATTAATTAATTAATTATATTATATTAGGGGAATAAGACTGGGTTCCAACAGAAAAATTCTCATACCTTACATTTACATCTGCAATGCATTTAGAATTGATATTGTGTTAGGTGGAGATAGGGAAGATTTTTTTTTCCCCATCCCCATATTTTATACAAATTCACCCAGCATTATTTTTCAAAAAGACCATCCATTCCACTCCTGCATTTGTAGTCATTTTTTGGTCACAAGTCAGATGAGCATATATGTTTGGCTCTGTTTATGGGTTCTCTATTCTGCTCCTTTGATATATTTCTCAGTGTTTGCATTTAGATTACACTGAATTAATTATCATCTTATAACAAGCCTCTGTGTCTCTTAGTATAAGTCCTCCATTTTTTTTCTTCAAGATTTCCTTGGCCTTTGCATATAAATTTTAGGATGTGTCCTGTTTAAAAACAAAACAAAACACACTTGCAAGGAATTATATTGGAATTGTGTTGAGTCTTAGATCAATTTGGAAAGAAGTGATGGTACATTCCACCACTTATTTTATTTTTTTAATATATTTTTATTGTTGATAGCATTACAGACATCTCCCATTTTTCCCCCTCCTTTGCCCCCCTCCTCCCAGACCCTGCCTATCCCTCAGATCTTCACTACTCTATTGCTCATGTCTATGGGCTATGCATATAAGTATATAAGTTGCCGGGGTGTTTCTCAGCATCTAGAAGGGTATAGGAATCTGGAGAAGGGCTGCGAGTAAATTAATAAAGAGACTAGACATGAAATATAAATTTGGAAGGCATTTTGGGGAACCAGAGGAGACCTAGCTTCAGTAACCAAGTTCTCTGAATCTCTGGACCTCTAGCTTTTAATTAACACAAATTTCCCTAATGCAAAGCAGGTATACATATCAAAGGTAAGGTTTGGTCCACAGTAGGCATTGTCAGGTTGGGGGAACCGCCTTCGGCTGTCAGGCAGCAGGCAATAATATAGGCAAAACTTTAGGTTTGGAGAAATGCTTTCAGCTATTCCAGCAGGCAATAATATGTATCTTCAGCCCTGCTGAAGCCTCAAGGTCCACCAACCTTTTGATGAACTTCTTGCATTTATGACCTGCTGGAATTAGCCCACAGCAATAAATTTTTTTGCTTTATCTCTTCTCATCCCCCGCAACCCCACCTCGAGGTATGTCAGTCTGTTTCATGCCTCCATGCTTTGGATCTTATACTTTATTGGTCAAGTCATTAGGTTCCACAAATAAGTGAGACCATGTGACATCTGTTTTCCTCAGATTGGCTTATTTCATTTCCAGGTCCATTCATGCTGTCCCAAAGGGTAAGAGATCCCTCTTTTTTAGCTCCACCACTTATTTGGATCTTTAATTTATCTCTACAATGTTCTGTAGCTTTCAGTGTATAGGTTTTGTACATCTTTTTGTTGACTTTATCCCTAGGCATATTATATAATTTATGCTATTGTAATCCATGTAATTTTTAAAAATTCATTTTGATTTGTTTTTACATGGCATAATTAAATTTTTAAATACCCTGTATTTAATAGGTACCCTTAATAAATTCAGTGCTTACTTTTAATAGTTTATCTATAAAGTGTTTTAGATTTTCTACATATACTGTTATCATCTGAAATAATGCCATTGTAAATCTTTTAATTTTAACAGAATTTCAGAGTTACAGAAAAGTTTTAATAGTTAAAAAATACCTGTAAACTCTTTACCCAGATTCTCCAAATGTTAAGATTTCACCACATTTGCTTAATCATGCCCCTTTCAATAAGTGTGTGTGTATGTTTTTTGCTGAACCATTTGAGACTAAGATGCAGACATGATGCCCTTTTGCTTCTAAATACTTCATAGGATATTCCTTAAAAACAATGATCAAATTCAGGAAATTATAATTGACACCATATTATCAGCTAATCTAAGTCCTCATTCAAAATTGTCCAGTTGTTCCATCAGTGTTTTCTATTGCCAAGGAAAATTACATATCATAAGTTGCATTCACTTGCTATATGTCTCTCTCTAACAGGATCTGTTCCTCCATCATTTAAAAAAAAAATGTTTTCATTGAATTTTTAGAGAGAGGAAGGGAGAAGGATAGAGAGATAGAAACATCGATGAGAGAGGAACATCATCGATTGCCTGCCTCCAGCACAGCCCCTACTGATGATCAAGCCTGAAACCGAGGTACGTACCCTTGATTGGAATCAAACCTGGGACCCCTCAGTCTGAAGGCTCTATCTATTCAGTCTCTATCTACTGAGACAAACCAGCTAGGGCTGTTCCTCTACCTTTACTTGTCACTCATGATCTCGGCATTTTTAAGATTACAGGCCAGTTATTGAATAGAATGCCCCTCAGTTAGGGTTTCAGGATGTTTTGTCATAATTAGATGCAAGCTGGAATATCATGGAAGTGATGTAATGTTTCCTCACTATTTTATATGAGGACATGCACACTATCAATTTGTCCTATTACTGTGCTGTTAACTTTGATCATTGAGTAGGGTGAGGTCTTCTAGGTTTCTCCATGTGAAGTTTACTATTTTTCCCATTGTAACTAGTGTGCATTTGTGGAGAGATACTATGAGATGACATAAATAGTCTATACCTCATCATACTTTTATTTTATTATTATTTTTCTTAGTCCTCACCCAAGGACACATTTGTTCACTCTAGAGAGAGGAAGGGAGATAGAGAAAGAGAAACATTGGTTGTTGCCTCTTGTACATGCCCCAAATGTGGAATAGAACCCGCAATCCTTTGGTTTGTGGGATGACACTTCCCATGGGTTCATCACACTTTTAGTCCACTAGTTTTAGCAACTATTGAGAATTCTTTTCCAAATCACTTATTAATTACCAAGTAGTGATTTTTGAATTCTACCATTCTTTCTACATGTACTAAATGAGAGTCTACTGTGAGAAAAACCTTTCCCTTTTTTATTAATTTATTAATGTACTTATTCAAAACTATGGTTTCTTATTCTACTCAATATAATCCATCACCATAATTTATTTAGAGGCTCAAATTGTTCTAGATTTGGACAGTGGGAGCCACTTCAAGCTGGCGTCCATGTCATTTTGACATGCCCCCATCATTGAAGCACTTTCTTACTCTGGGGAACAAGATGTTTAGAGTCATCTCATTCATTTCAGCCTAGTCCTGAAAGTAGCCATCTTTCAAAGAAATGGTTCACTTAGTAGAGAATGACTTTATGAAACTAAGATCTGAGTGCTAGATGTGTTGGATGAGCTCATTGCTATAGAGATGCCATTTTCTAAGGATCAGCAGAGATAGAGCTTGGAAGTGTGTGTGTAAATGTGTCTGTATATCTGTGCACATATTTGTGTGTGTGTGTGTGTGTGTATCTAATTTTTAAAACTCTATCTCTCAAAAACCGAGTTCATATGGAATCCAACACCACAGTAGTCATTTTTAGCCTTTTTCATTCATTTAGCCTTCCCCCTCATTTAGTTGGTTTAAATACATATATATTGATTTCAGAGATGGAGAGAGAGAGAGAGATAGAAACATCAATGGTAAGAGAGAATCATTGACTGACTGCCACCTGCACGATCAGGGATCAAGCCTGCAACCTGGGCATATGCCCTGATCAGGTCTCGAGCCATGACCTCCCTGGTTCATAGGTTGATGCTCAACCATTGAGCCACATTGGCAAGGCTCCCCTCATTTAGTTGAACTTCCTTCTCCAACAGTGAGAAATCTGGTTCCAATTATCCACAATATATTTCTTTGTTCAGTTCTTCAAAAGTTTTCCCAGTCATTTTTTGTTGGGATGATTACTCTTAACAGATTATTTAAGGAGGTTCATGGGTACAAAAAAATCCTTCTTGTCATTTTTAAAAGGTTTTCCTATAGCATTGATGCCTAAAGAGTAACTTCAATGCAAATAAAATCCAAGATTTACAATTTCTTTCCTTAAAGTTCTTTTAAAGTCTGTATGATTAATGCCTTCTTCTGAATACTGTTCTGGGGAAGTCTGATGTCAGATTAATTCTCTAGCCTCCGTAAGTGCTTTTGTGTGTGTGTGTAGGTGAGTTTTTGAGGATTTTTCTCAATTTAAAAATTCAATAGCATTGAGTATTCTAGAATCTACAAGAAAATTATACTTTGCTTCACCTTCATATGGCTTTTGGGAGGGGAGGGCTGAGTGGTGCTGGTCATCAGTTCACAAGGTGGTCTTATTTTTTGTTTCCTTCTTATAAAAGCTTTTGCCTGTCATGTAAATTTTGGGGTTTTTACAAGGTTCCTAGTCAAAGGGTGCCCCCTTCTGTCATCATAGTGAAGTACAGTCTTTATTAACAGTGTTGTCAGTGGTGGTGATTTCTGAGTCCTCTGATAATTGTGAGTCTTTTGTCTTACAAGGCCCCTCATTTCTCTTTTGCTTCCCCCTCCCCTTCACTTTTCAAACTAAAGAAAGAGCCTTTTTTATTAGAATGGTTTTACGTTTATATACATTGCCATGCTTGATAGTGCCTCATAGATCTCTTAGGCTCTATTCATTTTTCTTCTGTCTTTTCTTTCTGCTCTTCAGTCAAAATGATCTCAATTGGCCAATATTTTTATTTATTCTATTTACTTTTCAAATCTGCTGTTGAATGTGAGCTTCTCATTTGTTATTGTACTCTTCAACTCCACAGTTCCAATCTGGTTCCTTTAACCGTTTCTCTTTATTGGCAGGCTCTATTTGCCATGGTTCTTGTCATTGGCTCTTTAAGCATATTTAAAATGGTTTTGATTTAAAGTTTTTGTCTAGTAAGTCCAATGTCTGGCGCAGTTTATTTTTTCTTATTTTTGGATCATACTTTGTTTCTTGCCTTGTAATAGTTGTTGAAAATTGGACACTTTTGAGTATTCTCATGTGCCAACTCTAGAAATCAGATTTCTCCCCTCACCAAAGTTTGTTGTTGCTGACTGTAGTTGTTGCTGGAATGCTATTCTTTCCATGCCTTGGGAAACCTCTGAAGGAATCTAAGCTTAAAGATTTAAAAAAAAAAAAAAAGTAAAAAGCCACCAGGCAGTTTGGATATTCTATTACAACTTCTACCATTCTTTTAACGTTTTCACCATTCACTAACGCCTGTGCCGTTGGACAGGTAACTTAACCACTTTGAGGCCTTGGTTTCCTCATCTCTAAAATGAGAATAAGTTAAATATAATATCCAAATCACAGAGATTAAATGTGGCAATACATGAAAGGGTTTAAAACAGTGCTTGGCACATCAGGTTGATTCAAATGTTAGACATAACTATTCACACGAGTAATACCACTACCACCATTACTACACTGAGAGCTATGAAGGATTATTTTTGCACTCCTAATACATAGCTCATAGTAAAAACTCAATGTTGGAAGAAATTGATCTACATTCTGTAATGTAGAATTCAATGAATAAGCTATTATTTTTCTCAGGTTAAAATAGTTTTCTAGTGCCTTCAGCTACTTCTTTTGGTAAGAGATGTTATTTAATGTGCAATATCTAATTTCCTGAGGGTATGCTTTTTGCAACAAATTAAGTTTATTATTTATTTAGAAGAGGCAATTTCCTCTTACCTAATACATTTCAATAGACTTATCTAAGTAACCTACTGTGATAGTTAAATGTATGTCACCTTGGTTGGGCTATATGTGGTTAAGCATTATTCTGGATGTTTCTGTGAGTGTTTTTAGGTGAGATTAACATTTAAATCTGTGGACTTCGAGTAAAGCAGATTTCCCCTCATAACGTGTGTGAGCCTATGCATGTGAATAGTTGAAACCCGAGATAGAACAAAGACTGACCTCCCCTGTTGTAGAATTCTGTAGCAGACAGTTTTCAAACAAACTGTGGCATTGGCTTTTCCTTGGGTCTCCACCCTGGCACCTTTTGGACTGCTGATTGGATTTCCCAGCCTCCATATGCATGTAAGCCAATTCCTTAAAATAAATCTCTCTGCCTCTTTCTATACAGTATAGACCAGCAATTTTTAATTGACATGCCACAGCAGAAACACTGGTGTGCTGCAAAACTTTATAAAACATGCAATACCTGACTATTTAGTCAGGGACATTGACCTCTTCCCTTACCTTGTCAAATAAGAAAATGACCAGAGTCAACACAACAATAGCTGTCTGATGTGAATGAATCAAAATTATACTCCCCCCCTTTTTGTTAGATCAGCAAAAAATATATTTTTGTGTGTGCCACAGAATTTTAGTAATTAGACTAGTATGTATGTCATGAGATGAAAAAGGTTAAAAATCACTGATAGAGTAATACACTCACCTATAGTATATATGAAATTAAATTATAGACTAGTCTATAATCGTTTAAAGGAAAAAAAATCTTTATTTAAAAGTTTAGTCAAAAATACAAAGATGAACATAGGTACTTTAAACACTGACAAAATCCAGTTACAATATAATATATGGCTCTGATGATATGTGGTAATATCACTTAAAAACCCATATATAATGCAACAAATAGATTTATAACAACACCTTCCTTCATTTAATAGTTTATTCACACAGAAGCTCCATGAAGGACCATCACTTAAAGAATTCTCCTGGTTAGAATCACAACCAAATTTAGAACATTTGGTCAAAACAGTATGAACATGCCAGGTCCTGGCACAGTGAGTAGAAAGAAATAACCTACAAGGTGGTATACTTCAGATGAAGACAATCTTAATTCACCTCCATAGCAACCTTTTGAGCAAGTGTTACTTTACTCTTATTAAAGATCAGTCTTTACTGCTGAGCGCACTGAGTCTCTGGAGTTGATTTCGAGGACACGTATAAAACAGGGTGTGATTTCTTACAAGTTTTCTTTTCCAACTTTCTTGCAGTTTCTTTTTCTTCTTTAACTTCTGTTTGAAGCTTTGATTCAGCGGCTAACCTACAGGCATTAAAGCACCCACTCTGAATTCAAGTGTGGTTAAGAAAAAGAAAGAAGACAGCATTCTCCAGTATAATGGGCCTCTAGTAAGTATGGTGATTTTTTTATTTATATAAGGAAAAACATTATAGTTGACTCTAATACCATTAAGAAAACTAAGTCACTGACTCTCTAAAAGAATATTTTGTCAATAGACTCACTTTTTTAAATGTTTAAAGAAATATCTTTAAGGTTGATAAAAAGTCATGGCAAAGCCTAAATTAAAGAACTAAAATATGAAGGTGCCTAACATAATAAGCACACCTAGTGAAAAGTTTACAATGCTATAGCACTAGTTTAATGTTAACATAATATATAAAAAGCAAAATGCATAAGATAAAAATAACATGAGATCCTGGGCTGCATAAATAGATGTGTATTTGTCTCATAAAAGAAATCAAATTGAGTTTCAACTAGCAGAATAATTTAAGAAAAAATAAACAATGGCAAGATATTTCTCTTCCACTTACTTTCTTACCTTTTGACCTCAATTACTTTTAATATTTTTTTTTAAGGCTAAGGCTCTTAAAACGTGAGTTCCTATAGTTATACATGTCTAGACATTTTCTATTTTAGTCACAAAATCAAATAGGCAGAAACTAGAAGCTTTGAAGTTTTGATATAAAACAAAAATGAACTTACTTTTGCCCTGGCCAGTTTGGCTCAATGAATAGAGTGTCAGCCTGAGGACTGAAGGGTCCCAGGTTTGATTCCAGTGAAGGGCACATGCCCAGGTTGCAGGCTCGATCCCCAGTAAGGGACATGTAGGAGGCAGCTGATCAATGATTCTCTCTCATCATTGACGTTTCTATCTCTCTCTCCCTCTCCCTTCCTCTCTGAAATCAATAAAAATATATATTTTTAAAAAATGAAATTACTTTTGATTTTAAAAATGTCAAAACAGGTATCAAAGCCCATACTTAAAGGCTTAGAATAAATCATTTAAAAAGTCATAAAAAATTTTATCAAAGTTTTTCAAAAGGCTGAGATTTCTTAGACCATTAGAAAGCCATTTTAGGAGGTAAGTTGATTTTTCTTTAATCACCATTCTTCTTTTTAACATACTAAAGGCCCGGTGCAAGAAATTCATGCATGGGTAGGGTCCCTAGGCCTGGCCAGCTATCAGGGCTGATCGGAGCCTTCCAGCTGCCAGCTGGGGCCTTCCATCCCCCGGCTGCTGGTGATCAGGGCTGATCAGGGCCTTCTGGCTGCCAGCTGGGGCCTTCCTTCGTTCCCTGCCGCCCCCTGGTGGTCAGCACACATCATTGCAAGTGGTTGAACTCCCGGTCAGTCAAACTCCCGAGGGGACAATTTGCATTTTAGCCTTTTATCATATAGGATTTTTATTGAATTCAGAGAGGAAGGGAGAGGGAGATATAGAAACATTAATGATGAGAGAGAATCATTGATCAGCAGCCTCCTGCATGCCCACTACTGGGGAATGGAACCAGCAACTCCGGCATGTGCTGTGACTGGGAATTGAACCATGACCTCCTGGTTTGTAAGTCGATGCTCAACCACTGAGCAACACCAGCCTGGCCTGGTTCCTATTGAACCAGGAAAACAATAACCGTACACTTATCCAAACCAATAAAATGTTCAGAGGTATTCAACTGTGATAATTGTTTCATGAAACAGAAAAGCGTAACTTTAAAACATAATTTCCTTATTCAGAAGTGCTTTCCCCTTGCAATCATTTAGTCTTTCCTAAAGTTTTAAAAATGCTGAAAGTAGACAGAAGAAATTACACTGCATGTCACACTAAGAAAACAGATGAAGAAACAGCACAGTTCATGCAGACATAAAGAAGAGATGGAGAGAAGTGCTGGTTGCCTTGAATAAGAGAGGACACTGACCTGTGAGAGTCAGGGGAGTTCCCACTTCTTTCACTTATGGCTGGAACGTCTACAAGTTTCACACGTTTCTTTTCCTCCGTTGGCTGAATATTCACGGTCAGGTTTTTGTTAGGAGAGAGAGTAACTCCTGGTATGTTTACAGAAACTGTCTTTTCTAGCTGTAAGTTGTTAACCTCTAAGTTGCTAGTACAGGACTGTGCCTCCTCTTTCTGAGATGGTGATCTAGAAACTTCTTCCCCAACAGCACTGTTAGAACATACGTTGTTAGGGGTGGTTATATCCACAGGCAGTACCTCACGCCTCTTTTTGAGTACAGGCACTTCAATTTTCTCTGAGAATAAATCAAAAGTACATCCAGTTAATAAATCAAAGACACAATCCACATAAAGTGGTAGAACTAGTTATACAGTTCTCCTTTCCCCATTCTTTTAAAACCCACTAATTTCCTTAATAAATATTTTGTTTCTGTCTTTTATCTTTCTTTTCATGGACTCCATTCATGGACTCCATTAATTTTGTCTTTTAAAAGTCATCGCCTGTCACTTTCTTCAGGAACTCAATATATCTGTATCTAGATATGAACACTTCAATGTTCTTTTCTGGTATTGTGGTAAAGGTTGTGTGGGGCTTCATAAGATCAGTGTAGAGATGAGGAAGGATCCCGTGGCTAAGAGTCAAGGAATCCAGGTCTAAATCCAAGTATACAAAGCATTCTGCAGGTGGATGACCTTGGGCAAGTATTTAATCTCTCTGAGATTTTCTTTATCTTTAAAATGGGAATTAAAAGTACCCACCTGATTTAATATTGTGTTTTGTAAGGATGAAGTGAAAACAAAATACAAGAACAGGTCAAATTGTCTGAATATGGTAACTTGTGCCTATTAGCCTCCCCTACAAAATATATTCAAAACCTGAGTACTTCTACCATGGATACCTCCCTAGTTCAAACCATATTATTATGTCTCACTGCAGACTACTACAATGCCCTTCTAGCCCATTGCTTAACATAACACCACTCCATTCCCTATCCAGCTCTATATCCAGTCACAGTCGCTGGTGCCCTGGACCGCAGGATGGAAGGCTTGACCCTCTCCCAGGCCACAGCCCCAGTCACTGGACCACAGGATGGGCAGCCTGGCTGGTCCCCATTCCTCTCTCACGAGCTCATTTGTGCCTGGCTGGTCCCCTTTCCTCTCTCCCCAGGGTTTAGTGTCTGAGCCGTTACGACGTTATGGCATGAGGGTGTGATGACCATTTGCATATTAGCTCTTTATTATATAAGAATATATAGGATTATTTCCCCTTTCTCTTTCACTGCTCCTTTAAAATCCACATCATCTAGGTTCACTATACTGCCTCAAGTGTCTTTGCTATGTTCATTCAGTTCAGCAACCTTTGAAATTGAAAATGGATTAATTCTTAATCAGGAGAGCCTATGAGAATTAGGGAAAGAGAAGCCTTTTTAACTAAAAACACCTTACTGCTGCTGACAGCTTTCCCATTACTGTTGAGAATAACTACGGTCATCGAAACAGTAATGAAAATAGTGTTACACATGTGAACAGTGTAGGAGCAAAAACTGCTGAAAATCTATAACCTAAAACAAGTAACAATACTTTTTTTGTATAAAAAGCATCACATTCTTAGACTTATTTACTTTTGGCCTTTTATATCTTAACTAGGGGCCCAGTGCACAAATTGGTGCTCCTTGAAAGAAACTGTGGGCTGCGAGGCTATGGTAGGCACAGGGGCAGGTCTCGGCCCATCCTCCATGCCCCCGCCCAGACCCTCCCACCATGGCCCCCAGTCCCGTCTGCCAGCAGCCCCGCTACCACTGCCACCATTCCCACACGCTGACAGCGCCGGCCCTGCTCGCACCCGTTGATGGTGCAGAGTGATTGGGGATAGTGCCAGCAGCGGTGCGAGTGGAGCCGGCACCAGTAGAGGGTATGAGCGGCAGCTGCTGCCCAATCACCCACCCCTCAGGAGCATGGGGAGGTGGAGAAGCCCTGAAAGGCGATCAGGGCCAGCAGCCGCTGCTTGCACCCACTGATGGCACCGAGTGATCGGGATCGGCGCCAGGCACAGGCAGCGGGTATGAGCAGCGGCTCTGGCGCCGGCAGCAAGTGCAAGCGGGGCCAGCACTAGCAGCAGGTGCGAGCACTGGGTGGGACCGTGGTGAGCAGGAGCAAAGAATTTTCAGTAACCACCTAGGCTCGCCCTGATGACAGTGACCAGCGCCGGCCTTGGTCTGGCATCCCCGCTCACCTGCTCCACCATCCAGCTGCGGCCAACACCCTCCATGTTCCGCACATGCCCCCTGGTGGTCAGCACACATCATAGTAACTGGTTGTTCAGGTTGTTCCACTGTTCGGTCTATTTGCATATTAGCCTTTTATTATATAGAACTAGAGTCTCAGTGCATGAATTAGTGCATCAGTGGGGTCCCTCAGCCTGGCCTGTGGGATTGGGCTGAAACCGGCTCTCCGACATCCCGCAAAGGGTCCCAGATTGCAAAGGAGTGGAGGTCAGGCTGAGGGACCCCACCGGTACATGATTGGGGCCGTTGGCCAGCTGGGGAGGGACCACAGTAAGGCTCCAGCGAGTGTCCAGCCTGTCTCGCTCAGTCCTGATCGGCTGGATCCCAGCAGCAAGCTAACCTATCGGTCAGAGCATCTGTCCCCTGGTCACCAGTGCATGTCATAGCGAGCGGTTGAGTGGCCTGAGCATATCAATAGCATATTACACTTTGATTGGTTGAACAGCTGACCGGTTGACCAGACACTTAGCATATTAGGCTTTTATTATGTAGGATTTAGATATAGTAAAATCACTCTCTTTAGTGTATAAAATGGGTGTTTTCTATCTGAGTGATTATACTTGCTAGTTGCCCTCTAATATCTGGTTCTACTGTTCTTCCTTAATAACAGAATCCCCAGATTCCATTGGGAACATGGACCCTTAGAAAAAGACTGCATTTCTCAGCTGTACTTGTAGGCGGATGAGGCCATGACTAAATTGTGCTCAAGATGTGTACTGACAAACAATGCAGATCAAGTCTAGATCCTGACTCTGGCCAGTCCTGGAATGCCTCCTCCAGACTTTTATGAGGGGAAGGAATAACTACCTATCCTGTTTAAGTCTCCATCATTTTAGGTTTTCTATAAACAGCATTAACTGACATAGCTCCCCAACATCAGTTGCCTCAACAAAATTGAACTCTTTGGCATTACATTAGATGCTGCAATCTTAAGTGAAAGTCTCAAATGTCAAGGTTCTCCTACACAGATACCCAAAAATAGCTATTATATTCATGCATACCTAGTACCAGTTCTCTTTGAATTTTCCTACACATTTTGTAGCAGTAAATGCTTTACCATAAATACAATTCTTCTAAAATGGGATTTGTATAAATATGAGCTGTAGAGCTTCTCATGATTAAAAGACAAAATTTATAAGACATACATACCTTCAGGTTCATACTTTAGTTTTAACTCATCTATTTTAGCTCTCAGTTTCATATTTTCACTCTGGGAAAACTGGAGGCATCTTTCATTGGCAAAAAGTTTTCGCTCAATATCCAGAGCCCGCTGACTCTCAAATAATGCATTCATTCGTTGTATGGACAATTCCCCTTTAGTGCTTTCATTTTCTTTGCTTTATCAATAAAAAAGGGGAACCAAGGAATATTAAAATTACATAATATAAATAAGTGTGGTCATTAGTGCAAATCTTTATTATTTATTAGAACTTAGTCAAAAAATGTATTAAGCTTTAACAATGGCACTTTTAAATACAATAAAAACCCCATGCTTTCTCTAAAGAAAATGAACAAAGGGGGGAAATGTTCTTTTCACGTTTATTCATGTGTGAATAAATTCCTTTAAATTTAAAATCATATGATATTCATTCTTGAAAAATTTAGATAAAAATATTTTCTAGCCCTGACTGGTTTGGCTCAGTGCATAGAGCGTCGGCCTGCAGACTCAAGGGTCCCAGGTTCGATTCTGGTCAAGGGCATGTACCTTGGTTGCGGGCACATCCCCAGTAGGGGGTGTGCAGGAGGCAGCTGAACGATGTTTCTCTCTCATCGATGTTTCTAGCTATCCCTCTCCCTTCTTCTCTGTAAAAAATCAATAAAATATATTTTAAAAATATATATATATTTTCTACGTTAAAGTTATTTTCACTTACCAATCTAAAAAGCTAAACTTTACAAAGAGATAAAAATATTTAACTATTCATTAAAAGTATTTTTTTCTTCAATAATCAGCACTAATTAAATCTTAACTAAATCTTACTTAATGCCCAGATATATTTTTGTTACTTTCTCTTTGGAATTTTTTGGGCAATATTAAAAACAAAAATATGTAGTCACTAATACTACTTATTATAAACAAGTTAAGAGTCTCCATCTTTCTATCCAACCAACACTTACTTTGAGTTATCAAGCTTTATCTGAAGTAAATCCGTGTAATAAGTAGTATCTTTCAGAGTACCAGAGTTGTCTGAAGGCTTAGATTCCATACTTTCATATAAACTCTAAATAAAGCAACAATTCTTATTAATTAAAATAAATAACAAATTAGGTTAGCAAAATGTTTAATAATAATAATATCAGCTACCATTTATTGAATACTTATCCCATAGCAGGCACTGTGCTAACAAGCACTATCCACTCAACTCACTTACCTTCTGAACTAGATGCATGAATGAACATCCCTCCCATACACATAAGAGAACTGGTTTAAGATGCCAAAGGCAAGTAAACTGAAAAGAATCTGAACGAGATCTGTCCCCAAAGCTAAGGCTCCTAACCATACCTGCATCCTCTGATTTCCCTCTCCTTTTAAAGTAGAAGAAATAAATACTTCTGAGTTTAATTCTGGATTTTATGACAAAGTCATAAAGTAGAAAAATTTTAAAAAGAGTGGAGATCCTTAAAGTTAATTTTGGTGCCCACTCTTCAGAGATTCTGATGGAAACCCTGCAAGATTTCTCTAGGGTAGCCTTAACCAGTTTGGCTCAGTGGACAGAGCGTCGGCCTGTAGACTCAAAGGTCCCAGGTTTGATTCTGGTCAAGGGCATGTACCTTGGTTGTGGGCACATACCCAGTAGGGAGTGTGCAGGAGGCAGCTGATAGATGTTTCTCTCTCATTGATGTTTCTAACTCTCTATCCCTCTCTCTAAAAAAATCAATAAATATATATTTTAAAAAAAAGATTTGCTAGGGTAAAAATATATAATACTGCTTAAAAACTTGTGAACAATTTTAAAGATTGCAGGCTAAAACCTCCTGGTTAAAGCCATAATTTTCAAAGTATAGTGCTAAGCCTGCTGGTGGCCCACATAAGCCTCACAATTGATATACTGCAAATTTAACCAAAATTGTAGTCAACAGTTCTTATAAGAGAAAAAAAAAGGTTACATACACTTAAAATTTCATAATACACTACTGGCTACAATTTAAAATGCCCAAGAGGTTAACATTTTTAAAATCTGTCATTTATAAACTTTATTCAGTTAGTGAGAAGATACGTATACTCTCACAGTTAATTTATAAATTTAATGTAATTCAATAAAAAATACCAACAATGTGTTTTTGAAGCTACACAAGATGTTCATAGAGAAAACAATCATGCAAGAGTAGCCAAGAAAATACTGAGTTGGCCCAGACAGTGTGGATCAGTGGTTGAGCATGTACTCATGCACCAAGAGGTCACTGGTTTGATTCCTGGTCAGGGTACATTCCCAGGTTGTGGGCTTGATCCCCAAGTAGGGGGCATGCAGGAGTCAGCCAGTAGATGTTTCTATCTCTCTACTGCTCTCCCTTTCTTTCTCTAAAATCAATAAAAACATTTTAAAAAATGGAGCTGGACAGCACTGAAAAATAATTAATTACTGGTAACTTGAGGAACAAATCTCAACTGACAGAACGTTGAGTTGAACAAGAGCGATATAATAAACAATTCTATTTCTCTGAAGCTCAAGACTATTTGTACATCTAATGCTGACAAATAAAAGAGACATGTTAAAACTCATTGAATTATACACTAAAGATATGGGCTCTTTAAGTTATAACTCACACATAATAACAAGTATGAGGAAGGTTAGTTACTCTGACTCTACTAAAAGAAGACAGTCAAAACCAGTGAAAAGCAAAAAGACACTAGAAGAAAAAAATTAAATATTGGTCAATCTCAACTGAAACTGTATGTTAATTATATAACAAAGAAACCTATTCAAGTACAAAGAAAAGTATTAAGATATTCAATCCAAAATTTAGCTGCATTTTTAAAAGGTGTTACACATACCTTAAATTTCTCCAGATTCCTAATTTCACTTAAGAGATGTTTAATTTCACCATTCTTCTGCTCCAACATGGCAAACAACCGTTCCTGCTGCTCAAATTCTGTTTGAGAGCCTTTCATTTGTAACAATGTGGCAATTTGTAACTGGAAAAAAAATTTACCGTTCCCCCCCCAATAAAACTGAGTGAGGCAGAAGATTCTGATAACTATATTTTTTGTATAATTCATATTTTGTACTATATTACTTTGAACGCATTTTGTAAATTAATTAGCTATTTCTAGTCTAATAATCTAATAACTTGGAAACATTTACACCAGTAAATTTAGTTACTTATTGACTACTTATGAATGATATCCGAAGTCCATAACAATTATTTGTACTTCTGTGAGACATAATTGAACTGCATAGCTGTGTTCTGGAAGCACATCACCTAACTGGTAAACAGCCTGGAAAAAGGCTGCACTCTCATTAGGGTCTCATGGGATTTCTCAAAAATTTTAATTAACTTCTATAGTATTAAGTGGGAGAAATTATTAAGCTACTTACATTCATAAATGTGAGATTCAGAAAGCACAAGGATGGAAAGCAAAGGGTAAAAGGCAATCTAAGGATATTAAGGAAATATTCAATATAAATATAAATTTATTTTTTAAGAACAGAATTAACTTACCTAATTATGACCTCACCTAAACCTAAAGTTGCATAGCAATTGAAAGGAAATTAGCTAAAATCTATACCTAACATTTCTTTCTCCCTTCATATATTTCTGAAGTTCTGAAAAGTGCCAATTAGTTTAAATACAATTTTGAGTAAAGTAAGCAATGATATGAGGGAGCAGGAATAGTTACAAGAGAGAAAGATGACTTCTAACATTTTAAAGGATCCACTTTTTGTTCCTGCTTCAGACTGGAGGCTAGATGCACTTAGCCTAAGAATATCTAGACTGCTAGTGGCATCTCAAGATAGTTTGGGATATCATTGGAATGTTGGGTGGTTAATAGTAGGAGCTCAACAAATGTTGAAAGAAAAACAAAGAGCAAATGTGAGAAAATTTACAAAGAAATCATTCCCACAAAGTGGAGAGCCTCAGTAAACCAGGCAGCAGAGTCAAAAGTCTTAGAAATAAAAGCCATGGCTGTTGTTTATTAAGTAGCACTTCCTTATTTGCCAAGCCCCATGCAACGATTTTTCTATGCTTACATTTAACTCCAGGACAATTGTAGGAGGCAGATTCTATTATCTCTACTGTACATTACTGATGCTCTGAAAAGTAAAAATACTTGTCCAAGGTCACACAGCTAGCAAGTGACAGAATGAGGATTCAACCCCAAGTTCTTCAAACACCAAGATTTAATCACTGACCTCCCTATTTCTTTGGTAGATCTCATTATCCTAAACAAAAGGCAGGAAGCCTTCCAGTCTTTGAATTACTACCTTAGCAGAGTTAGACATACAGATCAGGGATCGGGACTCTATAAGACTGTTATAACACTGAAATCTTTCCAACTTCTACATGTTTTTCTGTTACCACTTATTTGCCTAATATGGTGACTAACAAACCCTTAAAATTAAAAGGGCCTATACACTTGACTTGAGGAATTAATTGTAAGGAAAGGCAATTCAAATTTTACCCTATATATAAGCTTTTGGGAGAGAACTAAAGGATGAGAGAACTACTTTTAGTTTAAGTAGAAAACTCAGGACTATGCTAAAAAAGACACCAAACCAACATGTTAATAAAAACATATAATTCTTCCTTTTCCAATCCACAAAGAAAGATTTATACCTCTCTGGTAAGGCTAGTGAGTAACTATTACAAAATCAAACAAACATTGGGTGCTAAATATACTACTACTAAATCTTTACTATAGGATTTTAAAAAATATAGATGGATCTTTTGCTCAATTTAAAAATACTGATTTTCTAAATCATGCAGTTCTAGAAATAACGTTGTAAATACACTCATTGACGGAAAAGATGCTTTCTTTGATGTATCTGTACATGTAAAGCTGATACAAAAAAGGTTTAGTAAACCTTTGGTGATAATTCCATACCTTCATTCTTTGCATCTGTTCTCTATTAAATGCATTTTGCTTCATTAGTGACTGATACTTGACTTTCATGCTGATAAACCTTCGTTCCATTGCTGCCCTTCGATCTTCCACCTAGAAAATATTAACATGTTTAATTATGCTTGTATTAAGTGAAATGCCAATTTAATCAATGGAATGTTTGTAAGTACCTCTGCAAACAAAGAGTTGCCTTTACTATTGGGGTCCAGGGCTTGCTGGAGTGCTTGGTCTAATTGCACTTGAAGATCTTGATTTGCTACACGAGCTTTCTAAATTAAAAAGAAAAAAACTTAGCTAATAGCGATTAGATTAGCAAGAAAAAAACTTACTATGAATTTGAAAAGATATTACTGCAATCATAATACCTCTAAGGCATTATAACAAGAAACCGCTTCTTTCTCTCGCTCCTCTTTTTCTTCTGTAAGCCGGTCGACCTGGCGCATTAGATTAGAATTCAGAAGTTCTAGTTGTTCTAGTCTGTACTGCAGTTCATTCACTTCTTCTTTGAGGGTTGTCTATTTAATAGGAATTGAAAAAGAGGAAACTCTTGAATAATCTTTTATTTAGCAGCTGCTCAGGTTCACCTATCAGCAACGATTCACACCTAAAACTAAAGAACTAGTTAAAGGTTTTATAATGTGCATAATGAAATAATAAAAATTACTAAATTTTTCAGCAAGGAAGAAAAAAAGGCTCTAGAGACTATCTTCCCTATGAATTTAAGGCTTTAATTTTTAATTATCCTTAGCCTGCAATGAAAATAACTACGTTCATATGCATATTAACTTGCACTGGACCAGCATTTTATATTGGGGTTTTTGTTTTGTTTTTATAAATGATAACAAACTAGGATCAGAGTAAATGTCTCTAAATTATCCCAGAGGTTTCATTAATCTAACGATAAAGTCTGCCTTACATAATCACGCAATTTAAAGCTTTATTATGCATGAACTAATCTCCCAAAAAACTCTGTAAACACTTTAGTTAAGATAAAAGTTAGGCCAGCTCTGACCAGTTTGGCTCAGTGGATAGAGCGTCGGCCTGTGGACTGAAAGGTCCCAGGTTCAATTCCGGTCAAGGGCATGTACCTTGGTTGCGGGCACATCCCCAGTAGGGGGTGTGCAGGAGGCAGCTGAACGATGTTTCTCTAAGTCTCTATCCCTTTCCCTTCCTCTCTGTAAAAAAATTAATAAAATATTAAAATATATTTAAAAAAAAAAGTTAGGCCAAAAAATAATTCAGCCTTAAAACTAGCTCATAAGGATTATTACAAAAACATGTAAAACATATGCAAAAAAGGGGAAGAAAGTCCGTGAACACATGTGTCATAAAAATTACCTTCATACTTTCCATTTCCGTCAGTTCAATTTGAAGAGCCAGCACCTCTGAAGACATGCTTTCATGCACACGTTCAGACATTACCCGCATTTCCTCTGATTTACAAGAGAGGAGTTCCTTCTGATGATCTACTTTGTGCTTCAGCTGCTTTTCACTAAGCCTAGCTTCGTCCAATTCTGCTTTTAGTTTCTCTAACTGAAGTTAAAAAAAAAACACAAAAAACAATCTCAAAAGGTAAATGAAGATCATCAAAACATACAACTGCAGTACAAACTGTCCTTGCACCTGCAAGATAACTACTTTGGAAGATAGTTGACCGAAACAGAACTATTTAATAACTTTCTAAAATATCACATAGTTCTAAACCTTGGAACACTAAGAATACATAGCTTTCCAGGGAACACTTATGGAAGAAGGGTGAAGTGTTAGGGTCAGGTCTAGGTTTAACTTGTGTCAGTTTCATTCCTCATATGTAAAACTGGTAAATGATGGTACCTACCATCACAACTCTCAACTGAGATCGCGTGGGTAAAACTGTCCTACTGTGCCTAGCATTCACTGAAGGGTTCCTGTTATCAATAAAAAGCTTTTACTTGTTGTTCAGGGTTATGATTATCATCTATATTGAATTATCGTCAATAGGGTTTCAACATTCTTAGAATATATCCTAATATATTTTTAAAATATATTTTCTATTTAAAAAAATCAGAGCCTCTTAGCTTGATTTGTTTTCCCTTTTCTACTTTCATAATGTAAAATAAAAATTTCAACTAAATGATTTATGTGAAAACATGGCCATCTTTCTGAAAAACATCACTGACTGACTCAAACTTACTGCATGATGAGACTGTTGGGGCTTCATATTTGGCCACAGTTAGGCATCTTTTAAGATAGTGACATGCCTTGTTTTATAAACATACAAATAAGGCCATATAAGTAATCAAGGTAGGTCTGGATTCCTGATACCATTGGTGCTGTATGAAGAATGAATGGTATAAGCAGCAGTGATAGATGCAGGATACCATAGTAATTAGGAGAGAAATGATGGTGATCTGAACTAGAGTGGCAGTGGTATACATGGATGCTTTGTAAGTCAAACTCTTAGAACTTGTTGATAGGTTAAATATGGGAAATAAGTGAAAGATCACAAATAAAGCTCCAAATTATGGCAAGTGATTTGAGAACTTCAGTAAAACTGAAAATATTTTTTGGCCGATTTAGTATTAGCTCCACCAAAAAGACATCTCTACAATTGGCCTTGCTTCAATCTCTGGATATTTTCTAGATTACTTTTTGTTTAGGGCAGATAATGAAAAATACTGCTAAAATAAAAACAATACTGGGGGCGTGGGGGAAGAAGCACCATTATCAGTCATTGGTGTGTTAACCAAGATTAGTTCCAGACAAGCTGGATTACTATTTGCCAGACTGGTATGTGAGATGATTTTAAGTATTACACAAAAGTATATTTTAATAGTTATGTTTGTATTGCATATTAGAAAAAAAAATATTACCAGTTAAAACATGCCATTTTACTGATATTATTACTTTAAAGTGAGAAAATACTTAAAAAGGCAATTTAATGAGAAATTAAGTAATAGTATAGATAGTACACAGATATAGAAAAATTTTAAAAGATGCCACATGAAACACTGAAAATTAGAAAACAGACTTCTGAGAAACCAGGACAAAAGTCACACAAGTTTTACTGGAAAGGATTTTGAAAAATATGGACTATACAAAGAGGAGCATCATAAAAGTTCTGGATTCTTTCCAAGTAACCTGAGGGCCTGTGTAGGTGGGGTGTCAAAAGGGAATGGGCACTCACTGAAGAACCATTTACTTTATATTTATGCTTGAAATGGAGCCAGTATTACATGCCGTTAGACTAAGTGCAGCAACACAGCTTGGGAATCAGCTTCAGTTCAAATCTTGACCGATAATTTTCTAGCTCTGTAATTTTGTCCAACTTACTTTGTAGGCTTAAACAATGGTTTTTCTCAACTGTTATATGGACGTAATAATGGTACCTCCCTTATGAAGTTGTCATAAAAACTGAATCATGTGTTAGTTTATCTTCAATAAAGAAACTATAAAGTATCAATTCTGATGTACATACATTTATAAGAAACTGCTGTGGAATTACAGAGTGTATCACTAATTGTAGTGAAAACTAGAGGACTAATCTTTCTGGAAGAGGGCTGCCATACTATCTATATATATAAAAGCCAAGCAACCAAAACAACGGAACAACCAGAACAACCAGTCGCTATGACACACACTGTGGCAGCCAATTGGCCTGATTGGGTCCCCGATTGGCCACCCCCACCTCCCCTGGCTGGCCCTGCCCCTGATTGTCCGCCCCTGCCAGTCCAGCCCGATTGGCCCCCACCGGGGCAGGCCGGCTGGAACCCACCCATGCACAAATTTGTGCACCAGGCCTCTAGTCCACTATAAGCAAAAAGGGCCATGCTGGTCACTAAACCAAAACTCTGTAACAAATATCCAGCTACAAAAATTAAAAAGTTGTACTTAACTAACAGAATGTTATTTATACAAGTTCCTTAGGTAAACTCTTGTTTCTCAGTGTTCCCATGCCTCATATTAAGATAGGGCTCTTCTTGATCTCAGCTATTTTGCATAGATGGTACTAAGAAAAATCTTCATCACCTAAAGTTTACAGATTGCTGCATAAGCATGGAACATTTTTGTTCTGAAATACATAGATATCCAAACCTTATTTTTTAGTTCATTCATTTCCTGTCCATGGGTTCTGCTCAGTTGTTCTTCTAATTTCTCCAGGTGTATTTTTTGATCTTGTTTAATAGCTTCACATTCAGAACTCAAACTTTCTAACATTCGACTCTTGAGCTCAACTTCTCTCTGAAGAGTATATTTTTCTTGCTCATAATTCTGAAAGCAGATTCAATTACATTTCAATCGCATAAAAATAACTTAAAGCCATCACATATAAGCAGTTCTCACCTTCAACTGCTTTATACATTTGCTGCTTTCTAAGTAACAACCACATGTTAAATCTGGAATAACTTTGTAGCTAATCAATCTTTAAAAATTAAAAAAACCCTAAGGAGTATTTTGAGATTATATTCAAGTACATTCGAGGGATATGGTAATTGCTTTGAAACCTTGTCAAGGAAGTAAAAAGTATACCATGGCACATCAGTCTGTTAAATAATCTCTGCTAGGAAAAAAATATTTTAATACCACTTAACTTTTCCTTGTGAGAATTACTTGGTTTGATAATGATATGCTCTACCTGTAGCTCTGAAGGGAATGAAGAAACAGTGGACTAGGGGTAAAATGAAATACTAAGTCAGCTGTTACTTTTAGAATGTAGTTATCTAAGGAATGTTCACAAATGACTCCTTAAATGAACACAGTGTTGAGATGAAAGGAGTATTTAATAGGACTTTTGCTTACTGACAAGAAAGCTTAAAGATAAAAGGACCATCAATTCAAACTCCTTCAACAAGCTTTAAAGAATAAGATAAAAAAGTTCTGGCTGGTGTGGCTCAGTTGGTTGGGTGTCATCCTGTGCACTGAAAGGTTGCCAGTTTGATTCCCCACTAAGGCACATACTGGGGTGGCGGGTTCCACACCTGGTAGGGGGCATGCAGGAGGCAGCTGATCAATGTTTCACTCTCACATCAATGTTTCTCCCTTCCTCTCTCTCTAAAAATCAATAAAAGTATTCTTTAATAAGATAAAATAAAATTAGACTAAATAAAAAGAGGAAATTAAAAAACAAGAGTTGCCATTAGTTATTTTTACCTGCTACATTTAAAATTTGAGATCAGTTTACCAGCATATACTAAATAAAAATGATTTATTCCTTTTTTATGAAATGTGTGCCAGACACTGGAGACACACTAGTGAACAAGAGAGACAAAATGTCCTCTCTCATGGTGCTTTTACTCTGGAGATAATTTTAGCACTGTATAGAATTAAGAGTGAATGACAGAAGCTTTACAATATACAGGTTTTCCCAAAAAAATGTCTATACATTTTAGCATCTGATAGCTCAATTTTTAAAACAATGTATTTTAATAAACACTGCCTTTATAATTATTCAAGTGTGTGTATGCATTTTGGGGGGATACCCTCTATAATCAGGGAAAAGCATCTCTACTGAGGTGATCTTACAGAAACCAGAGGCTCAGAACTCAATCTATGCAAGTGGGGTATGAACAACTCAGCTGAGGCAACAGCTCGTGTACAGTCCGTAAGGCAGGACTACTACAGTTAAGAACAAGGGAAAGTAGTTTGAGATAAGGTCAAAGGTTGGCAGGGCTTAGATCACACAGGGATCTGCAAACCTAGGTAAGGAGCTCAGATTCTGTTGTAAATATAATTGGAAGCCAGTGTATGTTTGTAGCGGGGCTGTCACATGATCTTTGGTATATTCTTCAATGACCAATTGGCTGCTAAGCAAAGAATGAATAGTATGAACAGAAATGAGAGTATCAGGCAACCTGGTTGCAAGGCTAGTGTAATAATCTAGGGAGAGAGGATGGTGGTCTGGACTAGAGTGGCAATAGTATAAATGTTTTGTAGGTCCAGTTTCTGGAGCTTACTAATGGATTAAATATGAGAAAGAAGGGACAAAAAATATTGAGTAAAACTACTACATTTCTGGCTTAGGCAACTAGATGAATGTTATTACATTTACTGAATAAGTTAAAGAAAATTGCAAGAAAAACCAACTCTTCTGTTTATATTAAGTTTGAGATGCCCATTAGTAGGCAATTGAGTACACAGTCTAGACTTTAGTGGAGAACTAAGGACTTGGTGTAGTGTCCTAGAGCATTTAGATGTTACCTAAAGCTATGAAACAAGTGAGGCCACCTACAAAGAGTACAGACAAAACAAAATCTAAAATCTAATATGTGGTGAAGAGAGCAATCATAACTTAATTTTCCAAAGTCAGAACACCCTGGGTCAGAAAGAACATTAGGAATTCATTTAGTTCATTCCTCTTTATTAGGGATGGGGGTGGGTGGGAACTAGATCTAAAATCTTCAGATAAGAATAAAAATAATATTTACAATAATCGCTAGACACAAATTTTCAATAGCTAAGTACACCTTTATAAACAGAGGAGTCTAGAGTCCTACCTCAGTTATGGTCATCATTTCATTACGACATTTATCTAATTGTGCCTGCAATTCATTTTGGCTCTCCACTAGTTGTAAACCATATTGTGCAGCTTTTAGTCGCTCTTCCTCAGCCTCTTTGAGCCTGCGTCGAAGATCTGCGATTATATCTGCCTCCATAATTTTTTTCCTGTTTTAGGCCACTGTAAATAGAGAAAATAAAAGTACTTAGGCTTAAACAAAAACTCCACATAATAAAAATTTAAAAATATAGTTACATATATATTTTAATACCACTGCCATATAAAATCATAGTATTAAAGATTTTCTTCCTGACTTTTAAAAAAATTATATTTTTATTGATTTCAGAGAGGAAGGGAGAGAAAGAGAGAGATAGAAATATCATTGATAGAATCTTCAATGGGCTACCTCCTGCACGCCCCACACTGGGGATTGAGCCTACAACCCAGGCATGTGACCAGGGATCGAACTATGACCTCCTGGTTCAAAGGTCAAAGATCAATCACTGAGCCACATTAGCTGGGCTCTTCCTGACTTAAGTGGTCATATTTACGGTCTTGTTCTAAGAATGTCTCAAGATTTTATTACCTGATTTGAGACCGAATCAAACAGCAAAAAATGGTGAATATATTTAATTTCGCTTCTACGAATTGCAGTATCAGGAAACTATCTAGTTGCTGTGTGCTAAGTTTCCTTAAATGCTAAGAAAAGGTGGGTCTCATAATTATATCTTTATACAGGTAATCAAGGTAAGAGAAGAATGAAAGAAATAAAGAAAATACTCTAATAAACATGAAAAGGCATTGTAAGAGTATCATGCTCACAATTTTTCACAATAGTGTTAACTTCCTGCACAAATCATATTTGCCTCATTAAATATGCTTTATTGAAAACAGATTCACTAGTATCTTCCTAGTTATTTGTAAGAGGGCATGCAAACAGGAACCATGTTCAGCATCATTAAAGAGCATTTTAGATTTTCAAGCAAAGACTTAAATACATATAGAAACATTCCACTTTAACTCAACCTTACTTAACATCCTTTCCAAATTGATGTCAGCCTCTTAGGCCAGACTCAAATCCAGCTGCCTTCAAAGAGCAACATGTCATTATGAAGCTGTTCCCTGACCTCTCCAGTCAATGTAGTCAAATACTGCTTAAATCCCTTATATGCTGGGCTCCATTCTGGACACTTCAGATACAATGGAGGTCAAATGACAAAAAAAAAGCTCTTCTTTAATTAAGCTTACTTTCCAGTGGGAGAAGACAATATATCATATTATATCTGCCTTCATAGTATAATTAATTAGAATTAATTATTAGAACATAATAATTAGAAAGTAGCAATGGGGGAAAAACACAAAACGGGAATTTACAAGCGGTGGACATGTTACTAGGATGAAATTTAAAGTATTGGAGTGGGAGGAGGCCCTCAGGTGACTTCTGAGCAAAGCGCCCTTGTGGAGAATTATTTTTTTAGAAAAATGTACCTATTTAGAAAAAGAATGGTCCAGGCAGAGGGATAGCATCTAAGACAGAAGGAAGCCCAAAGAATGAACAAGATAGAGTTTGAGTCAGAAGACTAAATAGCAGAAAAATAGGTAGAATCAGGCCATTGTAAGGACTTGGGTTTCTACTCTGGGTGAAATGGGGAGTCACTGAAAACGCTGGAATAGAGATCTTATACATTTAAAAGGGTCCTTTGGCTGCTATGTTGAACAGTTTGGAGGGGAGCAAGTTGGATACAGAAAGACCAGGTGAGATGACTGCTCACACCAGGTTAACGGCATAGGAAGTGAGAAACAGTCAAATTCTGCATATATTTTGAAGGTAAAGCCAACATGATTTTCTGATAAATGAAATGTGGGATGCGGGAAAAAGAGAAAAGTCAAAAATGCCTCCAAGGCTTCTGGCCTGAGCACCTGGTAAAATAGTTTTGCCATCAGTTGATGCATTGAAAACTGTGAGTAAATATTGTTTTGGAAAGCAAATCAGGGGCTTCAGTGTTAGACATGAAATATGTCAAGTAAGCCGTTGGCTACATGAGTAGAAGAGGGATCTGGGCTGAAGACATAAATTGGGAGTTATTAGCATAAATCCTTGAACCTTGATATCACCAGAGTATGAGCATAATTAAAGAAGAGAGGGCCAAGGAATAAGCCCTGGTAAGAGCTAGGAAAGCAGACAGAAAAGTATATTCAGGTATGACCAATGAGGAAGAATGAAACCAAGAGCATGTGTTGTCCTGGAAGCCAATACACAAACGTGTATTAAGGAGATACATGTGACCAATTCCAGCAAATGCTAAGTCAAATAAGGGGAGAACTGAGAACAGGCCAATGGATTTGAATTCACAGAGGTCATCATGACCTTAAGAGCAGTTTTGATAGATGGGGCAAAAGCCTGACTGGAATGAGTTGGAGAAAGAATGGTAGGAGAACAGAAGACAGTAGGTACAGTTTTGCTGCAAAGGAGAACAGATAAATGGGGTAGGGGCTGGAGGGAAAGCAAAATCAAATGCACTTATTTTAAAGACAAAAATTTTAAGAAAAACTTATTAAAATAAGAAATTTTAAGAAAAATTTAACAGTATGCTTCTATGCTATTTGATAGAACCAGGAGAGAAAAAGTTATAATATAGAAGACATGGAGGACTGCTGAAGTGATGAATAAAGAGGATGAGGTCTAATGTATAGGAACTGATTTTAGACAGAAGCATGAATATTTCATCTAAAGTATGGGAAAGCAATGTCTATAGTTACAGACATTGATAAGTATGTAAATATAATGGTGGGAGTCTGCGTAAGTGCCCTTCTAACTACTTCAATTGATCTGTGAATTAGGAAGCAAGGTCTTTAAGAATGAAGATAAAAAAGGAGATACAGGGGTTTAGAAGAGAAGAAAAACACCCTACATTACCCAGGGCTGGCAGTTACTGCTCTGAAATGCAAGCCCTTTCCAAAGCCTGTACATGATGGGGCCAGTGGCTAACTGTTGCAGTTAAAATATTTATACTTATTGAGGATTTACCATTTGCCAGGCACAGTGCTGCAAATGCATCATCTCATTTAATTCTCTTGATAGTCCTGGGTTAAAATTTACCAAAGAAAAACGAGCTAGCTAGCAATGTCCACGGAAGCCGAAATATTAGCTCTCGTTCATTCAAAGGATTTGCTGGAATTCCTATTATGTGTCAAGTACTGAGCTATTGCTGAGAACACAATGGTGACCCCAAACTAGACAATAGCCCTATCTTTTTTAATCTTACAATCTCTGAGTGGAAAGGCATTAAATCAAATAACTTAACTCTAAAGTTAAAACTGTGATTAAGTGCAACAGGGAGAGCTGTACGGTACTATCTGAGCCTGTAACACAGGGGAACTGTCCCAATCTGGGTAGTGGGGTAGGGTGGGCGGGGATCAGGACAAGAGAGATTTTCCTGAGGAAGTGAGTTTTCAGTAGAAGTCTGGTGGATGCGTAAGGGTTACATAACCATCTGCAAAGAGAGGTAGCCAGGGTTGAATAACAACTACAGCTAATGTGTGCCAGATATTGCTCTTGGTGCTTTGCATACTTTTATCTTATTTAATCCGCTCGACAACCCCATGAAATAAGGTATTTCCCCCCCTTTACCCATGTGCAAACTGGGGCACAGAAAGGTTAAGTAACTTGCCCAAAGGTTACCAGCTAGTAAGCGGTTAAGTGAGATGGGAAGGAGGGTCTAGCGCCACTGCTGGATGCAGCTCCTAACCACTTCTCTGTTCTGCCTCTCGGAAGCATGGCCTGCACAAAGCATTTCGGAGGTTGGAAGTTCTGGGAACCAGGTTGCCGAGTTCTTACCCCACATTCATTACTCACTGGCTGCATGAACCAGAACATCTTATGTAATGTCTTGTTTTGTCATCCATAAAATAAGGACAATAACATCGACCTAACAGGGTTTTTGAGGAGACTGAATCAGCCAATGGCTGTGAAAAGCAGTTAGGGGAGAATTAGACACGCAGCTGTCTGGGGCAGCGCTGTCCAACAGAAATATAAAGCAAGCCACATATGCGATTTTTAACTGTCAAGCAGACACGTTACAAAAGGTAAGTATCTCTGAAATTCATTTGAATATTTTCCTTAACCCAATGCATCCCAAATATCATTTCAACATGTAACCATAAAACTTATTAACGAAATATGACTTTTGTATAGTCTTCGAAATCCACTGTATATTTCACATTTATAGCATTTCTCATACTGGACAGCGCAGGTCTAGTGTCTGTTATCTTTCGGAGGCCCAGGCGGCCACCCAGGCCTTCCAAGTTCATGCAGCATCCCCAGGGAACGGAGAGGCGGCCCAACGGAAAACTGAAACCGACTCGGAACCCCGTGTGCAAGAACTCAGGGTTCCGCGGGAGAAGCTGTCCCGGCTAACACCCTCGGCCGAGATCCAGGCCCCGGGTTTCCTAGGGTCCTCTCTTCCCCGCAGGAGCCCTTCAGCGCTGCGCCCCACCACTCCTCTCCACACGCACTTCCCTCCAGGCCCTTTGCCCCTACCTCTCTAGCACTCCTTTCCCCCGCTGCTGCCGGCGGCGGCCCGCGGTGAGTTCACTGCGCCCAGGTTCCTGAGGGTAACTCTACTCGCCACAGAAACATCAGCCGACGTGCACACCTACCTTCCGGGTAAGCGCCAAGGCTTTTTGAATGCAGTTCCCGCGAGAACGCGCACTTCTCACGAGAAGTTCAGCCCAAACCGCACGTCAGCTCCGCCCACTTGCTGCGACTGCGCAGATGCTAGCGAGAGCGGAGAGTTCGGAGTAGGCTTTGAGGCTATGGTTCTGTCTCCTCAACTTTGCTCAGAATTGGTTTCCTGAGTGCCCACCAGGGGGCCGCTTCTCATTGCTGTGTTTTGTTTTTTGTTTTGTTTTGTTTTGTTTTTTAAAGGCAGTACGTTCTGGAGAGACAGTGCCGCTGGACGGTGAAGCCCTGGGCAATTCTGAGGCCAGTGCCGTCCCTGCCTCATGAACCCAGCCAGCGGATGGGCCGCAGGTGCTCTGAGGGCCCTTCCTTCTGGTCCTGAGGTCCCAGGATTCTAAACCTGTGTGGCAGAGCCTGCCTAAAAGCATCGTAGGACAGAATCACAGCATCTCTGTAGGACAGACTGATGGCTATTCTAATGGCGTTATAATACTTGAGCCTTCCCCATGTGCCCATACGGGACTATAGTTTACACGGATTGTCTGAATTAAGCCTTGTGAGGTACGTGTTATTATCCTCTCTTAGTCTACAGAGGAAAACAAAGCCCCAAGCAGAGAAGTGGCTTGGCCCAGCGGTAGAATCAGAATTTGAACTAACGCAGTAGGCTGCTAGGGTCCAAGCACTTGCGTGAGTGTTGAAAGGATGGATTTATGTTTTGTAAATCTGATGCCTATTCATTACTCAAAAAATTAATCAGAAATACTAAGAGCCAATATTTAATGAGCACTTCTGAGTCCTAGCAGCTGCTCCATGGATCAAGGGTTTTTGAGCCCATTCGGACATTTGACAGAGTTGATGGCTCTCAGTGAGTTTCCCCTTAGGTCTTGGGATGCCTCAAACCCCTTGCTTTCCTCTTCTCCGATTCCTTTGCAGACTTTTATTTCTGACTGAGCTAGGCCAGACCATAAAGGATTGATCTGGGTTGACTGATCAAGTGCATTCAAGGGGTGATTAGCAAAGTCATACAAGCTACTGTATCAGAATTAAGGTCATTTTTAGGAACTGTCTGGATGGAGTACAGCCACTACCACTGGACACTCGATGTCATAAGTGAAATGAATTCTAGGTGGTCCCTGCTTGTTTGGATAAATTGCTTAAGATACACTGTGAACCTGAAACTAATATAATATTGAATGTCAACTGTAATCTATACATATAAAAGCCTAAGTTACCATCGCAACTGAAACAACCGTACAGATGAACAGGCTGCATGGGGCGACCAGGCTGTGGGGGGGGGGCAGTGAGGGGCAACCAGGCTGCGGGGGGGCAGTTGGGAGTGACCAGGCCATGGGGGGGGGCAGTTAAGGGTGATCAGGCAGGCAGGTGAGTAGTTAGGAGCCAGTGGTCCTGGATTGTGAGATTGGGCCTAAACCAGCAGTCAGACATCCCCCGAGGGGTCTGGATTGGAGAGAGTGCCTGCTGGGCTGAGGGGACCACCCCCTACCCTGCATGAATTTCATGCACCGGGCCTCTAGTGGAAAAATAAAAATAATTTAAAAAATAAAAGGCCAAGTAATTAGTCTGTGTATAAAAAAAGAAAATCCACAGTTCTAGATGCAGGTCCACATACCATGCACTAAATGTCAAAGATCAAGGGGAAAAACACATCTGTCATTATCCATTTACATAATGAGAGATGTGACTGTTGTCTCCTCACACAGAATGGTGGACTCACAAGCATAGCAAGGGAATTTTGATGCTGGGAAACTACACCCCACACACACATACGGCCTCCGGCCCGCCAATACAATTCCCAATACTATAGCTGTTCAAAACTGGGATAGACTGCTATTGTAAACTGGCAATCATTTCTTCACTCTGACAGTTCTAGTGCAATGAGAGGATTGGTAGGAAGTGTGGTATCATACTGAAAGCTGTGTATATTTTGACATGAACTTGTTCATTAAGTTTGATTTTGGTACCACAGGTGGATAGTCTCTGTCCCCAGGCAACTTAGAATTTAGTGAAAGGGACATTTACCAAACAATAAACCCTTACTCAGAATATGGTGTAGACATTCTTGTTCCTTCATATTATTATGTAAAGCTCCAAGCTAGTCTTTTTGGGATCAAGCAAGATCAAGGCCAGGACTCTGAGACACAAAGTTTGCAAATAAGAACTAGATTAATTTACAAATTTTCATGATTCATAGGATGGAGATGAAGTTTGCAGTATGTGAAACCTGGAGATGAGAGAGAGGGAGGAGGAGGAGGAGGAGGAGGAGGAGGAGGAGGAGGAGGAGGAGGAGATGGAGAGAGGAGGGGAGGAGATGCTATGCTATGTGCAGGACTTTAGTGATTATACTAATTCATGGAACAGAAGGAGAAGTATCTGACAATAGAAACAGAAGAGCCATCTGAGAAGACATCAGAAAATGAATTGTCACAATCCCTGTGTGATAATTTGATACCAAAATGAATAATTATACCAGGAGGCAGTTTCAACTATTTAATAGTAATAATGACAATGACAGCCCAGTCTGCAGCCTCTCCTGGCTCTGCTACCTATAGCTCTGGCTTCAACTCCTCATGAGCCCCGTTGCTATGCTCCTTTTCACCCTGAATAGGTACAGTCCTCATTCAAAAGGTGCACCATTCCAGTATGTGGACTTTCACTGGCTAATTTCCCAGCATCGATTCTCTCTTCCTTTTTCTGCCAAAATCATTCTTTTCTTTTTCTTTATTCCAGTTTTATTGAAGTATAATTGATAAAAGAATTATATATATTTAAACTGTACAGTGTGCTGATTTTGCTAGACGTGTATATTATAAAATTACTACTACACATATTTATTGTGCTACCTTTGAGAATGCTTAAGATCTATTCACATGCATAATACAATATTATTAAGTATCAAAAGCATAGTGATTATTCTTTGGGTAATTCATTTTCCCCTCCATTTTCAGCCATGTGGATTGTTTAAAACTGATCCTACCCTTCAGCTTCAGGGTATCCCATCTCTCTAATTATAATAATTGGTTCAGGGATGTACATGTCACTGAATCCACATCAATGAAATAAAATGAAATATTCACTGGGACTGCTGGAAAAATGGATTTTGTTAACTCCTACTGTACTTAAACTTTTCAGCCCAGAGTTGCCAGCTGCCATCTTGGCTCCATGAAACTTAAGACTGCTTGAAATAGAATCAAAAGCAGAGCTGATAAATAGAAAGAAAAGAGTTCTGGTCGTGTTGTTTGGGCCCTATATGAGGCATCTCTTGAAGCTCGAGTTATCTCTGAACCATTTAGTTTGAACTCACATGGATTCAATTTGAGTTTTTGTATTACTTGCAACATAAAGAATTTTAAGCAATACATCCAATAATACTCATGTCTGGTTTTAAATGGACTAACCTGTCAAGTACTTACTCTACATTTAGGATTTTATGAGACTAACACTGAAAGTTGCTAATTTCCAGAGGTAGGATCTAGTGATGGCTCCTCTGAGAATAATGCCCTGGTTGAATCAGAAGGAAGGTTTATCCTAAATGAGGGAGCCTAATGCATATAATAAAGGAAAGTAAGGATCCAAACAGCTCTTATGTAATCCCTCTCTTGGCACCACTTCTCATTATCATTATGTCCCTGTTAAGCGGACTTCTTCAGGTGATTTTACCACCTAAGCCATTTAGAGTTAAGACTAAACTTTTTTTTTTTTTAACATATTGTATTGATTTTTTACAGAAAGGAAGGAAGAGGGATAGAGAGCTAGAAACATCGATGAGAGAGAAACATCCATCAGCTGCCTCCTGCACACCCAGCACTGGGGATGTGCCCGCAACCAAGGTACATGCCCTTGACCGGAATCAAACCCGGGACCCTTCAGTCCGCAGGCTGACGCTCTATCCACTGAGCCAAACCAGTTTCGGCTGAACTTTTATATTATGATTTTTACTTGCCAAGAATAGTACCCACTCTAGTTAGTTTGGTACTTATGCATATAAAAATACTAGTGTCCTAATTTTTTCAGTTATTCACAAGACTTGCCTATCTTCCAGTGCCCATTACACATTCCTTTTATTTTCTGACATTACCTCAACTAGTTGAGGCTCTTTATCCAGTACAGTGACTCATATCTACACTGCTGAATAAAGCATATTCACTGATGGTCTATAGCGCTTACTCTTCTGTTGGCCAAAATTTATCTGGTATGACTCAAAATGGGATGGGATTAAACTTAGGCTCCTGTTCTTTCTCTGACAGATTGAAACTGTCACACTACTTGTTTGCATGTGTGTGTATGTGTGTGTGTGTGTAAATACAGTAGGAAGTCTAACTACCTTGATGTTGTAATGTTTCGTTTAATGAATGTTATTCTTAGGGAAAACACCTTGGGAGCACACACAGTAAAGGGGAAATTGAGCCCTGGACAGTTGCTCAGTGGTTAGAGCATCGGCCCAAGGACCAGAGTCACAGGTTCAATTCCCAGTCAAGGGCATGTACCTCAGTTGTGGGTTCCATCCCCAGTCTGGGTATATGCATGAGTCAACCAATGGATGTGTCTATCTCACGTTGATGTTTCTCTCTCTCCCCCCGCCCCCTTCCACTCTAAAAATCAATAGAAAAAAATATCCTCAGGTAATGATTTAATAAAAGGGGGCGATTGATAAATCAGCACCCCAAGGTAAGCAGCTGAATATACCTGTTCAGTAATACTCACTTATAAGGTACCTCCTGCCTGTTACCACTAGGTGACAGTATTTGCAAATATTTTATCTGAAGGGAGGGTCTTTGTTACAGAAATTAGATTCTGTTGGTAGAGATGGGTTAGTTTCAGCTAGAAGAGTTGCCAAACACACATATCTGTCATAATCTACACTCTTAGTCATTTGATATCATAGTTATTTCTCATCTGGAATATTCTCCTCCTACTACTTAGTAGTTTACTCCATGCTGTAAGACAGAATTATGTCCCCCACCCCCAAATTCATATGACTGTACCCAATATGACTGTATCTGAAGAGAAGGGATTTAAGAAGTAATTACAATTAAATAAGGTCATAAGGGGGGAGCCCTAATTCAATAGGATTGGTAACCTTATAAGAAATGGGGGGGAAAGAGATCTCCCTTTCTTTGTGCAGCATAGAAGAAAGGCCATGTGAACACACAGTGAGGCAGCGACATCTGCAAGCCAGGAAGAGAGCCCTTACCAGAAACTGACTTCCCAGCCTCCAGAACTGTGAGAAATCAATTTTATGTTTCTTAAGTACTTTGTTACTGCATCCTGAGCAGGCTACCATACTCGGGCTCATCCTTTTCTTTGGAGAGGACCTATGACTAATGTTAAAAATACAATATGTGTTCTGGAGTTAGCATCTGGATTCAATTGCAGGCTCTGTTACTTCCTAGTTGTGGTTATCTTAGCTTCAGTTTTCTCAAGTACAAAATGAGATAAAGTATCTAATTCAATAGGCCATTGTGGGGTTGAATGAGCTAATACTTTTTAAATGTCAGTAAATGGTAGCTAATATTATGAGCATTGTCTCAGCTCAAATATCACTCCCTCTGGGACCCCTTTTCTGATGCCTTAGCCTGGGGCAAGTCTTCTACGTACAGTTCATAGCACCCTGTGCTTAGCCTTGGAACATTATAATAGATTGTAGTAATTTGTGTAATTTATGTCTGCCTCCCTCACTGAACTATAGGCTCTTTGAGGATAAAAAGGCCTATATAAGTTTTACTCACTGTGGTTTCTCCCAGCAAGTGTCATAGTGCTTGGGACATGTTAAGTGCTAAAGTCAAGTTTGATGAATGGATGAAAAATGCAACTCATTGATTTACATGGGGATTCTATAAACTTTCTTTGAGGGATCAAAGTCAAGTAACTTATAAAAGAAAGAACTATTCTTAATCTTCAGTGAAAAATGCTGAAAATGTATTAATCAGTTTACACAAAACAAATTAAAAGTACATCAAATAGGTAGTTTAGGGTATTTGATACCCTCTGAAATTTTAATTGCTTCATTCACCTATGACAATATGTGTCCCTCACTTGAATCAATATTTTTTCATTGAGAATTTATGTATTAATATAGTTTCTGTAATTCAAGCAGAATTATACTAGTGAATTTGGTATATAAATAACGCTATTGAAGAAAGTCAGGAGAATCCTTGGCTGAAGTAAATGTTCATTTTGGATAAATGCAAACTTCCATGTATTAAGTTCTTTTAAAGGAAGAACCATCTGGATGATCTTCAAGTTTTAAAACATGTTTTTCTAATATTTTATTATATTTTAACAGGTTTATTTATTTCCTGAAAACAACTCTTGCACATGTTGCCCTATTAATTTTCCCAAACTATAAAATATTTCAAAGGGGTACAACTTTAATAATCTTTCAAGTCCTTTGGTTATGAAATGATCAACTACACGAGTAAGGCTCATATGTACAGTAATGAGAAATGTTAGTTATTTGTATTTAAAAGGTATTTTATGTTTCAAAAGTTTTCTCAGAATGTGAGAAAGTGTTTTGTGGGCTTTACATACCTTATATAGACAGTAAAATCTTCCTTTTTTTTTTTCTTACCGTGGTGATAAAAGTTTAGGCAGCCCTGATGCAAGACGTGATCCTTTCTTTGTATTAATCATTGTTTTACCATTTTATTTGCCTCTGCATTAGCAGGCAGGATGCTCAGACTTTGGCTTTATCACATATCAACCCTACAACTCCCCCATTATACACTATGTGCTGGTAGTACTTGGCTACTTTTGATAAATTGGCCAGTCTTGTGAAATGCTTTCCTAAGCTGAAGTTCTGGAACTTGTCAGGTGTCCTCTCTGACAGTCATGTCTTCCTTTGGCTCTCAAATTACCCAACCAGCTGGGGTAAAGCCCATATCCTCCCACAAAGCATGCTTCCTTGGAAATTTAGATCTATTGTTTTTTGGCACTAAAAGTCATGCTCTTGCACTTTCTGTCAAATCAGGGCTAAATAATTTCTTGAAGGTGAGCAACCTTTTAAATGTTGGAGGACTAACAGTTACAGGGATCGCTGTGTGTTCAGCAATTTGTAAGAAAGATCAGAAGACTACAATGTTCCTTATGACTGACTACATTTGAATGTAGCAAGACCCAGATTATTTTTTCTTCTTCTTGTGAATTAGTCGAGAGGTTGGCATCACACTCTTCCCTCCAGGTTAGTCCATCCATTCATGCATAGAGCAAATTTCTATGCACAAGAGAAGTATGGCTTCTGAATTATATCAGCATGTAGTCATTATTAAATATGATTGAAAGCCGGGAATTACAAAAGGGTCTTGAGTGACCCTTATCCTCCCACTTATAAAACTCCTGGGAAAAGGATGAATAGGTGCCCTATAAAGAGTTAAGTTCTTACAAGCCAGCCAACATGGGAAAAAGAAGTAATACCTATATGTATTCTTAAATCTGTTTGGAAGGTCTGATTTCATTCCTGCTCTTGCAAAAGTAATTAGTGCTGCTGTCATCCTACGAAATAGAGGTAAGTTTCAGAGTAGTTTCCAAACTTTGTTCTACATCAAAACACCTGAGGAGCTTTACAACTCCTGATACCCAGTCTGTGCCCAACACCAATTAAATTGGAATGCCTGGGTGGGTGTTAGGCAACAACAGTTTTCAAAGCTCCCCAGGAGAATGCAATGTGCAGCAAAATTTGGGATCCTGGGTTAAAATAGTCATGCATTCTCTATCACCCTTCACCTTTTAAAAATTGCTTTGTTAGCACAGTGGTTCTCAATCTGATTGCTCATTAGAATCACAGGGCACCTTTAAAAATCCTATTTGGATTCACTTCTTCTAGGGCAGGGTGTAAGCATCAGCAGTGGCTAGCTGCTCCCCAAGTGACTTTAATGTGCAGCCATGGTGGAGAATGACTGGGCTACTTGATCCTGTAAAGAGGTAGGATAAAGTGGGTCCTTCAGCCTTTTTCTGGCCATTAAGGGCCTTCTACATTTTAAAATTACTGTTCATTAGTTTTGTTGAATGAATTTTCTTTTTTAGTTCACTGGGCTCTAAAATGCAGCCATATTTCGGATTCCATTGGTAGTAGGATCATCAGATAAAATACAGAACAGCCAATTAATTTTGACTTCAACTAAATAATGAATACTTTTTAGAACAAGAATGTTTATGCAGTATTTTCGGATGTATTATAAAAAAAAGATTTACTGTTTATCTGAAATTCAAATTTAACTGGTGTCCTGAATTTTTATCTGCTATATCTGATAGTGCTAATTGGTGGGAAAGCATGGCTTATTCTTGGGAAAATCAACAGTTGAATTTGGGGAGTGTTCCATCCTTTTAATCTTTGAGGTTTATGACCTGTCTTTTAGCTCTTACCTCTTCTAGCTGCAGAGGTGGAAGATAAAAAGGAATGAGCAATTTTGGAATTAAAAACTATTTAAAATTTCTTGGTGGCCAAGCAGTTCCACATTTTTCTTTTGCATAGGGTATCGTTGGGTGACCAGCAGGTGAGGAGTATGGGAGAGGAGGAGGGTCACCATGCAAGAGAATAGGATATGGAGAAAGGTAAGCTTTGGCTCCAGGAACCCAAGTTCTGTGCTCTTAAAAGGATTGCCATTTGGAGCCATATCTATGGCTTTCAAATATCTGAGACTTGATTTTTTGTTCAAAAAACATTTTAAAGTCTATCTGAATATCAGATGTTTGCTGCTTTGGCTGGAGTTAAGATAGATAGTTTCCAGGTGAAACTGTCCTCCTAGCTAGCCTACTGAATCTGAACTAATGGAAACTTCAGAAGTCGCCCACAATCTTGTAAGAACCCCCAAGAGGCTTCCCCAGCAGTTTGGATGTCCTTCAGCCTCATCCTCTAAGGACCATCCATCACTTAGCCAATTCCTAAAATTTCCTTCCTCCTCATCATTCCAAGTAGGACTTGAACTGTAAATACAAGTCGTGGGTGGGTATATTCCTTGGCTAATAGCAGGCTCTATTCAAAGGGAAAAGGAGTGAGGTTTCATGATAATTCCCAGAAAGCAGGTGTTGTAATGATTTTACCAAATTGGAGCCTGACATTTTGATGAACAACTCTTGAGCACCCCTCATAATTTCCTCCATAGAGGAGATAAGCAAACAGGTAATATGTCAAATCTCCCTTTGCTGTCCAAGTTTACTAATGGAAGGAGGTGAAACAGGTGAAGCACATTAACTTTTAACCTGTTAACATTGATTTTTTTTTTCACTAAACATTAGATGTTTAAAAGGGAAATGCATGCTGGCAGAAAGGAGACAAGACAAAGGCTACTAGGAAGGGGCTGAAAGCTGGCCTGCATCATGGAACATATTTGCAAGCCAGCTGGGCCCACTTTGCACAGATGTTTTTATAGGAACAAGAGGGAGGGGCAAGTGCTCTAATATTTGGCACATTAGCAAAGCAGTGGAATATCTTCTTTCCATGATGCTACTCCTTTCTCATGGCTGGATGTTGGGGTTGAGAGGAGCAGTGGTCAGAGGCTTTGGGATAATTTTATTGTTCAAACTGAACTCCAGGAAATTACCTACATTGATAATAGGCTTTTTTTCCAAGTTGATTTAAAAGGGTTAATTTATATTTTAGGATGCCAACTCTGAAAACCAAAGAGATACATGTTTATTTACCTATGGATAAAACAATCCAATCATCATCAACTCTTTTATTCATAAGTGAAAATACATGTACTTTTTGGAGAAAATACTTTCTCCAAATTTGTTTTAGGGCAATGTAAATTAAATCCTCCCTTTCCCAGATGGTTGGTTTTGCCTGAATGCTGTAGTAGCATGTCTATGTAGCGTGCATTTTAGAACATTGAGGAAATCCATTTTTCTATATAAGTTGGAGGTTTGGTGGCCCACCATTGTGCTATTTAGCCCACAGAGTGAAGAAAAAAAATCTTTGAGCCAAAATTAGAAACTTGAGAATTCACACACACCCACACACACACACACACATAGCTACATCTGGATTGCCAGGTTATCTGAATTGCCAGGTTCTCTTGAAAAATCAGATTTGGCTATGCTGTAACCTCACTCCTCATGCCAGTGGTTGGTGGATCTTTGTATTTTGTAGTGGGCACAAGTTTTCCATTTCATCACAACCCCTGTCACTTTATCATTGGGTTTAAAGTGTGTCAGATATAAGAGACGTATTACCTATATGTATGATTCCTATATACATTTGAATTTGCCATTCAAAATATGAAGCAATCCTGGCCTGTGTAGCTCAGTGGTTGAGCATTGACCTATGAACCTGGAGGTCATGGTTTGATTCCCAGTCAGGGCACATACTCGGGTTGCAGGCTTGACCCCTAGTAAGGAGTGTGAAGGAAGCAGCCCATCAATGATTTTCTCTCATCACTGATGTTTCTATCGCTCCCTCTTCCTTCCTCTCTGAAATCAATTAAAATATATTTTTTAAAAATATGAAGCAAGATTAGATTATTAATCCAATGTCCTCTGAGCTGATTCTATGGTTCTTCTCTTTTATACAAATGGAGTTCTTGAAATTGTTATGGATTATCTGACACTTTGCTTGAGGAAGGAACTTTACTAGATTGTGAACATCATCTCTGCCCTATTTCAATTTAGTTTACCTGGAGTGTGAATGAATTTATGACTAGCCGAATAACTCTTCAGTTGATTTTCTTCTTTGGCTGTGTTTTCATTGGTGGAGAATTAAAATGATCATCTGGATAAGCTCATGTATAAATGAAAAACAGAAATTAGTAATTTGAATATTGAAAAGTAGTTGCCTCTACAGATAAAATCTAGCTCAACTGTTGACTTTATTCCACCTGGTATCAGACAACTTTAAACCAAGAAGGGACCTTGGCCATAACATTTGACCCCTTTGTTTTATAGGTAAAACTGAACTTAGGAGAGGTAAAGTGACTTATTCTTAATCATGCTATAGGTTAGTGTCAGAACTGGGACCCAAACCCATCTTTCTTAACTTTCACCAAGGCCGATATTATTCCTATTATCTTTTGCCTCTAATTATGTAGGTACAGTTTCAGGTTTATTTTTCAATTTTCATTGTTGCTATTGTTTATTGCAATAATTTACAATAAAAATTATGATAACATTGTCATAATGACCTTTTAATCATCAGTTATGTATGATGAACCATCTCATAGGTTACTTCCCTTGAATACATAAGGATGATCCTTAATAATGAAAAATGTATAATTCATATTTTAATTAAAAAGGCTTCCAGCCTGGCCAGTGTGGCTTAGTGGTTGAGCGTTGATCTATGAACCAGAAGGTCACAGTTTGATTCCTGGTTAGGCACATGCCCAGGTTGCAGACTCAATCCCTGATGTGGGGCCTGCAGGAGGCAGCCAATCAATGATTCTCTCTCATCATTGATGTTTCTATCTCTCCCTCTTCCTCTCTGAAATCAATACAAATATATTAAAACAAAAACATAACTTAAAAAAGGCAATGCTAGCAGTAGTTGTCTTTGAATGACTTTAGATGGCATCCCCCACTTCTTTTCTTGTGTTCCAAATTTTCCATCATGAATCGACAACACTATTATAATTGTTGGAATTTTAAAACAGTTATATAAAAGAAACAAAGACAAATCCAGCCTGATAAAGACATGAAGCATTTATGTGAAATTAAAATGTTCCCACACCTCATTCATTCCTGTGAGTGGAATGTAAAGCCCATTTCCTGTGATTCAAATATGCACACACAAAGAAAAAGGATTTGACACATTCCCACAGGGAAAGAAAAATAGTGGCCACGATTGCAAGGGGTATGTGCTAAGGGCTGTGACCTAGAGTGCATTCCAGGCTGGGTGACACTGACTTTAAAATTTGAAATCCAGCAGTTCCAGCGCTCTCAGTATCTGGCTAATTGACTTAGTCCAGTTTTCTGGTATGGACTGTTATTTTCTCAGAAATTCTGAAAGCTAAGGAGAATTAAAATTTTGCTTTTCCTTTGTCTAGTGTTAGGGGACTTAAAAGAGTGGAAAATTAGCACATGACCTCTCTCCCAAAGACTACTGTAACAGCTGTGTGGTTACCAGGGGAGGAGTTTACTTGGATAGGGAAAGAAAATACTTCATTATAAATAATCTGTTTTTACTACTCCTGTTTCTGGGAAACCTGATACATACAATGCACCTAAGTGTATTGGAGGTCAAGTTCCAACTGTGTTTTTATTAAATATTTGACTGTTTTATGTGTTAGTGTAATTGACTGCATTTGAGGCCTGGGTGATTAAAGAGCTTGTCTGTAGGAAGCTTGCCTCTTTGTCGCCTACCTTTTGGCTCTGTCTCTCTCGCTTTTCTCTTTCTTCCATCTCTCTCTGTATTTTGAAAATATTAAGTTTTTAAATATGGCTCACTGTACTTTCTGATGCTTCTTAATTTTCATTTCTTAAGAAGGTGAAGCATCAGAGAACATTGCATAGCTCAGTGTCAATCAATAAATTAGTATCCTCAGTCCTTTAATGTCCCCTCTGCAAAGCTGGATGGTTAGGGGAATAATACTGACAAGAAGATCCAAGGTTTTGTGTCTGTGAGGAAGACACTACTTTGCTTACTTTCCATTCATCCTGGAAGGGACACAGCTCGACTTACAAAAGGGTATTTTAGCTCCCCAGAGAAACTATTTTAATGCTTACTCTCAACAAAACATTGCACCAACTTTTTGTATCAGCAGTTAGCTCTTAGAGGTACTGCTATCTTTAAGATTATTTTTGGTAAATTTCTAGGTAAGTTATGACCTCTTTTGACTTCTAAATAAACATTAAAATAGACACATCCATGCTCACGCATGCGCGCGCGCGCGCGCGCGCGCGCGCGCGCGCGCACACACACACACACACACACACACACACACACACACACACACACACACACACACACACACACACACACACACACACACACCCTCTCCCTAAACTGCATCTCTAGACCTTCCTGCTACAGTTGGGATGTGGCACTGCTGCTGTTGGAGTTGAACAAGGCCTAGTGACACTTCACATGGCATAGACATGGAATCACCTCCCTCTCGCTTTCCCATTGAGTATTTTGGTAAATTACACTTTCTCACTGCCTCAGAGTCAGGAGTGGTGAGCAATGGCCTCATGCCAGGATGGCTGAGGCTCTGACACTCAGACAGGGGAGTACTTGGAAGTGACAAGAGCACCTCAGCTCAGAAGGAAGAGTAATTGAAAAACCCCAGACTGCTCCATGCACTGTCAAGTCATTCTTGGAAACAGGCTTTCATAGTCAAAATCCCCTCTCACTCGTGAGTCTTCTTGCTTCTCACCCTGCAATGAATGACACAGGTACTAAACAAAACACATTCACAGTTACAGATGCTAGTGAGGAAAATCCCAAAGGGGAACTTTACCACAAGTTTTGGCTTCTATTGAAAGTCTTTAAAAATAACTTTTCAAATAGTTGTTGGTTTAAAATGCTAGTTAAATTGAAGGATGAGTGAACTTTTCATGTTACCTTACGTTTTATGAAGCACTTACAGGTGCAGTACATTATTTAGTAGAAGAAAATCAAGTTACTCAGTGGAAAATGGGTTGTGCAATTAGTCAGAGCCCTGATTGAATATGGCGTATTAATTGTAGTAAAATGTGCAAATTTGGGGGGAAAACTTGGACAGGCAATGAAAAAAACATGACTGGCAGAAGCACCCAGCTTTGAAAGTCCCAGCCTGCCACCATATTATGGGTAAGTTTTGCCACTGGAGACAAGCAAATCTTGATCCTCATCTCCGCTTTACTACCTTTTAGGGAATAGTCTGAGAGTGGAGGCTTTGGAGCCAAATTTCTTGGATCCATGTCCTGCTTTATTCACTTGTTCTATGTCCCTGGGCAGCCTCCTAGTGTTTCTGTTTTCTCATCTCAGCACAGAGATGATGCCATCTGGTGCATAGTGTTGTGAGGATTAAAGCAGACATATGTAATTTAATTGGAAAGGTACTGGCAGATTGCATGTCTTTAGAAAATATCAGTCATTATTATTAAATGTGTCACCTTAGCAAAGGCCAGTCACATGACTGCCCCTATTTCAATGTCCTCAGATATAAAAGGAAAGAAGAGAATTATTATAGGGATTAATTGAGTGCATGTGTTTTGTTAATTTTAACCTTTTTATTTTAAAAAATTACAAACACATACAAAAGTAGAAACTAATGTGACTTCAGTTTCCAGTTATGCATGTAAGGAACTTAGAAGTCACACTCCGTCCTAACAACCAGTAAAAAGCCGACTTGAAAAATTTACTTTTCTAGGATCTGTAGGAGAGGGGAGGACACAAGGCAAACCCTTGCCCCCAAGATTGGAGGGACAGACAGCTGAATGCAGGGAGGCATGGCTTCCTGGAGCAGAGATTCAGGAGCCCATAGGAAAACTCGAGCTCTAAGGGGCGAATTGCTAGAGGGTCAGTGTGGACAAGTCTGAGAGTTAAAAACTCCAAGGGACCCAAGCATAAAGAGAGACCCACAATATTGTGAGATTTACCTTCAGGAGCTTGAGCAGGCTCCCACAGCAAATATGGGAGAAAAATCCCATCATGCTGCCAGCAGGAGAAGGAGAAAGGAACCGTTTTAAAATAAGAGCACTCTGTTCCCTTAACAAGGCCCGACTCGAGAAAGTAGTTAACCAGAGCCCAACATTGGCGTGTTATCAGAGCTTACTGACCTGGGGGTGGGAAATACTCGTGAGCTCTAACCATTCTGTCCCACCTAAGTGGGGAGAAACCAACTGGGAAACACTTGTGACATTCACAGTCCAAAAACATAGGCCCACTGGAAGCCTGAAGCCTGACAGTGGGACTGTGGAGCAGTTCCCCTTCCCCACACCTCACTCCGAAAGGCCTATTTACAGTAAATAGGTACATCGTGTCTGGCTAGCATGAAAAATATGACAAAGCATCCCCAAAGTAAAACAAAACAAAAAACACCACAGTGTGAAGAGACAGAGCAAGTCAGAACCAGGCAGGGATATTGGGCTTCTTGGACTAGGAACTTAAAACCCCTCCGATTAATATGCTACAGGCTCTCACGAATAAAGTAGACAGCATGCAATAATAGATGGGCAACGTAAGCAGAGAGATGGAAATCCAAAAAAAAGGCCAAAAAGAAATACTAATGTAAATAACCCCATGAGTTCATCAAGTTTTAACAATGGTCACTTTTTACGGTTTTTGTTTCAACTATTGCCCTATCAATTTTTTTCTTGGACTTTTCAAGCAAATTACAGATATGATATTATTTTAATCATAAATTCTCTACATGCAGGTGTAGCAGAATGTTTGCAAGATGACCACACTGTTCTTCTCTGTGTAGCCCCTTTGCATTGTGACTTGCAGCTTTTCCCATTAGGAGGCGGAGTCTGTTTCTGGTTTTGTGAAATGCCTCGACTCATGAATGTGGCAAAAGCGATGTGGGATTCCAAACCCAGGCCTTGGAACTCCTAGATAGGAGAATTATTCAGCTGAGCCCCATCTAAGTTGCTGACCTTACAAAACCATGAGTAGGTAACAGTACTAATTTTGGGTGGTTTATTATGCAGCAATATATATCTAACATAGTGATTTTTTAAAAGTGCTTAATACATGTCCTCATACATAAATATGAAGTCTTTACCATACTGACCAGGGAACTGAACTTACAAAGCATGAGGCATTTTATGATGCTGAGGGAGAGTGCTAATGTGCTAACATCAGTGTAGAAATAGTATTCCATGACATTCATTCTAACTATGAGCCTTCTGTAGCTGAATTAGATATTCCAGCTTAAGATCCAAGGGGTGCTGATCCTTGATCTAACTTCTCTTTTGAGAATCTGATAAAATCTATAGAACTTCTTCCTAGAAATAAAATGCATGTGTACACAGTCTCCTTTGCTCTACACACACATACACACACACACACACACACACACACACACACATTTGCCTCCATCATGTCTAACAGTGGCTGACACATAGTAGGTGCTCAGTAATAATTTCAATTATTCTTTGAATGAATGGCTGAACAATTGAATGAATAAATATTCATAAACTGGCATCTCCCAATGTTCTCCCAACATTGGCGTGTATAAGAATCTTCTGGGGAGGACCTTTAAGAGATAGAGCTGTCCGGTCTGTATCTTTTGAGACTCAGAATCGGATGTTTAAGTTCTCTGAGTTATTCTGAGGCAAATGGTCTTTGAGTGTTTTATATTTCCTCCAAAGATGTACACCAGGAGCACAGCCAAACAGGAGAGTCGGATCCTTTGTCCCTGGCAATTTGGGACAAATCAAATATAATCAACATTTTAAAATAATCGAATAACTAATTCAGAAACCCATTCTCATTTAAAATAGTTTTCTTTCTGTTTTTGTTCCTCATCTCTTCACTATATTTCTTTTTATAGATTTTCTGAAATACATATCTCACAAAGGCTGCAAATTTCTCTTGACTAGATATTTTTGTCAAACTGAGAAAAATTCGGTAGCAGACATTGAGAATGTAAAAAGAAGTGTTTGGGAAATTGTTAGGCTCACTTTTGCTGCTGGAGTCTGTAAATTAAAGAACATATAGGCTAGCCACCGCCTACAACAACAATATCAAATAAGCCTTGGAGGATCTAATCCTTCATTTTTTAAAAAAGGAATTTGAATGGTTAAAACATTTTCAGTTTAAAACTTTTTTAATTGATCAGAGAAATACAAATTTAGAGTAATGAGATTTTCTACTGACAAGTTATGAAATGATGTGGAAAAACAGGCAATCTTATGCACAAAAACAAGCACTCCTACATGGCTTGGAACCAGTTTTCTGAAGGGCAGCTTGGAAGTTAAGTGTCAAATTTCAAAATGTTGGATATATTTTTGGCTCAGCGATTATATTTGAGGGCATGTATCCTTAGAAAATTATTGGATATGTGTCCAAAGATGTATCCTGTTCTCAAGGACATTAATGTATCCTATTCTCAAGGCCACTCACAAATCAAATATTTTAAAACAATAATAATATCCACTAATTCGGGATTAATGAAATTAGTTGACATAGCTCCATACAATAAAAATAGCTGACATTTACTGAGCACTTACTATTTGCCTAACCTGTACTTAGTTTCTTATAGGGATTAACTCACCTAATATTTTCAAATAATACTCTGTGTAGGTAGTATTCTTGTCTCACATTAAAGTTGAGGAAGGTAAAGCACAGAGAAGTCGAGTAACTTATCCAAGCTTATGCAGCTGCTCATGGTAGAGTGTGTGTGTGAGTGTGTGGGGGGTGCACCCAGGCAGTCTGGCTTGAATCTGTACTCTTTAACCCCTAGACATGGAATATGACACAGCAACTACATGAAGAGGGGACAAGGACATATTTAGTGAAGGAAAGTAGATTTCAGAAGAATCTAGCATAGTTACAGAATGAATGGAGTGGAGGAAGGAAGAAAATATGTAGAATGCTTAGGGAAAAAAAAACATTTGAAAGCTCTTATACCAAATGTCAGGGATTACTTGGGGCAACTTTCACTTTTTTTCTTTACAATTCCTAACGATCTAAGATTCTTGTTTAATAAGCTGGTGTTTCTTTTACAATTAGAAAGTTGGTGTGTTTTTTTTAAGTGAGCCAACTTTAGCCTTAATTTGTTTTGACAAATGTTGAGGCATTCCTGCTTGACTCAGTTGGTATTCGTTTATCTCTGCAATATTTCCTGTAAGCCAGTACCTTCCTAAATTTCAATTATTTACTAATTTCATGTTGATGCATGTTAGTGAAATCCTAGGTATAACTATCCTGAGAGTTGTAATGAAGGAGATATGTGGAAAAATTAAGATATAATACTGAAATGATAGGAATGGACATGGCTACATGGCTGACCCTGCCTAGAGCCATTAAAGTGATCACCACCCTGCTGGCTGGAAAAGCTGACTCCTCACTGTTGCAGCCATCTTTGGCCCTTCAGTCAGCCATGTGACCCATGAGACCAAAGGGGATGGCTGCTGCAGGGACTTCTACAAACTATTTTGTTTTCCAGGTAGAAAGATCACACCTAACTGGCACCACACCTTTCTCCCCCAAGCTAGTCAGCCAGTTGTGAGGGTATGATTTTTGCTATTGTAGGAGCCATTTTGTGAACCTGAGGCAGGTGAAGACAAGATCAAAAGATTGTCTGATTCTAACATGTGGTGCTACTGAAGCCTATCTTCAGATTTTTGGTTTTGTTGAAACACACACACACACACACACACACACACACACACACACACTCACTCACACACACACACACAAATCACCCTTTTTTTGTTGAAGCCATTGCTAACTCGTTTATTAGTTGCAGCCAAGCATATTCCCGATGGATACAGTGCTCAAAATGCTCAGGTGGTATTCTTTCTTGATTATAAAAACGTTTTTTATCTTACCTTACATAGAAAGAAATATTGTTTGAATCATTTTCATGGAGTCCTTGAAGACTAGAATTAAAACTGAATTAGAATTAGAGTTCATCTAGTTAAATTTCTTCTTTTTACATACCCAAAATAATTAGGGAGAGTAAATGATTATACGACTAGTGGTTATTTTCTTTTATAACCATTTTTAGAATGTTGCATGGTGACACCTTCAGGTGGCTATTTCTATTGACTGAAAGTTATAAGACTTTAAGTCGTAAGTCTTGACTACTATTCATAAGTCATGAAGTACAGATGATAGACTATGAGCATCCTACAGCATCGCAATAGATAAATTGCCTCACGAGAAATATGTGTATTCCTTGCCCTGAACATGAAACTGCTGGCTGATGAATTTGCAGAAGATGTGATTGGAAGAATGATTGCCTGGGTGTGTTGGTAGCTGTTCTTCATCATAAGCACTTAAAGAGTCATTTTGTTGGATGATTTTGGTCACTGATGGAAGCTGAGATGTGCAAGCCTATGGCAGCCAGCATAGCAATGAACTCATTATTTTTGTCTCTGCTGGAACATCTTTTTGGGATTTCTGTATCACTCACAGCTAATGGGTCTGGACTTGCCACTTATATATCCAAAGTGGATTCCAGTGGTATAATATCATTTTAGAATGAAGCTTAAAAAGGAAGAGAGGGGACACTGAGGGTATAATATAGAACCCCACCCACAAGATGTTTATTCTAATAACTACATTTGAATGTGTACCAGTGATATCTTTTTCTCATGGCTAGACCATATAATGACCCAAAAAATCAGAAGACAGAGCTATATCCTAGACACTTGTGAGTGAGCTCTCAGCTCAAAAATCACCTCCAGCAGAATGTTCCCTGATCCCTCAATCTGGGGCCACCCGAAGCCACTCTAAGATACCACTCCATTTTAGTTTCTTCTAGGCTCTTATCACAGTCTAACCATTATTTTTAAAATTTTGTTCTTGTTTATTGTCTCTCTCCACTCACTAGCATGTTAGATTAGAGACAGCAAGACCTACTCTGCCTTGTTTACTGTGGCATCCTCTGCAAAGATGCCAGGTCCCAGAGTAGGAGCTCAATGCATATTTGTTGAATGAATGAATGAAAGGGTGACTACAGTGCTCTCTCTAGCAGCTTTAGCTTCAAAGTCAAGTCCAGAAATTGTCTTTAAGAGTGAGGTGAAAGATGGCTTCTCCCTTTTTAATTTTGATGATGGTATTGATCTTTGTGTTAGCCAAGTGCTTGTGTATCTCAGTCCAAAGAGTTACAATATAAATATGTGGAAAAATATTGGAGCAATTAGAACTAGCATATGCCTTACTTGGTCCCATTAAAATTGATATTTGTATGTGTGTGTATGTGTGGGTACACATCTAAGTCAGGGTTATATAATGCTATTGTCTAAGTGGCCAATGGTCTGGGTTATCGAGGAAAAGATATATTTTGTAAATTGTGCCAGAATAATACAGATACCTTCACATTTCACTGCATATTATGCTGCACAGATATTTTTACACTCTTCAACTGATCCTATGCTTTACTCATACATAAACACTGTTCTGAGATCTCAGTATAAAAAGTACTGAAACCAGGCCAGCATTAGCCTTGCTGAGGAAACCTGCAGAGAGCTGGATTGAAAAGAAACCTAGGCCTTTGCAACTACTGCGTAGCAAGAGCAAGAGCTTAATTCTGTGACCCAGGAGAAGAACCCATATAGAGCTCTAAAGCACACCCCCCACCCCATGCGGGATGGAAGGTCATGTGGGATGTAATGTAGCAAGAACACTATTCACTTCCAAAGATCAGCTAAGCTGCCAGCACACTGAGTTTTTAGAGTAAGATAAAACATTAATTACAGATGTCAAGATTAGAGTTTGCTTTTTCTGCAAATTCCATGGGGTCTCTAAGCAACTTGATCTTTGAATTCCCAAGGTACTAAAAATCTACAGAGAAGAGATTGTTATTTTAATGTTGCAAGAATCCCCACCTTGAGTGCTGCCAAGTAAAAATCTAGCTTAATAACACAGACTATAAGGAGTATTTCTCTCTCTCTCTCTCTCTCTTTTTTAGAGGACTAACATTTACTGGTAAAACGCAATTTAAGCTGATAATTGTAGCTGTAAATTTTCCCAAAATTCTGTGAAGTGCCTTGCCTGAGCTCAAAGAAACAACTGTGTTATCACTGAAATTGGATTTTGATTTTAGAAAGCCTTCCCACACACTAGTTTTTAAAAGTATTTGTCACTTTAAAAGTGTTTGTCATTTTAACAGAGAAGCATTACCCAGAAGAGGAATTTGGCTGCTGAAAGGCAAAATCTGGGTAATCATATTTGATGTTCATAAATGTGAAATCACCTTCTCTCTTTTTGCCCAGGTCATTAATACTGATCGCAGAGAATTATTGGGAACAGAATACAGATTAGATTACCAATGTCCAAGGTTTGGAATAACTTACCAACCTCCGAGCAATATCTTCTTATTAGAGAGAAAATGTTGTGGGTATTGACTCTGAGGCCCCAGAAACTCAGGTGTACAAGAAACATAACACTTTTTTTTTTAACCCTCATCTCAATATCAAGCCCTGTTCTGCTGAGTGGCAAGAAACATAAAATTAGTCACTTGTGGGTAAACTCAGTCTTTCCAGGTTTAAATTCAGGAAGTTGAGAGTTTCTTTCTCTTCATCCTTCTTCCTAGAGTGGCAGATAGAATCATGGTATCAGGGAGATGAGCTCATTGCAGGCGATGTATAAATCCCTCTGAAGCACTCTAAAAATGATGCAAAGCTGAGCTGCCCTGCTCTGCCTTGGGTAATGTGGTTGGCTGTCTTGAGACCTCTTGGCCCTCAGCACTCTGCCTTATTCCTCCAGGCAAGGCCACTGTCTCCCAGGAATCCAGGCAGAAGTGGGGTACAAGTCCCTTCTATTATCACATTTGAGCATTATATCATTTCCCCTGAAACACTAGCCTCTTTGCTGAGAGCCCTGGATCAGCATCTCACTATTTCATTTTCTAATTCTCTTTTCTTTTATCTCAAAAAGTATGTTAAGTTTTAAAAACTCAACCTTCTAACCCAGCTGGCATGGCTCAGTGGTTGAGCGTCATCCAATGAACCAGAAGTCACAGTTATATTCTAGATTAGGGCATATGCCCTGGTTTCAGGCTTGATTCCCAGTGTGGGACATGCAGGAGGCAGCCGATCAATGATTCTCTCTTATCATTGATGTTTTTATCTCTCTCCCTTCCTCTCTGAAATAAATAAAAATATATTTAAAAAATCAAACTTCTGAACAGTTGTAAGACTAATATAATGAAAATTATGTACTTTTTATTTAGATATACCAATACTTAACTTTTGTCTCATTTGCTTTATTTCTCTGTTTATATACAGATATTTTTTTCCTGAGTCAATGGAAAGTTAGTTGTCTACATCATACCATTTAACCCTGAAATACTTCACTCTGTGTCTACCAAGAACAACACCTTCTTCTACCTTATCACATTGAGAATTTAATATGACACAGTGCTTTTACTAGAATTACTAATATATATATTTGTATCTAACATTTTTCAGTCATCCCAGCAATGTCTTTTATAGACTCCTCCTCCTTCCTTCCTGTCACCATCTCCTCCTCCTTCTTCTCTCCCTCCACCTCTTCCTCCTCCTCTGTTCTCCTAATTCCCGTCCTCTATTATATTATTATAATTGATGCCAAAGAGCAAATACTTTTAGTTGGCTTCTTGGTGGGACATTTTGGACACTGACTAAATTTAAAAGGACAATCATGTAGATCACATGTGAAATCAGTGATTTGGCAAATGAAAATTTGTAGGATCCTCATGAGGAAGTGAATTACCTCACACAGGCCTCATGTAGCTAAAAGCACAATAACAGCCTCAAGTGTAGCAAGTTAAGAGTGTCTGCTTTCTGATAGTCTCTGAAATTGTCTTGTGGAGGATGAGCTCATTTTATTAATTAGAGCTGATAACTTGTGAACTTTAAATCAGTTGCAGATTTTCAACATGACAAACTTACTACTTTTGAAAGGCTTATATGTATTATAAAACTGACAACTTTATGACAGTGAACTAAGGGCCTTTGTGCTGTTCTAGGCAGTATTTAGTTGACATCAGGGAGATATTGTGTAAATACTTCACTGATGAAACAGAGAGTAATCTTGTTCAAATGATAGCATAAACAGTTGAGCTCAGATTCTGGGATTTACTCAACCAACCCTCAGAACATGCTTTGCTGCTTCTGAGATGTGCAGGAAAAACAAAACAACAAAACTTTTCTTTGAAAGTTAAGTCACAAACTGGAAAAAAATACTCACTATGCACCTGTATGATAAAGGAGTTGTATCAGAATATACAAAGAACTCTCATAGCTCTACAATAAGAAGGCAAATGACCCAATTTAAAATGGGCAAAAGATACAAACAGGCACCTTGTTAACGAAGAAAAGGGCACCGATTAACTTTAGTCATTGGGAAATGTAAGCTAGAATGAGATACCACTTCACACCTACTAAAATGCCTAAAGATGAAAAGACAGCTAATACTAAGTATTAGCACCCCAAATGTCTGTCAACATCTGAATATATTAGTATGTCCATACTATGGGATACTACTCAGAAAAATAATAAAAAGGAATGAGGCATCAGCATGGATATATCTCAAAATAACTATACTGAGTGAAAAAAGCCAGGTAAAAATAGTATCAATTGTATGATTCCTTTCCTATAAAATTCTAGTAAATGTAATCTGTAGAGGTAGAAAGCATACCAGTAGGTGCCTGAAGGTGGAGGTAGGGAGGAGGGGACATGAGGGAGGGGGGTGGATTACACAGGGGCAGGAAGAAACTTGGGAGATGATTTATGTACTCACTATCTTCATTGTGGTGATGGTTTCACAAGTCTAAAGATATGTCAAAACTCATCAAATTGTGCACATTAAATATGTGCAGTTTATCATATGCCAATTATACCTCAATAAAGATGTCTTATAAAAAAGAAATCATAGTTTAGGAGAAAATATTTACAATATGTAAAATCAAAAAAGGACTAATATCCAGAATGTTGAAAATAAAAGTTTCCACAGATCAATAAGGAAAAAAAGGCAACACAATAGGAAAATGGGCAAGTATCTCTAAGTGGGTAACATACGTATATCTGACCATAGGCAAGAGGGAGGTAAATGGAGTTAAAGTAATTGTAATATTCTTGAATTTCTTGGGAAATGGGAAAAGAATTCATTTACATTAGACTAGATGCCTGGTGCACAAATTTGTGCACAGGTGGGGTCTAGCTGGCCTGCCTTGATGGGGGCCAATGGAATTGGGCTGGCCGGGGGGAGGGGCCATAGGCAGTCGGCTGGCCGTCCCCGCCCCGGTGGAGGTAGGGGTGGCTGATTGGGGGCAGGGATGGCTCGGGGAGAGGCCACAGGAGGTTGGGAGCCCTGACTGGGCTGGTAGGCTGCCACAGTGCGCATCATAGCAAATGGTCATTCTGGTCGTTCTGGTTGTTCCAGTCGTTCCTGCATTCTGGTCATCTGGCTTTTATATATATACCAGGTGCCCAGTGCATGAATTCATGCACCTTGAAAGGAACTGTGGGCCACAAGGCTGCAGGCTCCTCCTGCCAGGGCCCCCAGACCCCTCTCTGCTGACAGCCCCCCTCTCACTGCCACCTCCCACAGGCTGACAGCACTGGCCCCACATGCACCCGCTGATGGTGCCAAGAGATCGGGACCAGCGCTGGGCATCAGCAGTGAGTGCGAGCAGTGGCTCTGGCACTGGCTGCAGGTGCAAGTGGGGCCAGCACTAGCAGTGGGTGCAAGTGGCAGCTCTGACATCAGCATGGGTGCGAGCACTGGGCAGTGCTGAGGCATGTGGGAGCAAATAACTTTCAGTAACCACCAGAGGCTCACTCCAATGACAGTGACTGGTGCCCAACCTTGGTCTGGCACTCCCGCTCACCTGCTGCTCACCATCCTGCTGCGGCTGACACCAGCCATGTTTTACGCATGCCCCCTGGTGGTCAGTGCATGTCACAGCGACCGGTTGTTCAGTTGTTCCAGTTGTTCCACCGTCTGTTTATTTGCATATTAGCCTTTTATTATATAGGATAGATTGGCTACATTAAGGAAGAGTATTTCCAGAAAAACCACTATAAGATAATATAAAAATATATGACTAACAACATACTAGAGAAGACAAATGTACCTAATAAAAGAGTAACATGCTAATTGACCATACCTTCGTGACACCCACCAGCCAATCAGGAGTGAGTATGCAAATTAACCCAACAAAGATGGTGGGTTGATTTGCATACGCAGGTGCCAAGTGGCCAGGAGTGGGGCGGGATGCTTGTGTCATTGCCCTGGCAACGATGCAGGCATTCCGCACAGCCCCAGCTACTCCTGGCTTCTGGGCAGTGTGGGAAGGCAGAAAAGCGGCTCCGGGCCACAGTGAAGGCAGTGCCAGCAGCCAGGGGAAGAAAAGCCCATTCTTGCACAAATCTTCGTGCGTCGGGCCTCTAGTCTAATAATAAAAATACTTATTTAATGGCCCCCCAGCATAAGAGCTCTGAGCCTAAATTTTTCACATCCATTTCTAACCCTGATTCAGTGTTCAACAACATTAATAAATTTGTGGATTGTTCACGCTTCTTACCTTTTTCCCCTACTGTGAGTTAAGAATTGTGTGTGTGTAATTTTTTGTTGTTGTTGTTGTTTGCTTCTGCTTATTACTGTTGTTGTAATTAATGTCTTGAAATGAAGGGTATTGTATTAGGCTGCCAAAACCTTTGTTAGAGAAATTTTATCTCTTTAAACATAATCAAAAGGTGACTCATTATTTGTTCTAATTACTAGAAGATAGTTATGATTATAACTCAAATTTTGTGAATTGTCTTAAAGTAATTTCATTAAAAATTTTTTCATTTTGTAAAATAAGTCCCCACTCCCCCCAATTAATATGGAATTTTGGTTCTTATGTTAAGTTAATTTACTTCATATGGCCTGTATCTGGGATCAGTTTCCCTTGGATAATGAAGGCTTACACTTGAAAAATGCATCATGTTTGGGGAAACATGTTTGGTATATGGCATTCAGGAACTATTGTCATTTAGTGGTACTGGCAGACAGGTCAGAGGACTGCTCTGGCCAGGTGACTCAACTGGTTGGAGCTTTGAAAGGTTGTGGGCTTGATTTCTGATCATGGCACTTACCTAGGTTGCAGGTTCCATTTCCGGTTTGAGCATGCACAGGAGGCAATCAATTGATGTTTCTCTCTTACATTGATTTTTTTTTTCTCTCTCTCTCTCTCTAAAATCAATAAAAACATATCCCAGGCTGAGGATTAAAAAAATTTTTTTAAAGAAAATACTAAACCATCATCTTAATACCTATAGGTATTACCTCATATGGTTAGACTGCTCATGAAACTATTCATTGGGCCATAGTCTTAATTTTCCCCAGGGTTGATATTCAAAATTATTTACAAACTAGGGGCTCAGTGCATGAAATTCATGCATGGTCGGGTCCCTAGTGGCTGCTGGCCGGGGCCTCCCTTCATTTTGTGCCACCCCCCTGGTGGTCAGCGCATGTCACAGTGAGCGATTGAACTCCCCCTCAGTCAAATTTCTAAGGGGACACTTTGCATATTAGGCTTTTATGTATATATATAGATAGATTTAAAAAGTCATGGGCACTGACCAATCAAAATGAATGTCTTCTATAAACAAATGGTAGGCCATACTGGGGCATTTCAGGCAAACAGACAAATACTACTCTGTTTTGGCTGTTTCATTTCTCTCTAGGTCAGCATCATACTGCATTTCTACCCCTAGCTTCCTAGAAAAATAATTATGCTGATATCACACTAACCAAAGGAAGAAGGTGAATTCCCTGTCAAACCATTTGAGAGTCTAAAGCTTAGTACTAAAACATTTTAAAAGAATTCAGAAAACTTTCCCCTACCTCCATTCAAAAAATCTTTACTTACTTTTTTGGGGGCTGGGGAGCAGGATGACATTCCCAGAGGGAAAATTAAATAGCTAGAAAGAGGATGGGGCTTTTGTTCAGTTTGCATTCTGAGAGATTGCACCTGGGATACATTAGACTTAAATTCCAGAGGTTAAAAAACAATGGTTTAAAAATCAATTAAGTTATATTTTTTCTTTAAAATGGTGGTGGAGAGAGAAAGAAGTCTATATATACTATACAGTCCTGGGCATTGGCTTTGTGCAATACTGACTGCTAAGAAGCAGAACCTTGACTTTGAGGATGTTTTCAATGCGATGTTAGAGTAGGGCCAGGCCCAAGATTTGTGCAAGTCATGGCCCTTAAAATGAGTGTCTCCTTTTTCTTTTTTTCTACTGGCCACCTCAATTTCCATATCCTAGTCCTGTCCTTGTATTAGACCTATGACCATAGACTGAGAAGTCCTACTTCCTTTTTCCTAGGAAACTCAGATTGTTCAAACACTGCATTCCCTTGTTCAGAATTGTTTTCACTATTTTCATATTGCTCATTTACTTATTTATTTGTCTCCTTATATTTTCAAAATTATACAAGTAATATATAAATGTATGCATATAAAACAATTCCTTAAGAGCAGAAATACAGAGAGGAAGAAAGCGAACATCTCCTTTCAGTTCCTCCTTCCATCCAATTCAATTCTTTCTGTAGAGGTCATTGTTGCTATGGCAGTCCTTCCATGCATTTATATATATACTTATGTGTGTTTGCCTATATACACTTAAAATTTATATAATAATCCTTTATGTATTGTTTTGCAACGTTTTTTCCCTGTTTTTTAAACCTCACAGTGTATTTTGCAGTTTTCTATGATAGGAGCTACAGTAGGATCCTAGCCTTTTTAAATGTTGTATGATCATGTGTTCAAAACCAGTATCATTCTACCATGTATTGAGTACCAGCTATGTGCCAGACTATGTTCTGGCTTTTTAGAGTGAAATCTTACTTAATTTCACAATAGCCTTACAGAAAATGAAATTTTGTCATCTTTTTAACCTGGAGGGAAAAATGAGTCACTGAGAAGCTAAGCAATTTGGCCAAAGTCACTTAGCCGATAAGCAGTGGAGCTGAGATGTAAACCCAAGCAGCCTGGTTCTGAAGACTTGATTCCAATCACTATACTTTGCTCCTGGTATAAATATATAATTCTCTATATTTAGTATGCCCCTCTTCATGGTCATTTAGGTTGTTCAAATTTTAGATTATTATAAATGCCATTTCATCAAAAATCCTTGTTTATCTGTCGTTTTGTGCATGTGCAAATATTTCTGTGGCATAGAGCCCTAAAAAATGTGTTCTATGGGTCAAAAGCCACGTACATTTTAAAGTGTGCTGGTTCAAGTAAGAGGAGGCCTGTTGCATATGGTTAATTATTAACCCTGACCATGATCTAATTCAGAGCAAGTTGTAACAGGTACGTCTGCAAGATTTGAGAAAAGTCTGAACTCCGAAGCCCAGTCTATCTTTCTATACCGTGATCTCATCCTCAGACCCTCCAAACTCCTCCCTGATCTGTCTCCATGGAGGATTTGGCTAGTTCACATATCATTCTGCCCGAGATCTCTGTTTATTTCATTTTTATTTGACTTGTTTCATAATGATGCAATTAGCATGTGGAGGAGGTCTGATTGCCTAGGGATTGTAAGTGGGGACCAGAGTTCCATCTCACTGGGACCTCTTCAGATCTTTTTGGCTGGTTGGACTCTTACAGTGCTCTTGTTTATGCTTATTCTTGTGGTCACAAGAATATAAACATGTTCTCTGCCTTTTTTGTTGTTGTTGTTTATTTAAAGAGCCTATATTCTTTTCTCCTTTAATTTTCTAGTTTCTTTTCTTTTACTTATTAATCTTACTACATTTCTCTCTTCCACTATAATGTATTCACTTTCTAAGCAATATTGAATACCCAATAAGGATATTGTTTATACAAGGTCACATATTTATGTGAAAGGTCTCATTTACCTGGGTGACTTCACTGGGTCCAGAGAGCTGGTATTTCTGAGTGGTCAAGTATCTTTGCCTTGATTTACTGGAGATGCAAGCATGGGTTTACATCTGAGTGCCCTGGGCACAGAGAGAGCAGGGAATATGATACATAGAGTACAAAATCAGGTTTAATATGAACATTTCTCTCTCTTGGGAACTACATGAAAAATCCCACCTGGATAAGTAAAGAAGTACATTTTTTAAGGGATTGATTCTTACAATTTTCAGAGAAGACAGAATTTGAGCTTATAGGCTATGCTTGTTGGTAGAATTATATTCTGCTTTCCTGAGAAATATTGTTTATGCTTATACCTCCTAGCAATCTATGCTTCATTGGGCCCTTAATAAATATTTGATATTGTATTTTGTTTCCTTTCCCTCTGGTAAACTGATGGTAGAAAGTCTGAGTCAGGTGTTTAAGAGAAATTCAGTTACAAGCCTCTCTTCGTTTTTATGTGCACCATAAAAACTCCCTCAGTCAGATACATTAAAAAAAGAATTTAACTCTCCATTGCCTGTTTAAGTAGTGACCTTTCTCATCCCTCTGAAGACAGAAATTAATATAGAACTCTTTGAGTTAAAGTCAATTCCTAAAAGATAACTTTGACCTATTTCCAGATTCTTGTGAGCTTCTCCCTTAAAATTATTCTCCACCTGTGTGAGCATGAAGACAGGTCTCTTTCTTCCATCCAAGGGAAAAGTCTGCTGGTGACTGTGCAGTATAGGGAGCAGCAGTCAGACTTGAGCCATCAGCAAAGATGAAGCCAGTGGAATTGAGGGGTCTCCTGTAAATAGTGCCTTCTGTTTGTCATGAGTTCTGCTCTCACACAGAATAAGCCACAAAGGAGTTTTGAGTTCTGGAGCATTTTCCAGGTTTACTCCATCTCTTGTGATCTCTTCATTAGTAGGAGAATGCCCAATGTTATGTAAACAAAACCCAAAGGCAGCTTTGCTATGGACAATAAGTGAATGTTTTTGGATTTATTGATGAGATTTGAGACACACACTTTGTTTCCTATTAAAACCTAGGAAAAAGCATTTTTGGAAAAGAGAAACCACTAGACAAAATACTAATAAAGAAGTTTTAATATTCAGTGAAATATCTACCTCACACTCTTTTGGCTAACTAGACATTGTGAGACCAGATTAATTGAAAAAGACAGAAGATGTACATCGCCTAGTTTGCTGTTTAAGTTACAGACATTGTCCTTTGTCTCTGGTAATTGAAACATTATTAAGAGGCTGGAGTTTGAAATTATTGCCATTTGATTACTGAGAACTCCTGTTTTCCATTGGAGCAAGAAAGTGTCCTGAGAAAAGGTAAGATCATCATTATCATCATCACTGTCATCATGATAATACGTACTCATTGAGGAAAAGACCATTTTGACGTTACAAGCATCTTTGGATTTTCATAGCTCTCCCTGGCAGTTTTCATATATGTTTTTTAAAAGCATGGAAGTTTCCATAGGAGAGGCTAACACTGCTCATCCTTTGGATCTAATAGGCAAGCAAACATTGTGTTTCCTTTCTGACCCTTTAGTTAGGAAAATATACCCCACTTTCCTGTGGGATGTGATTACATGGAAGGAAGCCACCGCATATCTTTCTGTATGTTGACATCATGAGCTATACTAATCATATTAATGAATCACTATTAATATCCTGCTTCTAAATCAAGCAGAATCAAAGAGGTCTCTGAATAATCCATCTAAAGCTACCACTGAGATTTACAAATAAATACATGTTTTGCTGGGTTATCTCTGGAAAATCTTACTAAATAGGAAAGGAGCTTGTCTGGGCCAAAATCCTTCAAGTAAGAGAACAAATTCAAATCACAGTGAATTCTGAAAGAATGACTTAATGATTTCCCATGCCACAAATATAAATTACCTTCAGCTTCCTGCAGTGTGCCATTGCGAATGGAGCACTTCCTGATCTTAAGGCAGTTGAGTTGCTGCCCTGACATTTTGCTGATCCCAGACTCCCTAGAGCAGCTGCTGGCTGGGACTCCTCCTTGAGTAGCTGATCCCCAGGAACCATGACAAAGAATCTGTCCAGTTCTGAATATTGCCTCTGCCTGGAATCATGTGCAGATAAGCTCCACTGCCAGCCTGGATCTAGGCTGAGTTTATTCATACTGTTTTAGGCCCCAAATATTGAACTGCTGGCCTTGGGAGTTGGATCTAGAACTCCTCAATGGTTAGTACTCCCAGTGCTAGCTAGTTCTACCTGCCCTTGGTTTTCTTCTCTGCCCATCAGCTCATGCCTGTAGCAGACATTACCAGAATTATGACAGGCATATCTTCAGGAAAGGAAAAATGCAAACAGAAGTGAATATGAGTCCTCAAACAATTGGTAGGCAAATCTCCCATAATCTCCTAAAGTAAATTTAATGGTTTTAAGTTTCATCTTCTGTTTAGGGTTTTATAATACTCCTTTCTATTTAAATTGATAATTGAGAGCTGAATAGGTTTCCAGATGCAATGCAATGAGTGATTAAGTTATAAGCCACTGGATGTCACTCTTAAGCTATGCAAGTGTGGCCATAGTAGAGATTTTTCCTTAGCGAATTGCAAGTAGATAGCCAGGGGTAGAAACTAATTGAACTCTTTGGGCAGGTACATTTGCAATGTCAGTGAACTATGACAGAGATTGGTTTCTGTGTATCTTCTACAGAATCTCTTAGTAGCAGTTAAACTAATACTAAATCCCCTCAGCACCAAAAGCCAAAAAGACATTCATTTATCCATTCAAGACATACCTTAATCACATGCCATAAGCAGGATAATGGGCCAATGAACTATGGGTACCAGAACAAGTAAATGTATATCATGCATACATTCAACTTACTGGAATTCAACTATGGTAAAATAAAATGAAAGAAAATACTACCTTTTATCCCATACAATGACTTTATGCCTGAGAATAATTTTGTCTATTGTCTGTCAACTTCAAGCCTAGGATTTTTTATTCTGCTCTGATACTGGGGCTGAGACTATGTAAACTACATTTCCCAGTCTTCTTTGCTGCCTGGCTTCTGGTCAGGGTCTGCCAAATAGAGGCACTGGCAGGAGATTAGAAGGTACTAGGAGAGCAGAAGGAATATTCTTCCTGTTTTCAGGTCCAGTAAGGTTCCCTCCAGCAGCCGGCACTCACATAAGACTGCAGCCTACAGCTTATTTCAGCATTTTTACAACCAGTTCTTCTGTGGCCCCTTTGGAAGTGTTAATAGCAACTGTGCCACACTTCCTCTTAGAGATCGCTGTCAGAGTTCAAGTAGCAGTCATGATGAGCCTCCTCCCGCCTCCAGAGGTGCCAGAATCAGTTGAGCTGTGGTACACTGGGTACTGAGCACCTGCTCTGTAGAGACACTTCCCCAAGCTCCCAGGTTCCATTAACACCATTTTTTTCTCTTTTACTCTCTCAGCCCAAAGAGTGGCAGCTGCTTCCCAAGCAATTACTACCAGGGTTACCTTAGCAACCTTTTTTTGCTTTTTCAGTCTTCCAGTCACTGTATAACTCATCCCCTGTATTAAGTCACCTCTGTCTAAAATACCTAGAATGATTTCTGCTCTCCTGATGTGATCCTGGCTACAGTAAACATGAGACAACAGACATGAATGTTCTCTTTCCTGTCAGTATCAGATTTTGTGTACTTCTCATGGTGGAGATATCTTATAACCCTGAATAAGTTTCTAATGTTTATATTTTCAAAAAATATGGCCCCTAATCACAAACCAACTGGTAGTCAGCTAAAACAACAAACAAACAAACAAAAACAGTAGAATATAAAACTTCATACAATTAAAAGAGTAGTGATTGCCCAGCCAGCGTGGCTCAGTGGTTGAGCATGGACTTATGAACCAGGAGGTCAGAGCTCCATTCCCTGTCAGGGCACATGCCCGGGTTGCAAGCTTGATCCCCAGTGTGGGGTGTGCTGGAGGCAGCTGATCAGTGATTCTCTCTTATCATTGTTGTTTCTATCTCTTTCTCCTTCTCCCTTCTTCTCTGAAATCAATGAAGATATAATAAATGGAAAAAAAAGGTAGTGAGTGATACACTGACCTGTTTCCGAAGAAACCTCGCCATCTTGGACTTCATGAAAAATGGTCTCCAAATTGTCCTTCTAAGAGATTTCCAAGGATGATTTGACATACAACTTTTTTGCCTTTCATGTTGAATTTAGACACTGAATTTCTCACAATACAGGTCTCTACAATATAATCTTGCAAAATTAAGTAGGACAATACTTCTTGCTTCCAGAAGCTTTCAATCTGGTAGAAGAACAGGCATGTACAAACAGAGAGACAATACCTAGCCATGTTAAATAGGAGCAGTTCCCAAGGACAAACCCATTTGTCACCTGTTAGTAGTGAGACTTCAACAAATAGGCTGGCAGAGTAGGAGAACAGGGAACGTGATGCATAGATTCTGATAGAAATTTCATTCACTTACCTGCTTAGTACAGGAATTTGTTATTATCACCAGTTTAGTTTTAAAGACCTATTTGGAAGAAGATGCTTGCCCAGTCATAGTTTTGTTTAGTATATAATCTTATCTACTCCTCAGGTATTTCAGTGCCATTTAATTTTATTTTTCTGAGTGACATTAGAGGACATCTGATTCCTTTCTCAAGCCCCCTCAATAATGTTCTTTAAAGGTTTAATAGACCAGTGTTAATTCTTCATTTTGTGTTAACAGAGTTTCTTGAGGTTTTTTTTTTCCAGTTTGTTTGTTTGTCCCTCTATTCCCCCTCTAGAAAACAGGTGACTATAATCCCTTATTCCAAATTATGTCAGCTCTGACCCTGCATGTCTCACTTCTGGAGCCGATGAAATGATCATTGTCCTTTCAGCACAGAACGCCAGGCTTAGAAAGACAAGAGGAGAAATCTGTCAGCTACAGTGCTGGGGCCATCAGTCCATGGGAGCTTTTGAACCTCAGTGCATTTCATCCTCTTACCAGGTCATTTATCTTTGAAGGTGGTGACATACTAGGGTGAGAGATGACCTAATGATGAGGGACGTCTTCACAAGTTATCATTTAAAGAAGTGGTTTTTGAAGAATAAAGGAGGAGATGTGGGAGGGGGATTAGCAGTGAACTCTTTTCTTTAACTACTAAATCTTTTGGGATTCATACTTTTCTCAAAATATATTTGCCTAAAAGTCCTCTGGGGTTCATTTAAATGAGAAGAGCAAGAGGGAAAGAGAGGGGTTTGAAGAGAGGGTATTTGTTGCCTTTTTCCTCATGATTTTTACGCATTTGAACAGTTTTTGTCCTGCCAAGTGATTTAGTTTGAGGGATTTATTCCCTGGTTTTGAACAGTGGTGGGGGTATAGAACAAATTTTCCCTGAAATGCCCCTCCTATTACTTTGAACTATATCAAAGCATGCTGCATGCATAATTCTGTTCATTTATCTGCTCTCTTTATGGCAACTCATTCCAGATGAATGTGAAAACCTGAGAGGCACTAATACAATGGAAGTAATAAACTTATGTAAAACTGGTTTTACTTTACCCTAAAACAAAATACCTATGTAACTATGGCTTGCTGAGTAGAATGTAAAGCTTTTACAAATGAAGGATCTAATGAGATACTGATATGTTTTGAATATTGGTCCATGAGATTGTTAGAAGAACTTGGCTGCCTTACAACATTACGTTATAAAAAACTTCAGTGTAGAGTAATACAATTCATATACACCTTAATGGGAACCTCCTGGCTCTGACTCACAGCAAGAAATGAAGCCAAATACTCCAGTCCATAGTGCTTGTTCAAGTTCCTGGATTTAAATCCGGAGTCATATTTACTTTGCATTCATTTTCTGAAGTGAATGATATCATGGTGGCCAGGATTCCAGGTATGGAGCACTAACAGATAGGAGATACTTCACCTTTCAAAAAAAAATCAGTGTAAAAGGTTTTTAGAAGGTGAGCCAGAAGAGACTCTATTTCCAAACAGAAAAGACATAGGCAAAAGCCAACAAGGAGAAATTCACTGGAGGAATTTAACTTTATTAGAAGTCATCCAACTAGCATCTGTGAAGAATAATAATGCTAGTTTCCAAGAAATAATAATAATAATAATAATAATAATTAATGGAGCTAAATCTTAGCCTGTAGTACCTAGACCATGAGAGGATATAAAAGGAATCTCAAACTACAGTCAGTTAATTAAATAAAAATGTCAAACCAGCTGTTAGTATTATTTAAGTTAGACAACTGGTTGATTGACTAGTCATTTTGCTATCTTATAAAATGAAACTGGGAATAAGTTTAATGTTAGTCATATCTGTGTAATATGATTAAATTACTTCAGGACAATCAAATTAATATGTCTTACTGGCCCCACAATTGATTGTGTTAAAGGTAATTTAATCCATAAGTGATACCGTAAAATTCTCTCTTTGAGACAGGCCCCCATGACTGGTTCAACTATGGTTATTTTAGTTGTGAAAACACAGTCTCGGTCTCCATGACATAAGCAATACAGGTGTATGGGCAATTATCCAAATACTCTAATTCAGAGAAAACATTTGCTCTTCTGGAAATTACCTGGGTCATTTGACATGTGTTTTGCTTGAACTAGTTCAATAATTTTTCCAATCCTTTACTCTGCTTTTGCCAGATACACACAACCCTATGATGTCTAGACATAAAATATAAGCCAGAGATGCAGGATTTTCTTTGCTATAAAGCTTAACCAGGATTTTTCTGAGCTAGCAGGTGTAGTATTAGCTAAAATTAGGGAAAAAATATTTGTTGATCTAAGTCTTTGTTGTACAGGAAGTGTGTAGAGTGAATAGCAGAGATCATGGCTGTTCTAGGTCAGGAACCAGAATGCCATAATACCAGTACTTAGCTTCAATCAAACCTATTATATAATAGGACTGTCCACCCCAATATTTTTAAAAATTGTTATTAATCATTCTATCCAATGATCAGGATTCCACTAACTTAGAAAAAAAATCATTTTAAAGGACATGTACATGATTATAGTAGGAAATTTGCAATAGTAATATTCATGCCCCATCTAAAGGTGGCATCCATTACTCAACTTTAGCCAATAGAGACTATCTATAAAAATCTATAGTAATAAAAGCATAATATGCAAATCGACCGAACGACGGAACAGCAGAATGACTGGATGACCTTCTAGACAACCAAGCTATGACACACACTGGCGCCAGGCCAGCCAAGACAGGTGTGATGCGATTGGTCAGAGGGTCCTCACCATCGCCCCATAATCGCCCCGCAGAGGGAGGCAATCGATGCCCACTCCCCCGCCCCTGCAATCAATCACACCGCAGAGGGAGGCCCAGGCCAACCAAGCAATTGCACCCCACTCCTGCAGCCACAGAGGGTGGCTACTAGTGGTGGGGGAGGGGGTGCAGTGCTGCACAGATGGCAAGCAGTGGCAGCAGCGGGGTGGGGCCAGCTGCGGGCAGCTGGGGGAAGGAAAGTGCTGGCCAGGCCTAGGAACCCTACCCAACGGGTCCCGGATTGCAGATTGAGGATTGCGAGAGGGCGCAGGCCAGGCTGAGGGACAACCCTATCTCCTCCCACCACCACCGCACGAATTTTATGCAGGGGCCTCTAGTGTGTAAATATGGTCCCAGTCTTTCTAGATCTTCCATTTTTTAATGAAAGTCAGAAACTTAGATCTTTATATAAATTTTCCCAATGGTTAAAATGCTGGCAACATCTTGTAGTTCATGGGAGCCAATTAATAATAACACGCCATCTCTTATCTTGAGTACATTGCCAATTGAGAAATGAGTAAGACAGGAATAAGACAGATGGAGATCAGGATGTCAACATTATTTCTGATAAAGCTCATTGAAGAACAAGGCTAAATCTGCAGCCAATTATCTTTTCTCATTACTACTCTCCCCAGAAGAAACGTGTGTGCAGAACTTCCTTGTAAGGGAAGAGGGATCATAGTGCTCTCAGACTGTTAATAGAATGACTCTACCCAATTACGAAATGAGAACCAATGAATACCAGATCTAGCCTCCTACCCATCAGGGAGGGAGGTGAGAAAGCTTGTAGCCTGCAAGTCTCCCCTACTGCCACCATCACTTACACATAAAATATAAGGTATAAGGCCAGGGGAATGAAAATTCCACATTGTAACAACCAGTTCACATTTCAAAATGCTCTGCAGATGAAACACAACTAGACTCAGCCCACAGATACCAAATTTTCACAATCTGGTTTATACTTGTTTTGTTTTTAAATTTGTAGGTTAGTTGCAATTATTGGAAGTAAAAGGTTGCACTAATAGGCTTGGTTTTCCCAACAATGTATGTCAGGAAATAGATTTCAGTTGATGTCCAGTGCTGTACTCTTTATTTATTTACCTGGCTCCGTTCTAACTTCCCATTTCTCTCCCACTTACGCTTTAGTTTCATATATGCTAAGAGTGTTAACTTCCAATTTCTGTCCTTGCCTCACCCTTCTATTTTAACATCTGAAGTCGTTTTCCTGGTGACTATTTTGACTTCTCCATGATTCTGGTTCCTCCACTCCTACCCATTTCCAGCCATGCTCCCTGGAGATGCTTTGAATAAACACTCTACTATGTTCAACACCAGAGACCCCCTAAGAATGTGTGGTTCTCCCATTAGGCTTGCTCCAGACCCTTCAACAGGAAATGGCATTCATAGTTTTTCCATTATCGGTGGTTCTGGAAATGTTTATTAAATACATTGTGCAATGAGTGGACCATTGGCTGAGGCAGTGATATTTGTCATAACAGGATCACTCTTGTTCTAATAGTTTGGCATTGTAGATAGGTTTTTCATTCAGCATAGAGAAAACAAAGTCATCCTTGATGGAAATGTCTCAAGAAAAATGATTTCCTCCCTAACATGGCTGAATCTCAAGAAGTATTTTTAAAATCTAGCTTTCATTTTTATAAAACTCCTCTCTTAGAATCATAATTGACAAAAAATCATTTAAATTTTATTGTAGCTGTGATCTGGGGCATTTTACATGTGTAGCCCTCATTCACTGCTTGCTCTTTGGTGTGTTTTTGATTATTTAAGATCTGTTTTTTTAGGCATATGACTTCTACATATCAAAATGATGACCCTTTCCTTGCATACTATCCCTGGAATTTCCTCATCTGGAGCTTTCTCCCACTATATTTAAGGGGAGGTCTAGGGTTTTAGACAGAGTACTTTGAAGGGGATGCTAAACAGGATGCTGGAACCCATGTTTGGTGGTATCCTTGCCTCACCCTTCTGTCCTTGCCTCACCCTTCTGTCCTTGCCTCACCCTTCTTTTTTTGTTCTAAGATGACCCCAATAGATAATTATTTTATCTATGTGTGTGGGGGGAAAATCTCAGTCCTGGATCCTCAGCCTGCTTAGCTTTGTGCCTTGAACTTCTGCTCCAGCCAACATAATCCAGTAAGGAAGTTAATCTCCACCAAGGCAGGCAGGAGGCCAAAAGACTAAAGCTTGCCAGCCATGAGCAATGTAATGAGTCAGGCTGGAAGTCATAGGTTCTAACTAGGGGGAACCCTAGTCATGCAGCATCCACCATCCACCATCCATCATCCACCAAAACTTGGTTACCAAATGAGTTTCATTTATTGAATAACTATGGTTTTGGAACTGCACTAAGTGGTTTTTTTTTTAATTATCTCTTTTAATTCAATTCTTGCTACATCCATGAGATAGGGATTCTCAGAGATGAAAAATGTCAGGCTCAGAGAATTTAAAGATATACACAGGGTCACACAGCTAGGTAGTAACAGGGTGAGAATTTTACTCTGGGTATCTGATCCAGTGCCTGTCAAGCAATACCCATTGACCAGACTCTATATTACCTAGGCAATCATTTCAGCATTCCAGTTCTCCATTTGGTTGGGAACTATGGCACTTCTCTAGCTTTTAGTAAACTCTACCCAGGTCGATTTAGAGCTACCATCCATTGGGTGGCCCTGACAGTATCTTTTACCTTGAATTGTCAGAGACTGCTTCAATTTTCTAAGGCTTTCATATCAAAACTAGAGATCTGATGCACGAAATGCATGCAATAGTAGGCCTTTACAGCTCCAGCTTTGTCCGGAAAGTCATCCAGATGGTCGTTCCACTGTTCAGCAGTTCAGTAGATTTGCATATTACACTTTTATTATTATAGATACCATAGATTGGGTGGGTTAAACAACAGAAATCTATTTTCTTACAGTTTTGGAGATTAGACATCCAAGATCAAGGTGTCACATGTTGGCTTTCTTCAGAGGCCTTTCTACTTGGCTTGCAGGCAACTATCTTCTTGCTATGTCCTCACATGGTCCTTTTACTGTGTGTGTGTGTGTGTGTGTGTGTGTGTGTGTGTGTTGTGTCTCCTTGTTATCTCTGTGTGTTGTAATCTTCTCTTAGTACAATCAAGTTGGGTTAGAATCTACCCCAACAACTTCATTTTAGCTTAATTACCTGGTAAAGGTCCTGTCTCCAAAATACAACCCATTTCTGGGGCACTGGGGTTAGGGCTTCAATGTATGCTTTTTCTAGGGAACAGTTTAGCCCATAACAGGGACTGAGAGCCTGCTACTCATGAATGGATTACTCAAGTTTCCAGTACCGGTATTGTATCTGACTGCTTTTGACTATCACTGCTGGCCCTGCTGGAACACACTGCTGCCTGAACCACCCTATAGGAGGGGACCCAATATTGTGAGATCAACTGGAAATTGAAATCTTACCTTTTGTACCCCATTGCCCCACATCCTAATTTCCACCTGTCATTTCCAGAACACCTGTGATTGTGCCCATGACTAAAAAGACTAATTTTTAAGAACATTCTCTTAACATGGAAATTGTTCATGGACTATATTTATATTGCAGATAGAAGATATGTCTTTATTTGAGGCTCTTCATTTTCACCTTTATTTCACCTTTTGATCTTTTACACCATAGGATGACCCAGATACCTTATAGCTAGTGAGTGTTGAAAGCATCTTTTTTTTGAGGTCTTGGTAGAATACAGCAGTTGTGCACATAATCTCTGGGTAATTATTGGAGTGCCAACTTACTACTAAGTGACCTTGGGCATGTTTCTTGACCTCTATGTTGCACTTTCCTCATATGTAAAGAGGGAAAAGTAATAACACCTCTTTGATGGATTTGTTGCTAGAATGTCTGGCCCACAGTAAGTACTCAAAAATTTTTTATCTAATTTTTACAATTAGTGTGAGAGTTTATAGAATTATCTTTATCTTTTAGTGTTATTTTATTCTGGGTAATTTTTTTGACATGTGTATATGTGCATTCTTTTATTCCACAAAAGATAAAATCTCAACTCAAACTTGTTTAAGCATTGAAAATAATTTATTGGATTTTATATATCAAGCAATTCATGGACATACCAGCTTCAGATATGCCTTATTCAGGGTCCAAAGAGTGTCTTTAGAATGCAGTTTTTCTCTATACATTTCTCAGCTATGTGACCTTAGTGTTATCTACACTTTTAATGGCTCCTTTCTCATGCTTGAAAGATGACTCTTCTCATCTCTTGGAGTTGCCTGCTTCTATGTTGAAAGCCAGTGAAAAAGAGTAAGCAGCATTTTTATCCAGATTTTCCAGAAATCATTCTGGTGTCTACTTTGATTGGATTAGGTGAGCCCCTAGGTTCATCTTTGATTTGATTAGTAATGCCATCAGGATGCAAGACTTTGGCTAGGTCTTCACCCCATTCTGGAGTGAATTCTACTGGAAGCACATGGGTTGAATGTGAGGAAAATTGGGATATAACTACTAGAAGAAAGATAAAAAGATTTCAGACAGAAAATTTATAGATATTCACAGCATGAATACTTTAAAATAGACTTGGAGGACTTTGAGAGTAACTATGGGGACTCCAGTACATATTACAATTTAGTTCTGTTGTGTGTCAAAACATATTACGTTGTATGACTAATTATGTCTAGCATTATATAAAAGACAGCACCAATTCACGAGATAGTGGATCTCCTAAATGAGCCAAGTAGACATACATTAACATACATAATGTGGGTGTGAAAGATTTTCACATTTTTGTTTTTAAGAATGGGGAAGAGGTCTTTGAACTTCTTTTCATTATAAAAAGGAATTATGGCTAGAGTTAGCCCTTTAGGTAGAGTCACTGTACATGGTTAAAAACCTGTTTCTCCTTTTTTGGGGTGGTATACTGGCCTGGTTTAACTACATTGGGAGAAGTTCAGCCACCTGTCTTTGGATGCTTGTTTTCCACTATATCCTAAGAATGCCCAGTTCAATTGAAAACTTGGCAGAAATAAGCACTCAAACTGATTGGGTCTTGTTGAGATAGAATAGTCTTTCTACTGGCTTTTAGCTCATTTAAATCTGCATCATTGGCTATAGCAGCTCTCTATGTAATCAAGCCCAGTTTGCTTGAATTATAATTTGGCATTTGGGGGTCAAGGCCCCTCTATTTTGCCTCTTTCATTTAATACCTCCCTTGGAGACATCTACACTAATAAAAGAGTAAGATGCAAATTGACCGTACCTTTGTGATGCCCACCAGCCAATAAGGAGTGAGTATGCAAATTAACCCAACAAAGATGGTGGATTAATGTGCATACACAGGCACGGAGTGGCTGGGAGTGGAGCGGGATGTTTGCATCGTTGCCATGGCAATGACACAGGCATTCCACACCACCCCAGCCACTCTGGGCCTCTGGGCAGCATGAGAAGGTGGAAAGGCGGCTCTGGCCAGAGCGAAGGCGGTGCTGGCAGCCAGGGAAGGGAAGGCCCATTCTTGCACGAATCTTCGTGCATCGGGCCTCTAGTTATAAAATAAGTAGTGGGTACCCAAGGTCAGAATTCAGGTAGTGCAAAGGCCCCTGGCTAAAATACCATCATATCTTTATGCCACCATTTAATTGTACCAAATTACATGTTGCAAACAAAACTTTTGAGAACATTTATGTGTAATATTATTGTCTTTAAACTCCAGAATTAAAGGTCCAAAGAATGAATAAAAGGAAATCAAAGGCATATTATATTGCTCATATGCTTGTAGAATATATAACAGTAGTCTGAGATGGGCTGTCAAAACTCCTTGTTAAGAACAAAGGGAGCTCTCTCTAGAGCATGCTCCCATCCCCTTTCCCTCAGGCATGCACTTTTGTTTTATTTCTCTTAAGTTCTAAAGGTTCCCAGGATTGCCAGAGCTGGTTTGGTTCAGTGGATAGTGCATCGAACTGAAGGGTCCTGGGTTCAATTCTGGTCAAGGGCACATGCCTGGGTTACAAGCTCAGGTCCCAATAGGGGGCGGGCAGGAGGCCGCTGGTCAATGATTCTCATCATTGATGTTTCTCTCTTTCCATCTCCCTTCCTTTCTGAAATCAATAAAAAATATATTAAAAATAAATAAACAAAGGTTCCCAGGAGACTTGCAACCAGGAGAGCAGTGGGCAGCAGCAGCTTGTCCAAGGCTAACCCCCTGAAACTGTCTCCAAGGTCCCTCCTTTTGCCTCTTCCTTTCCTGAGTCCATGCAGCCCATTGTGACTCATTTTCCTTACTGTGACTTCCTTTCCTGAGTCCACACAGTTCATTGTGATTTATTTCCATTACTGTGACTTCTTTTCCTGAGGATAGCCAGCTCAGTCTAGGCTCACTCCTGTTGCTGTGACCTTGTTTCTTCTATCTTAAGCCCTTACTTTGTTTCACTGTTCCCAGATTTAATTAAAAAACACACACACACACACACACACACACACACACCACACAAAAACACCCACACACAAAATCCCACAAAGGAATCTGGCTCAGAGAACCAAAGTTGAGTAAAACATCTTAATGGAACCAACTGTTTACTAATATGATTTCCATGGGAGAAATCTGGCCCTAGCTCAATTTTTTTTTCTTAATAAAAACTGATCTACTAAGATTTGTTTTCTTAACCCAAAGCCTGAAAATTATTTTTGTGAAGTACACCGCTGTTATACAGTGTGACTGTTGTCCGTTTCTCTCGTTAGGAGAGAGTGGAAAACATCAAGTCTTGTCAAATGAAGCAAAGGAAAAAATTTAGTCTTTCATTTGTAGGAGAGAAAATAGCACTCCAGGGACTCAAATGCCTTCTCTGTATTACTAGGCAATCTCTAATTGAGCCCTCTTTCAAAAATCCCACTTCACAACTTATGTCTTAGAAATTCCCTCTAATTTAAAGTACTCAACAGTTTAGCATCTGAGAATGTCCCCTCCTGAGCTGGAAGGACTAATGATCAAAAAGGAACCTGTGCGATATAAAGATATTTAACATCTCTCATGTGAGTTCAGTGATTTAGAAGAGATTGATATGCCAGTTTGTTTTATTTTAATGACCTTTCCTGTATGTGGCCTCTCTGAATCCCATAATAACACTTTGTTTATACAGATAATTTTCTCTCCAGCAGGAGCTCTTACATGCTTTAATAACCTCTTCTCATAAATCAACTCAGTACACTGAAGTTTGATGAGGTACAGAGGCTGGGAAGGGTTCCCTCAAGTCTGCCAACTGGGGCCATGATTGCTCCATTCTCCCCTCCCACACTTCCAAGTAGGTTGGTGTAGAGACCTGGGCAGGGAGGTCACCTCACAGTAGCCTGGGGTGAGCGCAAATTCTTTGAGGACCAGAGTGTCTGAGAAGGTCCCATGTGAAAAAGACAAAATCTGAATTTGTATCCAGATCGAGGAAACTTTGGGTCAAAGATTCTTGGGTTGGGCTTTGATTATCTGTTAGGAGTACTGTACTTTTTATTAACCCAAGCCTTCCTTTAGAATTTTAAATATCTTCTCCACTGGGTGAAGTGAATTAGGTGGTATTCTTTTGGTTGCACACAGTAGAAACAGAGCTCAGATTGGAATAGACACAAAAGAAAAATTAATGGATGATATTACTGAGATTCTCAAAGAAGGCTTCAGATATTGTCTGATCCAAGGTATGAAATGATATCAAGGAGCTCTTCCTTTTTCTAATCTCTTGGCTTTGGTTTCTACTAGATGTCTTCAGCCAGGCTTTTGACACATTGTGAGAAAAATGGCAGTTAGCCATCTCCTATTCTTATCTTAATAATTTAGGATTCAAGGGAACAGAGAGACCTTTTTTCTCTTGGCATGTCTGTATCAAACTGTAAGGAGTGCACCGACACTGTGATCGATGATCTAAATAGCGCCACAGGGAATGGATTGTGTATGTGGATGGGTTTCTCAAAGATGTCAGAGAAGGGAAATGCAAAAGTCTGCTGGACTGACCCAACCCTATTAACTCTACACACCTCTTTCCTGTAACTTGTCCTGCCCCTTCCTAACACACACACACACACACACACACACACACACACACACACACACACTCACAAAGTGTTTATACAGGCCTGGCTAAAATATTCTGAAAGGAAACCTCATTATGATAAAAATTAAAAAATATGGCATAATCAACAAATTACCCTCTTGAGGGTAAAATTATAATACCACAAACAAACCCTAATGATACTTATCATGTCTATTTTATTCCACAAACACTATTTTATCTAACAAAAATATGTACCAGACATTATTTCAAGTATTTTACAAGTATTAACTGATTTAATCCTAATAATAACATTGAGGTACATACTATTGTTGTTCTCATTTTAGGAATTCCCAGATTAGGAAACTGAGGTGCAGAGTGGCCAAAGCATTTGTACACAGGTAGTAGGAGACAGAACTTAAATCCAGGTAGTCTGGAAAAGATTTATTTAAAAAGAACTTAAATATATTAAACACACAATCTCCTGTTCATTAGCCTTTGTCCTATTAATGCTACTTCATTAATGTCTGCTATGTCCTTTTCTTGAAACACACATCAGTGTTCCCACCAGGTAGATGTCTTATGCTCTCCACTACTTTGTGACCTATCTGCTCACTTAGCACATGCAGTCGAGTTGGCATTGCTCTTGACCCAGACAGACTACAGAGATACTATGAAAAGAATCTAACACCTAGTGGACTTTCAATATGGGTTCATTTCTTTCACATTTGCCCTAGTTTTGTTTCAGCTAATATTTACTTGGTTATTTATTTATGTCCTACTGACAGCTTAGGCCCGCTCCCCACAGGGAGCTACAGTCTAGCCTCCCTCTGCAGGAGGCGACCAGGCTGATCAGGGGAAGGCACCACCCCCATCACCCCGCTGCCGCTGCCACTGCCAGCCGCTGCAGCTGCCAAGGTGTTTTCATCAACACGGACTCCAGTCCCTTCACCATGACAACTTTCTTTAGGCATTTTCAGGATGTCTCTTTCATAGGATGTGACATTTCTTTCTTTCTTTTTTTTTTTTATCCTCACCTGAGGATATTTTTCCATTGAGTTTTAGACTGTGGAAGAGAGAGGGAAAGACAGAGAGAAACATCAATGTGAGAGGCACACTTTGATTGGTTGCCTCCTGTATGATCCCTGACCTGGGCCCTGGCCAGGGAGGATCCTGCAACCTAGGTACATGCCCTTGATCAGAATTGAACCTGGACCCTGCAGTCTGCAGGCCGAGATTCTATCCACTGAGCAACACTGGCTAGGGCAGGATATGACATTTCTTAGCCCCTCCAGCAGCAGACCTTCATTTTTCCTCCAGGAGTGAGGTGGAAAAACCCTAGATCACCTTCTTGGATTCTTATTACCCAAGCAAGTGGCGTACCACAAGCTTTGCCAATGAGTAGTCAGAAAAGGTGTTTCCTCTGCAGCTCCTGAGCAGAGGCAGGACTGCTGGCACACCACGGCTGCAGGGCTGCTGGGAGCTGGTTTGTGTCTCAACTCTGGCCCCCTTGTGGGTTTGTGTCTCCTTTCCAGCCCCCCTGTGTGTTGTGTTGTTCTCTCCGGCTCTGGGCCCACTCCCAGCTCCAGCAGCCGTGCCACAGGCCACTAGGGCTGGGTGTGGGCTGCCCTATCTGTTGTTCTCTCAGGCTCTGGGCCCACGCCTGGCCCCTCCTCCTGAGCTGGTCCTGACCATTATGTGGTCCCGACCTAATTTGTACATTACCAGTTTATATATATAGATTCTTCTACCAGTGGATATTTAGATTTTGAAAATATTTACAATTATTAAAAAAAGGCTGTAATAAATATATTCTTAAAGGATGTTTTAGCATGGTCTAGCATCTAGACCTGCCTAGTTTACAGCAACACATGGAATGCTGTAGCATCATCATTAACATGGTGTGATCACACTGGTATGCTGGGGCCAACCTATTTTGTTTTGCAGGAAGCAGTTGTTAAAATTTCATGAATTCTGTGAGACAATTGTTAAAAATAGCCATTATTAAAAATACAGTTCTATAAATTTACAATGGAATACAATTATATTTCAAAGGTAATAAATAATCAAAACTCACTACTTCCTAATTATTTAACTACACCTATGAGTCTATGTTCATGAGATTATTTATGTCTATTATTTCTGTTTAGTGGAAATACTACACAGGGTGGGGCAAAAGTAGGTTTACAGTTGTGAATACATAAAACAGAGAGTATATTCTTGTATATTTTTATTTATTAACTATTGTATTATTTTCCATATGAGCAACTACTTTTGCCCCACCTTGTATATTAGAAAAGCATTGGTTTACTATTTATATAAGCGCTAAAGTTACATTTTACATTAAATCTACTTCAGTATTTGATTTTTAAATATTAACGAGTAATCATAGAGATGGTTATAGCAAAGATGTGATGCTGGTACCTTCATGTCTATAATGCCCACTGGCAGGTGCAAAAGATGCCTTAATTGTTTCCACAGACAATCAGTACTCTTAAATGTGGGCGAAAGGCAAGATATTTCTTAATATTCAGGTTATTTGGTGGAACAACAGTGGCTTTCAAGTCCAAAGACCTAAGCTCAAGTTCTTAATTTGCTAGACTGTGGGGTTTTAAACACATTCCTTCACTTGTGAACCCTTCCTAGTGGGGTCCTATAGTCCTCATTCAATTTTCTTACTTCAAGATTCCATGTTTAGAAAGTATATGTCTCTAACGTTTCCAACATGTCAGTCATCGTGGCCACAGCTGGATGGAGGGAGAGTCAGGGCAGGACTCATGGGAGCTGTGAAAAGGTTTGACTAGCTGTCTAGACAGACAACCTCTATGTTTAAACTTGAACATCTGTAAGTCATCTAAGATGCTCCTGATGCTACGGCAGCTAGCAGATGGTCACCTGGGGCCTGGCCACCAAAGACGCTGTGTGATTGTGGCAACAAGGAGGCTACAAGATAGTGAATTAGTGAATGGGTAATGACCTACCTGTAGTCTACCTAGAATTCAGATCCTAAATGATACTAAGAACTTGACTAGACTACTAGCACTGGTCTACCACAAATGAAACCCAGTTTTTCTCCACATTGGCAGAATTCTGGGATCTGAAACCCTCATCGCCATCTGTTTAGTCTGGCTATAAGTGGATACATCTTATTCTCAAAAAGTAAGTTATATAAATTGGAAAAAGCATATATGTTTTTAGTCTTTTTTAAAATTGCAGCTTACATTCAATATTATTTTGTATTCGTCTCAGGTGTACAGTGTAGTGGTTAGACAGTCATATACTTTACAAAGCATTCCCCTGATATTTCCAGTACCCACCTGGCACCATACATAGTGAATGAAAAAAGTGAAAGGGTTGAGAAATATAGATTGATAGTCACAAAACAGTCGTGGGGATGTAAAGTGCAGCGTAGGAAATATGGTCAATGGTCTTGACTCCACCAGTGGCCCTTTTCTCTCCCACCACTACCAACCACATAAGGGCACTCCCAGCCTGCACCCTCTCCAATCTGCGACCCCTCAAGGGATGTCCGACTGCCTGTTTAGGCCCGATCCTACTGAGATCAGGCCTAAATGGGCAGTTGGACATCCCTCTCACAATCCAGGACTGCTGGCTCCCAACTGCTCACCTGCCTGTCTGCCTTCCTGATTGCCCCTAACTGCTTCTGCCTGCCAGCCTGATTACCCCCTAACTGCTCCCCTGCCAGCCTGATTGCCCCTAACTGTCCTCCTTTGCACCCTGGTCACCCCTAACTGTTCTCCCCTGCAGGCCTAGTCACCCCTAACTTCCCTCCCCTGCAGGCCTGGTCCCCCCCAACTGCCCTTCGCTGAAGGCCCGGTCACCTCCAACTTCCCTCCTCTGCCAGGTGGGTCACCCCTAACTGCCCTCCCCTGCAGGCTTGATCGCCCCCAACTGCCTTCCCTTGCAGGCCTGGTCCCTCCCAACTGCCCTCCTCTGCTGGCCATCTTGTGGCGGCCATCTTGGGTCCACACGAGGGCAGCCATCTTGTGTGTTGGAGTGATGGTCAATTTGCATATTACTTTTATTAGATAGGACTAGAGGCTCACCACGCAAAATCACATGGCTCTGCCCATCTGCACACCCGCACAGGACTCTAGACCCTGGTGCACCATGGGACCCCAAAACCCACTGCAAACCCCACCACACCACAGGATCCCAGACCCCGGCACGCTGCAGGACCCCAGACCCCACTGTGGGACCCCAGACCCCACTGCAGACCCCCCTGGGCCACGGGACCCCAGACCCCACTGCACCTCCTGGTGACCAGTCGTTTGGTCGTTACAGTGTCAGGGCTACTGGGTTTTTATAATATCGATTGGAGATAATCTCTTAGTATCTGGTTGTTCTCTTTCCCTTGAAATGTAGAGAATTTGGAACAAAAATAAGAAAGGAATTTTTAAATCAATCAAATGAAATCAAATTAAGTCATATCATTAAATGTGCCTGTGCTTTCAGTGGATTCATTCATTAAATACTTCCAATAACTCTATTGGGGGGTGATTATGATTTCTGTTTTGCAGTTAGGAAAACTGAGTGCAATGGTTTAGCTTACTTGTGATCATGTATCTCAGAGGTAGTGATGGTGGCATTTGATTTCAGGCACTCAGGGGTGGAGGACAGTCCATCTATCCATCCTGCTTCCCCACTTTCCAATGTGATGCCATAACATAGTTATATGTCTTCCCTCTGCCCTGTTTATGTGTGTGTTGATGTTCTGGGAACCAGGACACATCCCTGGCTGAGGTAGACTTATCCACATCTTACCTTTCCCTTGGTCCTGGAATTCAGAACTTGGCATTCCTATTTTTAACTCAGCACTGTCCCTACAAAACTCAATTGCAGAAATGTTATTTCACTTCTGCCATATGCTTTTCTTCTGTCTCTCTTCTGACTCCTTTGTTGACTCATTTTCATAGTAACACTTTGATGAGGAGTTATACCTGACTTGGGGCTGGTATTTCTTTCATAGCTTGGTTTTGTATGTGAGGTTTGGTGATGCCAATTATCCATTCATTTTCTCTTCTGAGTTATTTACCAGTGGCAGATACAAGGTGCTCGGGGAAGAGCAAATTTTAGGATCAGCTTTATGAACCCCAAACTTGGTGCTGCAGGCATTCTCCTGGAATACATACAGGTTTCTCACTTCTTCCTCTTCCCTTTACCCTGAGTTTAAACTTTGGTGCCCTCCCTGAGGTTTGTACAGCTGACATTTAGCCAGTCAGTTACCTGGAGAGCAGGTAACTGGTAGGACAGATTGCTGAGGAAGGGGCTGAGTCTCCAGGTCTTTCCCTGGAGGCAGATTCATAGGCTGAACTGGCATGCTTTCTGCCTAAGAGTGAGAGCAAGGGGGGCACCTTGGCCCACTTGCTGGCAGGTGGATGAAGGAATGATGGACAGAGCCTGTTCTCCACTTTTGTGATGGAGTATCTGCAACACACAAGTTCCAGAACAATCCACTGCTCACATTAGTGGGTGACAAGAAGAGCAGAAGTATTGGTAAAATTCCTCCCTTTTCTGAAAGTGTAAAAGTAAGAGGAATATGCAGTTTCTTCAACACTCAGAAGTTGACTCTCCAGGAAGCAGACTATAAAACACTTCTTTCTAGGTAGATAAAAGAGCCAGAGAAACACTTAGTGCTGGAAGAGGCAAACTCTTTCATGTTGCAGATGAGAAAACAGAGAACCTTGGTGACTCGCCAAAGGACACACATCTGCTTAGAAACTATATTAAGGAACCCAGGAGTCCTGCCTTCCAGCGTGGCACTCCTCTATTCATTAGTTCAGGCTAGAACTCTGAGGCTTCTCCCTGAGAACATGCACACACCCACAAATGGCTTTCAGCTTGCTCTAGACAGCCTCGTATAATAGCTGAGATCTCTTTGTTCAAGAGTTTTGATCAAGTGGCCTTAGGCAGTATATGGCTCATCTCATTCCCCATTCAATTGCTCTGTCTGTTGACTGTCACCCTCTTCCCAGCAGCCTTCTGTTCTGCACTAGGTACCCTAAGGGCAAAGTTAGAAAATCAAAGAGCTATTCTAGTAGGTGCCCTGCCATTCTGGACCAGACATGTAAAGGAAGGGAATACATGTTTTATAACTGATCTTCCTTATGTTCTCCTGCTTTGGGAAGTTTTAATTTGAAATTCCATTTATTATGCAAATAATAATATGAGAAGTATAAGGAAAAGATAGTTCTTTCATCCTCCCAGAGAGAGACTTGGGTAGAGTATAGGCTTTGGAATGAAAGAGGCCTGGATGCAAATTCTAGCTGTCATTCTACTGACTTATGACACTAAATAACGTATTTAATCACTTCTAACCACCATTTCCTCATCTATAAGTAGAAATAATAAAATCTTCCTGTGTGTGTTTGTGTGTGTGTGTGTGGGGGGGGGGGGGGGGCGGGGTTAAATAGTAATGTTTATAGTGTCCTGCATATACAAGTCTTAAGTTTTAGTTCTTTTCCACTTTCCTTCTTCAATATAACCATTTTTAATTTTGTTGTGCTTTCTTCATGTTCTAGTCCAAATGCAGGAATATTTTCATAAATTGTAGATGTGATTTTACTTTTTGCATTTTTTATTTAACATTATACCATTGTATTTTTTCCTGTTACTCTTAAGTTGGATTACATGAAAGTGTTGCATTGAACTATTTTGAGCCAGTGAGAGCAAATTCATGCATTTATGACTAATACAGAATTTTCAGAATCATTGTTATGAAAGAATGACTAATGTTCTATTAAGTTGAGGTACCATGATTTATGTAATGACTCTCCATTGTTGACTATTTTGATTCTCATTTTCCCCATTAAAAATAGTTCTATAGCCTGGCCAGCATGGTTTAGTGTTGAGCCTTGACCTATGAACCATGAGGTCACAGTTGGATTCCCAGTCAGGGCACATGCCCGGGTTGTTGGCTTGATCCCCTGTGGGACATGCAGGAGGCAGCCAATCAATGATTCTCTGTCATCATTGATGTTTCTATCTCTATTCTCTCTTTCTCTCTCTCTCCCTTCCTCTCTGAAATCAATAAAAATATTTTTAAAAAATAATGCTGTAATAATCTTTATGTAAATGGAACGTTTTCTTTTTTGAATTATTTTCTTAGGACAAATTCTCAAAATAGCTCCAATTTTATTCTGAGGCCAAATGAACTGATTCATTTTGCCTATATTCGTCACTGCCATAATCTGTTCCTTAGGTCTGGCAAGGATGAGATATGTTGGCAGGATCAACTCAGAAAACAATGGGAATTCTAGAAACCAGTACCTGGTATTTGTCAGAGCGAGGCAGAGGGCAAAGAACAAAGATACAGCAGGAATTCTTCTCTGGAGGCCTGGTCAATCTCAGCAAGAAATTAAAAAGAGAGAGAAAAACATTTCATTCATTCTGAGCTGTCAAAGATGTCAGGAAAACATGCACAAAAATGAGAAACTTGGAAGTCACTTCAAGGTGCATCAATAGAAGAATAAAGAAATAAAATGTGGTTCTTTGACAGACTATCATAAGCAGTTAAAACTGAACTAAATCTGTGTATAGCAATATGAAAAATTCTCAAAAAAGTTAATAAAGAAAAACAAGTTATATAGTACAATATAGTATACCATTTATGTAAACTTAAAAACCATGCATGACAATTTTTGTATTTTCATGGATACTAGCTTATGCATTTGAAATTATCCTATCTAATAAAAGGGTAATATGCAAATTAACTGTCACTCCATCACAAAGATGGCGGCGCCCGGTCCTCTCATCCCCACTGGAGTCCCCCAGTCCCAGGGGGGTGGCCACTGAGACCAGGCAGCGTGAGCAGCCTGGCAGAATGCTTGCTTCGTCGCCATGGCAACAAGGCAAGTGTTCTGCGCTCGGCCACAGATGGGCCTCTGGGCTGTGGAGAGCCTCTGGGCAGCAGGCGCGGAGTGGCCAGGCCCTGCAGAGACCTACTGGTGCACAGATTCGTGTGCAGGGCTACTAGTTAAAAATAAACTGGCTGAGTAGAAGGGGGCAAATGGGGGAAAATAGTGGACATCTATGACAGTGTCAACAGTAAAAAAATGAACTGGAAAAGTGCACAGCAAAATCATGATTTTGACTATGGAAAGTAGGAACAGAGTTGGTTTGAATTACTAGTTTACCTATATAATATATTTTTAATTAAAAACACAGAAGCAAATATGGCAAAAAGTTAATACTGAATTCCAGAAAGGGGATACCTTAATGTTTGTTTCATTCTTCTTGGTTCTTTTCTGTATTTGTTAAATTTCTCAAATCATCATTACCATCACTAATAACAAAAGACCTAAAGATGAGAAGTGGCAGGGGTGATGGATGGGGGAAAGGCCACCCAAGTGGAAGTAGCAGCTCTTCAAGGCAGTCATGAGTCAGCAGATTGATTCAGACTGTCTCCTTGTTGCCTTTTTTGCTACGTCAGTTTTCCTTTCTTCATGCTAAGGCAAGCTATTCCCTGTTGTTGGCTTTTTGACATTTCTAAGTGTTTGGTCAGCTGGTGTTTCTGGAAAGTGCTGAAACCCCAAGGCTATCCTATCCTGCCAATCTTGCCTAAAATGAATCCCATGAAGGCTGAACTTCTTTGGGAGGCCCTTCTTTTGAGATTCCAGAAATCATCTGATGAAAGTTACTTATCTGATTCCAGAGTAAATTCTGATGATTTGGACACTGATCAGTAGCTGGTCCAGTTAATAAGCAGTTTTTAACTTTTTCTTTCTGATAAGTGGAACAAGAAACTGCAAGGAAGGGAGGATTTATGAAGGACTAGATTTTTGATCTACAAGTGAGCACATTTAAAGTCAGGTTGGGCATGTAGGAAATAAGAGCCAGAGAACAGAATGATCCCAGCTGGAGCTGAGTGTTAAGCACAGAGGTTAAGATGAGAGGGCCGATAGCTCATGTTGTCATATGACCCAACTGTAGTGGATACTGTGGTATACCACCAGACTCTGCCTTTAGGACCAAGCCAAGGAGTGTTGGCTCTTGACAGCTCACAGCTGCCTCCCTCCCCATGAATTGCCCAAAGCAGTTGCCTTACCCAAAGTTATTTTCCCTTCCCCAGTTCAGTCCACATCCAAAAATTGGTCTGAATGGACATACAAAGACCTGGCCCTTTTGCTTCAATTAGGGCAATTTAAGGGCCATTCCAGTTCAAGAGATCCCCATGAGATTGAAGATTCTGCTACAACTACATCATAGTTCATCATCTTACTTCTTCCTCTGCCCAATTCTCATCACTCACCCCTGTCCCTCATGCCCCACAGGTATTGATCCCCAAGAGCATTAAAGTGGTCCTGAATTCAAATCTCAGACTCTCAAAACAAAGGCAAAAGCAAAACCAATACAAAACAACAGAAACCCCAACATATCATATTTTATTTTCTAGGGTCCCTGATGTATATATTACCCGTGGACCTTGATAGCCAACTTTTTCTTATGCTTTACTCGTCTCCATTTGGGTAGTTTCAGTTAGTCTTGTAAATTGACCTTCCTGGTTCCTGTCATCCCTAGTAATTAAACAACTGCTGTGCTTGCAAGGAGAAGATTCTGATACAAATCCTAGGCCACAGTGGCCAGGGCTGATTTCTTAATTCTTAAGTAGTTGGTAGTAGATTTCTCTTCTTCACCATCATCCCTAAAGGGTTCTTTTAATCTATCTTTTCTTCTTCTGACTACTTAACGACTAGTGTTTGGCACTTAATAATAATAATTAAAACTCACTAAACACTAATTGTTCAACACTGTTCTAAGTGTTTTGTATCTGTATCTCTAACCCACAGCAATCCTAAGAGGTAAGTCCTGTAAGTATTCCCATTTTTATAGATAGGGAACTTGAGGCACACGGTGTTAAATAACTTCCTCAGATTACACAGCTAGTGAATAGTGGAGTCAGAGTTCAAAACTAGGCAAACTGACTCCACTACCCACCAACTTAAAGGACACAGAGAAGGAGTTGATGGAGGTCTGAGTGAATGAGGATGGATCAGGCAAATGACATGTTCAAGTCTTGTTGCACAGTGACAAATTAGATCCTCAGGGAAAGTATTGTCTGAATGTTTCCAAGGGAAGAAACATTGCTAGTGATCTCAGGTATTCCCATAATTATTTTACTGTGTGTATAGGATGCTGCTAAATTCTGAGGTCCTATCCCGTTCTGAAAGATTAAGAGATTGTAAAACTCCTTTCTCAAAGGGTATTGAGACTTGAGGAATTTCTACAAAGCATGTTTGACTGACTTAGAAGTGAATTTAAAATTAAGGTGCTAAACAAGTCACAACCCCTTTAAAGTATTATTTATCTTAATTTGTAGCTTCAAATGCTCATAAATCTCTTCAGATATTAGATAGGCCTGTAGGGTTTGGGATTTCTCTGGGGCTCAGTTAACTTAAAAAGATTAAGGAAAATGCATAGCCAGGGGTGTTTATCATCAACACTCATCATTCCCCACTTTCCTCTTCCTTATCAGAAGTCAAAGGCAACATGTAAGATATGTGGCTATCAGAGGTTATAGCTTGTTGCCATTGAAAAAGCACAGCTGAGTTGGGTTTAGCTTATGGCCCCTCTGTTGAAATTTAGGATCTCTTATCTTTGCTTCCACTTCTCCTGTCTAGACACTTGACAATGATTTGCAGGAAATTGAGGCACTTACCCCTGCTGAGAACTCAGGGCTAAAACATTTCTAAATATAATTTGTGTGTGTGTTTTTATACAAGTTAATGTTAATTCAAAAGGAAAACAGCAAGTTTTTTTGTTTTCTTTTTTTCTTCTGACTCTGGGAATGGCATTAGCTAACCCTCACTCAGGCAGAGCTGTGTGACTTTTCATATTCTATTTTTTCTAGGCTAATAAACTTGTCCAGTTATTTAGGGAACAAAACACTAACCTGTCTTCTTTGACAAATGAAAATCAAAGGGCATAAGATTCTTGTCTTAGACCATTTTTTCCTTCTTTCACTTTCTGTTTTTCTTATAAACATGGAAAATAATTTTTTTCTCTTAACAGCTGGTATCAGGGACTTCTTACAATAAAACATTGGCTTTTGCTGAGAAAATGCACAAGATAACATTCACTTTAGAGATTCGGGGCCTTGATACTATCATCAGGCATCAACTTTCTGAGAGGAGAAGTTTTGCTGCTAAAAAGAAAGGGCATTTGGGATTTGGCTTTCTTGGGGGGCATCTAGATGAGAAGGGTAAATGTTTTGTGAAAAGAGAAGGGAAATCACTGCCAAAGTTGTCAACTAAGGGACAATTTTGAGGTAGAATAAGAAAGGATAAAGGTAAGTTTTAAGGTGTTGTCTACAGGATAATTGGCATAAACTACTTCCCACGTCACCCCTCATCTGTCCCGTGAAATCTTCTAATTTCTTTGGGAAAAGAGGTAAGCTGTATGTTCATGTTGGTGACCAAAATGCTTTAATGATTCAGGAGCCAGCGCTCAGGAGGAAAGAAGTTGTCTGGGTCACATTTTAGGGCTATCTGAATGTTTAATTTTTGCACAACACACCCAATTGGCTGCAGTTTATCTGCTTCAGTTAAGATTGCTAAACTGGTCAATGGGATGTTGCTCAACTACACTACCTGTCATTTTGCAACACAGTTAAGAGAGAGGAATTAAGAGTCAGCCACTTATAAAAATCCAACTTTCTATATAGGAAGCATTTCATATATGCTTTTTCTTATAAATTGGTACGTGGGTTAGTTTACTAGGGCTGCCATAATGATTACCACAGAATAATGGCTTACACAATAGGAGTTTATTTTCTCACAGTTCTGGAGCCTGGTCTGAGATCAGGGTTGATCAGAGTTGATTTCATTCTGTGGGTTCTCTCCTTGGCTTGAAGATGGAGTCTTCTCCCTTTTCATGACATAATATTTCCTTCATTTGTGTTTCTGTGTCCCCATCTCCTCTTCTCATAAGGACTATTGGATTAGGGCCCACTTATATGTCTTAATTTTACGTTAATTACCTCTTTAAAGCCTTATCTTCAGATATAGTCACATTCTGAGCTAGTAGGGATTAGGGCTTGGAATATATGAATATAGAGGGGATATAATTCTGCTTATAACAGTAAGATATCTGTAGTTTGGGGAAATTTCTACACACACACACTCTCTATATCCAAACACACACATGTTTTTAGCTGCTACACAAAACCACACATGCATCATAGTGAAGCTTGAATGAGTTCTGCCATCGCCGGAGACATGGTGGCAGGGGTTATGCAGTAAATTCTACCTAGTACAGTGTGATGTAGCCCACCAGGAATGTTCCCTGCCTTGCAGCATTATTTACAATCACATTGGGGCCACTTTCCTCATGTCTGTAAACTGCAAATAGTATTACATTAAGTCATACTGTACTTGTGAAACTCAGACCTGACTTTGTCTCCTATAAGAGCCAATGCTTTTATGTTTCAACTAGTTGCTGGTTTTAGGGCTTCTACAATTGCTCAACAGGACACTTCTAATCTCAATTAGCAAGTCCTTTAAATATCTCTAACCTATCCACCTTGCTTTTCCCAGAAACCCATCAATGTGTTTTTTTTAAACTGTAGGATGGAAATACTAGGAAATAGTTGTCATCTTCCATGGCTACTGAGAGGGTTAAATAAAATTGCACATGTAGTAATAATATTGAGGTTTCCTGTGTGCCACTAGTCACTGTGCTAAAACAGAGACATGTTTTCTTCTATTCCTGAATCCACCTAAAACTGTTAAACAATTCATCAAAGCAGAGTTTTATTTTACTCAGAGATGTTTAAATTACCTGAACAAAGATTTTGACATTAGTGCTCTTGAGCATTGGAGTGATACTAAGTATAGATGAACCCCTTCATATTTATTGCCATTTGTAAAACATTTGAAAGTGGATAGTTTTCCACGATGTGCTGAGAGAAATGATGAAAATTTCCCCCAACGTGACAAAAGCTTTTTAGTTTTACTGTATCAAAAAAAGACTTATTTTCAGTGTCTTTAGGTTTGGGTTTCCAAACCCAAAACCTGTGGATAAGAACAATTTGCATTGAACAGAGCCCCAAGCAGGCTAAAGGAATGCTCAAAAAACACAACTCACCAAGTAAAAACAGGCGTCAAGATGGGCTAGCTGTCCAGTATCCAAGTAACTGCTGCGCTCTGAGTTCAGGTGAAGTGAGTGAAGATGTTTCCATTACGCTTGTCATTATTGCTTAAGATACGCAGAAAAAGAGTCCTGATTTCATGTTCCTTTCTTTAGGCAAAGAACAGTGTGCTTCTTTCATATGCTCATAATGATGTTTACTTTTTATGCCTTAAGAGCCAGAAATCCCAGAGTTAAAAATTTCTGTATAAACGTGGTGGGTAGCTTGAGGCAAGGGTTCTGGTTGAATATTTTCCTTCTCCACTATTACATGGTTCTTGATCCAAAGTCCTTCTTTAAATGGTCAGCATATACTTTATGGTTAGTCACCTCAGATCTTCTGGAAGTAGATATTACCTGTTCATTGATTTATACACACAACCACCCAAGAGATATTTATGAGTGTTCATTATGTACTAGGCACTGTGCTGTTTGAGAAATCAGAGGTAAATAAGATGTTTTGCCTTCATTTCCATTATTCTCAAAGCCTACTAGAAATGATAGATATTAAATAATTTTACAAGTAATTTTTTTAATTACTAAAAGGAGAAGCAGGGCTCCTAAGAGAATGTGAAATAGGAATAGGAGGTGTGGGAATACATGGTCCTCTCATGCACATTCTGTAAAAAGGTTTCCTAGTGCTCTGTGAATCTGAGTTGAAGATATCAACAAGCTTTTTGGCTGATATGTATAGACAGAGACTGATGGAGATGCTTTACATATAAAAAATTGGGTCCTCATTATTATTTGTCATTTAAAAAAAATCATCCATATTTATCTCGTGATCATCATCAACAAATATTATCTTCACAATCCCAAACCATAATATATTCTCTAAAAAAATTTACTTGGCATACATTTTCTCAACATCTGGGTTTTGTTGTCGTTATCACTTTTCTTCCTATCTCTGCTGAGAACAGAGAATGAATTGTAAGTTCCCAGAGGAGTGTTCCACATCATTCTACATTGTTTTGCAGCGTATAATGCACCCAGTTTGCAAGCCTGTTTTACATAGGCATTTTGATTATTTTATTTTGAGATAATTTTTCTTGACCACTAGGTCTTCGGAGACTTTGTGGGCAGAATTCACAGCCAAGTCTGTATATTAACAGATGCATAGGAGAAACTGTCCAAGAATTTAGAAATGTAAAATCTCAAAGTTGGAAGGAATAAACACATTATCAAAGCCTACCAATCGTTTGTAGATAGGGAAATTGTGACTAGGTAGGAGGAGGGATATACCTAAGTGATATTTCTTTCAGGATATTGCTTCTATATATTTTTCTTGGTAGGCTCGAAGTTCATCATCACTTGTGGTAATTTTTACCCCAATTGCTGAACTAACAAAGGGCCAGAGAAAGCTGCATGTAACTGCAGTATTTACCTTCTTTTCAGAGAAGTCCTGTCTCTTTATTCATAGAAAACCAGCATGTGATAGATTGAGTAGAAATGTAAAAACTGGAGGTTTGTATCCAGAAATATATATCTAGAAAAAGCCCAAGAAATCACATTATTAATGTTTTGGTTTCATCTGGATACACATGGTTAGAGCACAATTTATATGGAATAAATAAAATGTGACATTATTTGTTTTGAGGAAGAATGTGTCCTCCAAACCCAACGCAGTGAACTGATCATTTATTTTAAAAACACACACACCTGTTTAGTCTAACTGAGGATCCTGCTGTTTCTCCCTATCCTGTGCAAAATTGCTATTTAAATGTAACCCAATGGAGAATTTCATTGTTTTGTATAAAGAATTTCTCTGACCTTTTGTCTAACAGGAAGTCAAGGTCATGAAGTGTTTGTATCTTCCAGAACCTACTCTGAGATAACTTAAGCTTCTGAGGCACAATGGCTTTCTAAGATGTCCTTCTAAGTAGCTGTGCCATTTTTTAGTTGAAAGGAAAAAAAAAAAAAAAAAGGCTACCATGATATGACATTTGCCCCAAGCTGTTTGTTTTGATGAATGATTTAGAGCAGTGGTTCTGATGTCTGGATGAACATTAAATAATATAGGGAGCCTTTAAAATTAATTCAAGTTCACATATATTCTGAATCAATTAGTCACTAGTTAGGTAGGGTCAGAATTACAGAGGACATAAGCTTTGTGCACCTTGTTAGCTTTGCTTGATCTCTTCCATCTAGTCTGAAGGCTCTTGCCTCTTTGACCATGTTCCACTCTTCTATCTTTGTTAGACCCTTGCTGAACACCCATCACCACCGTTATCACCACCTCTTCGATTCCAACCCCCCTGAATTGGCTAGAGTTCAAGGTAAAACCCCAAAAAGCGAGAATTGCATGACCCGTTTGCTGAACTCTAGCCACAGCAAATCACCTCTCTTTTTATGTAGATTTGGATAAAATGCCATACCTCAGGGCCTGGGATCTGATTTTTTGAGAGTAGCAGGATTCCTAGATGATACTCTGGAAGCAGTTCACCATTGGGTAAAACTTGACTAATTAAAACAGGAGATTGGAGGGAACTGGGTAGATAAATTCACTTTTCTGTGTACTGCTCCAACATGTGGCTTCTAGAGAAATCCTGACAAGCAACTGCTCTGTCTCCTCAATACTTTTTGTAAAGTGCTGGTCATCAAAACATAACATTACTCTACATCTTTCATTGCCTGCTTATCTCTTCACTATCATTGTCCTGGGCTTGTACCTCCCAAACAAAGTGTCAAGTATTTTAATCCTTGCCTCAGTCTTTGCTTTCTTTAGAATTTTAATACAGAATTTTGTTTTCAATTTCCCAAGTGATTCTACCATATAGCTATAATTGAAAAATAATGCCTCTGAGGAAGATCTGAACTCCCATCCTTTCAAGAATATCACATAGAAATAAGACTTTTCTTAATGATGTTTCCTTTTATTAAATTTTCAAAACAAGTGTAGAATATAAGACTTTGTCATTTTTTCCCCATCATTCCCTATCCATTCACATTTTCAAAGTCCCACATTAACTACTATAAAACAGTTTGATGTGCTGTCTAGAGGAAGTGAATTTTATACATAGATGTAACAGAGTTCCAAGGTTCTTTTATTTTTTCATTTAATTTTAAGTATATTTTTATTGATTTCATAGAGAGAGATAGAAACATCAATGATGAGAGAGAATCGGCTGCCTCCTGCATGCCCTATACTGTGGATCAAACCTGCAACCTGGCATGTGCCCTGACCTGGAATCCAATCGTGACCTCCTTGTTCATAGGTCGACACTCAACCACTGGCTGGGCCTTTTATTTTTTGCATGAACTTGATCATCTATCCATATCCTGTAACTGCAGTATTTACCTTCATGTGAAGGTATATAAAGTCATGTGAAATATAGTATTTCATATGTGGGTATATAAAATAACTTTCCTTTACCCTTATTAACAGGAATTTAGATTGCTCACAACTTTTTGACTTAAAAAACAATGCTGAATTGAGCATCCTTGAGTGTGCATTTCTGTGCACATCTACACTAATAAAAGAGAAACATGCAAATTCACCATCACTCTGCTACACCCACCAGCCAATCAGGAGTGAGTATGCAAATTAACCCAACAAAGATGGCGGTGGCCACAGAACTGGAGCAAGCAGGAGGCTTGGGTTGCCACCGGTGATGGAAGAAGCCAAGCTTCCTGCGCACCCTGGCTGGCCCTGGCCTCTGCTCAAGGCTACAAAGTTTCGATTATAGAAGATAAATAAATCCCAGATACCTGCTTCCAGCTGGCCCTGGCCTCCTGAAAAAAAAAAAAGAGGAGGGGCTGGGAGCTTGGGTCACTGGGGGTGTGGACAGCCTGCAAACAGCCATCAGCACCTCACCCAGGCTGGCCACACCCCTATGGCCTGATCCCTGTAAACAGGCAGTTGAACATCCCTTGAGGGGTCCCAGATTGGAGAGGGTGCAGGCTGGGCTGAGAGACCTCCCCTCTCCCATGCACGAATTTCATGCACTGGGCCTCTAGTCTTATATAATAAAGAGGTAATATGCAAATTGACAGTCATGCCCTTGCACAAGATGGCTGCCCCCATGTGGTCACAAGATGGCCACCACAAGATGGCCGGCAGGGGAGGGCAGTTGTGGGTGATCAGGCCAGCAGGGGAGGGCATTTGGGGGTGACCAGGCCTCCAGGGGAGGGAGGACAGTTGGGGGGGACCAGGCCTCCAGGGGAGGGCAGTTGGGGGTGACTAGGCCAGCAGGGGAGGGCACTTAGGGGAGACCAGATCGGCATGGGCAGGCAGTTGGGGGTGACCAGGCCTGCAGGGGAGCAGTTAGGCATCGATCAGGCTGGCTGGGGAGTGGTTAGGGGGAGATCAGGCTGGCAGGCAGAAGCAGTCAGGGGCAATCAAGCAGGCAAGCAGTTGGGAGCCAGTAGTCCAGGATTACGAGAAGGATGTCTGACTGCCGGCAGTCAGACATCCTCCAAGGGGTCCCAGATTGGAGAGGGTGCAGGCTGGGCTGAGGGACACCCCCATCCCAGTGCACGAATTTTGTGCACCAGGCCTCTAGTATTAATATAATTCTTAAAGACAGCTAGAACTAGAACTGTTGAGTCGAAAGGTATGGTCACAATAAATTTTTATATATACTTCTAAAATGCCCTGTTAAAGACCAACCGAAGGACTTGTATGCATGCATATAAGCACAACCAATGGATACAAGACACTGGGGTAGGGGGGGAGGGCAGGCAGGTGAAGGCATGTACTGGGGGGTAGGGGAGGTCGGGGGGAGGTCAATGGGGGAAAAAAAAGGAGACATATGTACTACTATTTGTAATACTTAAAACAATAAAAAAATAAATTAAAAAAAATGGTGTCCTAATTTATAATTCATACCAAGAGTGTATGAGAATTACTATTTCTTTTACCTTTGCCATTGCTGTCTATTATCAGTTTTAAAAATTGTCAATTTGGGAAAATAGTGATACCCCATGGTTGTTTTAAGTTATTAAACATTATGTTTAATCTTTATTTTGAGCCTTTTTAGCCTTGCATCTCCAGTTTGGAAATTTTTATTAAACTTTATCAGAACAGGATGTGAGTTCACTGAGGTTGCTGAGGAGTTGGGCCGTTCTTTATAACAATAGGCTTTAAGGCAGGTCTGATTACTTCATATTCTCTATTACATTGAATCTCGGAATTTAGAGAGCTGAGCCATCCCAGCCCCCTTCTCTGAGAGGAAACAGACCTGGGCATGAGACAAGAAGATTGAAAAGGCTTTCTAATATTTGAGTTGCTGGAAGAAGCCTTCACACCTGCTTAGTCTGTTCTCCAAATCCCCTGTTGACTCTAGCTCTACCCAGCCAGTTTGAACAGAGGCAGAGCATGCGGAGAACTTTCCCCAAAGACAGACCAACATGCTCTGCCAGGGAGTCTGCATCCAGAGAAGTTGAGCCAAGATTTTTTTGGCAAACAAACTCTAAGCAAGGCTGAAGTTGCCTTGCCAATGTGAAACAGCCCAGCTCCTCAGTATGTTTGGAAGATGGTTGTAGTATGAATAGGGAAAGTGTGGTGAAAATGAGGCTATGGCCAGATGTGGGCTCTATCCCCCAAGCCAGCCCTGTATCTCCACTCCTTGTGTAGATAGTTAATATTTTTGTACATTACCTTTCCCTTGGAATAATAAAAAAAGAGTCATGATCCCTACTGATGGGATGCTTCTAGTCTGATAAAGAGACATGGTCCTCACTCTTAAAGTTGCCCAAAGCTATTGAGAAAATGGGTTTTATTATGTCTAGTTGGATTTTATAATATGATTGATGAGATGAAATATCTTCACATGACTCAAGAACACTTCAAAAAGCAATGTATAATAAATTTGATATAAGCACATCAGCACAGAAGGGAACAATAGGAGTAGTTAATTTGGACACAGTTCTAAGAGGCAATGTTTAACATTTAGGAGCTCAGAAATTTGGTTCCCTTCCATTCTTTCCACTTAATTTTTTCCATCCTTGCTTATCCCCAGGTATCTCTTTCAAATTGGCCAAAGATGTAAAGTCAGTCAGTGCCCCAGACTGGCTCTGCTTCCCAATCCATCCTGTCAGAGAGAAGGACCAGATCCTGTTCAGTGTGATAGCTTTTAGCTTAGGTTATATATCTCTCCCACCTTTGACAGGTCCTTTTATATGTGGGATTCAATTTAATTCAACGTATGTATGGAGAAGCTCTTTAGTGTCATGAGCTGTGCTCGTTGTTAGAAAAACAGCAATGACAAAAACATGATCTCTGCTAACAATTTAAGGAGACAGGAACACAAACAGCTTGCTATAAATAGTGTGATGAATGCTACAGGGAAATTTAAATGAGTCAGTAGGAACATGTAGGGTGGGCCCATTTATTCTATAAATATTGAGTTCAAGTAGCTTATGGGACATTTAGTAAAAAGTGCCCAGGAAATCATTCACTAGTAGACCTCGAAATTAGGAGAATGGACTAAGATGATGGTGGAAATTTAGGATTCATCAATACATGGGTTTACTTGAAATGTTGAGATGAGATACCCCCAGGGAGAGAAGAATGAGGGTGAAGAACAGTTGAATGGAGAAAACATCAAGTTTTATAAGCACTTCTCCAAAGAGGACATACTGATGACCAATAAACACATGAGAAGATGCTTAACATCACTAATCATCGGAGAAATGCAAATTAATACCTCAATGAGATATTCCCTCACATCTGTCAGAATGTCTATCATCAATAAATCAACAAACAAGTGTTGGTGAGGATGTGGAGAAAAGAGAACCCTTGTACACTATTGGTGGGAATGCAGACTGGTGTAGCCACTATGGAAAACAGTATGAAGGATCCTCAAAAAATGAAAAATGGAACTGTCATTATGACCCGGTGATTTCATTTCTGGGTATATATATATGAGAAGAAACCCAACACTCTAATTTGAAATACTTTACTATATGCTCCCCTATGTTCATTGCAGTATTATTTACAATAGCCAAAATATGGAAGCAACCCAAATGCCCATCAATAGATGAGTGGATAAAATGTTGTGGTACGTATAATAGAATATTACTCTGCCATAAGAAATAATTAAATCTTACAATTTATGAACCTGGAGGATATTATGCTAAGTGAAATAAATCAGAGAAAGACAAATATCATATGATTTAATTTGTATGTGGATCTAAAGAGCAAAATAAATCAACAAATAAAATAGAAACAGACTTGGAGAGAGAGAGAGAGAACAGACTGATGGCTATCAGAGGGAAGGGGCTTTGAGGGCCTGGATGAAAAAAGTGAAGGGATTAAGAGCTACAAATTGGTAGTCACAGGGAATGTAAAGTACAACATAGGGAATATGCTGAGAATGTAAAGTACAGCATAGGGAATATAGCCAATAATATTGTAATAACTGTGTATGATGCCAGGTGGATACTTAAAATACCAGGAGGACAGCTAGGAAAAGTATATGATTAGAAGGTAGGAGAGAGGGTATGGTGATAAAGGAAAACTTGACTTGGGGTGGTGACACAATACAATATTCAGAAGATGCATCATAGACTTGTACCCCTGAAACATGTAATTTTATTAACCAATGCCACCCCAATAAATTCGATAAAAATAAATGAAGAAATGAAGAAGGAAAGAAAAGTATTTGATTTTCTAATCACTATACTATACACCTGAAACAATACAAAATAATATTGAATGTAAACTGTAACTGAAAAATAAAAATTAAAAATATATATAACGTTTTAAAGAGTGAACAGAAGTAAAACTTCTGTAAAAACTGAGGAAGCACAGCCTTGTCAAAATATAATCGGGGACTTCCTTGTTCCCTTAATGCAGAGTAAAAGTGACTGGAATTAGCTGCCCACCTGAAAAAAGAAAACCAGCAATGAAACAGAACATTATAAAACAACAGTTTTCAAAATGCACAGGCTAACAAAGGACAGTGATCCATGTGAAATATGAGAACATGAGATAAGCCCTAAAATTCCCCCAGCTTTCTGCCTTGAGTTTCTAGGCTCCAGCACAGAGGAAACCCTGGCAGTGCCTGGTAAATTCTGGAACTTCAAGATATGGAGTAGAGAATCTGGGGAGATAAAGGCAGCTAAGGTTCACAGGACAGAATACTGGAGGGAGAGAACTTTACAGAAAGAGAACTGCAGCGATCTCGTCTCTCAAATATTCAGATCAGTACTGATTAGTGCATACATGTGAGGAAACTACCCAAAATGTAGATAAGACTCGTCTGAAAGTACAGTAAGTCCTCACTTTATGTTGTTGAAAGATTCTGCAGCCTTGAATGAAATGAGGTATGACAAAACCAGTTTTACCATAGGATAATTTATATAAACAAGATTTAAGTTCCTAGGCATCTCATCAACATAATGAAATGACATTGAACAAAATGACTTTATTCAAGGGCCTGCTGAAATAAAGAAAAACTCCCTGGGACTCATATAGAGAGGTCTAGGATTAATGCTTGTTTTTACCAGCTAAAGTAGAAAATCTTAATATCTTAATTGGATATTAGGGTTTATCAGTACTCAAAAGGGTTTTACTTTAGTAGCATGGTACAATTAGTCCTAGAATAAATTCACCTAACAAAGCTTAAAACCAAGACCAAAAAGATCATGCTCTCTTCAAATAATTTAACAGTGTCATGGAACAAAGCTCGAGAATATTTATAGGAATATCAAAATATCCAACAATGTAAAATTCACAATGTCTTATTGAACTAAAAATCCAGTGAATCAATTAAAACTGCTTCTGAAGTAAAACAGTTAACAATAGTAGACCAAGTTATGAAATCATTGTTATAACTGTATCCCATGTATTTATAAATCTAGAGGGAAAATTTGACTATATTAATTAGTCACTGCAGATATAAAAAAGAACTGACTCAAACTTTTTGAGATGAAAACTGCTGTTTCTGCAATGAAAACACACTGGATGAGATTAATATAAACATTCCAGAAAAAAAATACTCGTGAACTTGAATATATAGTAATAGAAATGACCCTAAATGAAACACACCAAATAAGAATTTTTAAAAAGTCAGTGACCTTTAGGAAAAATATAAGCAGCCTAATAGATATGTACTTTAAGTCCCTAAAAGAGGAGGGGGGTACATTTTCAAAAGAAATTAATGAAAACACAGCATATCAGCATTTGTGGGATGCTACTAAATAAGTATTTAGGAGAAAAATTATAGCAAAAATGACTATTAAAAAATAAAAAAGGTCTCAAATCAATACTTTTAGCTTTTTTCCATTAAGAAACTTGAAAAATAATGATTAAAACCAAACTAAGGAGACAGAGAAAATAATAATGATTAAAGCAGAAATCAATGAATTATAAAACAAAAATCAATAGAGAAAATTCAATGAAATAAAAGCTGGTTCTTTGAGATCATTAAAATTGATTAAGTGGCCCTAGCCAGTTTGGCCCAGTGGATAGAGCAAAAGACTGGGGACTGAAGGGTCCCAGGTTCGATTCTGGCCAAGGGCACATGCCTTGGTTGCGAGCTCGATCCCCAGTAGGGGGTGTGCAGGAGGCAGCCAATCAGTGCTTCTCTCTCATCACTGATGTTTCTATCTCTCTCTTCCTCTTCCTTCTTCTCTGAAATCAATAAAGAAATATATTTTAAAAAATTGATTAAGTGTATCCAAACTGCTGAGGAAAAAGAAAACACTTTTTACCAATGTCAGTAACATCACTACAGATTCTATAGTTATTAAAATAACTAGAGGCCTGGTGCATGAGTTTGTGCACCAGTGGGGTCCCTCAGCCTGGCCTGAGCCCTTTTTGCAATCTAGGAACCCTTGGGGGATGTTGGACTGCCGGTTTCAACCCAGTTCCCACAGGCCTAGGCTGAGGGGCCCCCCCCACACAACAGTGCATGAATCCATGCACTGGGCCTCTAGTATGCATATAAGATCTTTGGTTAATCTCTTCCCACCCTCCCCCCTCCATCCTTCCCTCTGAGATGTAAAAATCTGTTCCATGTTTTCATGCCTGTGCATTGAGCATCTGCCCCCTAGTGGTCAGTGCACCTCATAGCTACCAAACGGTTGCTTAGGATTTTATATCTTACCTAATAAAAGAGAAACACAAATTAACCATCACTCCGCTATACCCACAGCCAATCAGAGTGAGTATGCAAATTAACCCAACAAAGATGGAGGTTAATTTGCATATGCAGGCACAGAGCGATGTGAAGCCTGCTATGAGGGGAAGGGGAGCAGCGGAGGGAGCTACTGGAGTGGTACTCCAGACAGAAGTGAGGACTTGCCGGCTCCGGGTGGCCAGGGAGCAGGGACTTGCCGGCTCGCAGGCAGCTGTGAGTGAAGCCCGGGGCCTATTCTTGCATGAATATCGTGCAAAAGGCCTCTAGTATATAGATAATAAGGGGGATATTATAAACAACGTTATGCCTATAAATTGAACAACTTAGAGAAATTAGACAACTTTTTGAAAGATATAATCTACTAAAGCTCATTAAAAAATAGATGGATTTCAGAATACTTATGCTAAAAGAAGCCAAAACAGAAACAATGTAGCTTGTAAATTTCCATTTATATAAAACTCCTGAAAATGCAGCTAATCTATAGTGACAGAAAGCAGATCAGTGGTGGTTGGGGATGGGAGTTTCAGGAGGGTGGGCTAGCAGGATTGCAGTGGGGCAAGTAGAAATATTTGGGAGGATGGATGTGCTTACTCTTTGTGGTGAGAATTTCATCAGTGAAACTCATAAATCAAAACTTATCAAATTGTAAATGTATAGTTTCTTAATTATGTGTAGTTTCAGATACACAAATTACAGGAGTTTTTCAGAATTCTATAATCACTTTTCTGTATCGCCATAATGAAATTTATGTTCAAGATGGAATGTTGAATGAAGAAGCCTGAAAGCAGCATTGCAACTGTACATGCCCTACTGTCTCACTTCCATTACAAACCCAAAAACAACACAAAAACAACAAAAAAACAGACATTTTTACCTTCTGAAATACCTTCAAGAGGTAATAACATTTAAATAAGGCTTAAAGTGCTCAGGGATAATGCGTGATCTCCCACAGATCTGCCATATGGGCTGCACCTCCTTTCTGTGTGTGGTAGAGTTAACAGGTGGGTACAAAATGGTGAGCAAGCATGGAGGATGCCCTAAAGAGATTCTCATCTTTGCCATTAACTAGCTGTGTGACTTCAGGCAAGTCACTTGCCTTCTCTGTTCCTTTATCCAGCTTTAAAATAAAGTTGCACTAAATGGTCTCTAAAGCTCTTTTAAGCTCCAAGATTAGATTTTTAACATGCCCTACTATCATACAGAGGTTTTTATCACAGTTTCCAACATGTAGAGTACTAATTTTAGTAGTGATCCTTTGATAATATGATTCCACATGTAGGCAGATTTACTGCTTATTATAGCTACCTTTTATCTGGAGTATTGCAGTGCCTTGCAGTGCACATTAGCATGTTTAGAGCTCTGGGGTATTCTACAGAGAAAAACATGAATTGAATTTTGTTTTTGCTTTGTCTTCCCAAGTTTTGACCACAGAATCATATACTTCACTGAACACCTAATAAATATCGGATGATTCAGGTAATGCTGTCACAGATTGTCTTCCACAGAGCAAGAATTATTTGGGATAGGATGCTCTTGGAGGGACCAGGAAATGGAGAAGTTAAAAGGGATGTATATGAGAGTGACCAAGAATATGAAAAGGGACAGATGGGGGATGATGATTAGTAAACATTCTGGAGTGGGCTGTGGGGAAAGGAAGGCAAGTATCTTTCTTTAGGATGTATATACTAAGACCTGCAGTGTTGCTTTCAACCCCTCCCTGCCCTCCCTACCTCTATGCGAACCATTGCAAAGTAGGTTTCTGCACATCCATTAGCCCATATATTCTACTTGGCTTTGAATCTCTCTAAATGCCTTATGAGCAGATGGGAGTCTTTCTATTGCCTTGGCTCAGTGTCTCACATTGTGTGCAGAAGGTGATTTGGTAGGGATTGGGGTTCAGTAGGTACAAGGTTCTTCTGAGACCAACCTCACTGTCCAAGGCCCAGCACTTCTGATATTCTAGGGAGTTCAGGTCACACATTTTACTAAAGTTGATCACTTTTACCAACAAAAGTAGTTTTGTTGTTGTTTTCTGCGCATAGATTTGCAAATACTCAAAAAATATAAGACACTATATAAAAATTTGAGGAAAAAAGAGAATTTGAGGAGCAGCTGGAGGGGGGGGGGCCGGGGGATGCTTGCATCGTCGCCCTGGTGATGAGGCAAGCATTCCGCACCTGGCCATGGAGGACCTCTGGCCAGGGAGGGCAGTTGTGGGCCAGGAGGCTGGCAGGGGAGGCCTGTTGGGGGCCATGAGGCCAGCAGGGAAGGGCAATTGGGGGCAATCAGGCCAGCGGGGGGGGGGGGCAGTTGGGGTCAAGCAGGCTGGCAGGCAGAGTGGTTAGGGGCGATTGTGCAGGCTGGCAGGGGCCAGTGGTCCCAGATTGTGAGAGGAATGTCCAACTGCTGAGTTAGGCCTGATCCCACTGGGAAATCCCCTGGCAGTTGGACATCCCCCAAGGGGTCCCAGATTGGAGAGGGTGCAGGCTGGGCTGAGAGACACTCCACCCCCACCCCCCCCAATGTATGAATTTCATGCACCAGGCCATTAGTCTATATATATATAAAAGGCTAAGCGATGTCCGACCATCCGACCAGCCAGTGGGTATGCATGCACTAACCACCAGGGGTCAGACGTTCAACACAGGAGCTGCCGATCTGCGGTGACTTGGCAGCAGCGGTTCTCGGGTTATGTACCCCAGAACCAGAGAGGAGGGAGCCCGATTCCAGGGTGCATCACCCAAGAACCGCCCTCTCGCAGTCCAGGACCCCTTGGGGGAATGTCAGAGAGCTGGTTTCGGCCAGATCCCGGTAGGCCAGGCCAAGGGACCCACATGCCGGAGGGACCCTGTTTACTCCACAGATGCCCTTCGAGCCACAGTGCCACCCCAGATGCAGCCGGCCAGGGAGGGACTGTGAGAGGTTGGCTCCAGGGTGTGTCCAGCCTGTCATGCCCAGTCCCGCCCTACCAGCCACCTTCTAATTAATTTCCTTTCAATGTTCATGAATCGGTTCACCGGGGCACTAGTTATTTTATAAAACTGAAAGCACAGCCCAGCCAGTGTTGTTCAGTGGGTTGAATGGCATACTATGCACCAAAAGGTCCCCGGTTCTATTCCTGATCAGGGCACATGCCTCTGTTGTCGGCTTGATAACCAGTAAGTAGTGTGCAGGAGGCAGCTGATCAATGTTTCTCATCTATGTTTCTCTCTCTCTCTCCTCCCTTACTCTCTTTCTAAGAAAAGTCAATAAAAACATTTTTTTCTAAAAAATGAAAGCACGACTCTCATTTGCATCATATTTGAACTTTTTCGATTGTTTTTAAAACTAAATATGGCTGCAGGTTACACATTGCAGTGAGAGTCAGCCTGCTTTACAACGATTTTCTCTGTTGTCTGAATGGAGGCCAAGGGTGAAGCTGAAACCCTAAAAAGGAGAGATGCAGATGGTCTGAGTTGTTTGTTGGGGGCAGTATTTGAGCTCTTAGATCAAGCTTTGCTGTTGTATGTAAGAGCCACTTCTCAACTTTTTAGCTGCACGGGTCAATAAATTCCCTTTATTTATTTATTTTTTTAGCCATTTTGAACTGAATTGTTTTTTGGGTAACTTAGTAACACATTGTGCTAACTGAGATATAAACTCTAAAAATATATTCATCTTTGGCTCCTATATTATTGCAAGAGTTAGATGATTTATCAGCTCCTTCCCCCACCATATTTTAAACTCTGGGCATTATTTTGGTCAAAACACTGAAACCAATTAAATGGTCTGGCTTATTCAAAATAATAAAAGAATGGGAAGAAGAAAAATAATATAAAGAAGAAGTAGAAAGCTGTATTATCTCACAAAGCCAGGAAGTGGAGAACCTAGAAATACCACAGAAGCTGGCCTCTCAGCGTAAATATCTTTCCCTTTTCCCTGAGTACCTCTCTTCAGTGGACTGGAACTGTGGCCGAGGCAGTGCTCAGCTCATGTCCTCAAACCAAATCAGGAGGAGCACTTCTCAGGCCCAGCTCTGGTGTGGAGAACCCAGGGAACGAATTCTGATTCCTTGGCTTGGGTCATGTTCTCCTCACCCCTTGGACTAGCCTCTGTGCCCAGGAGAGGAGGAGCTATGATTGCCCAACCTGGACACCCATCCACCTCCATGACCATGGTTGGTCCAGGTCTGTTCCCAGATGAAGGAGTCACAGCAGAGACATTTCCACAGATAATTAGCGTGAGTACATTAAAGGTAAATCCTGATAGGCAATTGGAGCCTGAAAAGAAATGTCAGCGAACTCTTAGATTTTCAGACTCCATCCCCCTTGGGTCTCTGGTGTTTCTTGCTAAAATATGAGTAGGATTTAGGACAAAGTGAGGTACTATATGATACACCATTTAGTGAGGAAAAACAAGATGCAGATGAGTAATATGAAATGCATGATTTGTCTCATACATGTAACGTTTAAGGTAGGTTTTGGCCAGAAGCTAATACTGGACCCCCTCTTGCCCCATGACATACTCCCTGACATGCTGGTTATTTTCAGAGATTGCAGGCCCACCTCTGAAATGCTTTGCAGACTTTCATGTTCCTAGAGTTTTTCTGGGATGATGTTTTTGGATGGCATCTTGTCTGTCCCTCCCTGCTGGATGAGTCCTAGTCCTCCGCTGGCATAAGACTAGATGGCATTTTGAGTCAAGCTGTCTCTTGGAAGCTAAAACCATCATGAGAGGCTGGGTTGACACCTGGCATTCAGCTGAGTGGGAGGATGAGGAACAGCGTGCCAGCTGCTGAAGAGAGTGTTTGTAAAGCACATGAAAGAGAGAAGAAAAATTGTGAAAATTGTCTGTGTGCATGTACGTGTGTGTGTGAGAGAGAGACTGGGTGTGTCCATATAACATTCAATTTATTTATTATAAATATTTTATTCTTTAATAACAGATGTTTGTGTTCTGAATGCTTCTAGACCTGGGCTGTTTTCCTTGAGATCATTTTCCCATCTGATCCCAGAGAAGACACTAATGGTATGGGAGCCCCAAACTTTCTATAGATGGTGTGGGACCCTGTTGGACTAGGACAGTGGTCGGCAAACTCATTAGTCAACAGAGCCAAATATCAACAGGACAACGATTGAAATTTCTTTTTAGAGCCACATTTTTTAAACTTAAACTTCTTCTAACACCACTTCTTCAAAATAGACTTGCCCAGACCGTGGTATTTTGTGGAAGAGCCACACTCAAGGGGCCAAAGAGCTGCATGTGGCTCACGAGCTGCAGTTTGCCGACCACGGGACTAGGAGATGGAGTGGGTGGCCTCTCCTCTCCTCTCCGTCTCTCAGGCCCTTTAACACCTGTTGTCGCTTGTATTACCTCCTGTGCCCAGGAGCACTCATTGTCTCTCTCTCATTTGTGTACTTCAGGCGGGCAATTTAAGCTGTTCTGTGGGTTGAGCCCAGTGAATTGTCCATCCCAGGTTCACTTTAGCTACCAGCCCTAAAAACAGACATTATTTATTGAGCTCCTATTATGTATGTGGTCTATCGAGTCAGACATCTTGACATTAAATACTGGCCCTTCCAGCTACTAACTTGGATATGTCACTTCAATGCTACAGGCTCCAGAGTTCTCACCTGGGGAAATGGAGCTAAAAAGTAGTACCCAGGCCAATAGAGACGTTCGGAGTCATTAGTGAGCTAATAGAAGGAAAGGGCCTAGAACAGCTCCTCACATGCAGTAAGCACTCACAATGTCAGCTATTGAGATTATCCTCAGAACCTTCTTGTGAAGGGGGTATATTATCTGCATTTTAGAAATGAGGAAACTGAGTGTCAGGGAACAAAACAATAACTGGCTCTGGGTCACAGATTCTGAGGGATGGAGCCAGAATTTGTACTCTTCCCTCCAAATGGCCAAGTTAAAGGGGCACTTCCTTACCAAGTTCATGAGCATCTGAGAGGGCATTTTCTTATCTATAAGACTGAGTAAATTAGGTAATGTCTCAGAACCGTTTCCTCATTTATATGAAGTGGATTAATAGTACTCCTACATAATAGTTATTATGATGGTGAAATGAGATAATGTAGTGGAAGTAGTAAATATTCATTCCTTTTTAGCCTCCTCTTTTACTTCTTATTGGACGCAGAACAAAACATGATGGAAGAGGTAGATTTCCTATGTAAGAATATATTCACCCATGATAAATTCCTTTTGGCTTATTTCATGCTGTAGATCATCTGCATTTCTACTCTCCTCATGATGATGGGAAATGAGCAGCTAATTATTCATTATCTTCTTATCCAAACTGTCTCTTTTCTTCCTTGGAAGGACATGAGATGTGTGAGCAGTAGGTGGTACAGGGCAATGACAAGCATTGGGCAGGGATTCAGAACATTGGCACCCCAGACTAGCTCTGCTGTCCTCCAACATGTGATGACCTTGTCAATCAGTGAATGTCAGTGGGATCTCATTTCCTCATTTTAAAATGCAGGCACTGATGTGTCCTCTGATGACCTCACAGGAAGAACACATGAAAGAATGAGGGTAAAAAATAAAATTGAAATGAGCAACATGCTGTAAAAACCCAGAGATTTTGACTGATGTCAGATCCAACTTGATCACTTTTCTAGGGGATTTATGACAGTCTCCACATGTTACCAGCAAGGCACCATGAGCTGGATTTGGCATCTACATGCCAAAGTTCAAATTTTAGTTCGAGGACCTTAGCAAGTCACATTCTTTTCTGAGCTTACATTTCCTTGTCTGTGAAATGGGAGTTATCATCCCTGCTCTGCCTACCAAAATATTTGTCGTGAGCATCAGGTGAGGTAATGTATGTGAAAGAGTTTTACAAGCTGTGTGACATCATGTAAACTGTACAGCACCCCAAACAGGTAGCCATCCTATGAATCTCTGTTATGTGAACAAGAAGGCCTCTGGTTTTTCTTCCCACTCTGAGGACTTTACAGACTCAGCCCGGTTCTCTATTTTCCCAGTCTCTCCATTCCTTCCATTCCAAGCTTAGAGATGGCACACAATCCCTCTAGCTTGTTTGTGTTGCGTGGGTGTCCACAGGCAAGTTTACTGGTAACATCCAAACTGATCTGGGGGCTGGTATTCTCAGACCATGGATGGTCAGCCAGGCATAGTCAGAGGTGAACAAAGCAAGGAAGTCTTGGGATAATGGCAGCCTTATTCCTAGGCTGCAGAGTAAGGGTTTCTGCTCAGGCGTAATAGTCAATATATTTAAGAGCCTGTAGGATGGGAATATCAGGTAAAAACACTCTGGTGATGGAGCAGTCACTGGAGACCCTTTCAGTATTAGGAGAAACCTCTTTGGTTGCTAGGTGGTGTGGAGGTCTTGGTCATTGGAGGTGGACCAAGCACCTTATGCGATAGTGGAGCACTTGGGAGGCTGGGAGCAAAGGATATTTACCAACCAATTTGCAAATCTTTCAGTACTGTCAGTGTATAACTATTTTAGTACTGCCTTAGCTCAGACCATAAGACTTGCTTCATCCTTAAGCATAACAAAGATGAATCTTTTTTTTTTTTTTGGTTAATTTTCACCCGAGGATACTTTTTTCCCATCGAATTTTAGAAAATTGAAGAGGGGGGGAAAGAGGAAAGAAAAACATCGATGTGAAAGAGACACATCGATTGCTTGCCTCCACACATGCCCTGATTGGGGCCAGGATCGAACCTGCAACACAAGTACAGGTCCTTGACTGGGAATCGAATGCATGACCCTCCTGTGCATGGGCCAACGCTGTAGCCAGTGAGCTGGCCAGCCAGGTCACAAACATGAATCTTATCTTTAGCGTCTCTAAGGAGTTGGGCAATGTGCCTAGAGCTGCCTCCTCTTTCTATTCCTCCTCCTTCATTTTACCTACTCTCCCCTCCTTCTTCTCCTCCACCACACTCCCTCCTCTTCCCGTTCCTTGCTACTTTTAACACAGTATGAACGAAAAACACAAACATATGAAAAAAGGATGGATGCATCCCTGTACATTTGGAACCCTGGTCAGACTTTGGCCTTTCTCCCTTCTAAGTCATTATATTGAGTTCATTTAATTCTCTCTTTAGCCTTTAAAAAACACCCTGTTTATAATTCAGCCATAGGGTTATGTAAACAGTTGATTCAAACAGGAACAAGACCCCTCCTTTCCTTCCACAGCCTTCCTCTTAGGGCAAGACTTGAAGGTTTTCTTTCTAGGGAGGAATTTGTAGCTGCCACAAAGAATAATAGGGGAACCGAAGAGATAATTAATTAGGTCTGCTGTCAAGGCCAGGATGCAATAAAGAACGTTTATAGAAAATTTTCAAATGCATTTATATGAAAAAAAGGTGAATTTAAAATGATTTTTGGTAATACAAAGAGTGCTGTTTGTTGTTGGTTCTGCCCCCACCACCACTCCCCCACTCCAGCAAGATGAAAGTATCTGAATTGAGATTTAAAAGACCACCTAAGGAAATTCCAGGGAGGTGGTACCTGACCAATCTGAATCCCTGCTATACCAGTTGCTAGCTATGTGAACTGGGCAAATAATTTCTATATATACATTGAGAGAGAGAGAGAGAGAGAGTGAGAGAGAGAGAGAGAGAGAGAGGAGAGAGAGAGGAGAAGAAGGAGGAGGAAGAGGAGGAGGAGGAGGAGGAAGAGGAGGAGGAGGGGGAGAGGGAGGAGAAGAGAGATTATGAGATTTTAGAGGCTGGGCAATTCCAAGGGCAGGAGAAGATTGATGTCCCAGCTCAAGCAAGCAAGCAGGAAGGAAAAGGGGGCAAACCCCTTCTTACACCTTTTATTCCATTCAGGCCCTCAAGGGATTGGGTGATACGCACTCACAATGGAGAGGGAAATTTATTTCACTGAGTTCACTAATTTAAATGCTAATCTCATCCAGAAACACTTTCCCAGACACACCCAGAAATATTGTGTTTGAGCACCCCATGGCACAGTCAAGTTGGCATAAATAATCATCACAGTGTTTGTTATATTTTATATTTTTGAATTCTTTATTGTTGCAGAGACAATGCTATGTGTTCATATAAACCATGTTTTGTTTCTCTCTTCAGCACATAGCTAAACTTTAATATCCATTTTTTCTTATACTTTTGTCATATACAACTAAGTTCTCCCAATGAAATAAAAACAGAAGTAATATGACACCTCCTGGCCAAGGTGCTTAAGAGAGGGGTCCATGCCCATCTGATTGCTTGTGAACCTGACACTCATGTGGAAGGGGCATGTCCTCTGAATGACTACAAGCAGGAGAGCACCTCTCCAACTCCATCCTGTTTTGAACTGTAGCACAAATCCTATCTAATAAAAGAGTAATATGCAAATTGACTGTACCTTTGCTACACCAACAAGCCACGCTCACCAGCCAACCAGGAGCAAGTATGCAAATTAACCCAACCAAGATGGCCACGGCCACAGAGAGAGCAGGAGGCTTGGGTTTCCCTGGCAATGGAGGAGCCTGCTTTGGCCACTGCTTAAGGCTACAAAGTTTCAATTATAGAAGATAAATAAATCCCAGATACCAGGGCCTCTGCTTGGGTCACCAGGGGTGTGGCCAGCCTGCCAACCACCACAGGCCTCTCACCCAGGCTGCCCTACACCCCAAGAGAACCCCCACCCTGATCCAGGACACCCTTCAGAGCAAACCAGCCAGCCCCCACCCATGCACCAGGCCTTTATCGTATCTAATCCTCCTATCTAATAAAAGAGTAATATGCAAATTGAACATCACTCCAACACACAAGATGGCTGCCCCCATGTGGTCAAAGATGACTGCTCCCATGTGGACACAAGATGGCCGCCACAAGATGGCCAGCAGGGGAGGGCAGTTGGGAGGGACCAGGACTGCAAGTGAGGGCAGTTGGGGGCAATCAATCCTGCAGGGGAGGGCATTTAGGGGCAAACAGGCTGGCAGGGGAGCAGTTAGGCATCAATCAGGCTGGCAGGGGAGTGGTTAGGGGGTGATCAGGCTGGCAGGGGAGTGGTTAGGGGGTGATCAGGCTGGCAGGCAGAAGTGGTTAGGGACAATCAGGATGGCAGGCAGGTGAGCAGTTGGGAGCCAGCAGTCCTGGATTGTGAGATCGGGCCTAATCGGGCAGTAGGACATCCCTCAATAGGTCCCAGATTTGCACTGGGCCTCTAGTAAGAAATAAACCATTATTGTGTTTTCCACTGAGATTTGGAAAGGTTAATTGTTATAGCATTTAGTGCACGCTGGCTAATATAAAGCAAGTCACTTTGCTTAAAAGGCATGTGTAAAATGATAAAGGCTGTTTTTGCCCCCTGCCGGCCTAGTCGCCCCATGCAGCCTGCTATTCGGTTGTTACTATGAGGGCATTGTGACCAATTTGCTAATTACCCTTTTATTAGTATAGATAATATAACTGAAAGTTTTGGGTACATGGGAGTCCTTGAGAAAAAAAAAACTTATTTTTGAGCTGTTTTATTCCTCTTGGGGATTTAAACCTTTGGTGGTTAGAATTTTAAACTCTTCATTAGATTACATATGGACTCTTCTCAGGTGAGTGTCTGATTCTCTTTAACCTTCTCTCTTCTCTCATTCCACCTTTTTGTATTCTTTTCTTAGGAGGCTCTTCCTTTTCTGTGTGACCCTGATTCCCTGCTGCTGCAGTCTTGACTATCCCTATTTATGTTTCCTTGTGTACTTTCTCCTCAAGAGGCAACATCCCATCAACCAAAGCATAGCCTTAAAATCCTTGAAAACTCTACCTCAACCTTCTTTCAAACATGACTAACTCCTTGGGTCATTTTATTCACACCCTGCTGAGGCCAATATGACTATGATGGGAAACCAACAGAGGGCTATCAGAGCACTGGAGTTCCTGGCCCTTGAGATGCAGAGTCTGGATTTATAGACTGATTCTCTGTTTCTTGTAGATTCAGTGGATCAGGAATTCAGACAAGGCACAAACTGTTCTGCTCCTATGAGAGACTCAGGCTGGAGGCTGGACTCACCCGAAGGCTTATTCTCTCACGTGTCCAGTGGTTGATACTGGTTATTGACTTGAGGCCTCGGTTCTTCTCCATATGGGCCTCACCAAATGGTCTCTCCACATAGGCTTGGTTGGACTTCCTCACAGCATGGTGTCTGGGTTCCAAACACAACAATCTTGAGAGAGATAGCCTTTCATAACTTAGCCTTGGAAGTCACACAGTGTCACGTCCACTGCATTGTGTTCAAATTAGTCACAAAGCCTTGACCAATTTCAAGAGAGAAAAAATGGAATTCACTTCTTAATGAGGAGTGAAAAGGTTCTGGAAGAGGATGTAGGACTGAAATATTACAGTGACCATTTTTGGAAATTATGATCTTCCACAATTATAAGCTCTGAAGTTCCTGGAATGGGAAAGATCATCACATGCTTGCAACTTCTGGATTGACTGCTAACTAAAGTGGTCTGGCTCTGGGGTTGATGGTTTGAGTTTATGAGCTATGGTGAGGGCTGAGTGTGGCCCTGTCCTTTTAGGGATTCTCCCAATTGTTTTTTGTTTTGTTTTTTTTCTGGAAAATAGTACAAACCTACAGTAGAGAATATTTCACATGTTCCTTGCCTTGCTCCAAGCTGCAAACCTTCCACAATAAATTCTGTTGTTAAAAGTTAAAAGATTCAACTGAGCACATTGTCTGCCTTTTTGATGAAAGTGTATTTGATCCCCCCACTCCCAAATTTGAATTTCAAGGTCTGCCAAACTGATGACATGCACCACCAGGACCTCATATAGGAAAGGAGCCTAGACTGGGGACCTGAATTATCATCTCAGGTTAGAAAAGCAATCATTCTCTTTGCAAGAGAAATGCTTATAAGAAATGTTTATCTCTGTCCATTTACATGCTCAGATTTCTACCCAGAAATATTCCACAGAAATATTTTATCATGGGGACAATGATATACATTTTATTTTTCTCTGCCACAAGAGAGTAAAGGATTTTGTACTAGGGCCCAGTTGTATTTTATTGTCTTTGGTATTTAAACTACTAAAGATTAGGAACTAAAATGAATTTATAGTGGACGTGAATGAGTTACTTCACTCTTTATGTCTTGTTCTTAAGTCAGCTTCCTCTGGTTTCACTCCATCTGCAGAGAAATCAGAAAATTTAATGTAGCCGTTGTTGTTGCGGTGGCACACCATAGGGGTGTGTGAGATGAGGAGGTACTCTCCGTTTCTTGGGGTTTTATGCGTTGGCTAGAATATTGAGTTGTGGCTTTCTGTCTTCAATCCATTGTTATTACCATTGTTATGTTTACTGTCCAGTCTGAATGATGAACAGCTATCCAAGGGAAGCTCTTTCCAACACAAGGCAGGAGTTAAGAGGGTGAGTGGAAACCCAAGAGACCTCTTAGGGAATAAGTTCAGAGCTCTGTACTATCACTTTTGCTCCAACCTCTTATTCAAGTAATTCTTATTGCCAAGACCAGAGTCAAAGGCAGGGAAGTACATTCTTACCACAGAGGGCCTGTCACATGGTTCTGGATGTAGTTGTGACTTTTTACAAGGATCCTTTATAGGTAGTGATGTGTACGTACTTTTATCAGGAGGAACATAGCACCCCATCGTCTCTTTTGGTTGTTAGTGGCCATCTTGATTCTTTCCTTTATTTACCAGTTTCAAGACTAATGTCTTGGTTCCCCAGCAAGCCCCAAAGATGGCGTTGAGTATCTTATGAAATCACAGATTTTAATATATATGAAGTGTTTTAATTCCTTGGCATCATAGTATTCATATCAATGCACTGCACTAATTGACCCATTTTAATCAGTGGAAGCTCTTTGCGATGATCTTGATTTTCTAACTTGATTCTCATAGCCTTTGACAAGGTCCTTGCTTTCAGGTGTGATAAGACATTCCAGGGTCATCTTGTACATTTTCTGCCTATGTTTTTATTGTTGTTCTGAAGGTTCCTAGGTAACTCAGCTACCTTTGGGTGCAAACTTGAATCCTATATAATAAAAGGAATATGCTAATTGTAAGGACTGACTGCATAACAACCGGATCACAGATCTGCAGGAGGGTGGGGCAGCAAACTGCAAGTGGGCAGTGGAGAGCTGTGGGAGGCAGAGAGCTACAGGAGGGGGCAGGGCAGCAAGCTAGGGGGGGGTGAGGGGAGCTACAGAAGGGCGGGGCAGTGGGCTGAGAGCTACAGAAGGGTGGCAGAGAGCTACTGGTGCACGGATTAGTGCGCAGGGCTACTAGTGTAAACATAAGACTCTTTGAAATAGTATTTATGCTAATCTATTGAGAGGTATGCAAGGGGATTAAATGAGGAAATGAGCATTGACTATGGATAGGATTGTATTTGTTGACTGGGCTACAAAGAAGAAAGTGGGAGATCATTACTGAGGTCTGAGTTTCAGGACCCTGACATTCCTATTTACCCCTTTGTTGGTCTGATTGCCCACAGATCCATGACCCAATGTTCTGTAGGAGCTTTTGGCCAGGCCAGTAAATTTGTGTAACAGTAATGAATGAGCATAATGGATTCATCTGAGGGCAAGACCTCTTCTGGACAATAAAACATAGCCTCTATGCCCTGAGGCACAGCTTTATTTTGGAGTTATCTGCTCATTCAGATAACCACTTACAGATCAGCCCTTCAGTCTTGGGTTTTGAACAGCTGGTAGCAATTTTCCTGCACTAAATGACTGCTAATTATCCTATACACCATACTTAATTCATGCCTTGTTGGCAGAGTTGCAAGTTCACCTACTCATTGTAATTACTCCTTACCCTCGTGTTTTTATTGCCCCCCATTGCCTCTTATCCCACCTTGCATGTTGAGCACCACAAGATAGGGAGTTAGGTACAATTGAACAGAAGTTTCATAGCACTAGCAAGTCTCGGTGAAACAGGAGATGAACTCTATTCTCTGCAACAGGCCACCTAGAGATGAGAAAATGAAAGCTCTAAGGAGAAATTGTCATCTCAGCATCACAATGATCTAGAAGGCATCATAACCAGTAAGCTGACACCCTACTAGTACCAATTTTTCCACTGTTAGTAGAAATCTAGTAGCAATTCTTCCACTTTGGCCATGTGCCTTTTATTGTGCATTCAACTTAATATCTTAGTCTCAGTTTGTTTTTAACCTCTAGAATGGAGATAATAGTTTTTGCCCTGTCCACCTCACAGGCTAAAGTGAGATAATGTAATTAATGGAATAAACTATGAAGTCCTATTAAGTATTAATGTTTGTAATTTAAGTTTCATGAAATATTACTATATCCTCACAGTAAATGCTAAGAGAAAGAAACTCTTCCAGGCTATATGAATAGTAATCTGTGATTTCTAAAGACTCTTTTCACACAGACATTATATCTAAAGATATCATTCTACTGAGCCCTCATAACAAATGATTGGACAACTGAAATTATGGGTTAAATTGTATCCACGAAAGGGTATGTTAAAATTCTAACCCCCAGTACCTCAGAATGTGAACTTATTTTGAAATAGGGTTGTTGCAGGTATACTTAGTTCAGATGAGATCATACTGGAGTAGGTAAACCCTTAATCCAATTTGACTGGAGTCCTTATAAGAAGAGGAGAAAGGAACACACAGAGGCAGAGGCAGAGATTAGAGTGATGCAGCTACAAGCCAAGGAATGCCAAGAATGGACAGCCACCATCAGAAGCAATGAATAGGCAAGGAAGCATTCTCCACTCCAGATGTCAGAGGGGACGTGGCCCTGCTCGCACCCTGATATTGACTTCTATCCTCCAGAAATATGAGAGAATAAATTTTTGTTGCTTTAATCTACCTAGTTTGTGGTGCATTTTTATGAAAGCCTTAGAAGACTAAATAGATTCCCCATATTTCTGACCAGTATGTTGCGGTTCAAAAAAATTTAATGGGCAAATATTTGCCAAGAGCTCACTATGTGCAAGGTAGTCTTCTAGGCCCTGTGTGAACAGCTTTAAACAGAATAAAGTTAAAGTCATGCTCTAGAGTACACAACTTCTTAAAGACAAATAATCTAATGAGACCTATGGTGTGATGCTTATATACCTGTGAATGAGCCTGGATATTTTTTGCTATTCTCTAGGGCAGTGGTTGGCAAACTCATTAGTCAACAGAGCCAAATATCAACAGTACAACAACTGAAGTTTCTTTTGAGAGCCAAAAACTGACTTCTGCGCATGAGCCACGAAGTTTCAATCACACTGTACATGTGCGCCCACACGTGGTATTTTGTGGAAGAGCCCCACTCAAGGGGCCAAAGAGCCACATGTGGCTCGCAAGCTGCAGTTTGCCGACCACTGCTCTAGGGTAACCCAGGAGCCTATATCCTTACTGCAAAATTTGTATTTCCCTACTGACCCATTACATGCATTATCCTCTCTATACCAGAGGATGGGCGCCATTCTTTCTTTTCTTGACCCTGAAGTTGAGATAAAATAATCTAATGCACAGATAGCTGCTTGTGACCAGGCATTTCTGAACAAAGGGAGCAAAAGGGGAACTCTAGATCTCCATAACATTTCTAGTTGTGGAACTAGGTATTTCAAACCTGAGGAAGTTTTGAGAGTGATTAAGGGACTCGTGCAGAAAAGTTCCTCTGGAGCACCTGAATTTACTCTTCCAGATGTGGAGAAGGGAAGAGGGTAGAATATTACCTGACTGTAGTCCTGCCAGGGAGAAAACAAAAACTGGCCCCTTAGCTCCCTCATACTGGGGCTCAGGAACTCTGTTCTTTCATCACTTAAAAGGAAGAAAGGTAAGATAAGTGGTGTAACAGGAACCCTACTCCATAAATAAAACCAGCCATGGCAATAGCCTTGAGAGACTTATTTCAAGATCTCCTTTCTCTCCCACCTTGTCATTTTAATGGGGTCGGCAGTTTGAGATTCATTGTAATGGAAACCAGAAGACAATCTCCAAAAGCAAAAGGCTACAATGGAGGCCCAGCAGCCTTCGTGTCCAAATGTATCAGCTCTGTCCTCAGCAAATGGCAATGTTGCCTGACGGGCAATTACTGCTGTTCCTAATTGCTTCCATCAAAACCGGCTGTTTGAAATACCTAGAGCCCCATACCAATCCGTGCCTCAGCCAACACTGTTTTCTTGGCTTTGGTTAATGCTTTATTTTTGGCACACTGGTCTCTGTCTGGCAATGGAGTTGATTTTGACCCATTAAACTTTCTGAAGACCCTCTCTGATCAAAGCCAGAAGATGATCTAATTAGGTTCTCTTATAAGTGGAAGACTGGCAAAGCAAAGTGTCTCCTGTTCAGCTTGTCAGTACAAGGGGATAAGATGAAAGCTCTACTTAGGACTCTGCCCAGAGATATACAGTCCATGGTAGAGCTGCCTGATAGTGGCATTTTCTTGAGTGCATGTAGAAATGGGTATTTGTGTGGGAAACTGTGAGCGCCCATGAGAAAGAATGAATGGGTTTACATTTTAAAGTGTGGAAGTTCTGATAGCTTGCTAGAGAAAGCATGATTATTTTTCTTACCCTGAAATGTTTCCAGTGTGATTAAGTTATGGAACTCTTAATATTTTCCTCTCTGAGTAGCCCAGCTCAGTAAAGGCCACAACCACACAGATAATTAGGAGTCATCTGTGGGGTTTCCATGTCCCTTATCCCCTGTTACTTTGACTCCTTTCTTTATCTCCCCTGTTAGCAATGTATCTCAGTTCCCACCATCATGTACCTGCACTAGGATAATAGCTTTCTAATTGTTCTCACTGCTTCCTCTCTTGACTTTCTCCAATTAATTCTCCACAAGGCTACAGGAATGCACTTTTTAAAATGTTCATTCCACAGAAGACTACCCATTATGATTCTATTTAGGACATTATAGAAAAGGCAAAAGAAGAAGAAAATAAATAGAAACAGTATTTTCCAGGGCCCATGTCTAGGGGTGGGGATTAACTGCAAAGGAGCAAAAAGGGAAGTTTTGGGGGTTGATGGAAATGTTCAATATCTTGATTGTGATATTGGTTATATGAATGTACACATTGTGAAAACTCATCTGTCCGTATACTTAAAAGGAGTGAATTTTATTCTATGTGTAGAAGCCACAGTAAATCTGACTTTTTAAAAAATGTTCAAAAATGTAAGAGCTCCAATCTTAGGGCTTGTCTTTATTTGGCGGATGCAGCGCTCTGCCCTTTGTGAATAGCCCTATCCCTACGGATTTCATCAAAAAACAATCAATGGCAATCGTTTAACATCCCAGTTGCCTAACGTGGCACTATCAGTTGAGGCTTAATAAGAAATCAACAGCCAAAAACTTTAAAGAAAAAATTGGGAAATCAGATGTCTATAGGAGAACTTGCAAAGCTGTGGCATATCCTTGGGAATCTAGAAGGCCACATAGAATTCAGGTCAGAGCACATACTCAGGAAATACATGAGAAGAGCCTAATTACAACTCTGACTGACCTTGAGAATCTGCATAATCAGAAAGTGAAGGCTAAGGCAGAGTCAAGTACCTGTTGGAGTGTTGAAATCATGCCCCAGCAAACACAGAGAACCTCTTGGTGAAAGATGTTAAATATATTGGGTCAAGATTTCTAAAGAAATACCTGTCTAATCATTAAATACTAAGCTAACCAAACAGAGATTTCAGTAGTTCCACACAAGAAAGAATATAGGCTTCATAGAATTAATACTGGAAAGTTACCAAACAGATCTTAAATGAAAAGCCTAAACTTCCACTTAAAGAAACTAGAAAAAGAAAAGCAAACTAAATCCAAAACCAGCAGATAGAAGAAAATAATTCAGATGAAAGTGGAAGTCAATGAAAAAATAATTAGAAAAACTGTAGAGAAAATCCATAAAACCAAAACTTGCTTCTTTGAAAAGATCAATAAAATTGACCATCTTTTAGCCTGACTTATTAAGAAAAATAAAAGAGATTCAAATTTTTAACTCAGAAAATAAAGAGGGAGGACATAACTACTGAACTAAAAGAAATAAGTGTTATGAACAATTGTATGCCAATTAATTAGATAATATAGATGAAATGGACAATTTTCTAGAAAGAGACAAACCACCAAAACTGACTTATGAAGAAATAGACAACCAGAATAGATTTACAAGAAGTAAACAGAATGAATTATTAATAAAAAATGTTTCCATAAAGAAAAGCCCAGGCCCAAATGGCTTCACTGTTGAATTCCACCAGATGTCTAAAAAAGAATACCAATCATATGCAAACTCTTCCCAAAAATAGAAGAGGAGAGAATACTAGCCAATATATTCTAGGAGGCCAGTATTACTCTGACACCAAAAACCAGACAAAGACATAACAAAAAAACCATGGATGAATATCCCTTGTGAATTTAAATGCAGAACTCCTAAACAAAATACTAGCAAACTGAATCTAGTAACATATTTAAAGTATTATACACCATGACAAAGTGGAATTTATCTCAAGAATGCAAAGTTGGCTTAACATATGAAAATTAATCAGTATAACCCATCATATTAATATAATATATAACAGAAAACATGCGATATAATATCATTGACTTGGAAAGGAATTGACAAAATACTACAACCTTTCATAATAAAAACACCGAACAAAATAGGAATCAAAGGAAACTTCGTCAATCTGATAAAGGAGATCTAGTAAATACATACTTCTAACATCATACTTAATAGTGAAGAACTTGAAACTTTACCTCTAATGTCAACATAAGAAAAAGATGTCCACCTTTTCATTTCTATTCAACACTGTTTTAGAGATTCTGGCTAGGGCATTTAGGCAAAAGAGGACACACACACATGTCCTATTAGAAGTAATAAATGAATTTAGGAAGGTTGCAGATGTGAGATGAATACAGGGTGGGGCAAAAGTAGGTTTATTTTTGTTGTGAGTATGCAAAACAATTTATTCTTGTCTTATTTATTAATTATTGTATTATTTTCCATATAAACATCTGTAAACCTACTTTTGCCCCACCCCAACTAATATGAAAATCATTTGTACTTTAATATATTACTAATGAATTTCAAAATGAAAATTTTAAATGTCACTTTATTTGACATAGTACCAAAAATAATAAAATACTTAAAAATAATCTTAACAGCCCTAGCCGGTTTGGCTCAGTGGATAGAGCGCCAACCTGCAGACTGAAGGATCCCAGGTTCAATTCCGGTCAAGGGCACATGTCTGGGTTGCAGGCTCGATGCCCAGTGGCGGGTGGGCAGGAGGTAGCTGATCAATGATTCTCTCTCATCATTGATGTTTCTAACTCTTTTTCCCTCTTCCTTCCTCTCTGAAATCAATAAAAATATATTTTAAAAAATAATCTTAATAAAAAAAGTATGAAATACACACACTGAAAAGTATAAAACATTGTTGAAATAAATTAGACAAAAACAAATGTAAAATCATTCTATTTTTATGGTTTGGAAAACTTAAGATGGCAATACTCCTCAAACTGATCTAAAGATTCAACACTACCTCCATCAAAATTACAGCTGTTTTTTCCCCCCAGAAATTGACAAGTTAACCCTAAAAAATTTATGAAAGTACAGGAGAACTAACCAGAATAACCAAAACTATCTTGAAAAAGAACAAAATTTGGGAACTCACACTTCTTAATTATAAAATATACCACAAGTCTACAATAGACTGTGTGTAACTGTCATAGGATAGACATATAGGTAACAGAACAGAATTGAAAATCCATAAATAAACTCTCACATTTATGGTCAGCTTATTTTTGGCAAGTGTGCCAAGACCATTTAATGGTAAAAGACCAATCTTTTCAACAAATGGTGCTGGGATAACTAACTAGACATCCATATTCAAAAGATGAATTAGGACTCCTTGCTCATGACACATACAAAAATTAATTCAAGTGGATCATAAACCTAAATTCTTATAAGAAAATATAGGAGTAAAGCTTTGTGACTTTAGGTAAAGCAAATTCTTACCAGAAATAACATCAAAAGCACAATAGACAAAAGTAAAAATTGGTAAACTGGACTTCATCAAAATTAAAATATTTTGTGCGTCAAAAGACACCATAAAGAAAGTAAAAAGACAACCTCCATAATGGGAGTCAATATATGCAAATCATATATCTGATGAAAGGACTTGAACCTAGAAATTATAAAGAACTCTTCCAACTTAAAAATAAAGACAACCCAATTAAAATGGAACAAGTATTTGAATTGGATTTTTTTTTCCAAAAAAGATGTAAAAATGGCCAGCCAACATGTGGAAATATGCTAAACATCATTAAATGTTATGGAAATGTAAATCAGAATCATGAGATATCACTCGATACCCACTAACATGGCTAAAATAAAAAGACAGATAACAGGTGTGTGTGAGAATGTGGAAAAAGTGGACCATCATATTTTGCTGGTAGGATTATAAAATTGTACAGCCTCTTTGGAAAATGATTTTGCAATTCCTCAAAAAGTCAAACATAAATTACTATGACTCAATAATTCCATTTCTACTGTCATGCTCAAGAGAAATGAAAACATATGTCCACACAAAAACTTGTGTAAAAATATTTATACAGCATGTTTTTTAATAGCCAAAATGTGGAAACAACCCAAGTGTCCATCAAAAGATGAATGGATGCATAAAAGTGGTATATCCATACAATATAATATTCAACCATCAGAAGGAATGAAGTACAGCCCTGGCCCAGTAGCTTAGTTGGTTGGAGTGTCTTCCCGATATGCAGAGGTTGCATTTATGAATGCATAAATAAGTGGAACAACAACTTGATGTCTCTCGCTCATACTCACTCTCTCTTTCTCTCTTTTCCTCCTTCCTCTCTCTCTCTCTCTCTCAAATCAATTAAAAATGAAAAATAAAATGTTAAAAATGAATGAAGTATAGTTATGTGCCACATAATGTTTCAGTCAACAAGGCACCACATATAGGATGGTAGTTCCATAATTTACAATAGAGATAAAAAATTTCTACTGCCTAGTAATGCCATAACATCATAGCACAATGCAATAGTCACATTTGTGGTGATGCTGGTATAAACATACCTACTGCGCTGCCAGTCATATAAAAGTATAGCACGTTCAATTATGTGTAGTAGATAATGTTTGATAATGATAACAAATTACTATGGTACTGGTTTATGTATTTACTACATTTATACTTTTAATTGCTATTTTAGAGTGTACTCTTGCTATTAAAAAATATGTTTGCTGTATAAAAGTATGCCATCTTATACCAGCGGCAGCATCATATAACATCTTTACTGTGTCTCTTGGTTGCATCATTTTCTCTTACAATTGACTTAATCTCATATTTTTTGTTCATTGTGGCTCCTAAGCACACAAAATCCACTGCTAATGTTGTCAATAAGAGATCATGTTCAGTGACTGACCGGGAAACAAAATTAAAAGTGATCAAGGACTATGAAAGTAGAAAACCAGTGATGGTTATTGCTCTCTAGTCAGGCATGTCCCATTGCACCATAGCTAAGGGACCTTGAAGAACAAGAACTAAGTGACCGAAGCTGTTAAAGGATCTGCTACATTGAAGGCAGTGAGGCTCACACAAATTTAAGAAGGGCCTGTATGAGACATGGAGAAACTTCTAATGACCTGGATTGCAGACACAGAAGCTTATCCTTCTCAGCACCATGACGGTCATAACCAAAACAAAAAGTTCTGTGATGTTGAAAGAAAAGACTGGACCCAACTACAATGTTGAATTTACTCCTACCTCTGGGTGGTTTAAACAATTCAAGAATGATTATTCGTTACCTAATATGAAAGTGAGTGGTAAATTTGTGAGTGTTGATGTGAAGTCAGCTGGAGAATTTTTGGAAATTCTAGATAAGTTTGTTATGGAGGAAAATTACTTGACGGAGCAAATAATTCAGTATGGATGAAAACTCTGTGTTCTGGAAATGGATGCCTGAAAGGACTTTCATCCACAAGGTGGCCAAGTAAATGTTTCAAAGCTTTTAAGGGGAGGCTAACAGTCTCACTTAGGAGCAATGTTGCAGGCTACAAATTGAAAGCCTATGTGATCTGGTACAGTGAGAACCCCTGGCCCTCAAGCATATCAATAAGCACAGGTTGCTAGTGTACTACAGCAGTGATAAATGGTCCTGGCTTACCCAGCTCCTCCTCCAAGATGCCCTCCTGACTTACTACTCTAGCAGAATGGAGAAGCATTATTTGGAGATAACATTCCTTTCAAGATTTTGCTTTTTGTTGATAATGCTCCTGGACATCCTCCTTTTATTGGTGATCCTCATCCCAGTATCAGAGTGGTATTTCTCCTCCAAATACCACCAGGATCCAATCAATGTATCAAGAAGTTTTTGCAGTTTTTAAAGCCTTCTACCTGAAGAGGGCATTTGTCCAAGCTATTGCTGCAGCTGAGAAAGCTGCGGATGCAATTCTGGAAGGATAGCAGCATCTCTGACTGCAACTTTGCTTGGGCTAGGGTGATGTCACCAAAGAGTGTATCAGTGACATCCACAAGAACACACTCAAGAGGTTGATCCAAACCAACTCTGCATGGTTTGGATCAGTGAATAGAGCTTTGGCCTACAGACTTCAAGGGTCCTAGGTTCCATTCCAGTCAAGGGCATGTACCTTGGTTGTAGGCTTGTCCCTGGCCCAGGCCCTGATCGGGGTGCAGGCAGGGGCAACCAAAAGATGTGTTCCTCTCACATCAATGTTTCTCTCTGTCTTTCCCTCTCTTCCTAAAAATCAATGGAAAAATCTCCTTGAGTGAGGATTAACAACAAAATTAAACTTTAAATTAAAAAAGAGGCTTGTCCATGACTCCAAAGAGTTTGCCAAGGATGAGGGAGTTGCAAAAATCAACAAGGCTATGGTTGAGATGGCAAACAATTTTAACTTGGATGTGTATGAAGACGGTATTGAGGAGCTCATAGAAGTACTTTCTGAGGAAATGACTAATGAGGTATTGGAACTGGAACATGAATGCGTGACTGTAGAAGGGGCAAGAGAAAAGGAAACTAACAAAGAAAAACAGGACCGCAGTGGAGGGCTTAGCAGATGCTTTTGCAGACCTCAACAAGCTCCTTGAAAAGTTTAGGTGTTGGACTCCAACACCTAAACGTTTTCATTAATAGGAGGAATTACATGGTACATTATCTGTTTACAGGTTAATCTATGATGAAAAAAGAAACAAACCAAGCAAAACACCATGGACATATTTCCGAAAAGAATAACACTTCCTCAGAAGAGCCTCAGGCAGGACCTTTAGGAGGTGTTCCAGAAGAAGGCTGTTATCACAGGAGGTGACAGCTCCATGTGTGTTATCCCCCCGAAGCCCTTCCAGTGGGACGAGATGTGGAGGAGGAAAACAGTGATATTGATGGTCCTGATCCCGTGTAGGTCTAGGCCAATGTGTATGTTTGTGTTTTGGTTTTTAACCATAAAGGTTAAAAAGTTAAAGAAAAAATTTAAGAGAAAAAAAGTGTATAGAATTAGGTCATAAAGAAAGAAAATATTTTTGTACAGCTGTATGATGTGTTTTTATTGTAAGCTAATTGTTATTACAAGTCAAAAAGTTAAAGAAATTAAAGTTTATAAAGTAATGAAGTTAAAATGAACTAAGGTGAATTTATTATTAATGAGAAAATATTTATAGTAAGTTTAGTGTACCCTAAGTGCACAATGTTTATAAATAGTCCTATGTAGTAATATGTTAGGCCTTCACATTCATTCACTCACCACTCACTGACTCACCGAGAAACTTCCTGCAAGCTCCATTAAATGGAACTTTTAAACTTTCAAATTATATTTATTTTATGTCTAATAAGATAAAAAATAGCTATCACATCAAATTCATAATGTTATGGATGTTATTGGGGCAGGTAGAAAGAAATATCAAGTAATAAGTCAGCTTAAAAATATTAAGTAAAAAGTAGTAGAGGTGAGACATAGATATGGTACAAAATCTGAAGGTGATTCACAAATGGGTGAATTTAGGGAAATGGTGGATATAGGGATTTTCTTCTCCTTCTATCCTGGATTATAAGGAGTGAAAAATATTGAAAATGCAAACGAAGAAGCAAGCACATAAAACAGCTCAAGCTGAGAGAGCATTTTGATCCAGAGTCATTTTCATTATGAAAGCAACATATTACTGGATTAATCTCTCTGTGTTGTGCCCATACGTATTTTCCCATATCCCATGTCTCCTAGAGCACAAATCTGATGGGAAAATACATTGAGTGGCCAGATTATTATGATCTCTGAATGCATAATAATCTGGCCACTCAGTGTATATCCTATATAATAAAAGGATAATATGCAAATTGTCCCCTCAACCAGGAGTTCGACCAGCAGGCAGGCCAGCCAACCCATGTCCCCTCCCCCTGGCCAGGCTGGCCGGACCCCACCCATGCACGAATTCATGCACCGGGACTCTAATAAATAACTAAATACACACACACACACACACACACACACACACACACACACACACTACGTTCAGAGATCATAATTGGCCACTCAGTGTATAGTGAGAGAAAGGATGGTGGCTTTTATTTTAGGGATAACATGTGCCAGGTTAACAGGTTCTGAATAGGGGCAGAGAGTCTGCCTGTGCTTGCCCGTACTGTGTGACAGACATTCAGTCAGTCCCTTTACTGTTTCTGCTTCATCATCCCCCCAGGGCCCTGCATGACCCAGTGCTTCTCCTCTCCAACTTCACCTTGTAAGCCTGAGTTTCATGGCCAGCTTTCTGTTTTCCAGCAGGCGAGACTTGTTTTGTCTCAGAGCCTTTGCACTTGCTCTTTTCTCTGTCTGCCTTTCCAAACATCTTTGCTTGGCTAGATTCTTATCCCTTATCCTCCGCTCCAATATTGCCTTCTCTCAGGGTCTCCCTATTGAAACGTAACCACTTCTCCAATCACTCTTTAGCACATTATTGTGTTTTTGTCTGATATAAATAACACTTCCTGAAACTATGCTATTTGTTTACTTGCTCCATAAAAGAGGAGCCTTGTCTCTTTTGCTCCCAGTATTTCCCCATCATGTTGCCTGGTGTCTGACATGTGGAAGGAGTAAATATTTGCTGAATGAATGCATGAATTAGATAAACTGGGGTTTGTACTAGATCATCTCTGACGGTCTCCTTCCAGCAACGAAGTACTATGATTTTCAAAATTCATCACAAAAAGCATTCATCTTTCTAACAGAGAGGTTTTCTCCACAAATTGGCCAAGATAGGATTTCCCAGGGCTTAACTGCAGTGGTGGGTAAGCAAGCCCGGTGAAACACATGCCTTCGGGTGCCAACACATCTTCCTCTGAGTTTAGCAGCAGAGCAAAGCACGCTCATCATAATCAGGACAGAGGCGGATGAGAGAGCGACTAAGTCTTCTGCCAAATTGCCTTTGTGGATGTCAGAGCCAGCTTCTCCGAAAACAGACCTTTCTTTAAAACATTAGTCCGAGCTGAGCTTGCCCCTGACCCCACCCTCTTTGCTTTGACGTGGGCTCTCCAACCTGTCACATATGTGTTCAATTGCTTTCTTAACATCAGTTTGGGTAACCCTGTTGCAAGGGAGATGCGAGAGTCAGCCATTAGGTCTGTGAAGGTCTGATGAAAGCAACTTTAGCACATAACCATTTGCTTTGGCAGGAGCTCGGGCCAAGAGCAAAAGTCCTCTTGATGTGTCAAATTATAGATAAACACAAGTTTCAAAAACATTTGTGATATAACTGCAAATAAATGCTGGTAACTGGCAGCGTACTCCGTTTACAAATAGTTCCTGTCAACCAAACAGTAAAAGGATAAACGTGAACGCAACTGACTTCCCAAACATTTGAAAGCACTTTAATAGCGAGGCTCTGAGACTGCAAGTATAAAACAGAATAATAATTAAGGCTTAAAATACAATCCAGCCAACAGCAAAGCTGCACAGGGCTATGCCTTCGGATCTGGGGTTTATCATGATGAGTAAGTGTCTGATTCCTTGGGCCCCATCTCTTGAAGACCCTCTAAGTTGTCCACACCCCTGCTTTTGCTTTGCATTGGCTTATCTTCCCCAGTCTGAGAAGCATGACCCTGAGAATTGGCTGGCACAGTTGATACTTAAGAAGAAGAGGTGGTGCGTTTTTTCCCCCTAGGTGGAGAACTTCAGGCCTTGATTAAGTAGTTGCATTGGACAGGTTCTCTCTAAAGAGGCAATGTCAGTAGGGCTACTTGTTCTGTCTGTGAAGGTTTTTGGTGATGGTGGTATTGGTAGGAGGAGAAATGGCGGGTATACCTCCTTCTGCCCATTGTACACTATGAGTTTTCATCCATCCATCCATCTATCCGTGAGTTAGGAACTATGTATTGATTTTTTCTGATGTGCCAAACACTGTACTAAATACCAGGATACACTGGAAAGAAAAATTGGGGGGCTGGAATCTGATCTTTATGATAAGTAAAACTCTGGAAAGGGAAGCCAGAGGTTTAGGTTTAGGTCTAACTCTGTTGTCTATGCTTTATCAGTAGCTTCAAATTCAGCTCTTGGTCATCTGGTAAATGAATGAAGCAGGCAAGGTGGACCCCCTGTCACTCTAGAAATTCCATGCCCCCTGCACAGCGGGCAGTGGGACCCACATCTGCTGAAGGTTTGTTCTGCTGAAAGACAGCGCCAAAATCTTTGTTGAAAGACAAGCAAGAAATATTGACCTTTAAATTGCAAAATTCCCTCATTTTAAAAATTAATGACAGCTTTAAAAGCACTGGCCAGGCCCTAACTGGTTTGGCTCATTGGATGGAGCATTGGCCTGTGGACTGAAAGGTCCCAAGTTCGATTCTGGTCAAGTGCATGTACCTTGGTTGCAGGCACATCCCCAGTGGAGGGTGTGCAGGAGGCAGCTGATCGATGTTTCTAACTCTCTATCCCTCTCCCTTCCTCTCTGTAAAAAATCAATAAAATATATTTTAAATAAAATAAAAAAAAATAAAAGCACTGGTCAGGGAAAAATTAAATAAAATCCACTTTGCAGTTTGTTAGCATACAGTGTCCTTCTCAGTGTGTTCCTCGGTTAGAGGAAAGTTCTAAATCTATGGAATCTCATGATCTGTGTGGTGATTTAGAGGCAACTGTTGGGGTACAAGGGAGGCTATTCTGGCAGGACACTGGTCCCACCCAGTTTCAGCTAAAAGAGTGTTATTTCTGCCTGTGTTTTCAGATAGCATTTGGGTCTTCCTTGCTCTCTGAGATTCAGGTTAAATTGTTTACAGTCTACCAATTTCTAAGTTCAAAACCCTGCCCAAGATTCTGAGAGTTCCTAGATGTGGGACATGTGTTTTCATGACCTCCTCTATCAGATGGCTGCATGACCCCTTTGAGTTGCCCTGTGCTTAGACATGGGACTTGGCCCTTTCTTTGAATTCTGTAATTCCAGACTCAATCGCCCAAATATTTGTAGACTATACAGAAGAGATTTTGGGTAGGAGTGGGGACAGGTTTGGAAATGCAGCAAGGCAAATTAACTTCATGTGGAATAACAGACATTACTGTTTTTCAGAATTTTTATTTTTTTTATTTTAATTGATTTTTAGAGAGGGGGGGGGGAGAGAGATAGAGAGAGAGAGAGAGACTGAAAGAGAGAGATAGGCTGCCTCCCAAACATGCCCTGAACAGGTATCGAACCTGAAACCTGGGTATGTGCCCTGACTAGGAATCAAACCTGCCACCTTTTGGTGTATGGGGCAATGCTCCAACTCACTGAGCCACAGCAGTCAGTGCCAGACATTCCTGGGTTTAAGATGCCATTTTACAGATGCCCTGCCTGCTCCATATTGCTAGTTGTGGTATCTGGGTAAATTACATAGGCTTTCTGTGCCTCATTTTCTCATATTTAAAATGAAAATAATATTTACTCATGGGATTGGTATCAGTTTAAATAAGTTAATATTAAGTAGTAACACAATTAGAACAGTGCTTATACAGGGGTTGGCATTAGTAGATTTTCAGTTGTATGTGATACAGAGTTTATTTTTGTATTATTATTAATTTATTAATGGTTGTATCATTTACTTGTTTAATGTACTCACAACTATCTGTAAACCTACTTTTACCCATCCCTGTGTATGTGTATGTATGCATATATGTATAAAAATATACATTTAGGCTATTATTTTAAATTCCTGGTTCCTCTTACTTTCTTCTCCATTCTTTTTTTTTTCTCCTCACTTAACTCTTCTGCTCCCATTCAGGAACAAAAACAAAAATTTGTTCATGACCTTCCTCTAGTCTCACCCCAAATACTTTGTCTTCTTTCTCCTCTGTGGTGTTGGTTCCTGCTGATGTCATGTCCCAAGTATGTTTACCAGGTTATTTTCCAAACAATGATAGCTTCCTCCCTAAAAGGGATTAAGATGTCAAATGTCAAGATAATATTTTTTCAACTTGTTATGTTTACACATACACACAAAGGGGTCTATATCTTAAAAATAAATATTAAAACACTGGCTGGGTCTTCAGGGTGTTTACAACCGCTAACAGTCTACGATTCTGGGGAAACCGTTTCCTGGCTGCACAGGATGCCTCCGTGCACGTCTCCTTGTAACAGAGCGCGGAGATACTGTGGTCCTTTTTCTAAGGAGTCAAGGGGACTACACTACCGGAAGGCCAGAACCTAGTATGACATTCAGAAAATATATTTTCCTTCAAAAATATTTTTCTCATAACTCTCAGAATACTTCTAGCCTCTTTACTTCACACTGCCCCACTCTATCTCCCAAAAAGTCAGTCACACAGATGATATACTTAGATGGAGAGAGATTTCTCTCAGTGAAGAGAGTTTCTTAATCTTACTTTATGTGTTGATGTTGGCTTATAGCTAGAATAAGCAAATATAAAATCTCCAAAGACCCATTCTTTTCTTATGCTCTGATAAAGCCAACAACCCCATATACATGTGGCTTATAATTTGTGTGAAGCATATTTGCATCTGTTACAATTATGATAGAAAATAACACCACCAAAAAGCAAAACCTCCAAACTCCATCTCAGTTTCAAATCTGTCTCCTTGCTGCTGTGGTCCAAATAAGAGGTTGGGAGACTGGTGTTTAAGCCATGGTTGCTGTCCTTGGCATTGGTCAGAGTTAGAAGTTGACATTGGAAGCATTATAATAGAATGTGATCTATTGTAGTCTCAGAAAATAGAGATGACCAAGTTAGAGGAACAGGAAAGGCTTGCTCTGCAATGCATTTCACACAGGTGTGTCACGGAAAGAGCGTAACAGACTTGGCTTTGAGCTTCATCTCTGACACTAACTAGATTGTGATCTTGGGAAAATAAAATGAACCTGTATGAGTCTGGATTCTCCTTCTATAAAATAGAAGTGATAGGATCTGCCTCAAGTTGCTGTGAAGGTTTGATATCACGTGTAGAATGGGTGGGTCCTCCTTTGCAAAACACACGGGGTTCAGAACACCATCCCCTCCTGGATTTTGTTCTACCTTTCTGACTCCTCCTCCTCCATCTCCTTTTTATTTCTCTAGGCTAACTTGAGTTGAAGCTCTTTAAGGCTTGGATCTAAAAACAATTCTCGCCCTAACCGGTTTGGCTCAGTGGATAGAGACTCGGTCTGCGGACTGAAGGGTCCCAGGTTCGATTCCGGTCAAGGGCATGTACCTGGGTTGCGGGCACATTCCCAGTAGGGGGTGTGCAGGAGGCGGCTGATCTATCTCTCTCTCTCATTGATGTTTCTAACTCTCTATCCCTCTCTGTAAAAAATCAATAAAATATTTGAAAAAAAAACACAATTCTCTTCGTCCTTTATACTCTGTTCCTGGATGATTTCATAAATACTGTACCCATTTATATTCAACTACAAGGGGTGGGACAATGTTTTTTATTACTTCATGGAATAGAGGCAAGAGGAAAGGAATATATTGGCACTCCAAATGGTTCTCAGATTTGGGATTTTTCCAGAAGACATCACCCTAGGTAGTCAGGAGAGCTTATCAGAAGAGCAGTCAGGGTAGGCAGGAATGGGGACAAGCCAACATCCTACATTCATGACAGCAGCAACTCAAGGTTATAGAATATTCATAAGACACTTGTAGTGACTCTCAGGAATCATGTGTGAGAACTCTAAGCTTGGTTGCTATGCAGTGTATGGTGGGGACACTGAGCTACAGACATGGCTGTAAATGGCAACATGGCCACATTTATACCCACCAGTTGGGGAGCCCAAGAACACTAGTTATAGATGTAGACTGCCTAACCTACAGTAGGTTCTTTTTATTAAGGCTTTATGTATTTATTTTTATTGAATTTATTGGGGTGACTGGTTAATAAAATTATATAGGTTTCAGGGATATGGTTCTATAATGCATCATCTGTATATTGTATTGTGAGTTCATCACCCTAAGCCAAGTCTCCTTCCATTGTCATTTATCTCCCTTGACCCTCTTCTATCTCCCTTGCCCCCTTTTCCTCTGTTAATCACCGTAATGTTGTGTATCTGTGAGGCTATTTGGGGGGGGGTGTAATCTCTTCACCTTTTTCACTAACTCCTCCCCAGTTGTCAGTCTGTTCTCTGTATCAACAAATCTGTTTCTACAGTAGGTTCTTAATACATTTTAAATCTTTTCATCTCTCTTTTGTTTATTTAGATGCCAGAGGCTATTGGTCCTTTTTGGAACTAATCATTTTTACGCTGATGATTTAATTTTACTGAATATCTCATGAAATGTTATATTGGAAAGAGACCTTAAAAGGTCAGGTGACCAAATTCTCCTAGTGGGATTAAAGACAGTTGCACATTCAATCAGTATAAAATAAACTAAGGATAAGAAAACGAATATCTGAAGGACTAAAAAAGACTTGATATCCTTGGGCACCTGATTTTGGCTAACTATAACTCTTGGGTAGTACATTTTTGGCACAAGCTTCCTGGCAATGAAAGCAAAGTGGAAACATATTGGGTTACTTAGTTTTGGTTTTCTGACAATTGAAAGCACACACATTTTTTCTGTAGAAACAAACTTTTTCCTGGAACCAAACTTAGGCATTCTTCATATGAGTCATTGTATAAAGGACACTGCAGGACAGAATGGACAATATCTCCCTCTGTGTCTTCTTGCAGAATATACACTTTTTCATCTGGATGTTCTCATCTGGACCATTTATCCAAGCAAATAAGCTAGTAACTAGAAATCCCTATTCCAATGCACTGAAAGAGTCTGAAATAAACCAGTAAAAAAGGGATCACTTATCCTGTTCTCCTCACCACTAACTTATTGAGAGAAACTTTGGAGGCAGTTCTATTTATATATAATCTGAAGGCAATCATCATCATCATCATCATCATCATCATCATCATAGCTACCTCTTATCAAGTACACTTTATAAGAATAAGCAAGTTAACTAAGTCTTAGTAAGATTAAATAACTCTTCCAAGTTCACACAGCTCACTCTGGTTTCCAACTACATTGTATTGGTAGTTAAATGAAGCATTCTGTTGGGGAGGATTCTAAGGTCACATCGGGTAACGGGGGGAAGAGCACTGTGATCGATTCATGATGTTTGCATGTGAGAGGGTAGTGAGACTTTCCAGCCATGCATTTGCCCTTATTGTGTGATTACATTTTCCTGCAAGCAAAGCAAATTTCCTATAACAGTAATTAGCAGATAAATGTGTTGCCTATGATTCCTCTACATTTGCTAGCAGAAATATCCCATGATGTAAGTTACTTGACTACTTTTTATTACATACCATTTGGTATTTTAGGATTCATGGAAGTTGATATATGTACTTGGGAAATCAAACCTAACCAAATGAAAATCTCAACCTCACCCCCACCCCCACCACCAAACACACACACACACACACACACACACACACACACACAAACTCAAACCCACAATGCAAATTAGAATTATTGATATGAATTAAATACATCTACATAAGTCAACTTGCAAATATATTAACTTTCTAAAATCTTACTCCATAGCTCATGACTGTTTTTTTTAATTTAACTAGTAGAATCCATTAAAAGTTTCAAATTTTGTAGGCTTATAATAATTGGAATGTATTGAGTTCATATCCTTAAGGGCTGTGGACCCTCAACCCAAAATTCTTATTCCAAGGATATATTCAGCAACTGATTGCTCTGAGATGGGCAGCTGTTGCTTTTGCCTTCCCAGTCTCTCTGCCTGTGGTAAAGAACCATCTCTTTTTCCATCTGCAGAGCATGATGTTACGGTAGACTGATTTCACCTCCTAGTGTAGGCATGTATTCATTCCAGTATCATATTCTCCAACCAACAAATAATGCAGAATAGGTCCATGTTACTAAGGTAGATCAATTAAACCCTACTCTGGACTTCAGCTGGAGCTAGAAGGTAAAGGTCCTGTCCTTGGGTTGTTGGGCTTATCCTATATAATAAAGAGGTAATATGCAAATTGACCCTCACGCTGTAATGACATCACAAGATGGTGGCGCACACAGTGGGGGTGGGTCCAGCTGCTCCATGCACCTGCTGCCACAGTTCCCACACAGTTCCCATGTCCCCGTGGGAGGGTGGGGGTGGAAGGCCCGGCAGTCACTCCACACACCTGCCACTGGGGTTCCCACGGCTATGCCTGCCGCCAGAGTTCCTTCAGCCCCGCTAGGGTCGGGTCTCAGCTGCTGCTCTGCATGGCTTCCACCAGGGTGACCCAGCCGGCAGGGGAGAGTAGTTGGGGGCCACAAGGCTGGCAGGGGAGGGCAATTGGGGGGAACCAGGCCAGCAGGGGAGGACAGTTGGGGGCAATTGGGCTGGCAGGAGAGGTTAGTTGGGGATGATCAGGCCAGCAGGGGAGTGGTTAGGGGGTGATAAGGCTGACAGGCAGCCCTAACTGATTTGGTTCAGTGGACAGAGCATTGGCCTGCGGACTGAAAGGTCCCAGGTTTGATTCCAGTCAAGGGCATGTACCTTGGTTGCGGGCACATTCCCAGTAGAAGGTGTGTAGGAAGCAGCTGATTGATGTTTCTCTCTCATCGATGTTTCTAACTCTCTATCCCTCTCCTTTCCTCTCTCTAAAAAAATCAATAAAATATACTTTTTTTTAAAAAAAAAAAGGCTGGCAGGCAGAAGCAGTTAGGGGCAATCAGGAAGGCAGGCAAATGGTTAGGAGCCAGCAGTCCTGGATTGTGAGAGGGATGTACGACTGCCAGTGGGATTGGGCCTAAACTGGCAGTTGGACATCCCCCGAGGGGTCCCAGACTGGAGAGGGTGCAGGCTGAGCTGAGGGACACCCCTCTCCAGTGCACGAATTACATGCACCAGGCCTCTAGTAGAATATAATAGCTATATGTGGACATAATCCCTGAGAATAAATCTAACTCTAAAGAAAGTAGCAGTGAATGGAAAGAGAGGGATTCAAGGTTTTGAATATATATACAGAGTTGTACACCCATCGCCACAATCAATTTTAGAACATTTGTATTACCTAAAAAAGAAACCCTACTTCCCTTAGCTGTCATCCCCAACCCCTCCACATGCTAGCCCCCAGCCATAGGCAACCACTACTGTATCTTTTCTCTCTGACCAGATCTCTTATTCCAGGCATTTCTTATAAATAGAACCATACAATATATGGTTCTTAGTTCCCCTTTTATTAACTTTCACAGCTCCCTCTACTCTCCGCAGCCCTTAGTAGAATTTAAAAAAATTAAATATGTACAATAATTAGTTTAATGTATGTCTCTCCCTTTAGACAGCACATTTCTAGCAGAGCAAGGACTCCATGTATTCAATTTACCTACCCCTCTCAGTGCCTATCCCAATTCCTGTGCACCACAGAATAGATATTTAATAATATTTACTCAATGAATCAATGGATAGTTGAATGAATAAATTAGATACCCACCTGGATTGATCCAGAAATACCAGTCTACTTAGGACAGTAAAAGAGGCTGATCTGGCTAGCTTGCTTACCAGTTCCCCATGTTGGGCAGAAAGAGAAATAAATATCTATTTAACAAGAAAGAGTGTGGTTACACATGCAGATGTGTAATATTTGTAAACCAGAAGTGGATTGTTTGTATATAGGAGTGGAGAAGGGAGAGACTCGGTAAGTTAGAGCTAAGTTAAAGTAAACTATTTATGTACTAACTAAGCCACAATGTGGTCACTGCCAACTGGTCACAACTGCAGTTCTTTGCTTCCCCCTTTCCTTTTCTTTCTCCCTTTCTTTTTCTTTCTTTCTTTCTCCCTTTCCTTCTCTCTCTCTCTCTCTCTCTCTCTCTCTCTCTCTCTCTCTCTCTCTCTCTCTCTCTCTCTCTCTCTCTCTCTCGCCTCAGTCTCTGCAAGATGCACTCTGAGTAATAGGAAAGAAAGTGCCTAATGCTCAGGATTTGATCATGACATCTTTGACTGGACTCCTTGACTGGAGTAAGGCCTTATTCCATGAGAGTTTAGGCCTGGCTGCTTTCTGCCTGTCGCTGTGACCACACAGGGAAAGACTGGGATTCGAGAGAAGGCAGATGCAAGCCTTGTTCCTTAGGCAGGCAGCTTGTGGAGTGGAGAACACACACTCCCTGCTTGGATGGCTTCTACACTCTGGGTCCTGGCAAAGCTGTTGCTGAAAACATTGAACAAAATAAACTACAGAATATAGAAGGAATGCAGGCAAAGTCATGAAAACAAATTGGTGATTCATAGAGATTACAGTCTAATGGCTACAAGATTTTCCTGGCTTTGATCTGGACTTTTTCAAGAAATCAGTTGCAGTAGAGGCTCCCTTGGTAGTTGGACATGGGAGGGGATTTTCTAGAAATAATGAGTTTTTGTTTGGGATGTTTATTTTTAATAAAGCAAATATTGTTTTTATTCCCTTGCTTCTCTACCAGAGAAATAAAATCTTTAAGTAATCCCAGCTCCTGGGTGCAGGCAGCGTAAAGAATACACAGAGAAAGATTATTTCAGAGATGGGGTCGTTTTTTTTCGCATGAACACTTCAACAATTACATAAAGAGTTATAAATGTCAAATGTGGTACAGACAGTGCAGGGAAGGGTGTGTGTGTGTGTGTGTGTGTGTGTGTGTGTGTGTGTGTATGCACATGCACATATGTGTGCATTCTCTTCTGCCAGCAAATCTTTGATCAGAAAACCAGTGAGATTAATTTTTTCAATGAAGATCTATATTTATGATGATCCACAAGGTGCTAATTGATTTTTTTAAAAGATCCAAAATTCAAATAAAGAAGTAACCAGGGCTACTTTGGATAAATCCTGACCAATGGAATATTTAACAATGTAATTTTTGGAGTGGGTCCAAGAATTACTATAAATGATCAAATGCTCAGCCGAGCTTTGCCCAGTGAAGAGATACTCACATGACTACCTGATGTAAATCAGAGGAATAGTGAGCAGTAGTGTTTTGCTTCAGCTCTCTCACCCCCAACATAGTATCTCCCACTTATCTGTAGCTTTTGCTGTTAAATTTGCAATTCATTCCTCATTTCTTTCAGATAATTATCTTCTAAATTCAATGATGGTGAAAACCACCTGGGATGCTTGTTAAAAATCACAGATTCTAGTTCCTACCCATGGAAACAGATTCCTCAGATTTCTCTCTTTTTTTGATAAGTGCCCTAGGTGATTCTTATCATCAGAGGAATTTAAGAAAAATGGGGCTAATAATAATTTTTCAGTTTGACTTTATGATAACAGAGTGCTTTCTGAAACCCTTACAGAAAATCCTCACCATAAGTCTATGACAAAAAATATTAATGTTCCCATCTATATATATAAAACCCTAAGTGATCGGTTGACTGTTCAACCGGTCAACCGTTTGACCAGTCACTATGATGCACTCTGACCACCAGGGGAAGACCCCGGGCTCACGGCAGGTGAGTGCCGCTGTGGCGGCATGAGCCTCTCCCACCTCTGTGGCAGCGCTACTGCAGCAGCAGCAGGCACAGTGGGGCCGGAATGAGCAGGAGTGGTGCGTGCACAGCTGGGGCTTGGGATCCTTCCTGGCCACCTGCCACTTTGAACACTATTATATCCCTCAGGATTGGGCTGAAACCAGCAGTCTGATATCCCCCTTGGGGTCCCGGATTACGAGAGGGTGCAGGCCAGGCTGAGGGACCCCACTGGTGCACAAATCCATGCACTGGGCCTCTAGTTTTACAAAAAAGAAAACTGAGCCGCTAAAAGGTAAAGTAGCCTGATTAAGACACTGGGACCAGACTTTGACTCCAGGACAGGTGGCTTCTAGTTCAGGTGCTCCCCACCAAGCCCCAGTGCCTTCCAGGAGCTTGTGGTGATGATGCTGAGATTGATACTGAGAAAATCTTGTTTGAGTAAAGAATGGAGAAAAGAGAATTGTGATAAGGACTTTGAGAGCACTCAAAGGGTCCTGAAGAAAGAGAAATCCTTTTTATAGTTGAACATAAGGGAAGAGAGTAGGTGAACAAATTCATGAAAATGTGAACATCAGTCTATTGTTGACCAATGAGAAGTGATTGAAAATAGTTGGAGCCTAAGAGTTTTGCAAAGTTTCCTCCACGGAACACTGGTTCTGTATGATAGTCCATGAAAAGGGGTTCCTGGACTTTACTCTGGTGAATAAATTCCCAAAGCTCATCTGTATATTAAAGGCTCTGAGAAGTCCCTCTGTAAAGAAATATAATCAAAACTTTAAACCTAAAATATCCCAAACTTATTTGACTATGGAATTTTCCTGCCATTTTTTTCATAAAATATACATAAACATCATTCTGAACATCCTTTGGAAAATGCTGATTTAGGGCATAGATTTAAAGTTGGGAATGTATCAAGTGTTTACTACTACAATTACACCCACATAAGAGATTCTGTTCTTTATTTTATTTTTCTGTTGTGTCTTTGCTCATTGGAGAGACAGAGGAGGGAAAGAAGAAGGAAGGAGGAGAGGAGGGAGGGAGAGTAAAAGCAATGGAGTATTTATTGTTCTGAAGTTTGTTGAGTCTCTCTTGTTACTAACACAAAGCAAGTATATGGCAAGAGAACCAAATGGGAGCTGAGCTAAGCTCTGGAATGTAGAACCCAGGCTGTTTGGCTCCTGGCTCTTTACAGGCATCTGGATTAGAGGCCCAGTTTGTCTTGCTTTCTGCCCTTGCCAATCTGCCTCTCTGGGGGTGAGACAGTTTAAATATGTCACCTCATTGGCATGCTTCCTGCTTTCATGTGTTTAACCATGTTGATTCAGAGCGGATCTTCATTCCAGGGGCTCCTGGGCTCCAAGACTGCCCCAAGCGAAGTCCGGGTAGCTTCTAGCCATAGAGAATAGCCGTAGAAGCATAACTAGGAAGGCTCACCAACTGCATCAGTCTTCCTAAGAACACCACTCTGGCAAGAATAGGCATGCTGTCTGCTTATGGTTATGAGTTCTGTTCGTAAGAGCCTGATGGCACCCAGAGATGCCTCCACAGAATGAGTGGGTAGTTGGGTGGAGATGGGTGTGGTGTGCAGTGTAGTTCAGATGGTTGAATGGGGCTCACAGTGAGGGTGGGAGGTTAGGGAGGAATGAGCTTCCTTTGTTCTTTTTAAATTTAGCCTTTAAGCAGGGTGATAACTTATTTCTTTGTGTTTAGATGCTTTGGAGATGATTGATCTCTCAATAGTGTGAAATCTGTCATCAAAGGTTCTTTGGGCCGTGATCTTGACTTGTCTTAGGTCTGACATAGCCAAATACTGTAGCAGTTGGAGGAGGGTGGGGTGACATTTTTTGGCAGGATGGTTTTAAAAAAGTGAATTTGTATGCATTTTCAGGGGATGGTTTATCACCATTTCAATGTCTCTAAGCAGTTTACTGATGAATATCTAGCGACTAGCTCTCCAAAAGTTAATAAAATGTGTGTATTGTATGTATATACACTCATGCATTTATTATAAATTTTTCTGGTGTAAAGAATATATAGCAAAATTTAAAAATAATGAAATACATAATATTCTTTATTATAAATTTCATATAGCAAATTGACTTTCACAGGTTTATTTTATTAATTTTTATCAAACTCCTTTATCCATAGCCCACCTGTGGTTGCAACTAAGTATAATTCTAACATGAATGTTTATTTTTAATTATACTTTATTGTTTAAAGTATTACAAATAGTACATATGTCTCCTTTTTTTCCCCATTGACCTTCCCCTGGCCTCCCCTACCCCCCAGAACATGCCCTCCTCCCCTTTCCCCCCAGTGTCTTGCTTTCATTGGTTATGCTTATATGCATGCATACAAGTCCTTCGGTTGGTCTCTTACACCACCCCCCCCAAAGCTTCCCCAGCCTTCCCGCTGTAGTTTGACAGTCTGTTCAATGCTTCTTTGCCTCTGTATCTATTTTTGTTCATCAATTTATAATGTTCTTTATATTCCACAAATGAGTGAGATCATGTGGTATTTTGCTTTCAATGACTGGCTTATTTCACTTAGCATAATGCTCTCCAGTTCCATTCATGATGTTGCAACTGGTAAGAATTCCTTCTTTTTTATAGCAGCAGAGCATTCTATTGTGTAGATGTACCACAGCATTTTAATCCACTCATCTGCTGATGGGCATTTAGACTGTTTTCAAATCTTAACTATTGTAAATTGTGCTGCTATGAACATAAGGGTGCATATATCCTTTCTGATTGGTGTTTCTGTTTTCTTGGGATATATTCCCAGAAGTGGTATTACTGGGTCAAATGGCAGTTCCATTTTTAATTTTTTGAGGAAATGCCATACTGCATTCCCACCAGCAGTGCAGGAGGGTTCCTTTTTTCTCCGCATCCTCTCCAGCACTTGTCGTTTGTTGATTTGTTGAGGATAGCCATTCTGACAGGTGTTAGATGGTATCTCCTTTTTTTTATTTATTTTCATCTCTCAGATGATTAGTGACTTTGAGCATGTTTACATATGTCTCTTGGCTTTCTGTATGTCCTCTTTAGAAAAGTGTCTATTTAGGTCCTTTGCCCATTTAAAAAATATATATATTATATTGATTTTTTACAGAGAGGAAGGGAAGGGATAGAGAGTTAGAAACATCAATCAGCCGCCTCCTGCACACTCCCTACTGGGTATGTGCCCGCAGCCAAGGTACATGCCCTTGACCGGAATTGAACTTGGGACCCTTGAGTCCACAGGCCAATGCTCTATCCACTGAGCCAAACCTGTTAGGGCCCTTTGCCCATTTTTTAATTGGATTGTTTATCTTCCTTTCATTAAATTGTATGAGTTCCCTGTAAATTTTGGAGATTAAACCGTTATCAGAGATAACATTGGCAAATATGTTCTCCAATGCAGTGGGCTTTCTTGCACAGGAACACACAGGGTAGCATTTTCATCAAACAGACACAGATACAAACAATCTCAAAAGCACAGATAAAATCTACATTTAGTAAAATAATTAAGAAGTGATAACTTGAGACAATTTATTATCTTTATTTTTAATATAATTTATGTTTAGTGATAAGTTAATAAAAGCTTTGTTTCAACTGGTTCAGAGAAGTCCTGACAATATAACAATTGGCCCTTGCAAGCTGATAACAACCTTGCCAGCTCATTACTGAACCTGTCCGTATCATCCTACACCTTGCCTGACTTATTCATTTACAAAATCTGTTTTGGTCCTAAAGGTGTTTGAGTTTGTGGTCTTTGTTAAATTGTTGGGGATTTTTTAAAAAAATGATACAACCCTTTTCTAGGGAGCTTTAAGCTGCTCAAGAGAGTAATTAACATTTAACGATCAACTTCTCTATTTGAAACATTGTTTTCTACTACAGATTATAAGACTTTATAAGACCCCATGTTATATAAAAGCCAGAAAGATGTACTCTAGACATAAAATGACCACAACATTGTAGTGCAGAAGGTTAAGAGATGAAATTAAAATTCCTGCCATGGTTGCAATATTATTGATTATACACATAATTAAGGATTGGAAGGGGTCATGTGTAATATTTATTCCTCCTAGGTCTTAAGGGATGTGATGCATTTTCTTCCACATTTTCCTTTGATGTTTTTGTGAAGATTTTCTGGAAGATGCGAACTAACGGCTACAATTTAGGCAACAAATGCATTAAATTTGTCAAGGGAGCATTCCTCTGCTGGGATAGCTTTCATGGAGCATAAGCCAGGCCTTGAAGAATGCGAGGGATTTGGAGAAGTAGGGAAAGCATTCCAGGCAGGGTGCACAGCATAAGTAAAAGGTTAGAGATAGGTATTTTGAAGGAACAATAAATAAAATTAGTCTGGCTGGAGAAGGTTTGGATTTATACATATATGTGAAAGCTATATAAAATCAGTCCCTGCAAAGTCCACTCTTGGCATGGAATCAAATTCAAATAACTAATTGTTAGAAAAATTGAAACTAATTTAAATCTTTACCACAGCTTCTCAAGAAAACACAAAAGCTGGCGTACTCTGCCCCTCATCATGAATCTTTCTCTTCCCTTAGGTTCTTATCTCTTCTGGTAAATTATTCTCTACCCTTTTCACTTCTCTACTTCACTGACTACCCCAATCTTCCCATTAAGTCTCACAATAGGGTTGAGAGTTTTCCTTAACAGGTGGGGAAGAGAAATAGGCTATGTACAGATGCAAAAATAGGCTATGTACAGATGCAAAAATTTCTTTTGTCTGACACATCCCATAATAATAGTCATACCCATATATAACAACTAGAGGCCCGGTGCATGAAATTTGTGCATGGGGGGTGTGTCCCTCAGCCCAGCCTGCACCCTCTTCAATCTGGGATATCCCTCTCACAATCCAGGACTGCTGGCTCCCAACTGCTCACCTGCCTGCTTTCCTGATTGCCCCTAACCGCTTCTGCCTGCCAGCATGATCACCCCCTAACCACTCCCAGGCCAGCCTGATTGATGCCTAACTGCTCCCCTGCCAGCCTGTTTGCCCCTAACTGCCCTCCCCTGCAGTCCTGGTCCCTCCCAACTGCCCTCCCCTGCTGGCCATCTTGTGGTGGCCATCTTGTGTCCACATGGGAACAATCATCTTTGACCACATGGAGACAGCCATCTTGTGTGTTGGAGTGATGGTCAATTTGCATATTATTCTTTTATTAGATAGGACTAGTTGTCCAGTGCATGAAATTTGTGCACGGTGGGTGGGGAGTGTCCCTCAGCCCAGCCTGCACCCTCTCCAATCTGTGATTGCCAGCAGGTCTTTTTTTATTTTTTTTTATTTAATTTTATCTTAGGGAAAAGTCTATGGTTTTTAATTCAAACTGACAAATTGTCAGGGACGGGAATGACAGGGGACCCATCTAGGTGGATGGGATCCTAGGGGTGGGACATGGGGAACATTGTTGACACAGTTGTCAGAATTCAAATGGGGTCTGTGGATTGAACCTTAATACCATTTGAATGTAGATTTCCTCTCGTGGTTGGGTGGAGAATTGTTTTGTAGGAGTGTCTGCTTTTGGGAGATACACAGGGGAGTATCCAGGCATCCTGTCATGTGTAAAGCATGCTCTCAAACAGCTCAGATAAAGACTGGGGTAATGGGCATATATGTGTATAAATGCACACACTCACACACAGTCTAACCTTGATATTTTCGACTCCACCTTTGTGCACCGGCTTACTTGCTAAGATCCGTAACTCCAGAGTCAAGGCTTGCAGAGCTTCCTCGGCCATTGGGCCACAGCCAGAGTGCAGGAACCCTGAAGACAGACCCGCAGGCACAGTCCCAGCTGAGGTCCAACAGGTGCCACTGTTTTCTTGTTTCAGCTTCAGTATGTGAACCGGGGTCTGTTTCACGATGGGTTCCGTTGTGGCTTTGGCATTTCTGTGCTTCCTGGTGGCGTCTCATTCTGTGGGATGGCCAAGCTGGCACTCCAATGGTAGCTGGTTCCCTGAGGCCAAGAATACTGTGCGATAAAATATGGAGAAAAGATCGCGTCATAAGTAAGTTCAGGCTGCCCCATTTAAACCTTAAGGAATCAACAGCACCCATCACATACGGTGTCCTTTCAATGGAAACACAGCGAGCGCTTCCCTGAGCACGCACGGTGCCGGCTCACCGGGGCCCACAGGGCCCACAGACCAGCAGCAATGGCCACTTGCAGGTGACGTGATGAAGTCATGAAGCTGAGGCAACGCCGGTGGTGAGTCTGGCTGCCAAGGCCACATCCTGGCCCACGTCCGGGCCTATGCCCCACAGTGAAGCCTGCGTTCAGGCACCAACAGGCGTTTTGGGGAACTGATATAGCAATGTCAGTACCGCCGCAGTTTCTCTATGCACGTTTAAACCATCTGCGTTCTTTTGGAAAGAAGGGCTTTTTCTCCCACTCTAAACAGACATGCTCCCCTGGCATTGCACGAGGACCTGGGGCCTACCTGGCACCCCAGCCTTGCTGACCCTGCAGGCCACTGCTCCATAGCTCTGCGGCCCTCCACGCAGCCTACCTGCACCGTCCGGCCACACATGCTCGGGCCACTACCACCTGGACTCTGCTTTCCCCGCACCTGGCAGTGGGCCCAGTGCACCTGCGCAGAGCTCCCACCTAGACCGGTCGTCCTTCTGGTCATGATGGCCCTAGTCTATTATTAATATAGATTAGATAGGATAGAGGCCTGATGCAAGGGTAGGGGCTGGCTGGTTTGCCCTGAGGGTGTCCCGGATCAGGGTGGGGGTTCCCTTGGGGCATGGGGTGGCCTGGGTGAGGGGCCTGTGGTGGTTTGCAGGCCAGCCACCCCCCAGCTGCGACCCAAGAGGAGGCCCTGGTATCTGGGATTTATTTTTCTTCTATAATTGAAACTTTGTAACCTTGAGCGGAGCCAAGCCTCCTGCTTGTTCCGTGACCACAGCCATTTTTGTTGGGATTTATTTATCTTTTATAATTGAAACTTTGTAGCCTTGAGTGGAGTCCACGGCCCACCAGGGTGTGTGGAAAGCTTGGCTTCCTCCATTGCTGGGGAAACCCAAGCCTCCTGCTCTCTCTGTGGCTGCAGCCATCTTGGTTGGGTTAATTTGCATTCTTGCTCCTGAATGGCTGGTGGGCGTGGCTTGTGGGTGTAGTGGAGTAATGGTTAACTTGCATATTACTCTTTTATTAGATAGGATATTTATATAGATATGTTTATATACACATACTTATACATGTATCTGTGATATTTATATATAGTAACATATAAATTACATTTATATGTAATATATTTCTTATGTGTATGTACATACATATTTATTTTTTAGTTCTCTTATATTTTTGGATAAATTAATCCATTTATTGGCAAATTCTTTGTGACAGACATTGTATTAAGCAATTTGCAGATGTATTTTTTTTTTCTGCTCCAACCAACCATATAAAATAGGAGTTACCCTTAATTCTCTAAAGAGAAATCTAGGACTCTAAGAGGTGTAATGGTTGCTCAAGGTCACACAACCAAGAAATGGCAGCAACAAATCTTGAACTCAAAATTTGACTGGCCCATGTATACTCCAAGGCATAAGAAATCCATTAGGGTTTCTGTCGTCAGTGCAGTGAGGACAGAAGACATGTGTTACTCGACAGGAAGGTGGAGACTGTTTTGGGATTGTCAGCCAGGCCTTTGGTTGGCCATAGGGAGAGGCGCTTGTGCCAGTTAGTTGCTGCTGATTCAGTGAAATGGTGAGAAAAGGAGGGTGGAGAACAGATACAAGACACATTCATCGCCTGCAGTCAAGGAACTATTGTTTATTGAATCCTTTGCTTACTTTATTATGAGAGATTTAAATGAAACAATATTTATTTTCAATACTGATCTCCTGCCCTCTCTTGAAGGACCATGAAGGAAGCTGTGTGGGAGGCCTCCTAGCTTACAAGAACATATCCTCTTTTGAAACATATCACAATCCTATAAAATTGTATGAGTTTTCTATAGCTGCTGTAACAAAGTACTATGAAACTTAGTGGCTTAACACAATACAAACTTACCTTCAACTTCTGCAGATTGTAAGTCCAACATGGGCCTTACTGGACTAAATTTGAGGTGTTGGAAAGGATGCATCACATTCTGGAGGCTATAGAGAAAAATCTGTTTTCTTCCTTTTTTTAGGTTTTTGGTTTGTGGCCCCTTCCTCTATCTTCAAAGCTAGCAATAGTAGGTCAAGTTTTCCTCATGTTGCCATCTCTCTGACATACTTTCATTGCTACACTCTGCCTTGGACAACATCCAGGAAAGAGTCTCTGCTTTTAAGGATTCGTATAATTAGTTTGACCCACCTGGATAATGCAAGATAATCTCTTCATTTCAAAGTCCTTATTCTAAATTACATCCTTTGCCATGTAGAATAACATATTCACATGTTCTTGGGATTAGAGTGTGGACATATTTGGGGGCCTTTTATTCTGCTTACCACAACTATACCTATTCCACAGATGAGGAAACTAAGACTCAAGAGTGGTTAAATGAATTTTCCACACTCCCAAATATAGTAAGTGACAGGTCAGAGATTCAGACATGGGTCTGTGTGACTCAGAAGTGCTCACTCTTTCTGGGATAGCAAGCTGCTTCTTTAACATTTAACATTTCCATGCTGGTCACAGAACTGGTCAGGCTTTCCCTACAGAGCACCAGCCCACTCAGGTGCTTTTTTTTGCAATGGCTCCAATTATTATGTGACAGGTGTCAGGATGATAGAGATTATTCTATCTTTGAGCTATTTCTGGTCTAGCCAGGAAGACCAGCAAGTCCAGTCTAGTATGCTAAATGCTACATTAAAGTGAAGGGCAAAGGCTATAAGAATATAGAAAAGGGGTATCTAAACCAGTCTGGAAGGGTTGGGAAGGCTTCCTGGGAGAGGTGATGCTTGGGCTGAGTATTCAAAGAAGTGAAATATGTAGCCAAAACAAGAAAGCAGAGGAGTAAAGAAAGAATGCTTGAATTATGACTATGTCATGTCATGACTATTACAGCAAGAAAGAGGGCAATATGTATCATGGTTCCTCAAAATTAATACAACTCTTAATCCAGTGATTCTATTTCTAGGAATTTATGCTAAGGTAGTTACCAGACATGCACATAAAGATTGATGTGCATGAATACTCGTTGCTGCATGATTAATAATAATAAAAAATTGGAAACAGCCTCAATGTTTATAGTGAATTGGATAACTGAATCCATATGATGGAATATAATGTCATTAAAAGGCATATTTAATGAAGGGAAAGTGCTCAAGCTGTAAAGTGGGGTAAAGTAGTTTAAAATATGATGCCAATATTGTTAAAATTGGATATGTAGTAGAGCAAAATACATATTTTGTATATAACCGCATCAAAAGAAAGATTGGAATTAAATACATCAAAATTGTCAGTGGATAGTCAATATATTGGTTAAATGTTTTGTTTGTATTCTTTCAAATTTCTCAGGAGCATTCATTATGTTTATAATTTTAATGGAAGTTTGACCCCTAAAATTGTAATGTAAATATCTGTGTTTTCCAATGGTCTTAGGTGACCCTGCTAGCGGTTCTCAACCTGTGGGTCAAAGACCATCAGAAAACACAGATATTTACATTACGATTCGTAACAGTAGCAAAATTACAGTTATGAAGTAGCAATGAAAATAATTTTATGGTTGGGGGTCACCACAACATGAGGAACCGTATTAAAGGGTCGCAGCGTTAAAAAGGTTGAGAACCACTAGCTTAGAACCATGTGAGTACTATTTCCCCCTTGTGCTGGGGCCCCCAACTCTGTTTCCATCTCTACCTCAGTCTGTGTACCTGTCTGCGAGTTACTAAAAGCACAATCTCAAGATGGCATTTCAATTTCAGGTGTTCTTTTTCTGTGTCCTTTTCCACCTTCTTCTCAGTCCTTTTTCCCTAGAAGATTTGCCTAAATGCCACTCTTGTGAAAGCCTACTTTTAGGGGGAAAAAATAAGTAAATGTATGGAGTACTTATGTACCAGACACTGATCTAAGCACTTTACATGGATTAACTTGCTCCACACAACACCCAATGAAGTAGATATTATTATAACTTCCATTTTACTGATGGGTACACTGAGGCCCAGAAAATTTCAAGACAGGTTTTAATTAGTAAGTGCTGGAACCTGGATTTGAGTGTAAGCAGTCCCTCCCTGTACACACTACAAACTTGCTGATGCCAAAAGATGCTGATATCGGAGCAAAACCTTTCCCAGGAAGCTGTATGTTTTAATAGGAGAGCAAGGTCTCAACAGACTAAGGCCAGACAATGGGATTGGGGTAAAAAGGTTAATATTTAGGGGGTGTGGGGCCTCCCAATCCAGAGAGATTCTCAGGATATTCTGTAGACCTGTTGACATGTGGATCTTTATATTCCTAATTCTTTGAAGTTCACTTCTGGGTAAAAGCCCTAGGAACAGTGAAGAATTGGGCTCCTGCATGGAACTGAGAGGATGTGCCTGTTCCATGATTCTGCAATTTCATGAACCTCCTGTTATTGTTTTTCTCATGACATGGAGGGGAAAACCCAATCTATAAATGGTTATGTGCATTAAAAAAAAAAAAAAAAAAAAAAAAAAGCTAGCTTACAAAAGGGCCTGGACAGTGCTTTCAGCAGGTTGAGAACCTTGGATCGACAGGTTCTCACGTGAACAATCCTAAAGGAGGTCCCTTGGTGAGGCAAACCCTTCTACTTCAATCAACTCAGGTTGTAGAGGTGGAGGCCTGGGCCGGATGGGATGGTGAAGTTAGCTGCCAAACATGCAGAAGCTGAGGTTTCAGGAGCTCCAGCTCATTGGCATTCACCAGCTCAGCTGAATCCAACGTGACCTTTTGCATTTGTGCCAATGTGTTCCATCCAGCCCAGAGTGTTTGGGGGGTTATGCAGCCCGCCAAGGGAATGCTTTGGCCTGCCTTAAAGAGAATCAACTGTTAGAGGGCTAGGCTTCTGGCCAGGAGATTTCTTTTGAGCTTTAATATAGGTAGACTAAAGCTGAGCCATAATAACTGCAGTAATATTAGTAACACCCAGTTCCCATTCACATACATTCACCCTGGAATGAAAAGAAGCATTTTAAAGCCTACATTGAGGTGCTCACCTGTTGTCTTTGTCACAGGGAGGCATTGTTTTATCAGTCATCTTGGTTTCCCTCCATGTTTTCCCTGCTGTTGAGTCAATAAGACGAGAAGAATATGACCCTGAAGGCCCATACACTCTACCTGTACCCGACACAAGGTATGACTCACCCCACTGTGCAGCCAAGAGAGAAAGGCCAAAAACTCACGCTAACAAATCCCAAAATGTGAGACATAAGGAAGATTTTAGTGGATACATGTAGATCAGTTTTTCTGACTTATAACTAGACAAATGGCAGTTGGGTTGAGGAAATAGAAGGTGACCTGATAGTGTGAGAGTGCTGAACACAGAAGAAATCAATCATCAACAAAGCCAAGTGGCAGCTAAGGCAGCACCCACTTCTCTTTGTCACTGCCAGCCAGTGAGGATGACCAACCATCAGGCAGATGGTCCCCAGTAATCAAGTAATGAGTTTAAGGCTTAAGGCTTTGCTCTGCCCACATCCAACCATTCCCTACAGACAGCCCTCTTTTAATGTCCCGGCATTCGCAGGCATCCTTGAATGGAGGGTAGACCCTGTACCATTGGCATGAGAAGGAAGCACCTGCATCTCACCAAAGTGAAAGTAGATAGAACCAAACCTGGAACATTTTTATTTATTTATTTGTTGAGGTAAAATTGGTATCTAACATTAGTTTCATGTGTACAACATAATTTGATATTTATATACAGTGCAACGTGGTCATCAGGATAAGTCTAGTTAGCATCCATCACCATACAATTGACTTCCTTTACCTATTTCATCCACCCCAACCCATCTGATAACCACCAATCTGTTCTCTGTATCTCTTCCTGTTCCCTCTATGCATATTAGCTGCGTCAAGTAAAAACACCAGGCCAAGTGATTTCCAGCAGGGCTGCAGTGAAATTACCTGCTCTCCCACTTCCTAGGTTATGGCTTTGGGCAAGCTGACCTTCACGTCTTTGCACCTTAGTTCCCATCTATGCATTAGGGATGGAAATACCTACCTTAGAGAATAAAATAAGACATATATAAAACAGCCATTCTCAACCCTGGCTGCATATTGAAATTTGGTGGGAAGCTTCAAAAGGTATCGACACCTTGGTTGCACTCAACAATTTTAATTTAATTGGTGTTTAGTATAGCTGCCACGTGATTCTCACGTGCAGCCAAAGCCAAGAACACTTAATATACAAGGAACAGCACATTTTCTGGCCCCCAAATATGTATTCCATAAATGGAAGTTCTTAGATAGTGCTTCCCTAAGAGGGTTGGTTTCCTGATGGTAGAAGCTTCAGGTTAGGTGAAGAAATCTTTGGGTTTTGTAGCCACTAATATTGTATCAGGGCAAAGCCAGCCAAACGTGTCCATGGCAGAGGGGCTTAGATGCAATCCTATGTGTCCAAATATTTTATAAAATAAGTAACCCTTTTTTTCAATATAGAAAATTTGGAAACCACAGAAATTATCAAGAATTCCATCACTGCCCTAGCTGGTTTGGCTCAGTGGATAGAGCATCGGCCTGTGAACTGAAAGGTCCCAGATTCGATTCCTGTCAAAGGCACATGCCCGGGTTGCGGGCTCAATCCCTAGTGGGGGACTTGCAGGAGGCAGCCAATCCATGATTCTCTCTCATCATGGATGTTTCTATCTCTCTCTCCCTCATCCTTCCTCTCTGAAATCAATAAAAAATATATATATATTTTTTAAATCCATCACTGAAGTCCAGGCACCATTAATGATTTGATGTGTCTTCTAGGAATTTTTTTCAGTACACTTAAATTTAACAATTAATTTAATCCATAAATATTTATTACTATTTTGTACATATCTATCATGTACCAAGCACTGTTTTGGGTGCTAAACTAGTTTATTACAGTGACTAAGACAAACTAGAATATAATTCTGCACTCTACTTTCCCCATTGGACATTTTATTTTGAGTGTGTTTTCCCACCTTATTAAATACCCTTTAAAATTCTTGGTTGTTAGTGACTAGATCATAATCCTTTCCATAGCTGTTCCATGATATAACCAGTGTTTGACATTTATGTTATTTATTATAACTGTGATCTTGGAAATAAAACTTAAAGCATTTTATTACAGAAATTAAAAAATGTTACTCCTGTATTTCACCTGGCTCTATTTCTACTTTCTTCTGAACTAGGGCATAAAACTCAGCCACTTCCCATGAAGCACACTTCCCCCAATACCCACGGGGCTTCCTCTCATTGCCTTCAATGTTCACTCAAGCTTCACCTTTGCAGTGAGGCCTTTCTCTGGCTTCACTTCCTATTCGCATCCTTACTTTATTGAACTCCACAGCATTTGTCATACTATATATTTTACTTTTTAAATTTTGCCCATTATTTGTGTGTGTCTACTTGAATGTAAACACAAGAGCAGAATTCATTCTTTGGTTCCAAGTACTACTATATCCCTGGGGCCTGGATCAGGTAGTTGCTGCATTTGTCACATTTGTCAGAGAACATTCCGCAAAAAGCTGAGATATTGAGAGCTAAATTTTCTGCATCAGCATTGGAGCCTCTCTTCCCTCAGAAAGTGTGACCCTCTTTTTTCAGTGAGTTGTCCACAGTGATTGGTCCAGCTTAGTATCCATGGATATAAGTAACTTTTAAGAAATAAATAGGCCTAGACAGACACAAAGGCCTGGGCTCAAGATGTCAACTGTTTACAGGAAATGTTCAATATCAGCCAAGTGGAAGCCTTTGTGTTTTTAGCAAACAAGCTCCTGGAAGGATGACTGGTGTTCCCTGTGTCTGAATCTGGCAGACAGATCAATGAAATTCATTCTCAATTCCTAAGCTTTGTTAAGCTGTAGCTACAGTGCAACATAGGACAGAAGCTCTGAATGAAATGATATAAAGATAGAAAAAGGGCAGGGAGGTAACCAGTAGTTATGATGTGTCTGCTAGAGGCGGGATCTGATATATTTATTTGTTTATAAAATATAACTCAAGATAAATCATGCACATGCACACACGGAGTTTAAAATAAATCAAATAATGAAAAGGATTTAGAGTTCAAAGTCTCCCTTTCATTGCTATAAAACAGCTTTTTAGCTCCTAGCTTTCCCCACCCAAAAGCAACCACTGTTACCAGTCTTTGTGCATTCTTTTCAGAAATGTGTGTATGGGTGCGTTTATACAAATGGCAGAATACTACACCTAATTTTCTACATCTTGCTTTTTCTTAATATGTCTTAGCAAATGTTCCATAGCATAGCAAATAGAGTTTAATTTTTAAGCACTTCATCATAGTCTATTATTTGACTGAACTGTAGTTCATTTAACTAACTCCCTATTGATGGTGTTTAGATGTTTTCAATTTCTGCTATTACAAAAATTGCTGTAGTGAATATCCTCATGAATGTTTCTAATAGCATTTTTTTCCAATTATATTTTTAAAATGCTCACCTGTATAGAGAGCTAAAGAAATACAAAAAACAAAAACAAAAACAATATTCACCTAGAGATTGCCTTCACTAATATTTTAATGTGTTTCCTTTGTCTTTCTTCTTGGAACTTTATTTTGATATATTTATGTACAGTATAATTTATTATCCTTCATTTAGCTTTTACTTATTGTGAGCACTCTCCGAGTCATTAAACACTCTTCAAAAGCAACATTTGCAAGCACTGGAGATTTACCTATCACATGACTATACTTTGATTTATTTAACTCTATTCTGCTGTTGGGCATTCTGGTTGTTTGGTTTTTGGTTTGTAGATGAAGTGCTTCAACATATATTTTATTCACAATCTTTGCTGAGTTTCTGCTTCCTAAGAGAAGGTTACCAGAAGAAGAGAATGAACTGCTCTGTAGACCCTTAACACCTGTTCCCAACTTGCTCTCTAGAGAGTCTGTCCCAATTTGTTCTGCTGCCAGGATGCTGTGACTCTCCCTCTCACCTAGCTCTTGCCAATACTGTGTGCTAGTTACTAGGGCTGCTAACAATTTTTTTCCTTCTCCTCCTTCCAAGTAGTTCCCTATCGGCTTAAAGTTGGAAGTGGCTGTGTGACCTGTATTGGTCACTGAAATGCAAGTGAAATTGGCATGTATCACTTCCAGGTGGAAGCTTAGGAGGCAGTATAAAAATCACTGTTTGCCCCTCTGCCACAGCAACCAGGAATATTCTGGATAATCTGTCTGGGTCTCTGAGGAGACATGTATCAAAGCTCCCAGCAGATCCTCATTGGATACTTTGCATGAATGGAAAATAAACCTTTGTTATTAAGAGGCACTAAAGTTTGGGGATTGTTTTGTGTGGGTTTTTATCAGGAGAACTAAGCTTTAATGCACCCAGACATCTGTTGTATGTAATGATTTACCTTTTGCCCTATATATTTAAATGGTACTATGATGTACCATCCAAAGGAGCATTGAGAAAATTGTCACTCGATAAGAAAAATCCCACCCACTCTCATTGCTATAGAAATTGTTTCTGATAACACATCTCTAAGACAGTCATCATGTGTATTTGCTTGGACATAGAAATGGATTTAAGAATGGATGAATAACTTAGTTTGGGCTCATGAAATGTGATGAGAAATTTACTGGTAACATCTGGAAAAAAGCATTCTCTCCTAGCTGAGCCACCAAAAGCTAACTCTTCTTTCTTCTAAACACTGTCATGTCTGGATGTGAGTCCTGAGACTGCTGCAGTCTTTCCATGACTGGCCATCAGACCCACAGATCTGCCCAAGCCCCACCCAATCACTGCCCCACCTCTGGATTTGTTTGATTCCACAACTTTTCAATTACTTGCAGCCTACCATGTGCTGATATTTTTAAAAGCATTGCTTGAGGTTTGGCTTTTCCTACTCAATTCCCCACTCCTTATCCAAGGTGGCAATAAGTGCAGGACAACCTGCTTCCCACCTCTCCCTGGCTTTCCTCTCCTCACTTTGAGTCTGCTCTTTCCTTAGCTTTATCACTTTTGGCAAAACTCTTATTCTAGTGACCAGTAAAAAAACAGAGGCTTGACCATTAAGAGTTTAGAACATAGTTGCTGAGCCTTGCACCCAGCCCAGACCTTTCACTTGGAACCCAGAGCAGATGCTATAGACTTTCCCAGAAAATAACTTTTTGAGCACTGTGTTGTGGGTTGCTTGACAAGTTCAAAGTCATGAACCTTTTTGAGGTAGAGTGGCTATGGCTCCACTTGAATCCTTACCCTAGCATGCAGGGATTGAGAATGAGGGTTGGTACATACTCAGTGGAAAGAAGTATAAGGTAATTGGTCTTCTTTCAGATCCATTGACTCATGCTCTGCTCTTTTCTACCCTTGCCTGTGTCCTGGGAGACTGACCTCTGCAGATGGCACCACGTACTTGCTCTTGCCTTATTGCTTCTAGCTTAGTTTGACCGATGGAATGCAGCACCAGGAAACTAGAAGGAGAGGCTGTGAGGCAGGGTGTCCTCTCCTGCTCCCTCCCACCTCATTGCAGTGCTGGCAGGGTGATATTCCTTTGGGACAAGTGCCTTCATCCACAGCTCTGTCTTTCACTGGAATCTGGTAACTGTTTATTCCTTTTCTCCTGCAGGCCCGGTGTAGTGGCTTTCCAATATTTCTAGACCGAGTTCTTCATGAGGTTTTATACATTCCCCCCAAACCCTGTCTATGCCTCTATAAGTAGAATGAACTCCTTTATTTAAAATCTTTGAATGTGCATGTATTTCCTGTCAGGACCCTGACAGTTATACCAATTAAATATATATCATGCTATTATTAAGTACTAGGCATGAATGCTATACACCTATTATTTATTGCTTAATGTAACCTTTTTATGGTGTTATTTCTCTTTTATGGTGAAACTGAGACTCAAGGAGTTTAAGTAACCTGCCTTTAAAAAACAACTTTTCCTACTCTGGTAGAAAGTAGTGAAGCTAGTTTGGACCATGTGTTTTGGACTCCAGATTTTGTAGTTGACTAACTGCACTCCTCAATTCCCAGCATTCCCCACTGGACAAGAGCAGGAGTCACAGGCAGATGTCTTTCAGACAGGACCTGTCCCTCAGATGAGTTTAGTTCAAGTTGTTCCAGGTTTTAAAAATGGGAGAATTTCACAGAAATCTAGATTTCTGGCTTCTACTTACAAACCAGATCTGGAAGCAATGGAATTACATTGTTATGTGGAAATAATTGTCTGGAACCAAACAGCAGCTTCCTCTTTTAGATGAAGAAGGAGATCTCTAGTCTCCACAGTCCTCACCACTCCCTGTTGCCTTGCAATTAGATTACACTACTGATGGCTGTGACCCATGTGGCCTCCAGAGGCATTGGGTTTGTGAATATTGACTGTGAATCTCAATGTGGTATTGTGCTTTAGCCAAAGAATGCCACACTAGAATGTAAGCTTCTTGAAGGCAGAAATTGATGTCTGTTTCCTTAACAGTATCTCCAGGACTTAGAACAGTGCCTAAACTTGGGTTCTAGACTTGCAATTTCTGAATGAATGATAAATGAATAAATAAATGATGTCTTTGTGTGGCCCAGGTGTTTTGAGGCTGATGGCTTGCAGAAAGTGTTGGGTGGATCTGTAACCCAGTAGAGGGCTCTTAGTAGCAGCAGTAGTCAAAAAAATTCCTCTGACTGAGAAATATATCATCTCATATTGAATTTCTCTTCTTGCCTGGCTTCATATGATGGAGATTCCAGCTTTTCCCCTTGCTGAACTTGCCCTTGTGGACAGATGCCCTGAATGTTGCAAAATCCACTTCTCTGACTTTCCTGCTCATTGGAACATTTTACCCTATCGTTCTGAGGCTGCTGCTGTGAGTATAAGCCCTTAAAGTGTCTGGATCACAGATAATTTTCATTGTTTCTCCAGAGCTCCTTCTTCCCACTATCCTTAGTGATATTCTACCGTCCAAGATACCTGCTTTACATTCAAAGATCCAGATGCTTTGGGTGGGTTCTTGGCAAAAAACAACAATAACAAATAAGTAAAAAGCCCTAGCTGGTTTAGCTCAGTGGATAGTGTGTCAGCTTATGGACTAAAGGGTCCCGGGTTCGATTATGGTCAAAGGCACATGCCCAGGTTGCAGGCTTGGTCCCCAGTAGGGGGGCGTGCAGGAGGCAGCCAATCAATGATTCTTATCATTGATGTCTCTATCTCTCTTTCCCTCTCCCTTCCTCTCTGAAATCAATAAAAATATATTTAAAAAAAAAAAAAACACAATACAAAACATTTGGGCTTAGATGAAAGGTGTTAGAAATTAGTGAGCTTGAAAATCACTGACTGCTACGTTAGTGGAGATAAGATTTATTGAATCCGGAGACAGGGACAGAGATCTTTAAAGACTTTCTCCTCCTCCATGTGGAGCCTAAAGAAGGTGAATTTCATCCTTCAGTCTTTGCTGTAACTCCATCAGAGAGGAGTCAGACACATAGGGACAGTGGATTCTCTATCTCACCTATACAGTATGACCTGCATAAAATATTTTCCTTGAGCTGATGTATGGTGCTTAATCCTCAGCATCTGCTGGTGGAAATAAGCTTTGCTGCAATTTAACTCCAAGTTTGTGTGGATAATACAAAGTCTTGCTTGTGAAGAAGTGAGCCCTCCATCACTGGAGGTTCTCAGGGCTTGTTTCCCCAGAGCTACATATTGAGGAATGGAGTTGGAGTTTGCCAGGAGAATAGCAACTCTCCATAAGCACATGCTAGCCACCGATCTGGTAACTCTTTTAATCTTTACCCTAATCAAGGAAGCTGAGGCTCCGAGTGTTTCAATGACTTGCCCAAAGTCACATAAACATTAAGGACAGTCAGAATTTGAACCCAGAACTCCAAGATTCCCTCCTGTTGGTGACAGTATTTCCTGTAGAGGAGGTAGAAAAGCCATCTGGGAAGAGACACATGCATACATAAGACAAAGGTGTGAAAGGAAGGCACATTATGAGACAGTGAGGAGATTCAGCTAGAGATCAGATTGCAAATGCATCAGGGTACCTGTCATGGGGAGTGAGGCCAGCTGTTTGTTTCCAAGGCAACTTTTATTATATTTTTAGAAATATGAGGAACAAATACAGAAGCTGTTCTTGGGTGGGTATTGCAGTAAAAAAAACTGAAAGATTTTAAGACCTAGACAATGAATAAGGAGCCCATGTTCACTTAACATTTTCACCACTTAATCCTTAAATCTTCCCTTATACGCCCACACTCGGCAACCAGGGCCAAAGAGGACTTGGCTCCTCTTACCCAGAAACTGGAGCTGCTTCTGTGGTGAGCCACAGCTCCCTGGGGCCTGGCCTCTGAAGGGGGTTAGTGACGTCATCATTAGCAAGAGTGTCAGATGGAGAATTCTCCAAGGACCTTACAATCAATATATCTCCTGCCCCCATCACCTTCCCAGCCAGAAAATATGTCCATTCCCAGAATTTTATATGCTACGTTAATATCTCAGCTTGCCACTAAGCTTGATATCTCTTCTTTCACCGACCGCCCAACCCCATTTCATCAAAGCCCAGCTTAAGTCTGGTGAACTTCAGTACATTTCAGCAATAGAGATGCCCAAAGTTGGAGCAATTATTTTCCATTTGTCTTCTGTGGTTTCTTCAGTAACCAAGAAAGAAGGGTTGGGGGCTCCAGTGTAAACCCTCTACCCCCACCTCATTTTGAGGACAGCAGATGCCCTTTTTCTGTTTCAGGTTTTGAGCTTCTGCATATCATTTCTGAACTGGGACTGAAAGAATTCAAAACCTACCTCCTTTTGGAACCTCTCACAGAGGTGGTAACGGTGCTTGGGAACCTGTCTGATAATACATTTCTCAGTCTTCCTTTCCCCCCTGTTTTTCCTTTTCTGGCAAAGCTGTATTAGACCCATCTGGCAGGGTAAACGGGGGTCATGATGTGAACTCATGGTATGAACATGAATAATTATCACATCCCAGCCCCATTTTCATTACTAAAATGTGGATGGAGGAGAATTTTTATACATCTCATTAAATCAATCTTTTATTTCCTCTTTTCCCCCCAGCTACACTCCCAGCTTTGATCTGTTTGCCTCTGGAGCAGAGCTCGACAGGTGACTTTCATGATGCAAATAAGGGTGACCTGGCTCTCTGCCCAGGCTTTGATCATCACCTACATAAGGAATAGGCTGGTAGGGAATGCCATGCACCCTAGTCCCTGCTCACCCACTGCTTCTCTGTAACCTTGGGTGAGATGGAGCTTGTAGAAGGGTTTTCCTTTTCACTCTGTAGAAAAGTAACATGAGTCCTAGCAGCATTACTCAAACTATCCGAGATATGGTAATTTACACCCTTCCAGGCATTGGAGGGGCTGGGGAAGAAAATGTATGTTGTTGAAAAGATTTTATGTTTACTTATTTTTACTCAAATATAGGTTAGGAAGCTGAGTTTAGAGCAAGGCCAAGGGCACTGAGCAGTAATAGATTTTTCTTCCTGTTTCATATTGGAAGCTTCTTTTAATAAATCTGATAAAAGTTGATGAACCCTCCTCCCAGTCCCCAAATATTTGTACTTCCTCTAGCCCCTATAATATTATCTACCACTGGTGCTTAGCCATGCGTCTTGTGTAGGGAAGAAGAAGAAGGACATGGCATAAAGAAAGTGGGAAGTCTGCAACCACCTTTCCCTAAGGGAAGTGCAGGTTGTTCAGGAAGGGGATCTAAAAGCAATTCTCAACCCTTTAAATCCTGAGGCTTTTAGGGGAGAGAAGAGAGGTAGACTGAGGAGAAGTAAGACATGAATTTGCCCATCTCTTCATGACCAAGAATTTGGTAAGTGCTTGTGGGGTAGGAATTTGGTTCTCTCCTGCTCCACCTTTGAGGATTTGTGATTAGATCACAGGCTGTCTTCATTAATTTGAGTAAATTTAGATTCATGAACAGAAACTTCTACATTATCTTATATTTCTCATTACATTACAGAGTTTTTGAAAACCTCATTAACCTAGACTATCACTAGTCTCTTTTCATTTGGATTTTAGTTTGTTTCGATTATAAGAAAAAGGGATCTCCTTAACTTGAAGATAGCTGTGGCTCTGTTGAGGACTAGAAATCTTGGACACCAAGGAAGTCTTGGGAAACAATATCTCTCTGACAGGTTGTCTTTCTGTCTACCTGCTCCTTTCTCTTTGACCTGTTCTGCTTATCTATTGCTACACAACCAACCATTCCAAAACTTAGTGGCTCAAAATAACAATGATCATTGTCTCTTATTTCTGTGAGGTGACTTATAATCTATAGTTCTCACTGGGTATTTCATGTTGTTGCAGTCAGATGGCAGCTATAATACCTAAAGGCTCAACTGGGCTGGACTTCCAAAATGGTTAACTCACACAGCCAGCAGTTGATGATAACTGCTGATGCTGAAAGTTAAGCTACAACTATTGACTAACTATATATGGCCTCCATATGTGGCTTAGTTTTTTTCACATGGTATCTGAGTTCTAAGAAAAAGCATCCCAAGCGCCAGCATTCCAATAGATCCAGGTGGAACTTTGTCCTTGAAAATCACATCTGTCACCTCCACCATATTTGAAGGATCTCAGAGTCAGTCCAGATTCAAGGAGAGAAGACTACAAAAGAATATGAATATCGAGATGAGTGGTTGATTGAGAGGGTGATCTTTGAAGACCAGATATCAATTACTTGCTTACTCAAAGTTTCTACTCCCTTATAACTTTAATTTGCTCATGATCTATCCTGACTACTCTCCCTAGCCTCTAGACTTTTTTCTGTGACACCCTTTTAAGTTCCTCTCTTCACTCTTACTGGCTTAAACATTCAATTCATAGATTCCAGATTCTTGATGGAACACCCTGTTAGGTCCAAAGTTTTCTCAGATAGCCTATTGCTTGCTCAACTCTTGTCCCATCAGTTATAGCCACATCTGGGTAGGGCCCAATGGTACTAAGCATAGCAGCCTAGATTTGCCCTCTCATTAGGGTCATGGGTGGGACAGTCCCTCTGAGAGATATGTCTTGTACAAATCATTTTTGCCTTGTTCTTGCCAATGGGATTTGGTAATTAACTAGTGTCACTACAAAGGTACCAAGAGTCTGGAGAGGTCAGTTCCAGAGCCTCTGTCTTATGTATGACATCTGGTTTGTAGCCCTTATATTCTGCCAGTAATTTTATTATAGCAGCCTCTATGAATTCTGGCATTTAACCTGGGCTTGCTTGAAGAGTATGTGGTCATGAATTCTGGACCCCTCACTTCAGAGATGAGGAAATTGATACAGAAATGTATCAATTAAAAGTAAGTACACAGAGGTAGTGTGTAGAAACAGACCGAACAGACCGAACTCATTGATTAATACTCTAAATCTAGAACTTCCCACTGCACTATGTGCTTCCCTGGGAGGCCAGCAAATGTGGAAACACAGAACACAAACTATAGCAGGTGGCCCAGTTGACATCAGTAGGCCCCATTTAGACAAAAAACACTGTCCACTTTCTCCCAACTTAGCAAGCAGGTTTCTACTCCTTGGTTGGCTGCTGATGACATCTGCAGGTTCAGCTGACCCTCACTCTAAGTTGGTATGCAAGTTTTACTCAGTCCAACTTTGTACCCTCAAGTGGCCAACATTGGCTCAGAATCTTCTCAAAGGGAAAGAGGTCAGCATCTTGGCACATCTCTTTAAAGCCATTTTCACATGCTGCTATAGGTTCTCTAGGGAGCTCGATAATATTCTGGGCTCAGTGACTTCAACCCTAATAAACTCATGGAGTATTTACTTATATGGGATTTTTCAACCCCACTTTCCGATCTGGGCTGAAGAATCAGGCAAAATGCCTTGAATTTATCCTGGGAATCATAAAATGGATTCTGCAGAGTGGTATTGGTTAAAAAACAGTTCTCCATCTGGAAAGTAGAGAAGTGCTGGAGAACCACCTTCCTTGAAGTTAAAATGAAAACAATGCTTTTAGTTTAGGGACGAATTGAGTTAGAGGAGGAATAGGATTTCTCCAGGTTCTTTCCAGGTGCAGCTCTGAGAAAGTAACGTTTGTTCTTAAACATAGTAAAGAAGAGGATGATGCTATATTTCTCAGTTGGGGATATTTTTAAGTCCTTGAGGCAGTTCTGTGGCATTAAGGTCAGCCAGTTTCAGGGTCTATTAGACAAAATCAAGAATTCAACCAATCTGTTTTCCTTATTCCCTCCTTCCTTTTGGCACATTTTTACTACTGCCATGGAATTCCCCCTCCCTTTTTCCCCCCACTTCAAGTAGAATACTATTCCTTACTCTGCTATTAAGTCCTGCTAAATGGCAAATAGAACCTAATGTGTATCGAGTGACATTCTCTGTCTAATATATTAATTAACCTAAGAGAGGGACTTCACTGGTATTTATAAAATGATGACAGGCAAGAAGTCTCCTCTTCCACTTTATTTCTACATTGACCCTGGACCTCTGTTTCTGGCATAGAACCCTGGAAATAACATGGTCTGGGAAATAACACCCAGACAGCCTCTGGGTGACCTTGAGCAGCTATCACTTCTTGGGCCTCAACTTTCTCCTTTATAAAACAATAGCAATGAGGGTGAACTCTGTGAAATTGTCATTTTAGTTTCTCAACCTAATATTTCTCAGTGTTGTCATGAGTTTTAAATGAGTTATCATGTGCAAAGTGTGTAGCACATACTCAATCACATATCAGATGTCCCTCTACTGTTAGTGCATTCCCCTTGCTTATTCAGTCTGTTTCAATGCCATAACAGTGGTATTCCTCTTTCTTTCTAACAATGAAAACCAAGTCACCACCCATTTTCCATTAAAAGTCCTTTTATCTTTCACTTCTGTTTTTGGTTCACATGTTGGAACATTGCTCACCTAAATAACAGAGAGCTACTGAGCTGTAGGGTTTCTCAAAATTTCCTTAGGATAACTGATGATGGCCTCTTCCCCTCCTCCCACTCTCTCTTTTTTATATATTTTTTCCTCCAAAAATGCTTTGCCCCAGAAACTGGCTATTTATACTACGTATGTTCCAGAAAGCCCTTATAATGAACCATACAAATCTATTTGTCCTGCTGCTACTATAATTGCCTATATCTTATTATAACTTAATATGTAACAGATTTTTTTGGCGAGGCTAGAAGCAACTGAGCATTCACTGAAAACGCAGACGCTGAAGGTTGTTGAGGAGCCAGTGAACCCACTAATTGGATAAGGGGGGGTGGAGATGGTGTGGAAATTTAATTAAACTGGCATTTGTTCTAGCTGTTGAAAATATTAATCAGAAAATGAGTTACACAAAAAAGTAAAAGGCAGGGTGGCATGAAAAATGCCATTGGTGCCATTCTTCCTAGCAAAGATGAGAAAGTGATTTTTCTTTTTTTTTCTTTTTCTATAAAGTGTGGGTCATCTGTCCAGTGAGTTCTGCCTACAGCTTGTTTGGGCAAATTTCACAAAGAAAGGCACTTGGAAAGCTGTGATTTGAGAGGAGGAGTGAAAGATTCTTGATTTGGGGACCAGATGCATCTCTTGGCAGTTCTTGATACAAACATAAAGATAAAATATGTGTCTGGAAAAAAAAGAAAGAGAAAGAAGAAAAAAAAGCTATTTTTCTTCCTTCTAAAGAAACACTCCTCCCAACAAGAGATGAGCTGAACATCTGCATCCATTCAAACAATACTGCTTAAACAATTGTCAAATTTGAGAGGGGTGGCTGAGGGTTTTGAACCATGCATTTAAATACATTCCATAACCCAGGAGCCATTGGGAAGACATTGCCCTCCCTAGGCTTGCAAACAAGAGTGGAGGAGGGCAAACACAGATGTGGACACTTGTGTTTGGTTTGAGAGCTGCTTTCCTAGCCTTGTTTAAGTGCTTTGAGTGACCTGGATAGTCGTTCGCCTATAGATCATTGCCCCTTCGCTACCAGGGACAGCTGAGCCCTGCAGGAAACTCTGGGTTAATGGACTTATCTGAAGAGCCTGGAAGGCAGAAGAATATAATTCTTTACGCAGAAGGCCAAAGACCCCTGAGTTCTCTCTTCAGGATTGGCCATTTGGACTTCAGCTTCCAGAAGAGCTTTTCTTGGTCAATGGGGGTGTCGGGGCGGGGGAGGCTGCAGAGGGGGCTTGCTTTAAGAAAACCTATAATACAAAGCTGAGAATGTACAAATGCACAGTGTTCTTGCTTCTTTGTCACGGTTGCTTTTTATTTCTTTCTTTAAATTGATTTGGAAAACTGATGACCAATGCTGATTTGGCACAAGATGTGTGACAATCCTTTTACATAACATTCTCACTATTTGTGAGTGACAAGGGCCTTGAGAACTGCTGCTCCCACATGAGGAACTGCTGAATTGGACACACTTTCCTATAACCTCTGATGTCCAGGTCCCCAGTCACCTCCCCTGCTCTTTCCTTGGCCATGTAGCAAGAAGAGGAACAGTTTTTCCTTTACTCCATTTAGTTCACCCAGAATAGTCTCTGCATTCGTTTCCTGTGGCGCTGTAATGAGGCACCACAAACTGGGTGGCTTCAAACAAGAGAAATGTGTTGTCTCAGTTCTAGAGACAGAAAGTGCAAAATTGAAGTATTGAGGGGGCCATGCTTATTCTGAAGCCCCTAGGGGAAATCCTCCCTTGCCTCTTTCTAGCTTCTGGTGGTTCCTAGCAATCCTTGGCATTGCTTGACTTGCCTCCAACCTCACCTGGTCATCTTCCCTCTGCATTGGTCTCTGGGTCTCTGTGTGTGCCCTTCGTTTTTCTCTTATAGAGACACCAATCACTGGACTAGGGACCACCCTCATCCAGTATGACTTTATCTTAACTTGCTTACACCTGAAAGACTATTTCCAGATCAGGGCATATTCACAAATACTGGAAATTGGGACTTGAACATATCTCTTTGAGGGACATAGTTCAACCTACAATAGCCCTCATCAAAAGACTATTGTTTCTATTTGGGTCCATATGTCAATCTGGATTTTAAAGAGGGTCCATAATAAAAATAAAAATGGGAGGATTGAGCTTTAATTTCTGTCCCTCTGATGAATATATATCCCCAACTTGACCAAACTTGTACCAAAATAAATTACAGATAAAATAACACTGCATATTAAAATGTATCCTGCAATCCTTCAACACTTAAAAAGTTTTAAAATGTCTATTTAAAATCAGTGCACTACAGCCAACTGTTGTTTCTTAATTTATTGTGGGATTATAGCTTTCTTGCATTTTAGTGTTTCAGTGTCCCTCCCACTATGAAGTAATGGATAATTCTAAATGGCATTTAATTTAAAATTGTTTATAATGCCCTCACTTAGTAAACTAAAATGCTGACAATTCTATCAATTCCTAAAATATTTTGGGACATTTTATTACCCAGTAAAATATAAAAGCAGATTTCTATTTTCATCCCCTATGCCTAAGGAGTTTCCTTTATAAAAATAATATCTTGCCCTAGCTGGTTTGGCTCAGTGGGCACTCAGTGGAGAGCATCAGCCTATAGACTGAAGGGTTTGATTCTAGTCAAGGACGGGTACCTAGGTTGCAGGCTCGATCTCTGTCCCTGGTTGGGGTGTGTGCGGGAGACAAACAATTGATGTGTCTCACATGAATGTTTCTCTCTGTGTGTCTCTCCCTCTACCTTCTACTCTCTCTAAAAATCAATGAAAAAATATCCTGTGTAAGGATTAGCCACAACAACAAATAATCTCTTAAATAGAGACCATCACTAGTTCCATAAAGTTTTGACTTTTATTCTTATTATTGTCCATAAAATTAACCAGTTGTTTAGGAATGGGATAAGATGAGAATCTGGAGATAACACAAGGCTGACCACAGTGAAGCAGAAGTTGGGGATTTTTAAAATGTGGTGATAATACATAAAGAAAGTTAATTCTGGTTTATATAAATTCTGTACATTCCTGGCTTTTTAGAGGCCCATTTTCTACATCAAACACAATATGTCATTATCAAATTGTGATGCTGATGCCTGAATGCATGGCAGTGATTCAGTATTTGTCTGCAAGAACCAAAGTTCCATGAGGTTTTGTCTAAGACAGTGATCAGATCATCGATCCCTATTAGTCATGAGATTGGGAGGCCCAGGTTGGTGATAGTATTGATGATTCAACAAATTAGCAAGTCATGGGTAGAATAGCAGAGTGAATAATTAGTCTACAACATGGATTTCTAGGTGTGTGTGTGTTGGGGGGGGGTTTGTTTGTTTGTTTGTTTGTTTGTTTTTTCATGTGAAAAACTATTTTAGACATACACATTTCAATAGGAACAGCTTCTGGTAATTTGAAAGAAGTTAGCCAAGCATTAGACCTGATGAGTAGAGAAGACTGACTCTGGATGTAATCACTTAACCTTATCAAAGCTCTTTAGAGCTCTCAAGAGAAGTTGATTAATTATTGGCAGGCAGGATATGAGAAAACCCCACTGGACTGTGGTTACCTAGTGTCAGAAATCAAAGCTGAGGAATGACTTAAAAAAGCCTGCCCTGGGACCTGGAGGAAGGAAACACATTTCCATTATTTCTGGGAGGACAACTGGATGAACTTCCTATCAGGACCTTGAGGAGTTTTCACATGAAATTATCATGTCCTTTCCCTGGAGATTTTGATGTGACACATTTCTGAGATGGGTAGATAAGGGGGAAGGAGGGCTCAAAGTTCTTCTTTCTGTGTACTTCCATGGGTCCCCACTGTGTGATCCTGTGAGTGAAGGGAATGAAGATTGCCTCTCTCCATCAGAACTTGCTCTGTCAAGCTACACTCACAGAAAGAGTAGGTGCAGATACATCATTATAATGTAGATACACCCTCCTTGCCTATCCAAAATCCAGGGTCAGTTTAACTTTGGTGAATGATCCTTTCCAGATTAGTTCATTCTTAAATGGAGTAGGCTTTTTGGGATATCCTAATCTAAGGAAAGGTCTTTGATGGGGAAGGGAACTGTCACTCCTCTCCCTCTGCAATTCTGCCTAAGTCCAGAGGGGAGGAAATTCTGTTCCTCTCCTCTTCTCCACATACATACTCTGTCCTTCCCAAGGAAGTCAGCTGACTCAACTGGTAGAATAAATAACATTTACTAAGCCACCTACTAGTGGGGGAGTTACCAGTATCAGACCTCAGGAATGGTCTTCCTTCTCTTTCTGTCTGCTTAAGCTATTCTTGCTCCTTTTTTATTTTTTTTAACCCTGAGGCTATTTTTCCATTGATTTTTTGAGAGAGAGAGAGAGAGAGAGAAACAGAGAGAAACATCGATGTGAGAGAGTCACATCGATTGGTTGCCTCCCAATCAAGGCTGGGGAACCTGCAACTGAGATATGTGCCCTTAACCAGAATCGAACCCGGAACCCTTCAGTCCTGGGGCTGACACTCTATCCACCGAACCAAATTTGCTAGGGCTAGGGCCTTGCTCTTTCAAGGCAGGCTGGTTATCCCTAGCCTCACAGATTATGGGGTTAATAGATTCATGTTCTGTTCTACAAACCTAGCCAAATCTATTAAAGGAGGAAGTAGATTAAGCCACATTGTCTAGCGTTGTTTACCAGATTTGTCCCCAGTTGTGGGAGAGAAAGGGAATGGAAGATGAGAAGGAGATTCTGGCTTGAAAATACTACCTTACATTCCTACCACAGCTTTGCGATTAGTTCCTCTGTAAACAAACCATCTTCCATGAGTGTGGAGTCCTAACTGATAAGATAACCTTTATATAAAAGTCACTATAAGAAGAAGACTAACTTTTGTAAATTATGTTACTACCAGTAATTACTTTTCAAAGGAGAGCTATTTTGAAATTTGGCTTTTCTTATATTTGAAGCTCCAGAATTCCTCACCTTTCTCCCAACTATAGCCCTTTGGGTTCCAGAATGGTGAATACATTAACTTATTGATAGGCAATGTTAGTGTTTTTAGAGAACCCCTTGACTTTAGAACCACTTGGGAAATAGATACAGAGGGCAGAGAGGAATTAAGATTTTAACTATTGCCTGTTAAGAATGGGGTTCTCCCTTTCCACCTAAAATTAGACTATGTGCCCACTCATATGCAAAGTGAGGAAATGCTGCTCAGGTGAGTTTACCTTCCACGGCACTCAGGAAGAGCAGAGAATACTCTTACTCTGTGGACAGACAGTCCCAGAGAGTCAACCCAGATGGGGCCACGCCCTGCAAGTTCTGCTCCAGTTTTCAGCTCACAAATCAGATAAACCATTTATTCCTTGGCAAGAGGTGGAGAGGGATGTAAAAGGAAGGGAAGCATATATTATGGAAACGGGAGAAGTTCCTATTTTATGGAACAAGGAAAGATTTACAAAGAGGATTTCTTCTATATAGAAACGATCTTCTAGAATTGAAACCTTCTTCTGTGCTAACTATAAATTGGCAACGGCATGACTTTTTTGATGTTTTAAGGTGAAAGCTTCCTCTTCGGTCAAGTCCCCATATGGTGCGGGAGAGAAGGGGAATGAATGTATCCCGCACTGGGTTGCTACCATATTCCTATTCTTCAGACACCTCTTTAATAAATTTAGTATTATTATATTTCAATAAGAATGAATGAATGAATAAAATCTTTAATTTAGCAGCCTTTATGGAGTGTCTGTCATATGCTGAATTCTATGCTAGGTAGTGATGCAGTAATAAAAAACAAGAACTATATCCTGAAGATTTTCAAAGATCAATGAGAAAGAGAGGTACACAAGTATAAGGTGACCATAACAAGTCATAAATAATAGTAGCTCATATTTATCAAGTGTGGAATGTGCCAGATATTGATGTAAGCATTTTACATGTATTATATGATTTAGTCTCATAGCAGCTTTGCAAAGTATGTACTTGTATTATCCCCATTCTACAGTTGAGGAACCTGAGGCACAGTTATTAAGCCACTTCTCCAAGGTAACACAGTAAATGGCAGAGTTGGGATTTGAACTCTAGGAGTTTGACTAATGGCCTGGGCTGCTAAATGATGCCAACATTCTGTGGTAGAATTAAGCACGGGTAACTCTGGGTTTGCAGAGAAAGCATTCCCACCTAAGACCATGGAGGTTTGAGGGATTCTTTGAGGATCATGCAGGGGTTGTAACCTGTTTCTTAGGTCTTTGGGAGCAGCAGAAGAATATTACCCTATATAGCAGAGCCTTCTATTCATTCTAATTCAAGGTCCAGGAGAATCAGAGTCCCCCGTGAGACCCACTTGGCCTTATCTTTACTCCGCTGCTAGAGATGGGCCCAGGGACTGGGCCAGAGGAACCAAGCTCCTCTTCCTTCAAAACATCCCAGGGCTAAGTCAATGTCCCTTTTTAAAAATTCAGAAACAGACTTACCAACCTTTGTCAAAAAGAACAGATCCATGAGTGATTCTGGCCACTTCTTGCCTAATGACAAAGGTTATGAACATCTCCCTATTGCAATCAAGTGTGGGCTTTGTGTGGTTAGATGGGCTCATGCCTTTCTTTGTAAGCTCTCAGACAGGCAGAGCATTCTGAAGAGACTCCCATTGTTCTGAGACGCTTTGGAGATGAGTTGGGAGTCCTATGAGGAATTCCAGTCAAATTCCCCCATGGAGTGCAGAGTAAATGTTCTGTGTGCTGACACCCACAAAGTGACAGATGTGGTTAGCACCTGTATAAGGTCTTTATTGACTCTGGGCTCAGCTTCCTGGAATCCCTGCAGGCCAAGGCTGTTGATTATCTCCAGGACATATTTGCTCTTCTCACACTTTCCCTTAACACCCAGGTGAGGAGAATAGGATTTGGAGTTAGTAACTCAGGGCTCCAGCCCCCTTGTAAAACAATCCCATAGGATTGGTGGGAAGGAGTTGAGCTAAGGCAGCCTGTTGTCAGCTCCCATTAAGTGATGGCTAATATTATTATTGTTGTTGTTATGGTTATGAAGTGTTAACAAGTGAGTGTCTATAAATATTCTAAATTGAGGACACAGCATTATCTTATGGAATTCTCTGAAGCCTGCCTTCCTTAGTCTCCCTCCCTCTCTCTCTCTCTCTCTGTTTTTAAAATTGATTTCAGAGAAGGAGGGAGAAGGATAGAGAGATAGAAACATCAATGATGAGAGAGAATCAGTAATTGGCTGCCTCCTGCATACCCCACACTGGGGAACAAGCCTACAACCCCGGGCATGTGCCCTTACTGAGAATCAAACCTCAACCTCCTGGTTCGTAAGTCGACGCTCAACCACTGGCCGCACTGGCGGGGCTAGTCTCTCATTTTTTTCCATGGATATAGGATAGGCAGGTAGGGACCAGGCTACCTGGAGCCCAGCTAGCAATGGGTGTTCTTGATAGTAGCTCTATATCCCGAACATATTGCTCTTTATCCAGGAGTTTACCTTAATAGTTTTGGGAGTATTTTTATAATTATTTTTAAAAGCTAAAGAAGATTCCTGTCTGCTTTATAAAGTAGCATTTTGGCTATGGTTGATCAGATGCCTCAGAGTCTAGTTTTCTAGGATTGCATAAATCTATTTTGTTCACTCAATCTATGCCCAGCATGATTTTATATACCTGTCTTTGGTTTTTTCCTACAAGGAAGAATTTCTTCACAAGTGGAGATGACTATTTAAAGAGCCATTCACACATATCTCTTCTAACACCTTTGGTGTCCTATCAGAAGTGAAAGAGTCTGCAAGTTGGATTAGCTTCTTGTGAATCTTCTTCGCTCCATTCTTGGTTAGGATGCCTACATCCCAAAGGACAACCTAACCTAATGACCAAACGTGTGTTTTACTATCCAGGGTCCCTCAAGCAGCAGCAGTATGAATTCTCCAGCCACAGTTGCTTATCTGTAAATGGGAATGATGAATATTAACATTAGTACTTTATAGCCTTGCAATATTCTCTGTCTGGGTTCGCCCTGCTACTGTGTTTTTTGCAGACACTTCAAAATCCAATTCAAATGTCATCTCTTCTCAGATAGCTCTCCTGCTCTCTCAGGTAGAAGTTACCCACCCCCCCTAGTACCTTTTCATTTTCTCCATTGTAATACTGACTCTTCTAAATGGCATCCATGCATTAATGTGTCCATCTCTCTGCTAGACTGCTTCCTGAGAGTGGGCACTGGATGTAGGTCATGTCTTTGCCACTGTCAGAGAAGCCCACAGAGATGGCCCTTCTTAGATGCTCTCTGATTTGAAAAGAACCGCAGAGGCTGCCAAAGAGATGAACGGACCCTAAAGTGCCCAGAAGGGTGGTGACAAAAGAAAATCCCGAAACCCTCCACCCCAGCTGCTCTGTACAATTTCTAGACAGTGTTTCTTTTCACAGGTGTGGGGCCAACTGTGCGGGGTTAGGGACACATCAAGGAAATTTCTGAAAGTTACACCAGGCCTCTGCCTGTTCAGAAAGACAGGACCTTGCGAGTCACCCCGCCCTGCCACGCTGTCAGATGCAGTGACAGCACTGGGGCATGTGGCAGCGAGTGTGGAAAGGAGGCACGTCACTGAAAACTTGTTGGCACTGCTTTATTTGTTTATTGTGTGGAAAGGAGGGTTGAGTGCTTCATGCCTATCTCACTTCTTCACTTGTATTCACGAAGTGCGTCTTCCTTCTTGGTATTTATTACTATGAGTCACTCCTCTGTGTGTCAGATGGGAGATGCAGAAGCTTTGGCTCCTGTGAAGAAACGTGAGGTTTAGGGTAGGGAATCAGGCTGATAGTGGGGATCATACTAGCAGTGGAGAAGGGAAGTGAACTGGCCAGGGTACATGCAAATTCATTTTTTAGATAGAATTAAGCTCTCAGTCCCCTCCATTTAGATGGAATTAAGCTCTAAATCCCACAAGGTTCGATCCATTCTCTAGAAATGGTCGTCTCATATGTTTTCCTGCTTTGAGCCCATCTGCACATTTGCTAAGAAATTCAATCCATATGGGCTCATTCATTTAACTCATTAAGCTGTTGTTTAATGAGAACAATTTTGTGACTGCAAATCCTTCATAGTTTATTTCTGGCGGCTCTGATTTCCTATTAGCGAAGAACCTGGGTTCTCAGGTCTTCAACCCCCCTGTTCTCAAACTGAGACTTACCTTCATTCATTCCATAGAGGGCTGGAGAGGGTTACCAGATGCAATACTTCCACCATATCTGGCTTTCTAGGTCGGGATAACAACATCCATCCAGGTCTGAAAGCTTTTAGAACCCTAAATGCCGTGGTTTTGGGATTTATTGCAAGTTACATCACTTCAATGATGCTGCTCCAATAATCCTGCTGGATATTATCTTTTCCTTGGTTTGATTTTCTTTCGACCTCTCTTTTTTATATCACTGTTTTTTTCTGTCTTGTATAATAGATATAGCTAATGGTCACTATTAGATGATAACTTGTATATAGTGCTGTAGAGCACAGGCTTTAGGGTCAGGGAGACCAAGGCAATCTTGAGTTGATGGGCATACCACATCAGAAAATGCAGTTAAAGTCACTGAGCCTTGGTTTCCTGTCTTTCTTTAAAATCTCTTTTAAAACTGTATAAAGTGAAATAGACACACAGAGAAAATGTTTAAACTATATACAGCTCAATGAATTTTTTTTACTCCTCACCCAAAGATATGTTTATTAATTTTAGAGAGAGGAAGGGAGAAGGAAAGAGAGAGGGGGGAGGGGGGGGAGAGAGAAAGGTGAGAAACATTGATCAATTGCTTCCTGTAAGCGCCCCAACAGGTGATGGAACCCACAACCTCCTAGGTATGTGCCCTGACCAGGAATTGAGTCCACAATCTTTTCGTGTATAGGATGACACTCTAACCATCTGAGCCACCGGACCAGGGCTTAATGAATTCTTATAAAGTGAATACACTAGGTCACACCAATCAAGGCATAATACTTTACAAGGACCTTAGAAGCCCTCTCTGTGCCCCTTTCCTATCATACTTCATTTCTCTCACCTAAATGTAACTATAGTTCTGAATTATATGGCAATATCTTCTAAGATTAAAAATATCTTATATTTTTTCCAGTTTTACCACCTAAATATATTGAAATACTGTAGTTTGTTTTTTTCTGTTTTGAATGTTGTTTAATTGGAAATCTGTAGTATATATTTTTGTACATGGCTTTTGTTCCTCAATATTATGTCTGTGTGATTCAGTCACCTTGTATGCATTTTTATTTATTTTTAAAATATATTTTATTGATTTTTTACAGAGAAGAAGGGAGAGGGATAGAGAGTTAGAAACATCGATGAGAGAGAAACATCGATTCAGTTGCCTCCTGCACACTACCCACTGGGGATGTGCCTGCAACCAAGGTACATGCCCTTGACTGGAATCGAAACTGGGACCCTTCAGTCCCCAAGCCAACGCTCTATCCACTGAGCCAAACCAGTCAGGGCCAGGGCCACCCATTCTTATTACTGTATAGTATTCCATTGTACAACTATAACCACAGTTTGTTTATACTTGTGATGGACATTTGGGTTATTCCCAGTTTGTGGCCATGACAAGAAATGCTGTTATGAACCTTCTTGTCCATCTCTCTGAGACACATGCACATGTATGTTGGGTCACAATCATGCACTGTCTTCAAATGTAGTAAATAATGCAAAAGTGTTTCCAAAATGTGCCAACTTATAATTCTACGCATGGAGTATAAGAATTCCCATCCTTGTTAACACTTGATATTCTACACGTTTTTAAATTTTAGCCATTCTGCTAGGTGTGTGATGATATTTCATTTGCTTTTAATTTGCCTTTTCTTGATTATTGTTAGGTTGTGTACCTTTCCTTATGAAAAGGTAGAGAATTTTTGGATTTTCTCTTTTGCAAAGAACCATGTTAGAGTGTCTTCTCCATTTTTCTTTTCTTTTTTGCTTTTCTTTTCTTGCCTATTTTTCTGTTGAATTGTATATCTTACTTTTTTGATTCATAAGAGTCCTTTATATACCTAAGATATGAGCCTTTTGGGGGATATATGTTTTACTAATATTTTTTCACACTCTGTGGTATTCCTTTTCATTTGCTTAATGGTACATTTTGAGGAAATGAAATTCTTGATTTTAATGTGGTCACGTTTATCAACCTGGTGGCTGTTTGTTTGTGTTTTTTTGTGTGTAGCATTTAAGAATCTTTGTCTCAAACTGAAGTCATAAAGATAATTTACTCTAATATAATATAAAATGCTACTGTTTCCTTTTCATTTTTAGGTTTATAATCCGCCTAAATTGATATTTTGTTTATGATGTTAAGGTAGGAGTCAAATTCATTTTTTTCTATCTCCATAACTAATTATCCCAGCACTATTTATTGCAAAGGTCATCCTTTCCCTGCTTCTCTGCAATGGCACTTTTATGGTAAATCAAATGTCCATGTATTATGTAGATCTGTCTCTATTATGAGTCATTGGTCTATTTGTCTAACCTGGTACTAGTAAAACATTATCTTTATTATCTATACTAATGAAAGGATAATATGCTAATTAGACGAGACATATTCCGGATGTCCTTCCGGACAAAGCCACAGTGGCAGGGGCTGAGGCAGAGTTGGTTAGGGGTGATCAGGCCAGCAGGGGGGAACAATTAGGGGGTGATCAGGCCGGCAGGGGAGGGCAGTTAGGGGGCAATCAGGCCAGCAGGGGAGCAGTTAGGGGCATCAGGCCAGCAGGTATAGGTGATTAGGGGTGATCAGGCAGGCAGGCTCGCAGGCAGGCAAGTGGTTAGGATCCAGCAGTCCCGGATTGTGAGAGGGATATCTGACTGGGGATCGGGCCTAAACCAGCAGTCGGACATCTCCCAAGGGGTTCACAAATTTCATGCACTGGGCCTGTAGTCTATAGCAATAAAAGCGTAATATGCTAATTATAACAGACGTTCTTCCAGACCACCTTCCAGATAGAGTCGGGGATGTGAGGGAAGCCTGGGTTCTGGGTTCCTGCTGGCAGCCAGAGGGAAGCCTGAGTCCTAGGTTCCAGAGGTAAGCCGGGGTCTCGGGAGTCAGAGGGAAGCTGGTGCGAGCAGCCAGGGGAAGGAAGGCCTATTCTTGCACCAATTTCATGCATCAGGCCTCTAGTCTAGATATATAAAAGCCTAATATGTAAATTGTCCCTTCGGGAGTTCGACCGGGAGACCTGGAGTTCAATCGCTCACTATGATGTGTGCTGACCACCAGGGGGCAGTATGGGAATGAAGAAAGGCCCCAGCTGGCAGCCAGAAGGCCCCGTTCAGCCCTGATTGCCAGCCAGGCCTAGAGAACCTACTTGTGTATGAATTTCAGGCACCAGGCCTCTAGTTTCATAATAAATCTTGATTATTGAACAGAGCAGGTTTTCCTATTTTGTTTTCCTTCATTAAATTCTCTTTGCTATTCTTGTCCCTTTGCATTTCTATTTATATTTTTGAATCATATTGAACAATTCCACAGAAAATATTTTGAGGGTTTTTTTTTGTTTGTTTTTTTTTTAGGGAAAATGAATCTGGAAAGAATTGAATACTTTTGCAATAGTGAGTCTTCTAATTCACAATCAAGATATATCTATTTAGGACTTAAAATTTTTTCTTTTTATGTTTTATAATATTCTATGAGAAGGTTTTACACAGATTTTGTTAGATTCATTACTAGGAATTTGATTTTTTAATCTAATTTCAAAGGTATTTTTTTATAAAACTTATTTTCAAATTGCCACTTAAATTTAGAAATGTAATTGTTTTTTACATATTGACTTTGTTTACTTTAATTTGCTCAGTCATTTAATTTAGATTATTTCCTATTTTAATGTTCATTGTTTCTTTCTGCCTATATTTTTCTTCTGTCCGAAGAACATCTCTGGAGTATCACTTATCATGTTCTTCTCTCCCTGTATTTCTCATAAATTGGTAATTAATGTATTTATTGCATGTAGAGTCAATTATTTGTTAAGACTATTCAGACATTGTCTTGAATCCTTTCATCAAGAAGCATGTTTTTTGATGATAGAAATTATTGATCAAGTATAACTCTATTATACCAATAACTTTCATATGTCAGACAAATCATTTGGTTGTCTGAAGCCTCTCATCTAGTAGTTTAAGAAAAGAAGTGCTAATGTGAATAATATGCTCACATGTTCATGGTTTATTTGGGCCTTTATTCTTGAAAGATAGTTTGAATGACTAATCAGCTTACATTCTCTTTTATGGGAATTTTAAGATGCTACATCATTATCTTCTGGCATCCAGTAGAGCTATTAAAAAGTCAGATGACAATGTGATATTTTTAAATAAGTTACTTGGTAATTTTTTGTGGGTATCCAAAGAAAATTTCATATTTCTATAAAGTTCTATTGCTTTTCTAGAATATATTTGGTATTGGTTGTTCTGGTTTGATTTTCCCAGCTAAGTATTTTGTCCTATTAATACATACTTCTGTTTTCTTTCTTTTTTTTTTTTATTTCCACAAAGTTTTCTTGAATTACAGAGCAATTTTTTCCATTGCTCTGATTTTTTTTTAAATTTTCTTCAGATACTCCTGTTATAACATCCATGGATTTCAGCCTACCTTCTCTATCTTTTATTTTCTCTCAAATTTTAGTCTCTTCATTACCATTTGTGTTTTTTTTCCTTTTCATCCTCTATTTCTCTTAAAGAATTATTTATTTTGTTTATTCCTATGTTTCTTCTGGTTTAATTTTTATTTCTGAAATACATCGTCTTTTCTTTGTCATTCTTTCTCAAGTTTCATCACTTCAATGCTGAGGTTTTACATTTCTGATGTGCAGTCGTCTCCTTTCATTCACAGGAGATATGTTCCATGTCCCCCACTGGATGTCTAAAACCATAGGTAGGACCAAACCCTTTTTTCCCTATGCACACATACCTATGATGAAGTTTAATTTATAAATAAGGCACAGTGCAAGATTAGGAACAATAACTAATAATAAAATAGACCACTGATAACCATGTACTATAATTAAAGTTATGTGAGTGTGGTGAATGTGGTCTCTCTCTTTCTGTGACTAATGGGCGGGCACTGTATGTAAGTGACTAATGGGCGGGCACTGTATATAAGCTTGTATCCACTGGACAAAGGTACGAATCACATCCCATGTGGGATAGAGCAGGCCAACATGAGATTTCATCACACTACTCAGAACCATGGGCAACTTCAAACTTATGATTTATTCTGAAATTTTCTATTTAATATTTTCAGACTGCCATGGTTTCATGTAACTGAAACCATGGAAAATGAAACTGAAGATGGGATGGGGGGTGGGGAGGACTACTGTATGCTACTCTTTGGTAGCTTTATTTTCTTAATGTCTTTTAGCTTGGTTTTATATATTAGAGTACAGTCTTTGTGGACATGTCTCACAGGTGCAGTTTCAGTGTCTATAGAGATGTTATTCTGTTCTTTATTTTCTTTTTTCTCATGATAACTTACTTCATGAAATGTGTTATTAAATGCTTAGGAAGGAGGCTGAATAGTTTTTCTAGCTTTGTTACTCAAGAGCTCCTCCTATTGTTCTTGTAAATGTTAAAAAAAAATATGGCCTCATTATTTTAGGAGACTGGCTTTTTTCCTCATCTCCACTTTTATTTGGTTCTTCTCTTTTGTTTGCCCTTATTAACACTGTCTTACTAAATTTCAATTATTTTTCCAGCTATTTCTCTTCATTTTGGAAGGAAAGTTGAAGTGGTTAGTTTTGAGAATTTGTAGTGCCTCAGCTGCTCCAGTCATTTAACCCTTACTATAGATCTCTTACCTTCAATTGTCAATTATAATGTGAAAAGTTTAAGCTTCAGAATTTCAACTCCTCAATCTCAGATAACTCTCTTACACATTTTAGGGAAGAACTGTTGAGGGTGTTATGGTTCTCATTTTAGGACAATCAAATGCCCTGCTGCTTCCCTCTGCTGTCTCTCACATACATGCTGACACTCTATGTGTTGAGTAGCTGTTTGAATCATTTATGTTTGGGTAGGTGGGGATACCTTAATATCTATTTTTGTAGTAGGGATTATTCTTGGTCTCTGAATTTTTCAATCTTAGTTGCTCTGTGTTTTGGTTTTTTTTAGTGATTCAGAGAGAATAAAACCACTAGGTGTGGTTTTATTTATATATTATGCTTAGGATTTATTAGGTTATATTAAATCTGTGAATCAATATCCTATCAATTTTAGCCCATTTTCAGCAATCATCTCTTTTTTTCTTTTTTCTTTTTTTAATCCTCACCGGAGGATATTTTTCCATTGATCTTTTAGAGAGAGTGGAAGAGAGAGGGAAAGACAGAGAGAAATATTGATGTGAGAGAAGCACAGCTATTGGTTGCATCCTGCATGCACCTGACCAGGGCCTGGGCCGGGAAGGAGCCTGCAACCGAAGTATATGTCATTGACTGGAATTGAACCCGGGACCCTTCTGTCTGCAGGCCGACACTGTATCCAGTGAGCCAAACAGGCTAGGGCCCATCATCCCTTCTTCCCTACTTGGTCTCTTTTCTCCTTCCATTTCTTCTGCTTCTCTGGTCACAGGTATGCTAGACCTCTTCATTATATCTTCTGGGATCCTACCTACCCTACTATTTTCAATACATTTTTTTCTCACTATGGTATTTTCTGAGTAGTTTCCTCTTCCATCTCTTCCAGTTTACTTATTCTCTCTTCAGCTCTATTTAATAAGCTATTGAATCTAACCAATGAATTCCTTTCTTAATTCTAGGATTTCAAGTTATTTTCTGAACCTGAAAAACTAGATTTAATAATTTTTAGTAGTTTGCTGAAGATATTAAATTCACCTTTATATCTATGGGAATAGTAAGCTTGTTGTTTTCACAGTCCACATCTAGAATTTCCACTACTTGGGGCATTTGTTATATTTTAAAGTTATTTTTACTGTGGCTTTTTTTTTTTTAGGTTGTCATGTTTCCTTTTGGTGTAGTTATTGTTGACTGTGTACTTGCTGTTGTATATGAACATTAATTTGCAAAAGTAATTTTATCACCATCCTGTTACTATCTTTGTCCAGAGAGGATTGCCATTTGCTTTTTTTAGGTGCCTGAGGGAATAATTAAAAGTATTCCAAATTAATGTGATTTCATCATTAGTTCTAGGATCTAATTCTTTCAAGTTTCATTCCATAGTGTACCATGTTTTCTGAGGAACTTAAAGTTTGGCAAGCCCTATATTTAAGCTTTTGTTTCCCTAAACCTATATGATGCTGTAAAAGGTACTACTCAGGCTCTCCTTCACTTCTACTGCATTAGTAAATGTCTTCTGGCCTAAAAGGCAAACAAAATGTAGGCTCTGCTTTCAGATGTTTGCTTTTTCCCAGACCTTTGCCTAATAATTTCACTTTCATTTGATTGCTCTGTGATGCTTTTAGACAATATTTTACATATTGTAGAATTTTTTAAATTGTCTTTAGCAAGAAGGTTAGCCTGAATTACGTAATCTACCATTACCCAATACTTGATATCTTCATTTGTAAAATAGAGTCCATAAATATTGTTGTGAGACCCAAATGATATATAAATAAAATATGTAGCAAAATTTATATGGCATATAATGTCATCTCAATTAAAATGGCTATTATTATCATTGTTATAGGTAAGGACTATGTCTTACTAATTTTTATACCTATGCAGTAACTATTAAACCTTCCTGGCAGAAGAAAAAAGAATTATATAGTTAACACAATTGAGAACTTCAAAGTATGTAAGTGGAACAAAAACATTTTTCTAGTTCAGGTTTACTTTTGTGGCTACGATAATCAGAAGGGGTTGAGAAGAAACCGTTAAAGAGTTGTTAGAATTTATTTCTGCTTCTTAAACATTTCAGCCAATTTTCCATTGATTATGAAAGAGATAATGATTAGTATTTTTTTAAATCTTGTTTGTGTTTTATCTTTTGCATATTGCTGGAAAATAAATCCCATTGGCTTTCCTAGTCTTCATCTACTAGTACTTAATACTCTCTAATATTATTACATGTACTATAGAAAAAAACAACACAGTGCATTAACTTCTCAAAACATAGAATGAAGAAAAGGTCATGAAGCCTATGAGGTAATTTATTCCTTTGATATCTTTCTGCAGAGAGTTTCCTATTGACAGGAGTGACTGCCAAGGTTAGTGACACTTGAAATGTGATATCAGTTTTGAGATCCCAATGTCTGTCCTACCATACCCAGTGGCTCTATGGCTTTAGTTCCCCTGTTCAAGGGAAATAAAGGTCACTAAGCTCTCTTCAGTGCTCATCTTGCCCCATTGTATGTGAAGTCAAGGCACTTTAAAAGAAGCATACCGATGTTTCACTTTCACATCTACCACTGAAAGCTGTACAATAATGACAGCAATAAAATTATTATAATCACCAAAATGAATTATCAAGCACTTTACATGTTTTAACTCAGTATAATCATCATAAGAACTCAGCCTTGGGTGCTATTATTATACTCATGAAGAAATGTATGTAAATAAAGTTTAATTAATCATCCAAAGTCACATATTGACTAAATTTTTACTAATCTTTACAACTTTATATTTTCCACCAGCAAAATGATAAATAGTAATTAGCCTTGGTGGGATGATTGGGTAAGGTAATCAGTTATATAATATGCCTGGCATGTGTTAGGCATTAAATATTTTAGTTGCCTTACATAGGTAGAGCCATTTCTTAGAATTTTACATTTCATGGAATTCCACTAGGTTGATTTTTCTTTGGGTGAGTTATTTTGATCATTATAGTATCTCAGTGCCTAACACAGTGTCAGGTACAGTATTGGTGCCCAATAAGTATTTGTTAAAATTTAAGCACATAAATCTTAGTGCTAAAAAGGAACTTTAAAAGTCACCTATTCCAACCTAACCCATTAAAGGAACCCTAATCTATACATTTAGGGCATTAGCTCTGGTTCTGCCCTCTGGAAGTACATGGAATAAAGCTTTTTTATTTTTGTTTTTCCTTTACTTGCCTGAGTCTTTCTTCACATATAGCTCATAGATCCACTTGGTACCTTGGTTCTTTGGCATCTTGGCCTGGTTTATTCTAAGCCAGATTTGCCCAGTAACTTCCATCATTCCTCATAAAAACAAGATGTCAATTCAGGACAGTTTGTCCTTTGAGATTTAAATAAAATTGGCTAGAGCTTTCAATCCCACATCCTGTGAAAAATCCAAGGCCCCACCCAAGGTTTCTGTGAATTCCTGGGGATTTATGTTCTTAAGGTGACCAATGGCTTTGAGTTCCTAATTCCACAGAACTCTGTCTTACTGATATTTCTTTGCCTTATGTCTTCTAAAATCTTACCCAACCATGAACTTGACATTAAACTCATCCTCTTGGGCCCTTAAACCTCACATGTGTGGGTGCAACAGGTTTTACTGCTAGTGGTAATAGAGGCAATTTCCACTTCTAAACACACACAATTCAAAAATAAGTATTTGATATTATAGTTCTTCAAATCTCTCATTCATTCTGCCACCAGAATGAATTTATTATCTACCCCCTTTTTTCTTAGAGTATGTATTCTAGCATATTGCTCTCGCTCCCTCTCTTCATTATTCTCCCTACTTCCTACTCTTTTTTTCTAACAATATTCGAATTCCTGTTCATTACTTACTCAGAGCTCTCGCCTTCCAAGCTATTTCCACAGAGTCTTAACTTCCACATCAAAGCTATTGATCAAAATAGTTTTCTACACAACTGTCTTTCTAAAAAAACACCTGCTACATACTCATGATTCAATTTCAACCCTTCTTCTCTCTTCTAGATACCCTCATTAAACACACTTTATTTGTTAATATCTGTCTTGGAATAGCCTCCCACAAGGAACATGGTGAGGTTGGAGAAACTAGCTTTAATAATATAAACACTGTGAGTTCCAGAATGTTGCCTAGATAGGGCTGCATGTAATATAAATGCCAGACATGAATAACATGTGTCTGTTATTTCTTCTCCCTCGAGGAGCTGCAGCCAGCTAGAGATTTAATTTACATATGTGTGCACCAGTAGAAGCCTCAGTTGTTAGATTCTGCACCAGGGATGGGATGAAGATACCCTGGGCACATGGCTCTCTTTCTGATTATGAACATGTTTTCTTAATCTGTATGTATCTGGGGAAAGTTCCATTAATACCACTGGCATACTTTTAATCCACATTTGATAGCTTATGGATGTCAAGATATGACTTGGACTTTTTAAAGCATAAGAAAGTTACCTGAGAGATCCAGAGTGATAATAGCAATTTGGGAAACCCCCAATTTTGGTTCACCAGTTATCATTTCTGTAGATAATTTTCAAGTTCCCTAGAATGCTAAGCTGAGGTTGTATTCAGTGAAGGCTTGAAGGACAGAAGAATGAGAGGTTCTTTCTGTTATAATAGGGTGTATTTTCTAGTTACTTACTTTTAGGCTAGGGACTGTGCTAAATGCATTATATCTATTATTTCATTTCCTTCTTCCTGAAACCCTAAATTATAGGTAACGTTATTATTCCCATTTTGCCCATGAGGAGACAGACAGAGAGAGATGAAACAATGTGTCCAAGGAGACACAGATAAGGAGAAGAACAAGTTCAACTCCAGACTGGCTTGAAAGCCAGTGTTCAGAACCACTGCACTGTTCTCCCACCCCTTCCACCCAGAGAGGCAGGAGAAAAGAGACCAGCTGGAACATTCCTCTTTTTAATTTTTTTTTTCAGGGTGCCCAAACAGCCTCCTTTTGAGTCTGCAACATGCCATTATTGGCAAATCTAAACCAGGTGGCTGGTCAATTTTTTTCAAAAAGGGAGGCTGGGAGAGGAATTGCTTCTTTGTCTTTCCCTTGTGGGAGCCAGAGCTGCACGAGAAGCAATGGGCAAGTGCACTGAATTTTAAAGAAAAGCAAGGCAGTGGGGGCATGACGAGGTTACCAGGAAAATGCAGGGGTTGACAGCTATCAGATAGGAACTGGCCCCATCTCGGTCTCTGTGGAAATGTCAGTCCCTTTCATAGAGGATTATTTTGCATCTTGATTAAAGTGTCTCAGGAGATGAACCTCATTAAACAGAACCAATGCGTTGAAAGCATGTAATTAAACCAAACCATTTTTGTTCTTCTTAATGCCTTAAATACTTGTTTGTGTGGAGGCCTGAACATCAAATAGCTTCCTCAGGCAAAAGACAGTGGGAGCCATGGAGTTACAGTAGTGAGAATTCTCTGGATGATTAATAGTCCTCGTATTTCCTCAGGGGCTGAGTTTGCCCTCCAAAACTTTCCACTCCTACTTGACAGAACACATCAGAGACACTTTTTAGGACATCACCTACTTCATTGATTTGCTGATTCATTCATTCATTCATTTTTTCATTCATTCATTCATTCATTCATTCATTCATTCAGCATTTAGTCTGTGCCTAGTGTGGGTCTAGCACTAGGAACCCAGGAGTGAATAAAGTATATATTCTTGGCGCCAAGGAATTTATACTTTAATATGAAACATAGCAGGTTTATTTTAGTGTTCTGTAGGGATCTATTCTGGATCCCTTTTATTTCCTTTATTTTTACTTTATATTCTCACCTAGGTGAGCACAGCCATTCTCATAAATTCACACCACTTATATGAAGATGATTCTCAAATATATTTCACCTATTCAGTCCTCTCTTTGGAGCTTTGCACCCATACACTAGCAAAAGTGGTCTTCTCAATGTCTAAATTGGTCTGTCCTTATTCTGCATAAATTAGCATAATGATCAAAATAATCACAGTGTTCTACAAGACTTCCCAGATACAGTCTCTGCCTACCCCCAGTCTCTCCTTAGAAATCTCAGCTTTCACAGACTTGGTTTGGCTTGATGTTAGGTTGCAGTGGGGAGAATATGCAAGAGATTCTAAAGTTCTTAAAATAATAGCTACCATGTGGCCAGCTATTTTTACTTCTAGACTTTATAATCCCAAACCACATTCCCCTGCAAGACAGGCAGTAATATGCCCATTTTACAGATGAAGAATTACAGATGCAAGGTCACCCAGTTAGTGGCTGGAAGAACCTGGACTCAACCCCAGGTTTCTTTCACTTAAAAGTAGACCTCATGTTTGATTTATCTCTGTTGTGCTGCTTGGCATTAAAAAACATATTGCCTTACATTATACAGTGTTCATAACTATTTCAACCAGAATTTGAATCCAGAACTCCAAAGCCTGTGTTATTTTCATGCTACTGAAATGACACTTCTCTTCCATTAGGAAGTCTTCTTTCAAGACCAGGAAGCCACAGGAATAGCCTTGGCTGTGGAGAAGAAAATGTAAACTTGTGTGTCAATGACAATCAACCCTGGTACCGTCCCAGAATCACAGAGCTTCCCTAAAGGCCCCCCTCTAGGAAGTGTGATGGAATTGGGCTGTGGTGGAACCTGGACTCCAGGTGTATTTTTAAATGTGCCACTAGTGATTCTAACTTGCAGACAGAATTGAGAAGCTTTCCTGGTTTGGCTGGAAGGAAGCAGCCTGATTTAATTTGAGATGATCCTGGTGGGCTGTTGCTCCCTTTGTAAGCCTATCAGCCAGGCCAGGTGGGCAGGCAACTTCAGTGCCTGGTTGCCTGGAGTCTGGATGGCATTCTTGGACAAGAGAGTACTTTGAGAGGCAAATATGATAAAGAGGGTTTCTAGAGTTATTTGGTTTCACAGGATCATGTGAATAATAATCTCAGATCTCCAAAAATTCATTCAACGCTGAGCAGTCCCTGAGAAATGCAATCCGCATCTCTCTGCTTATGATCCTCTGGCCATTTCTTTTCAAGTAGGAAGTAAAGAGTTCCTGAAGGATGAGGCTCCATCCATCTCTGGGGGCCTCCATAGCAACAGCTTTGCAAGCCTGGTTCAGTTCTCTAAGAAGTTTGGGGAAGGATGGGAAGTTAAGGATAAAGGGTTGGATATGCAAGGAGATATGAATAAGCTCTCTGGCTTTTCTCACACTTTCCTATTCTACTGAGCTGCCCCTGTGCAGACTTCGGAGGACCCTTCAGTGGGTTGAACTGGGAGTGAAAACACACTTCTTTTCATTTTAAAGAATAGGAATAGTAACCATATTGTTTTGCCTGCAGTCTTACCCTGCGGTGTACAGATTACCTTTGACAACAGCTCCTTGTTCTTCCTTATCATCATCACATCATCATTGACATCTGTGTCAAAATAATTGCAGCTCCCTTTACTCATTTTATAATGATAGGACTACAAGTCTGAACTCTGGAGCTTGATTCTCTGGGTCCTGAGAATCTGCCCCTTACTTGGCCACAGTTTCTCTATCTATACATAAGGCACCCTAATATATTCATATTGAAAGAATTAATATGTGTGAAGAACTTACAATAGTTCCTGGTACTTAGTAAGCACTGTACGAATATTTGTTTCAAAATATAAAAATACAGCTCACAACCAAGTGGATTAACTGTCATCGTGTCTAACTCCCATGAGAAATACAGGTGAATATTTGTTTAGGCTTTGGGTTTGGTGGTACTTCTGATTTTGAACACAACCTATTTTGAGGTAGAGAGTAGAGAACACTTCTCTATGCTCTTCTCTCCATCTTTCAGTTCATCAAACAGACGTGGGGCAGCATGGTGTCCTGGGGTGCTCCATGCAGCATCCCCCAGGGACAGCAGAGCACTCTACATCCCTCTCTGAGTGTTGCTTTCTTCTTCTGCTCCCACACTCTCTTAATCCTTTCAGTGCCTTTGTTTCTTACACACCTCACTCCCTTTCCCCACCAAGGCTCTGCCTAATCATTTGCTCAAACCAGCACAATTTATCTTTCATATAGCTTTGTTTCCAACACTGCTTAAAGGTAGGAAGTTAGGTCTAGAGAATGCAGGGAGGAAGGCAAGAAGAGGCGCTCACCATGGTTTTGCCATAGAATGAGTCTCTAAATGATAATCAAATCTTTTATTTTATCAATATTAAATCTTTGCTGGTGTATTTTATTATTTGGTATTACGCAAAAGGTCCTTCTCTGTCATTTATTTTCTTCGTTTATCATGTGCCGGCTTCCAAGAAAAGTATATCTATCTCACCACAAAATCATAGCTATTTGTTGAGCACCTAACATGGGACACACACTAATTACATTGGTGCTGTATATACTAGTGCCTCTCAACATAGGCAGGTATTATTATCTCAATTTAGAGTCAAAGAAATCAAGGTCAGAGAAATGTCTTCCTCCACATGATGCTGCTTTTCAAGACATTAAAAGGTGAGCCACTTCAAGAACCACAGGCACTGAAATAATGAAAGACTGCTGTAACCACATTTTTACATTTGTTCTTTGAAACATCACAGTGAAGCATTTATTATCTTCCTCATTCTGCAAACAGGGAAACCAAATTTCAGAGGATTTAAAGGGCATGCCCTAGGTGACACAGCTAGTACAAAACTGGGACCAAAAGCCAGGTTTTCTGACTTAAATCCCACATCCTGCCCACTGCACCAGTTGCTGTCATTACTCTGTGGCTTTTCTTGTGCAGAATTGGAGCCTGGCATGCACTAGGTGATCATCATATATTTGTTGAATGGATGAATGAAAAAGTGAAGGCTGTCTTTAGTTCTATTTTTATCTCTTTTCTGTGTACCACCTAGATGGCTAATATTGGTGGATACTCTGGAAATTTGAACCCTGTGACCTCCAGAAAGCTTTCTATTCCTGAAACCTATAAAACCTTGGCTATCTTTTATCCCATTCTTTCTAGGTTATAAGGACATAAATTATAAAGCCAGTTAACATTTATTGAGACTGTACTATGCATTAGGCACTTAAATTAAATCCTCATAGAAAGTTTAAGGATTTAGAATTATTATTTCCACTTACAGATTACAAAAACCCAAGCCCTTAAAAATGATATCACTTACAAAGCTAGAGAGTGTGGCATCTGGTATTTTATCCCAGATTTATATGATTTCTAGATTTGAGGGTCATATTTGCTGAACTCTCCAACCTCCACACAAAGCTGATGGTGACTGCCAAGAGTTTATATTTTACCCATTGCTCTCAGATGACATTTGCATTTTAATAAGATCTTTCAACACGTTAGCCCAACAGCCCTCCAAGTGCAATCTACAGGCCTCTGGGGGTCCCTAAGAACCTTTCAGGAGGTCTGCAAAGTCAAAACTATTTTCATAATAATACTCTGATGTTATTGGCCATTCCAACTGTGTTAACGTTTGCACTGATGGTGCAAAAGCAATTGTGGACATAATTGCTAGTGCTTAGAACAAATCAAGGCAGTGATGCTCAACTGTCATTGCATTCTTCAGCACCACACACCCATGGGAAAAGCTAACAGACAGCTTTCTTAAGAATATTTCTGAAGACGCAGTATTGTTAATTTTCTTAAAAATCTCAACCCTTGAGTAGATCTATTTTAAACATTTTCTGTGATGAAGTGGGAAACACACATAAAACACTTGTGCTGCATACCACGTTCTCAAGCAGCAGCACATGGAAGCTTGTTTGAGCTGTGAACAGAACTAGCCACTTTTGCCTGGAACACGAACACCTTTTTTTCCTTGGAAAAAAAATGACTAACAAACAAACTGGTTTTTCAGACTTGAGTATTTGGCAGACATTTCCTCAAAAATGAACAAAGTGTGTCTGTCACTTCAAAGAAAACAACTGACAGTATGTGATGTCAATGATAAAATCTGAGCTTTCAAGTGAAAATTAGAATTTTGAAAAATTTGTATCTGCCACTGTGAGCTTGACAGGTTTGCAATACTTGAAGATTTTTCTGATAAGATCAGTGACACATGTGAGATTTTTTTCATATTGTATAATGAAATGTACCAACACTTGGAAGATCTGCATAACTCAGTGAATCAATATTTTCCAAATGATGAACGTCTGATATTAGAAAGCCACATTAAAGAGTAAAAGGTCTACTCAAAGTGCAGGACAGATCAATAGATTTTAGTGTAACAGAGTGAGAAACGTTCATTGGTATGTGGTCAAGTTCCATACTAACTAACCTGTTTTGGTGAAGTAAGGAAGGAATCCCCACAGTTTCTTTGAAGGGGCTGTTGAAATACTTCTCCCTTCCCCAATTACGTACTGTGTGAGGTGGGTTTTTCTTCATAACCTTCAACCCAAACAACATCTCACAACAGATTGAAAGCAGAAGCAGATATTGGAATCCAGCTGCCTTCTATTAAGCCAGACATTAAAGAGATTTTCAGAAATGTAAGACAATGACAGTCTTCTCACTAAATATTTTTGTTTTAAAAAATATATTTTAGGGAAAAAATAACATTTGATGGTATACTGTTATTTTAAAATGAATTAATCAATTATTGTTTTTAAATTTTAATTTCAAATGTGATAAATATTGTGAGGTATAAGTCCCATAAAAGCTCTTTGGGATGCTCCATAATTTTTCTTTAAGAACCCCACATAACATAAAATGCAATGACTGGTTCCTTTTTTAAAAAAAATATATATATATATTTTTTTTATTGATTTCAGAAAGGAAGGGAAAAGGAGAGAGAGAAACATCAATGATGAGAGAGAATCATTGATTGGCTGCCTTCTGCAAGCCTCCTATTGGGGATCAAGCCCACACCCGGAGCATGTGCACTTGACCAGAATCAAACCCCGGACTCTTCAGTCCACAGGCGGATGCTGTATCCACTGAGCCAAACCAGCTAGGGTGGGATCCTTCATTATTTTTAAGAAAATAAATGGGACCTGAAACCAAATAATTTGAGAACCCATTGCTTTAACCCAACAAAGTGATGATTGGAGTGTTTCTGATAAACCAGTGATGTGAACGTGGTTTACCTCCCTTCCAAGGCCACATGGACAATCTGTGCATGTTCCTCTGAGAATATTTGCTCCCAGGGAACTCCCCCCTCTCCGCATGCCCCCCTCCACCCCCCACTCCTCCCACCCCCGTCAAGACTGGGGTTATGTGCTAATCCTACATTTCCCATTTCAGAGCTCCAGTTAAATATGTGCTTGGGCAAAAGCTTAGTATGGCATGCATTGAATTCAGAATTTTTCATGGATCATAACCTTAAAACTAGGCATGAGCGAGAGGAGGGGATTTTTAATACAGTTCCACTAGGAGGGTATCTTTCACCCCCTAATATGAATCTTAGTCTGAAAACAGTTCTTGGCTGGGTCCAAACGTCTGTATCCAATTAATCACCTCTCAGTCACACTAGTGGACAGCCCTTGGGGCAGGAAGGGAGAGGCCTGGGAGGCAGAGCAGAATAAACATCTTAATCCAAATCAAGACCGAGGCCAGCTGTCCAGGCTGTTCCTGTGACCACAGCTCCCAGGGCTGCTGCCCACGGCTGCCCCTACTTTTATTTTACTGCCCCTTGAAGGTGCCTCCTTCCCTATCCTTCCCACGCAAGCCGCCAATCCAGCGCATGAATTTGTGGGTTGGACTCTTAATTGCTAGCTGTGCTGAGAGGCCCGCCTCCCTCTAATTCAGCCTTGACACAAATAGCTAGAAAGTTCACTTGCAAAGCCACAATGCCCACAGCAATGCACTGAAGGGTCTCCTTCTAGAGAGCAGATTTCAATTTCATTCAAGTCAACAGCAACTTTCTGAGCACCTATTTGGTATTTAGCACATCCAGAGAAGAATGAATTGGAGGCCCTGGCCCGGTAGCTCAGTTGGTTAGAGCATTGTCCCAATAGGCCAAGTTTTCCGACACCTGGGTCGGAGCCATACAAGAATCAAACAATGACTGCATAAATAAGTGAAACGAGTCTCTCTCTCTCTCTCTCTCTCTCTCTCTCTCTCTCTCTCTCTCTCTCTCTCTCTTCCTCTCTCTAAAAAGCAATAAAAATAAATACATAAATAAATCTCAAAAATTGAAAAAAATTAAGCTTAAAAAAAGGAATTTAAAAGGGATTTGACAGAATCATAAAGGCTTGGAGTTTACAGGGATTTCAGTCTATGGTTCTGCCTTCACAGGGACCACTTCAGAGATGAAGAGCTGACTGTCTCTTCAAGAATTTGTTGAGAACTTCAGTTCCTAGAAAATTCTCTCTTTGGGAGAGAAGGCATAGCACAGTCATTAAGCCACATAGAATTGGGTTATAATCCTATCTCAGTTACTTATGATCTTGAGCAAGTTGCTATATTTATCTCTGTATCGGTTTCCTTATCTGTAAGGGGGGATAACAATACCCATCACAAGCCATTGTGGTATTAAAATGAACTGTGCTTGTAAATTACCTGCTTTTTAAGCCAGTTCCTCCATGTAGTCACCATTGGCCTTAGCAAAGTTGGTAACTCAGGTTCTTTTGTAACTAAAATAGTACCTACAACATAGGGATGTAAAGATACATTACTGCTCAGGAACTTACTAATTTTAGAAACTTGGGCTAGTTATTTTAATTTTTTCTAAGCTTGATTTTTTAACTTACAATATGAAGGCAGTAGTTCTTGCTACTTAAAAGACTTTTGCAAATAATAAAGAATATAAGATACGTATTAGCTCTGTGCTTGGTAAATGGTAGACTTCATTATCATTCACTTCCATCCATTGGTCCTGACAGATATCTCCCTTGAAAGGTCTTTGGTCCACTTTTTTTTTCCAATATATTTTACTGATATTTTACAGAGAGGAAGGGAGAGAGATAGAGAGTTAGAAACATCGATGAGAGAGAAACATCTACCAGCTACCTCCTGCATGCCCCCCACTGGGGATGTGCCCGCAACCCAGGTACATGCCCTTGACCAGAATCAAAACCGGGACCTTTCAGTCCACAGGCTGATGCTCTATCCACTGAGCCAAACTGGTTTCGGCTTTGGTCCACTTTTTGTATCTATACAGCCTAATTCATATCTTTCTTCCAGGTGGATTCTTCATTATATTGTCTACCAGGGGTCATTTTTTTTCTCTACTGTAGATTTCCCCAGCATCTCCAAGGCATTTCTTATTTATTGCATAAGTTTTTCAACACTTTTCACCATCCTGGAAAGTTTCCCAGATGCCCTTCAGTTTGTCAAGGATTTTTCAAAATATTATGTTTAGATTTAAATGTGCAATTCCAGGTACAAATTGACCAGCCTAGAACACTTTGAGACTATCATCTTCATTGTGTATGATTCTCAGTTTCTTTGACTGCAACCAAGGTTAAGTGATAGATTGTCACATTATTAATCCATATTTTGTAACCACCTTAAGTCATGGTTTTACATTTGTTGTGGTTGAGCCAAGTCTCTCCAGTGTCATATTCATGAGGTTTAATTTTTTAGAACCATAAATATAGGATTTTATCTTGATCTCTGGGGTAATAGAATTGAACCCATAGTACAGCTCATGCTTTGTTCTCATCTTCTGGTTAACATGGGGCCTGCAGAAAATGTTCCTTGGCCACTAGATTTCTTGAATCTTCAGTTTTCTGTGTGGACCTGGAGAAGTGTAAGTGGGCCCTACAGCTCCCGCCAGGTACTATCTCCAGCAGAGGAAAGCCTCGAAGTCATCTTTCTAGAGCTGTTGACAGGCAGCTGTTACCCAGAAAAGATGTAGCTATGGGAGGAACCTCAAGGGTCATATGGTCACTTTACAGAGGATTGGACTAGGACTCAAAATGCCATGTTTGTTTATTAATTTCCTGAATATGTGCATGGCAGAACCAGTTGCAAACTCGGTTTCCTCATTTGATGTCTAGCACTATCCTACGCATTTCTGGCCAGCTCAGTATTATACCAGGCACTATAAGGGAGTCAGAGGAAGTATAATATTTTATCAAGTTAAAGATTCTCATTATTCACATTTTTAAATCTTTGGGATAGATGTGCTATTTTAATCAATGGCATATCTAGTTGTCAGCATTTTTTCTTTTTTAGTGGAATGCAGCAATAAACATGAGGTTGAAGAAGTAGCTTTGATTTTCAAGGTGTCTCCCCTCTAATTAGGAAGATGATATTTTGTCATTTGATGCCACAATAAGCAGTGTAAGACAATATAATTAAGAAGTTCATATTAACAGCTTTGGCTATAGAAGGCAAAAAATAATAATAATAACGAATTGATTGAAAATTCAAAACACATCACATCCCTATCACTCCTTTTTCAAATCCTTCCAATGGTGTACTTTTTAAAAATTTCTTTATTGATTAAGGTATCACATATTTGTCCTCATCCCCCCATTCCCATCCCAAACCCCTCCCCACGCATACCCCCCACCCCCTGTTGTCTGTGACCACTGGTTAGGCTTATATGCATGCATACAAGTCTGTTGGTTGATCTCTCCTCCTTACCCCTACCCTCCCCTACCTTCCCTCTGGGGTTTGACAGTCTGATCGATGCTTCCCTGTCTCCGAGTCTGTTTTTGTTCATCAGTTTATGTTGTTTATTATTTCCCCTAGATGAGTGAGATCATGTGACACTAGAAATACACTTACAAGAACCAAAAATGAGACAAGCAATAATGGTTATGCTGGGAGGTAAATGAATCAGTCTGTAGTGAGTTTCTTTCTGGGCCAACAGTTCTTTTGAGTCCCAATTTCAATGTCAAACAGTTCCTTATGCGTACATGTCAACAATGGTATTTCAGTTCTGGATGATGGACAAATGGTAATGCAGGTCTGACCCTCTCTGGTTTGGTCCTGGGCAACCTGCCGCGACATACAGCTGCTGAAATATTTATTGACATCCTCTATGTACCAGGCTTTATGCTAAGGTCATAGGATACAGTGATAAGAAAAATAGATAGGAATATACCCTCGAGGACCTTCAAGTCTAATTAATGGGGTAATCTGGTATTATGCAAATGATCAAATATAGAACAATATGTGTCCACGGCGAGGGCTATAAAGAAAAATTTCTTACATATGTTTTGAGAGCATGTAAGAAACCTATTTAACATATTCAGGAAATAAATGAAGTATTCTCCAAAGAAGTGATCCTTGTAAAGAAATCAGAAGAGGGACTAAGAGTTATTGGGTTGAAGAATGGAAGGCAGGCATGCCAGGAAGAAGAAACAGCATGTGGAAAATTCCTGTGGAGGGAAGGGGCATGATGATAGGATGGACTAACAGAGGACTACTGTGGAGAGAGAGAGTAGAGGAGTATGATGCAAGATGAGGATGGAAACTTAGGAAGGGCCAGGAGATGCCAAGTCTTCTCCCCATGCAAGGAGTTTTGCCTTCATCCTAAGAAATGGTGTACTCTTGTTCTTAGGAATAAATAGGGAACATTTATCCCTTCCCTCTCTTAGTGCAGATATTTTTCATATAGCATCTATAATTCAGCAGAATTTTCAGGTTTGTCCATTGTGAATGAATTACTTAAAATAAATTGTGGGGGGAGGGGTCCCTCAATGCCATTGGCCTGTGAGTTTCCACTATAACCACAGCTGCTTCATCTGGCTGTTGCAAGCTCATGATAAAATTTGACACAGTGTGTTTAAGAATCTATTTCACAGCGTGTTTAAGAATCTATTTTTTTCTTTCATTATACCCAGATTTTGGCGAGTCTTTTAAATCCATGAATATTGGCATTTTTCAGCATAGAAACCTTTTTAAAATATATTTTTATTGATTTCAGAGAAGAAAGGAGATGGAGATAGAGATAGAGACACCAATGATGAGAGAGGCTCATTGATCAGCTGCCTCCTGCACACCCCACACTGGGGATCCAGCCTGCAACCCAGCATATGCCCTGACTGGTAATCAAACTGAAACCTCCTGATTCATAAGGAGACGCTCCACCACAAGCCATGTTGGCCGGCTCAGCACAGAAACATTTTAATCTATTTTAACCTTTGATCATTGCTTTTAGTTCTATTTTATTTACAAACACTATTTGTCTGTATTGGATCTGTAATCTCTTGTCTCTAATTCTCCCTTAATGACTTTCTATCTTTGTTCTTTTTTATGTTTGAATTAACTATTTTGAGATCATTGTAGATTCATATGCAGTTGTAAGAAATAATACAAACAGAACCTTTGTACCTTTTATTCAGTTTTCTCCCATGGTCATATCTTGCAAAACTATAGTACAGCATCATGCACAGGATGCTGACACATATACAATCAACCAGTCTTATTCAGATTTCTCCAGTTTTACTTGTACTCATTTGTGTGTGTGTGTATGTTGTGTGTAAGTGTGTATATGTACTTAGATATGTTAAATATTATTACTTACATTATTCCACTTTCCACCACCACAGTCAAGACACAGAACAGTTCCATCTTCACAAAGATCCCTTATGTTGCATTTTTATAATCACACCCAACTCCTTTTTGCCCCACTTCCCACTTTGTTCTTTTCCTATGTGTTAATTTTACCTTCATCTACCACGTTCCTGATTTGATTTTCTGAAATATCAATTCTGCTTTTCACTGCTTCCAGTGTAAATAATAATTCTCTAGTCGTACTTTGTTTCCTCACAATCCTTCAAAAAACCTTATTACTATCTCTGGCTTTGTTATTCTGGTATCCCCTTGTGGCTATTTTTACATGAACATAAAATCATGTAGGAGCCTGGAGAATCATCTAATCCAGGGAGGCCAATTCTTGGAGGCCGACTCACTCTTTTCTCCAGTGGTAGACAGGGCTAGTCAAGTACAACTTGTGGCTTCAAGTTCTCTGGGAAAATACAACAAATTAGCTGTATCTGGCCTACAGAAGCAAATCTGCTGGCCAATCATGGTCTTTTCTAATCTTACATTTTATAGATGGAGAAACTAAGAACAAATATAAGAGAGTCTGTGCCAACTTGTGCAGGTAGATTAGTGTTAGATTTGGGACTATATCCTCATCTGAAAATGATGTAATGGAAAACCAACACCATGTACATCCTGATAGTTCCGAGTCTTCGCTTCACCTCAGGGATGTTTTGTATCTATGCTGGATATATGGTACTTTCTGGAAGGCAAAGCGTTCTCAGACGGGATCTGATGATTAAGCTATTTTTCAAAAAGTGTTCTCTGCCTGAAAACTTTCCTGCCCAGATAAGGAAAGGAAGGACAGAGGATCTCACTTATAAAGTTTTATTTAAATCATTTAAGACTTCTCTTTCCACCTTTCTCTTCAGCTAGTCAGCTCAGGCTTTACAAGCAAGTAGGATTTAATTTGGCTGCATGTGACTAAAAATATAAAATACCACTGGTAAAATGGATAATGGGGACAGTTTACAATCTTGAACACAAAGGTTACTCCCACATATTGTAGACTTCTCTTCAGTAGAGAGGCAACATGGCCAGTAGTTAAGGTGATATACTCTGGGTCCAACTACTGAGGTGTGAAGGCTATCCTCAGCAGTTATTAGCTGGGTGAGGTTGAGCAAGTTGCTTACCCTCTCTGTGGCTCAGCTTCATTATACCATCAGAACCTACTTTATAGCAATGCCATGAAGATTAAATCCGTCAATGTACACAAAGCACGTCAGAGGTTTCCTGGTATATAGTAAGTGATATATGTGTTGGCAATGACTATTTTTAACCTTGCCCAGACATAATGGTCATAACGATCTTATGAAGTAGACATTATTTTTCCCATGAAGGAAACAAAAACTCAGAAAGTTATATAAGAAAAGCAAATAAGCACTAATTTTGAATAGAGATGAGAAAGCTAATATTTCCAGCTTGGGGAAGTCATGGAATACTTCTTGGAAACAGACAGATGAGTGCAAATAGAAGGAAAGAGAGCATTAAAACATGAATAGATGGAGGAAATTGCAAAACATCCTGTCCTGGGTATCAGGTCTCCCGAGGAAGGATACCAGATGTATAAGACCTAGACAGCAACACCAATCCATTCCTTCCCCATTTATTAGGTATTAAATACACACCATGATGCAATTATGATAAGAAACATAAGACAATAAAGAAAATATAGAGCCAGCCTCAGGTGTAAGTACCATGTATTCTGCCAGGAAAGAAATAGGGGGTAGAGATTGGTCATTTTCATGTCCTTTTATTATATTATTTTCTAATAGATTTCTCAACATTGAGCAGGTGAAATTTCCCAAAGAGATAATATTTTAAGGTCCTTTCTTCTGTTACTGAAAATGTTATCAGAGTTTATTCTCTCAATGACAGCATCAGAATAGGGGTTGCAAACTCAAATGCCCACTGTGGCCAAAATCAATAAAGCATTGCAAACCAGTGAAGCATTCTGGGTATAAATACGAGAGGGGGTGGGCGGGGGGGGGGGGCACCAAAATGAAAACATTGGGACATAAACCATGGAAACCTGGGAAGCACACAGCCTGTATAAAGGGCACCCATTCTTCACTTGCAATGGGTATTTCAAATATTCACTTGCCAGGTATTTCAAATATTTGAGAGAATCCAAAAATCTATAATTCAATATGAAAGCTCTTTATTTTTAAATACTGCATTAAATAGTGTAAACAAAAGTAGGTGTGCAAAACAAAACATGTTTAAATGTCACATCTAACTTAGCTCTTGGGAACTAGCTAGAGTTCAAACAAGCAATGACATGTAGTGGATGCTGTTGTCTTTCCAGCTCTCTGAGGAAACCCCAAATTCCTGCTCCAAATGCCTCCCCCGCCCCAATAACCCTAGTCTATCCTCTCCCACTGGCTCCCCAGACAACAAGCTAGACAATTTGAACCAAGAGTCTTCCTGCCAAGGTGCTGCTGCTGAGGTTTTCAAGTTTCAAGTCCCTGGTTTAGAGTGAGTCATCTCAAATTCAATTAGTGGAGAGTTCCTCTGGGTTCTGCCATCATTGGCAGAGGGGGAAATGACTCAGACAGTGGAGTATGCAGTGCCTAATAGGTCCAGCATGTGCGGGCTTTGGAGGTTGCTGGGTATGGTGCTCACGGTGCCCAAGGGGAGCACAGAGGAGGGCTAGAGGTTGCAACACGCTCTCAACTAAACTCATTGCTGGCTCTTTTGGACTAAAAAGAATCCAAGATAAAGTAGGCCCAACACCTCAAGGAGATACATTATTATAAGTTCCCTGGCTCCTTCCCTGGCCTTGTTTTCTCCTGCTTGCCCAAACTGTGCATTTTGCATCTGGCATCGCCAAACTATTTGCAGTTCCCCCAACCCTCTTTCTTGCTTCTGTACCTTTGCACATGCCATTTTGTCTTTCTGGAATGCCTTTGCCTTTGTATTTATATCTTGCCTTTATATTTCACTGTTTCTTGCGCATGGGCACATAGTCAATAAGGGGTCATAGAACCGCATTGAATTGAAATAGTATGTGGTCTGAAGTGACCGCAGCATGAACTGTCTCAATCCTATGGGCCAGACCTAAAACATCGTTAATTTGGGCTCTGCTGCCATCTAAACCTTTCTGAGATATCCATGAGTGGAGTAGAGTGGTTAAAGCAGGAAAAGCAGGAATGCCCAGATAACCGAAAAGTCAATCGTTTTACCCTGGTGATAGAATTCACTTGAATTCAGGAATACTTTACCAGGCATTGTTCTAGGCCAGTGGTCGGCAAACTCATTAGTCAACAGAGCCAAATATCAACAGTACAACAATTGAAATTTCTTTTGAGAGCCAAATTTTTTAAACTTAAACTTCTTCTAACACCACTTCTTCAAAATAGACTCACCCAGGCCATGGTATTTTGTGGAAGAGCCACACTAAAGGGGCCAAAGAGCTGCATGTGGCTCGTGAGTCGCAGTTTGCCGACCACGGTTTTAGGCACTTGGAATGCAGCAGTCAGTAAGATAAACCTATTCTCTGCTCTTCTAAAGGTTATATCATATGTGGTGGGGGAGGAGAAATAAATCAGTAAACATAAACAAGAAAATAGCAGGTAACATCCAATGCAATGAAGAAAATCACTAATGTGATAGAGATGTTTGAGGTGAGTGGAATTTCAGGTAGGGTAGCAGTGGTCTGTCTTTCTAGGAAAATAGTATTTGTGCTGAGTCATAAATGATGAGTCAGCAATGGTAAGATGTGAAAAAAGAAAAGCTATCCTAAGAGGAAACAATGCTGTAAATGCTCAGAGTGGAGTATGAACTTGATGTGTTCAGAGAAGTAAAACGCCAGAGTGGCTGGAGCAGAATGGGAGAGACCAGGAAATAAATTCTAAGGCGTAGTCAGGTGCCACAGATTCAAGGGGCTTGTAAGACCACAATAAGCAATCTGAATGATTTTTGAGTGTGATGGGAAACCAGTAGGGTTTTATGCAACTTTATTTTATGCCATGACTTGCCTCCCGTTGGGATGGGTTACTTCATGAGAACAGGAGGAAGAACAATAGAACGGAGTAACTGAAGCTGAGATTGAGCACTGGATGGACCTGTGTTTATTGACCTAGCTTCAGACCAAAAGGCCTTTCTTAGTAGTACTGAGGTCAAGGCCTTGGCAGTGCTGTTAGGAAGTTGTAGACTCCACAAAGTACAGTATTATTTAAAATAATTAACCTCAATGGGCAATGTCCTTTCTGACAGACACAGACATCTTCATGGGCCAACATCCCTCCTTTGTCTATGAAATCTCTAGAACATTATTCCTCAAGCCTAAACATGCACATGAAACACCTGCAGATCATGTTAAAATGCAGGTTCTGATTTGAGAGATTTGTGGTGCTTTATTTCTAGTAATCCCCCAGACGACACTGAGACATGCAGTCAGATCATATAGTCTGAGGACTATATTTTAAGAAGCCAGAACTAAGGTCTCTTTGATCAGGATGCAGTCAAGTTCTTTGAATTGCCTTCAGTTTACCTGTTCAGATGAAAAGAGACCAGAAACATTTTTAAGTCATACCTGGGCCCATGGAACCCTGAATTAAGCAATGAAGCCAGATGGACCATGTCAAGTCAAAGTCCCATATGTGTTACGTGGTCACTCCAGACATCCTCCTGAGACCACCAGAGATATTTGTTCCAGTATTTCTTTGATGAGAGAAGGCAATTCGTAATCAAATCTGAGCCTGAGCACACAGGGCGGGCCAGTGGGGCCAGCTGACCCTGATTAAATGGCACCCCATTTCTGTCTCGTAGAAACACCAGGCTCCCCCAGCCTGCTCCTTCAAGAAAAGTTCTCTCTTTGCATTGCTTCAAAGTATTGCACAGGATATTAGCCACTTCCTTCTCTATAATTCATCCTTCCACTTTGCCATCTGGAATATGTCTCCTGTATAAGTGCCTAAGTTGTTACAGTTTGAGGCAGCTGAATCCTAAATTTGCTATTTGGGGTAATTTATTGTTTTTAATGCTTTCCCAAATTCAAATTCTGTGTTTTGAAATAGACTCCAGCCAGGATTTCTGCTTCCTAGTTGGACATCTGGCAGTCTGCCCTTTCCAGGTCTTCTCCAGGAGTGTTTTTCAGCTTCCCACAAGTGACAGTCAGAGGGTTCTTCAGATCACTCCTGCCATGGCATCCATTCATTCCCTCCATCTCCTCACTGTCTTGAATGCCTTGGTCATACACCTTATTGAGGGAACTAAGGTAGAGTTAGCGGGGACCAATAGGCTGTCATTTCAATTGCAGCACAAATGTCTCACTGTCCCCCAAACATGAATTTTTACTAATACCCCAAATCTATATTTAAAATCCTTTGGACTACTGCTCACATAAACAATAAGTGGAAGTCAGTACAAGGTAAATAGCGCAACTGGGGAGAAAGAGACCTCACAATTGGTGAGTATTTAGTGTTGAGTATTTAGTGTGAGATAATGGGTAATATCATTTCTACTTTACCAATGAAAGAGTCAAGACTCAGAATAACTCTTCCAAGGTACCTGAGTGGTGGAGTCAAGACTTGAATAAACTCTACCTCAAAGCCCATATGTTTCTCATTATTTGATACTATTAGGTTAGTTAGTAGTACTAGAAGGTTAGATGAGGAACAGGACACCAGGCGGAAGATGAAAACCAGTTTCTGGGGGTATTCAAGGGTGGGTAATTGAGCACAATCAAGCCAGCAGACAGATGGGCACAGAATTTCTGGAACAGGAAACCAGCTACTAGATAGAGGCTCCACACTGAACTAACCTTGGCATTACTACAAGATTTTATGAGCTTCTTATTTATGGCAAGAGCCACACTTGCAATTTGGCTACACTGAGTAAAAGTGAATGGCAACAATCTGCTTTATGGAAATTTTGAGTAGGTGTGGAGCAAGATTAGTTCATCCCTGGAACATCTTCCATGATTCTCTCTGCTGAGGCGTTTTTAGGTAACAATACCCTAATGGTTCTCAACTGTGGGAACTTTGAAATAGTTAGTATATCTGGGCCCCATCCAAGACCAACTGAGTTGGGTTTCTAGCTGTGGGGCCCTGGCATCTATGCTCTCTTAAGTTACCCAGTGCTGATGAGCAGCCAGGGTTGAAACCACAGCCCCAGGATAAGTGAGCTTACTATTTTTCTTTGCCCTGAGAAGGAGGACAGAACTAAAACATGATACAATTCAAGGGGGCAGTGGAGAGTGAGGAAAGGTTTCTGGTGGTGAAAGTTAGAAAATAGATTTTTTTTTTTAATTTGGAAAGAGAAAAAGACAAGTATTAGCCACTTCCCAATGTTGCTATAGGACCAGCCTCCTGGAGGTACCACCTTCATCCCATGTTCTGGTGGGTCTAACTTCCAATGTCTAATCTTCATGGAGTCACGGTCAGGATTGACCTCCATAGTATCTGACACTCACTTTAGAAGCCATTTTAAAACTCATTGCATTGGTCTTCTATTTGTCTAAAGGACTGGGAGTCAGGGAAAATGGTGCTTTGTTTTTTGTGGCTTTTTAAAAATTTTTTTATTTTTATTGATTTCAGAGAAAAAAGGAGAGGAAAAAAGAGATAGAAACATCTATGATGAGATAGAATCATTGATCGGCTGCCTCCTGCATGCCCCACATGGGATCAAGCCCGCAACTTTGGGCTTGTGCCCTGACCGGGAATTGAACCATGATTTCCTGTTTCATAGGTTGATGATCAACCACTGAGCCATGCCGGCCAGGTGGTGCTAAGGGACAGAGTTTTTCCTTCTGCTCACTAAATCATTAGAGAGCCAAAGCTAGTTCTCTGCCCTCCCAGAGCTATCTTTTTAAATTGGGGCAGCACTCAAGATGCTCCTGGCATGTGATAAGAAATACAATTATCCCTATAAAATTAATAACAGAGGATGCTGAGGGGTAACAGCCTCTGTGTACCCAGCTCAATTTAGTCTCATAATGGCTGCCAGAGGATCCATGGGGCATCCTGGTTACTGTCCCAACTTCTTAACCACTCTTTTAATGGAATTGCTGCAAGACCCCAGGAAGATGAATCAGAAATAAACTGTAATAGATGATGGAAACTTTGGAGCAAGAGGATCCCAGCTAGCATTTACCCTTTCCTGATTTGTCATGGGTCTCTTTTGGGGGTTGGGGGGGGGGCACGGGTTATTACTACTCAGAAGAGAAGAAATGAACTAGATTCACGATATATAAACTAGAGGCTTAGTGCATGGATTCATGCACTGGTGGGGTCCCTTGGCCTGGCCATCTCGCAATCCGGGACCCCATGGGGGATGCCATCTCGCAATCCTGGACCCCACGGGGGATGTCAGATAGCTGGTTTTGGCCCAATCCCCACAGGCCTGATCCAGACAGGAGGGAGCCCAATCCTGTGTGTTGAGCATCTGTCCCCTGGTGGCCAGTGCATGTCATAGCGACCGGTCGACTGGTCATTCAGTCATTCGGTCACTTAGGCTTTTGTATATAGAGATACTCTTTTTGCCTAAGAGAAGGTATGGCCAGGAGAGAAAAAAATATAGGTCCCATAGAGTTGAACTAGGGTTTTAGAGATCTTCAGGATCATTGTACCCATGAAAATGTCTCCCCCCTCTCACATGAGTACACCTAACTGGTAGAATAGAAACAAAATACAGAACCCTAGCTGCAAGGAAGCTGAAAAATATAGGTTTTGTACCCAACCTCTCTAAATAAAAGGATGGTAAGAAGACAGTATAGAAAACCAACCCAAGTATTGGCCTCAACCAGCATTTTTTAACCTGTATACCATAGAATAGCAAGATTTAGCTAGATGTTATTTTTTAAGATTTTTTTTTCTCAAATGAGTTTGAGCTGTGCTTGGCAAGACAAAGTTAAACATGATACTTTACTGAACTATATCTCAGTGTTGTTAATATTCACACATGCATTCCAGTCTTTATATTTGGGGACTATGAATTGGGTAAACACTTATCTGAACCCATTTCAGATGAGGATACTGAGGACCACAGAGATTAAATAAGATGCCTAATGAAAATCCGAACTAGAATCCATGCCTCTTGACTGGTTGGGAGTGTTCTTTCTGCTAAGAGGGAATGAAAAGAAGGTAAGGGAGTCGAGCGAGCAAAAAAGAAGAAAGATGAAACTGATAGGGTGGTGAGAAGGGCTAGAAATATAGAGGAAGGCTATGCTTCTCTGTCTGCCCTAGTTACTGAGAGTAGCAAATACAAAAACACGCTGCATGTGTCCTGACCCGGAGCCAGGATGAATTCATTAAAGAGGTCGGAGCCCTGAACCCACATCCCAATCCCCTTCCACATGTGCCTGGAATATGTTGGTGCCTTGGCCTTTAGTAACAGGGAAAACTAGTTCTGTGGAAGATGTCATCTTTATAAATAGAACCAGCCCACTGGTTTCTAAACAGTCAGGAGACACTCCTGTCTTCTGGTGTCAACTATTTACTTGTATTTCTCCTTCATAAAATTCATCTTCTGTTGGTCTCGGCTTTGCCCCAAAAGTCATCTGCTCTCCTGCCCCAGAATGTGTTACACAGATTCCTTAGCCCCTGGACTCAGCCCCCCAGAGGCAGGGCCAGTGGGCACTTTCTCCTCTGGTCCCTGCCGAGGTTGGCACTGTGGTGAAGATGGTAGTGTTTATTGAGAAGCTGGAAGGACTTTGGGCTTTGGTGGTATGCCTCCCTCACGTGTGCGTTTAGGGAAAAGAGGAAGTGGAAAAATACCCTCTTGCGCAGTCATGTTATCAGGCCACGTCTCTTTCTCTCCATCAACCTGCACACTTGTTAATTCTTTTTAACAGAACATTTGGTGTGTCCGTTTTTTTCCTGGTTTGAGTCCATCTTGTCATGCACCGAAAATGCAGAAAATAGTTATTCTGAAATGATACTTTAGGTCAAACAAATCAAGCCTTTATTGAAAGCTTGCTGGGCAATCTGGTTGATATTATGGTTCAGCTTCTCTTCCTCCACTGCTGTCTTCCTGTCTTCCACATGTATGCTCTACGTCAGGTAAGAGACACAAACGCTAGCCGCAATCAGCAAGGCTGGAAAGGACTTAGGGCTCCCCCGTATTAACTTTTCTAATAGACTTACCCCGATTTTGCAGGAATCATTCTGCAAATGGGGAACTCAGTACTTCGGGAAGCTATTCATCTATGTTAATCAACACACGATTGGTTGCAAGTGACAGGAAAGCTAATTAAAACTGGTTTAAATCCCACCTCACCCCCCCCAAAAAATAATTTAATGATCACACCCCCCCTCCCAAAAAAAAGAAAGGAATAGACCCACTTTTTATGTTGCTGAATTTAGGAGCTAAAATCATGTCATCAGGACCCAATTTCTCTCTCTCCACCTCTTACTAGTAGTCCTGCTCCCTCTATGTAACTTCACCCTCAGGCAGATTTCTTTCAAGATGTCCCCACATGCCCTAGGCTGACATCCTCACAGCTCCAGGTCAACAGAAAGATTCTATCCTTGCACTGTTCAACCAAGTCCTGAGATGAGTCTTGTGGAAGTTCAACCACATCCACACTTCTGAACTAATCACTGGTCAGGATCTGTTCCTTATTTGATTACCACCACCTGCATAACAGGTCCAATTCTGGAGCCCGGGCTGAGGTTCTGTTCCAGAATCAAGGGCAATAGATGCTGAACAGGAAAAAATACTCTTAGTTACACTATGTTTGTTTATTCATTAATTTTGCTGAGATGAATTGAGGACTCGTTTTTTACTAGAAACTGGGTATAAAATCCTGGTTAACTTCTATTTGTCCTTCCTGATGCAGCTCAAGAGTTATCAATTCTATGATAAATTCCTTCACTGTCACCCCCTCAGCAGAGTTAGGTATTCCCCCTGGTGCTCCTGTTTCTCAATAAATACCTCAGTAATACACTCAGGAATGTACTGCTCCTCATCTTTCTCCCTAATTTATTGTGAGCTCCTAGAGAATAGGTATTGTGTCTTATTTATCTTGGCCTCCCCAGATGCCAATAGCAGCCACAGACAAAGTACTCAAAGCAACTGTTGTTGAATAAATATGTGAGCAGTGAATTAATATATGTGTTTCCCACTCCTTTGGGGATTTCATGAACTACCAGAGGGGAATACATTCATAAATAACTAACTGGAATAAAGTGTGATCCCTGGGGCAACAGCCATATGAGCAAAAGGCTGAGAAGCATATTAGAAGGTGATGTGCAACAGAATAATTGAACAATTTTAAAATGCGCTTTGTTATTACAAATCTAAATCTATCTCCCTATGACTTTTACCCACGTATTCTTAAACAACTCCAAATATGTCTACCTGTTGTTCTAGCATCTGGAATAATTCCTGACAACACATAGGCACTCAATTAATATTTCTGAAAATAATTGATTGCATTTCCTCAGCTACATAGCAGTATCAGTTGTGAAATGGTGGATATCTTATGCTTCTTAGATATTCTTAAGGTTATTTTGAAGATTCATGTTGAGCTGATTTTACATGGAAATAAATAGGAGTAAAAAGAAAAGGTTTAGAGGGCAATTTCTCTGGGTTCTGCCCCTTCACTTCCAATCAACCGTATCTACGTACCTGGACCAGACTGAGATATTGACATGTCAGGTGAATAATTCGAGGCCTATCTACACTATTATTCTTTACATGTCTGTTTGACACATAGTAGGAATAGACAAAATAATAAAGGTAATTTTCTATGCTCAAAATAAAGATTTAGCCATAGCCAGTTTGAGCTTCAGCCCGTGGACCACAGGGTCCCAGCTTCGATTCTGGTCAATGGCACGTACTTTGGTTGCGGGATCCTCACCAGCCTGGGTCCTGGTCAGGACATGTGCAGGAGACAACCAATCGATATGTTTCTCTCACGTCAACGTTTCTCTCCGTCTTTGCCTCTCTCTTCCACTCTCTCTAAAAGATTAATGGAAAAACATCCTCGGGTGAGGATTAACAAAAATAAATAAATAATATTTATTTTTCATGTACATATTACATATGATTTTATGAACTACACAATTTCTGGAGAGGCATATTAAACTCTTTAAGTATAAACATTCTAATAAATCAACCCCAGGAAAGAGCACATACAGCATTGTGAATTTTTCAGTTTCAGAATTTCAGGCTGGGCTGTTGCAGAGAACTCTCAGAGGACCAGTCTCAAAGTTAGTGGTGAGGCCTTATACACATGCACTTGCCACACACAAAAAAATTTCACAAGAGATAAGCTGGCAGGAGTAGCGAGTGTTTAATTGCAGCTAAACCAATTTATGTCTTACCAGTTTTGTCAGCAGTCATGTGTGGAGACCTGAGTTAACTGGCTTCTACCCTAGATTTTACTCCAGTGACATTTCATTGGCCCCTATTGATTGGTGCTGTGGATAGGTGCCTACTGGCTCACCCATTAATCTGGCCTGTATCATCCATAGCCTGGGATATAGAACAGACTCATCCTGAAACACCACAGCATGTCTATGAAATGCCCTTTGGAAAGCTTGAGTGCCATCTGTCTGGGGGAAGACTGGGGAGAAGGAAGGCTGGTGGAAATGCAGGAGGTAATGCTGTGCTGGTCATGCAACTGGAAGGGTGAAGGATGGGTTTTGCTCAGCATCCCAGAGGGAAGTGTTCAGAGCAGAGAAAGAAGGAAGCAGGTAGTGATATTAAACCATGGGTAATTCTGACTCTCCCCGACACCCCCAGAACATTTGGCAATGTTGAGGACATTTTTGGTTGTCACAAGTCAGGGGTGAGTGCTACTGGCATCTAGGGTCTAGAGGTCAAAGATGCTGCTAAGCATCCTATAAGGCACAGAACAATCCCCACAAGGAAGAATTATCTGGTCCAAACTGTCAATAGTGCTGATGTTGAAAAACCCTGCCATCCCCAGGCTTTAATCTAGTCCTAGGCTAGGATAATGTATGGGTAGCTTCTTTCCTTTCTGGGATGAAAGCTTTCCTGCAAGGCCCACATTGTCCTCTGCTTCGTTCCTGGTTGTCTACTTCTCATCTTGAGTCCTGCAACTCCTAGAATCTGTTTCACATTCTCCTTCCATACTGGTGGAGAGACTGTGTGGCCAGAGCTGGGAATAAGTAGAAGCACAGGGCTGTAATTGAAGATGCTCCCATCTTCCCTGCTCTCATTTGTACACTGAAGCATTCATAGGAAAGGAAACCCCTGCAGACTAAGGAGGCTGGACTCCAAACTAGTGAGGTCCAGATCTGTCGAGAGGAGGGAAAGCCTCCAGGAAAAGGGCTCCTTATTAATTAATAATTGCATGGGAGAGGGAATGTGTAGAATGCTTAAGTTCCACTTGTCTAAATATTGTTTCCATGGGGTCAATGACCTTACCTTACCTTATTAAATTAAAACAATTTAATATCTCTCACAATTCTTAAGTTGGCTAGGCTCATCTAGGTGGTTCTCAATTGGGCTTCTTACATATAGTTGTAGTCAGATAGTGACTAGGGCTATAGTCATCTGAAGGCTCGATTGGCCTGGATATCCAAGACAGCTCACTCAGATGGGTTGCATTTATTTTTGGTTCTTGGCTTAGCGCTCAGCTGAGGTTGCACCTGGAATATCTACATGTGACCTTCTCATGTGTCTTAGGCTACTTACTGCATGGCAGCTGGCTTCTAAGAGGGAGTGTTTTTGTGACCTCAGCAATCCCATATTTCTGTCGATTGAAACAAAAAGTCATTGAGACCAGTCCAGATTCAAGAGAAGGGAAATTAGACAACTGTTCTTGATACAAAGAGGAACATGTACGTACAGGAAGGAAGGGATTCATGGTCACCATCCTTGACTTTTTACCACTACCTTCTCTTTGATGCCTGGAATGCTCCCTCCCAATCCCAATGCCCCAAACAAGAGAGCCTACACACTGCTATGTCAAGTAGGTGAGAGGCAGTATGGAGTTATGGTTAAGATCATAGATATTTAGAGGCAGGGAGACCTGGGTTTGAGTCTCAGCTTTTCCACTTACCAGCATTGGATCTTGATCAAGTTGTTTAATCTGTCTGAGCCTCAGTTGACTCATTGTAAAAGAGTGGTACTATAGATACTACCCTTTTGATTTTGGGATTTAAATATTGTCCAACATAGAATAAACATTCAAAAATGGTTCACTATTAGAAATGTAAAAAGTGGTTATTAGAAATGTAAAAAGTGATCATTCTTTGCTTTTCCAGAACCCCTTGTTTATTCTGATCCAGACATTGAGGTGAGCTCAAGGTATACAACTCTACAAGGCTGCTAATGTTCAGGTCTCCCCACCAAGGAGGTCATGGAATTGAAAAAACTACAGTCAGGAAGACAGAGTCAAGTAATGCTAAGTGTAAGTATTGCTAAGATTAGCCTCAGAGCCTTACGAAGGAAGGAATTTGTCCTGGGGAATAAAATGAAGGCGCAGGGTCTACTCCAGGCTTAGCATGTGGACAGAGTCAGTATAGTAGAGAAGATGGAAGGCGTGGGAGAAAACTCTGCCTTTGGCTCAAATCCTTTTTCTTTTATGAGCCTTAATTATCTCACAGCAATGAAAGGGTGTGATTTGAAGCCTGTGGAGTTTGAGTTTCTTCCAGTCTTGGCCAACCTCTGCTATGTTAGAAATCCCTAAATTAGTTCACTTCTCCCTCATCCACTCAGTCACCACTCTGGCTTAAGCTACCACTTATTAATGCTCCTTTATTTAGTATTGATGCCTCATTAAGGCCCTCCCACTCTTAATCTTGACCATTGGTGTTCTTCAGAGGAATTAGAATAATCTATTTTGTAATACAAATCTGCTCATGTTGCTTACAGGCTAAAAAGCCTTCTGTGCTGGTTATTCTCCGTTTCTCTCTCTCTCTCTCTCTCTCTCTCTCTCTCTCTCTCTCTCTCTCTCTCTCTCTCCCCCCCCCCCCTCTGTCTCTTCCTCTCTCTTCCTCCCTCCCTCCCTCTCCTTTATTCCTGGTGGTGGGGGGATGCTGATCTTAATGGATTCTTTAGGCTTTCTGGCTTCTGTTTGGGTTCAGCCAATGAAAGATCCAGCAGGAGACTGGAGGGCAAGAGGGTTTGAAGTATTTATTCCCATTGGAATGCTACAGTTCTGTTGTTGTCTGTGATTTTCCATGACTACAGCTCCTGCATGGTAGCTCTCCAAACTCCAAAATCCTGTTGCTGGAGGTTAGGAAAAATGGGTTGGTGCTTCCAAAGTCATGTTAAGAAAGTAGAGTTCGTGATGAGGGCTTCAGTCACCAGATTTTGTATAACTTAAATTGCCCCTCTGCACCTTCAATTCCTTTTGGATATTTATAGAAACCCTTGTCCAAACAAAGCTCTGCCAGGGAAATTTATACCCCCCACCACCATGTGTGTGGTATGCAGTGGAGCAGAAACACAATCAGAAATGCACTTGATGAAGAAGAAAACAGCAGAATGTGAGTCCCTGGGCAAAGCCTCTTGGAGAAGCCAGCCCAACAGCTGCCTGCATTAAAAATAATTGCTTTATATTTATGGTGGACAGGCAACAATAAGCAGTTTATAGCCTATAATCTAACACAAATGACTTGGGAAAATATTCTTAATAGATAGTTCAGCTGAGTGTCCCAGGACATTAGGAAGCCCGGTGGGGAACTCAGAATTGGCCCTCATTGATCTGACAAATCCTCACCGACTGGCTGCATGTTGAACCATTTCTCTGCAGGATTTTATATCCTCCCACTTAAGGAGACTGCAAAAGACTCATCAAACTCCAAGGCACAGACCCCAGCAGATACTCAGCTCCTAGAGTCCCCACTGCTTCTTAGAAACTAAACCCTTTTCCTTAGCCTGCATCATGCTGGGGGAAATGAAGCGTGACCTCGAAAAATATCAGTTTCTAGCTCCTCCTCCCCCCCAATTGTGGGGATGTTATCATGACAGAAGAAAAATATCATTTTCTGAACTCCACTCTGGAAAATGATATCCATCTGCAGGAATGCTGAGCAGGCGTGACTGCTGGGGCCAGGCATGGTATCAGACTGAGTAATAGTAAGAGTTTGGGTTCTGTGAAGGATCTGAAGGATTGGAGGGAAGAAAGAAAGCAAGTTCTGGGGGGGGAATGTACATTCTCAGTGCCATTTCTTCTGTCCCTCTCCCCCAGTGTCTGGGGCCATCAGTGATGCCCATTTGAGTCTGTAACAGCATCTGATATTGTCGGTTCCTATATTACACTCATGTATCCTTAACTGGACATAGTGAGAATGAGGTTTCAAGAGAAGGCAGCCCTTGCTGGGAGTGCACAGCTAAGGCTCTTCAGTGCTCTTTAAATAACAATCAAGATATAGTGTACATGTGTGGTGGCTCTAATATAAATTGTAGCCCTATTTCTATGATGCTTTCTCAAAATTAAATCTTACAAGTTATGGTAGAAACCTTGTGCAATGTTTTTGATAGCTTATAAGTCTTCCATGTTAAAAACACACACAAACAAACAAACAAAAAAACCTTCCAATCCAGTGGTCCTGCATCTAAGCACCATTTTCAGTTTGTGAATGGCTTATAGAAAGTTTTCCCAAGACTAGTAATGAGTTTTTGCTAAAATGGTGATTTTTTTAGGCCTCCAGTCTTTTTAGTTTACACTCTTACAGCATCAAGTGAAGGGTCTCCAGAAAGTCTACAGTGACCAGAGAACCCTGCATCCTCCTGGCAGTCAGGAGCCCCAGAAACACAGCTCAGTGAGGAATTCAGCCCAGTTTTAAGAGCAAGATCCGCATGGGTCCCAGAGGAACATGGAAATGTCACCTACTCTTGGGGTGTCCATGCTGCACTAGAGCAAGGTGCAAAAGCATGAACAATACATTTTAGCAACAGACTCCATAAACATCAACCAAGTAAGGATTTCTTAGGGCTCCAGGAAAGGCCTTCTAGCCACAAACTGGAAGGAAATACAATTCACAGAGCTGACAAAGAATTACATCCAGAAACATAAAAGTTCCTCATAAATCAATAAAGGACACATTAATTTATAATAGACAAATGGAAAATTCACAGAAGAAACATGAAAAGTCAATAATCATGAAAAAACTCAATCTTATCATTGCAAATTAAAACCACAATGAGATAACATTTATATCTATTATATGGGAAAGTGTTAAAGATCTAACAAAACCAAGTTTGAGTTGGATATTGAAAAGCCAACATTATGTTGTCCATCAAAATGCTTATAAATATAAATTGGCACAACCACTTAGGATAGTAATTTGTTTTTTTGTTTTTAATATTTTTAATTGATTTTTTCACAGAGAGGAAGGAAGAGGGATAGAGAGCTAGAAACACCGATGAGAGAGAAACATCGATCAGCTGCCTCCTGCACACCCCCCATTGGGGATGTGCCCGCTACCAAGGTACATGCTCCTGACCGGAATCGAACCCAGGACCCTTCAGTCCGCAGGCTGACGCTCTATCCACTGAGCCAAACCGGTTTTGGCAGGATAGTAATTTGTTAATCTTCAATACAGTTAAAGATATCCAAATTCTATGACCCAATACCTCCACAACAATTATACAGCCCAAATACTCTTCCACAAATGTGTACAATGAATATTCATGCAGCATAATTTGTAGTAGTGAAGAATTGGAAACAACCTATATTTCTATTTATAGAAAAATGAAAAAAATGTTAAATTTTTGAGTTTTTTTTAAAATAGTAAAATACTATAGAGCAATTAAAATGAATGAGCATGATATCTCTATCAGCATATTTACATCTTGAATATATGCTTCCTGGGGGAGGGGGGAGGACAGGTTGCAGTGAATGACCACAAATATGATGGCATTCATATAAATTTTAAATGTATATATTAAACATATATTTAAATAGTATATATATTTCAATAATATATACTATTTTAGATACACAGTTAAAGTAAAAATACACAAATGCAAAGGATGCAGACCATCTTTAGGATACCCATTATCTCTGGGAGGCAATGAGATTGAAAAAAGGACAAGAAAGCCTTTAACTGAATGCCCTGTGGCTCAGAGAAGTCAGAAATTTCCCATGAGAAATCAAATCCCCAACCTTGTGCTTGGGTGAATGTGAGTTTAAATTTACCCTACTTATGACATAAAAATCTCCAACTGAGAAACTGATGTTTGAAAAAAAGCAGCCCTGGACTGGTGAATTTCCTGAAGCAGTTTCCAGAAATACTTATATATGACTGACTACAGTACTCACGCACACATAAATCCCCGCTGATGATCAATTCACAAACAAAAATTACAAAATACACAATAAGGTAGAAGTAGTCAACCATGAGGGAGAATTAGTGACACCGCTAACTGAAAAATGAGCCTTCCAAGAATCTGATATTATATAACATTCCTAAAGAAACTAAATAATAACCAAGAAATGTCTATGCCCGTTGAAGCGGGTCCTCATAACGTCTGCCCAGCATTGCTGCCAACAAGTGACTGCTGTGCATCTCCCTTATTCCCCTGAATGGCTGGATGTGTTCACTGAAATCCTGCTGGTGCTGAACCACTGTGTTGGGGAGAGGGGCAGGTATTTGTCTTTCTGGTTCATAGTCCTCAAGGCAAAGGGAACCATGTCCAGATCTGATGGAGCTTGAACTGGATGAAATGACTGATTCTACATTTGTGTTGCTTCCCTTGGAGGGAAGGGAGGGCTTGAATGTTTTCTACAACTGGGAAGAAAGGGGCAAAAGGATATGTATGATTAAACAGCAGAAAGGTTTACTGCTCACCAAATATTCACGTGCTCCCCCACAATTTCCAGGCCAGTTATAGTTAGGGCCATGTGACTTATTTCTAAACAATGGACTGTAAGTGGAAGTTGACATAGGTCACTTCTAGACTGAAGCACAGAAAAGAAGGCATGAGATCTCCTACTCTTCCTTTTTCATTCCTCAGTGACAGTGGCAGCTGCATTTTGAGGCAGTTTAGCCACTGGATAGAAACAGCTGGATTGCTGGAGCACTGCTTTGAAGGCAGCTTCAGACTTTGCATGAGAGAAAAATAAACTATGTGTTAAGCCCAAAGTCATCTTGCATATTTTTTGCATGTGCGTTCACACACGCACGCACACACAATGCTCACCGAAAAGAAGGTTGCATACAAGAAAATAAAGCTACATAGAGAAGCAATCCACTGTGAGATCAGCTGACAGAACAAAACGGGAACTACTGCTCCCCAAGTCTGACATAATGAAACTATATGATAGAGACTATATTAAAAAGTACCTTTTGAATATTTGAAGTAATATTTACAGAAATATAGAGTACTATTTTTGAAATTTGGGGAAAAATGCTTGTAAAAGAAATTAGCAGATCTTTTAAAAATTAAAAGCATTGCATTTCAAATTTAAAAATCAATAGAACACACACACATATATGTTTACTTATTTTATGACAGAAGTGAAACTGAAATGCAGTAGGAGGTGAAGTGTTTGTGCAACAAATTAATTTTTTATCAATTGGATAGCAATATGAGAAAATTGAATTTTGATTTATACTTCACATTATATAAAAATCCCAGAGTAGTGTACATCTAAATATAAAAAAATATGGTTTCTAAATGAAAACATGGAAAATATCTTTAAGCAATATTTTTTTAAATAGAATAACCATAAAATAGTAACACTGAAAGACAGGATATTTTAGAATTAAGTACCTCTATTTGTCAAAAGGCACCACCATGAAAGTGAAAAGGCAAGCCACAGAGTGGGAGACAATATTTACAGTACATATATTTGACAAGGAATGCTACCCATAATAGCCAAGGAACTCCAATAGATTAATGATAAAGAGAAAAACCCAATAGAAAAATGGGCAAAAGATTCAAGTCAGTACTTCAAAAAAGAAGCTTTCCAAAATCCAGTTAACACTGAAAAAGATGTTAAACATCATTAGTCATTGGGGAAATAGAAATTAAAATTTCAGTGAGAGTACCAGTATAACACCAACAAAATAAAGTGAAAAAAATAAGCCTTGGTAAAGACCAAGCAATTGGAATTCTGCTCCACTGTTCTAGAGTCTAAATTAGTATAGACACTTCGGGAAAGTGTTACACAGTAAAATAAAGCTGAACATATGCACACCCTTTGTGGTATGCAGAGTAATGGCTCCCCAAAGATGTCCATTTCCTAATCTTCAGAATCTGTGAATGTGTTGGTTACATGGCGAAGAAAATTAAGTTTGCAGATAAAATTAAGATTGCAAATCACCTGACCTTAGAATAAGATTTACCTGGGTGTGCCCAATGTAATCACAGGGATCCTTTAATGTGGAAGAAGGAGTCAGAAGTGAGAACCAGGAGAGTAAGGATTCGGATAAAAGTTACTGAAAGAAGGCAGGCATTGCCGAAACCGGTTTGGCTCAGTGGATAGAGCGTTGTCCTGTGGACTGAAGGGCCCCGGGTTCGATTCCGGTCAAGGGCATGTACTTGGTTATGGGCACATCCCCAGTGGGGGTTGTGCAGGAGGCAGCTGATCGATGTTTCTAGCTCTCTATCCCTCTTCCTTCCTCTCTGTAAAAAAATCAATAAAATATATTTTTAAAAAAAGAAGGCAGGCATGCGCCAAGGAAAGTAGGGGTCCCCTGGAAAGGGATTATCTTCTAGAACCTTCAGAAAGAAATACAGCCCTGCCAACACCTTGATCTTAGCCCAGTGAGATTCATGTTGGACTTCTGATCTGTAAGGGAAGAAATTGTTGTCGTCTTAAACCGCCAACTTTATGAGTTTGTCACTTACCTTTTTATTTTCTTTAAAATATTTTTCAATGACAGATTTTTTTCAAATTTTGATTAAGTTCAACTTTTCAGTTTTCTTCTGTATTGGCCTATGCTTTATAGACCTTATCGAAGTAGTCTTTGTCTAACCCAAGTTCGAAATAATTTTCTTCTAGTTTTCTCCAAGATTTTATGGACCAATTCAGGCTAATTTTGTATAGAGTGCAGGAAAAGGGTTAATGTTATTTACTTACTTAGCATAGAGATAGCCAATTGTTCCAGCACCCATTGATGAAAACATTATCTTCCATTTATTGAAATACCTTGGCACTGTGGTAGAAAATCAATTACCTTATATATGTGGATCTGTGGGTCCCGCGTGGTTCAGGGTTCTGGTTCAGGGTTCAGGTTCTGGAGAAGGCTGCACACAAATGAAAAGAGACTTAGAAAGGTATTAATTTGGGAATAGTGGGGGCCAGGCGGGAGCCCACCTCTAGTGGGAGGACTACCAACCTGCTCTGGCCTTCCTATCCCTTTTATTGAGACTATGGGATACACCCACAACCTTTAGGCAGGAAATTCCAATAAGAGAAATTTACATGAGACAAACAGAAGTGGAGGCTGCTTCCCCTAACAATGTTTCAACTAAATAGTGAGCAAACTAGCTCTGACCTTTCAGAGCAATGAAGGTTGTTGACCAGGTTCCCTGTCCATATCTTTCTAATTAATGAGACAATTATCGGTTTCCGGCATGGATCTATTTCTGAATCCTTGATTCTATTCCCTTGATCTATGTGTCTTTCTTTTTGCAAATACTACACTGTTTTGATTGCTGTGTCTTTATAGTATTTTTTTAATCCTCACCCGAGAATATTTTTCCATTGATATTTATTTATTTATTTTTAAATTTATTTTCTTTATTGATTAAGGATTACATATATGTCCTTATCCTCCCATTGCCCCCACACTCCCCCCATGCTCTCACGCTCCTAGTGTCTGTGTCCATTGGTTATGCTTAGATGCATGCATACAAGTCCTTTGGTTGATCTTTCCCCCTTCCCCCCATCCTCCCCTGCCTTCCCTCTGAGGTTTGATGGTCTGATCCATGCTAAATATCACATGATCTCATGCATTTGTGGAATATAATGAACATCATAAACTGATGAACAAAAAACAGATCCAGAGACAGAGAAGCATCAATCAGTCCATTGATTTTTAGAGAGAGTGGAAGCGAGAGGGAAAGACAGAGAGAAATATCAATGTGAGAGAAACACATTGATTGGTTGCCTCCTGCATGGGCCCCGACCAGAGCCAGGGCTAAAGAGGAGCCTGCAAAGGAGTTATGTGCCCTTGACCGGAATCGAATATATAAGCCTTTTCTATATAATCCTTTGAATTCCCCTGTCAATTCTACCAAAAAAACGTATGCTGGGAATCTGATTGGGATTGCACTGAATGTACAGATCATGGATAGATATAATTATGCCATGGGCACAATTATATCTATCCATGTGGTCCTCTTGGTTTCATCTCACCAACATTTTGTCCTTTCCAGCGTTTAAATCTCCCATATATTTAGTTAGTTTTGCCTTTGAGTATTTCATGTTTTTAATACTGTTGTAAGTGATAATGCTTTTGTAATTTCTATTTCCATTTATTCATGGATAGTATTTAAGAAAACAATTGATTTTCATATATTGGCTGTGTATCCTGCAACCTTACTAAACTTATAAGTAGATTCTTTGGGATTTCCTATGTATATAATCATGTCCGTAAATAGAAGTTTTGCCTTCCTTTAAAATCTGTATGTCTTTTTACTTTTCTCATATTACTACATTGGCTAGGACTTCTAGTATTGTGTTGAAAATGAATAGTTAAATCAGGCATCCTTGCCTTGTTCCTGATTTTAGGAGGAAAGCATTCACTCTTTTATCATTTTTAAAATTTAGGAGGGATGTAGATATATAATTTTTATTTTTAAATAATGTCTTTGTCCCATTTGACCCAGTAATCCCACTTCTAGGACTATATCCCAAGAAACCAGAAACACCAATCAGAAAGGATATATGCACCCCTATGTTCATAGCAGCACAATTCACCATAGCTAAGATTTGGAAACAGCCTAAGTGCCCGTCAGCAGATGAGTGGATTAGAAAACTGTGGTACATCTACACAATGGAATACTATGCCACTATAAAAAAGAAGGAACTTTTACCATTTGCAACAACATGGATGAAACTGGAGAGCATTATGCTAAGCGAAATAAGCCAGTCAGAGAAAGATAAATATCACATGATCTCACTCATATGTGGGATATAATGATCAATATAATTTGATGAACAAGAGTAGATTGATTTAGAGACAAATGGTAGGGGAGGAGAAGTGAGGGGTGTTAGAGAGCAAGCAAAGGACTTGTATGCATGCATATTAGCATAAACAATGGACACAGACTCTGGGACGGTGGGGGCTTGCCCGGGGTGGGAATGGCTTGGGCGGGGGGTCAATTGGGGAAAAAGGAGACATATGTAAAACTTTAGACAATAAAAAAAGGGAAAAAATAATAATGTTTTTGGTTTTGGTATCAGAGTAATTCTGACCTAATTAGTGAGTTAGAAAGTGTTCTCTCTTTTTCTATTTTATGGCTGTGTAAAATTGGTCAATTTGCCAGGGAAATCATCTAACCTGGGTTCTCGTCATAGGAAGGTTTTTAAAGTATGAATTGAATTTTTAATAGGGCTAATTTGACTATTTATTTATTCTTGAGTGAGCTTTTGTAATTATTGTCTTCCAATGAATTTGTTTATGTCATCTATATCCTATCTAATAAAAGAGTAATATGCAAATTGACTGTCACTCTAACACACAAGATGGCTGCCCCCATGTGGACACAAGATGGCCACCATAAGATGGCCAGCAGGGGAGGGCCGTTGGGAGGGACCAGGCCTGCAAGGGAGGGCAGTTGGGGGAGATCAAGCCTGCAGTGGAGGGCAGTTAGGGGTGACCAGGCTGGCAGAGGAGAAGTTGAGGGCAACCGGGCCTGCAGGGAAGGGCAATTGGGGGGAACCCAGGCCTGCAGGGGAGGGCAGTTGGGGGGTACCAGGTCTGCAGGGGAGGGCAGTTAGGGGTGACCAGGCCTGCAGGGGAGGGCAGTTGGGGGGTACCAGGCCTTTAGGGGAGGGCAGTTAGGGGTGACCAGGCCTGCAGGGGAGGGCAGTTAGGGGCAATCAGGCTGGCAGGGGAGCAGTTAGGCATCAATCAGGCTGGCAGGCAGAAGCGGTTAGGGGCAATCAGGAAGGCAGGCAGGTGAGCAGTTGGGAGCCAACAGTCCTGGATTGTGAGAGGGATGTCCGACTGCCCATTTAGGCCCAATCCTAAACGGGCAGTTGGACATCCCTCGAGGGGTCCCAGATTGAAGAGGGTGCAGGCTGGGCTGAGGGACACACACTCCCGTGCATGAATTTCGTGCACCGGGCCTCTAGTTATCAAATGTTTGGCATAAAGCTTTTCATAATAGTCTATTATTATTCTTTTAATATTAGTTGGCTATATAGAAATATCCCCTATTTCATACCTAATATTGATAATTTATATCTTCTCTCTTTTTATTTTTTAATATATTTTATTGATTTCAGAGAAAGGGAGAAGGAAAGAGAGATTGAAACATCAATGATGAGAGAGAATCATTGATGGGCTGCCTCCTGCATGCCCCCGCACTGGGGATCGAGCCCACAACCCAGGCATGTGCCCTTGACTGGAATCGAACCTGGGACCCTTCAGTCCACAGGCTGACACTCTATCCACTGAGGCAAACTAGCTAGAGGGCTGTCTTCTCTCTTTTTAAATAAATATTATTTTAAAAGTATTTTTTCTATTTTATTTATCTTTTCAAAGAAACAATTTTGATTTCATTGGTTTTTCTTTATTGCATTCCTGTTCCAATTTTAGTGATTTCTGCTCTTTATTTAATAATTTCCTTCCTTTTATTTACTTTGGGTTTGACATGTTCTTCTTTATCTATTTTTTAAAAGTGGAATCTTAGGTTATTGATTTTCAACCTCCATTCTTTGGTAATATAAGCATTTAGTGACAAAATGTTCCCTCTAAACACTGCTTTATTCCATTAAGGTTCATAATTTGTGTTTTCAGATTAATTTACTTCAAAATATTTTCTAATTTCTCTTGTGATTTCTTCTTTCACCAGGGTTTATTTGTAAGAATGATGTTTGATTTTCAACATTTTAAATGATTTTCCACATATCCCTGTGTCTGTGATTCCTAGTTTAATTCTATTATGGCCAAATAAATATTTTCATATAATTGGAATCCTTTTAAAATTATTGTACCTTGCTTTATAGTCCAAACTAACGTTTATCTTGTTGAATATTTCCAGAGGACTTGAAAACAATGTGTATTCTGCCACTGTTGGCTGGAGAGTTCTCTCAATGACAATTGGGCTTATTTGATTGTTAGTCTTGTCCAAGTATCTAATATATCCTTAGTGATTTGTTGTCTGCCTGTTCTAGCAATTACTGAGGTAAGAGTGTGGATACCTCAAACTATAACTGTGAGTGGTCTATTTCTTCACTTAACTCTACTAGGTTTTGTTTTCATGTATTTTGAAGCTCTGTTGTTGGGTGCATTCATATTTAAGATTTTTCTGTCTTCTTGGTGAATTGACCCCTTTATAATTATGAAATGTCCCTTTTTTATCCAGAGAAATAATGTGTATTTTTAATCTACTCTGTTTAATGTTATTATAGCCACTCTTTCTTTGACTAGTGTTTTCTTGCTGTATTCTTTCTCCATCCTTTTACTTTTATCCTCTTTGTGTCTTTTTATTTAAAGTGGAATTCCTATAGCTATCATCCAGTTGGGTATTACTTTTTTAAATATGATCTGACAAACTTCTGGCTTTCATTTGAAAAATTTAAAAGCTGTGAAAAAAATGTGCTGCTGCACATTAAATACAGATAGCTTTAATACGAATTTCCTAATTAGTTTGCCAGCCCCATTATATGCAAAAGCCCCTGGAACTGCAATAGAATTGAGGTTAGGTCAGATTAACCCAAGAGTTTAGGTTTCTCTGCATACACAAATCAAAGCAGTAATATCACTCATTGTAACATTTCACATAGACTGGGGTCAATAAAACAGTGAAGGAGAAATAATTCTCACCTTCCCAGAACAGGTATCCCTCATGTTCTAGGATTCATCCATATTGCCCTCCTTTCTTTATGTTCCTCCAGCTAGCCCACTTATACTGTCGGATCTGTGCATATGCTGCTTTGTCTCTTGGATTGGTGACCTACTGATTCCATCCCTTATGACATCATTGCTAGCTTATCTTTTAAGTTTTTTCCTCTGACCACTTTTTTGAAACTTTGCCAGACACAATTAGTCTTTATCCCATCACCCTGTTAATTCCCTTCCCAAAACTTCATAATTTGTAATTATATATTTACTTTCTTATTTAATTGATTATTATATCAGCTGTACTCCATGAGAGTGCAATCGTTTACTTTGTTTCATTGTGTCATGTATAACATTACCTGTACCTAGGAAGTAAATATATGTTGAATGAATAAATAAGAAATAAATTAAGGGAAGATATGAGGGTTACTGATTAAAAGCATTTTCTCAACCAATAGGAAGAGGTATTATTTGGGGAAGTGGAGAATTTCCTATTGTTTCTGAAATCATACCACATAGAATAGTAGCTTTCCACAAGGTTGGTCCTTTGTGATTTGGGAAAACATAATTGCCAAGATTACACTGATATATCAGCCTGGATAATTTATGCTAATGGCTATAATAAACAACCCCCAAATCTCAATGCTGAGTTTAAGTTTGGCCACTGCCTTCTATGTGTTGATTCAGGAATGCTAGTGTCTTCCTGTCTGTGGCATTACCGTTATCTCAGGGCACTTTCTGATCCTTCACTGGCTACCCTGTGTTTGTCCAGCCAAAAAAAGAAAGGCTTGCTTGATTATGTAAGACCAAGTCTGAAAGTGGCATGCATCACTTCTGCACATACTTCATTGGTCAAATGAGGCACATGGCCCCAACCTAATTGCAAGGAATGCTGGGAAATGTAGTCTTCCTGTGTATCCAGGAAGAAGAAATTGGATCTGTGAGCATTCAGCCAACTTTGGCCACAGTAGGGGACTTCTTCATTTGGTTGTTGTGAGGATTAGAGAATTGCTGTATGTAAAACACTCAGAACATGCCCAAGCACATCAGGGACATCCATGGAGTTGCAAGAGGAATTTTCTGAGTTTGCACTAATCATTGCTTGCTAAACAAGTCTGACATTCTGAAGTTTCTGTCAAGCCTAACAGCTGGCTAGAAAGTTTTGTGAACCCCAGTGCCAAAGAGGCCAGCCAAGAATGCAGATGCCACCACCAAGACTGTGTGGCACATCCTCATACTTTGTTTAATTTAGTTCCCTGGGTGGAGTGAGTTTTATGAACAGGTGTTCTGGTTAATTAGGTGATTAATATTCCTCAAATTAGAGAGCGATTTCCCCAGTGATAGTTCTTGCTTTGCTCAAATATGAGACAGATCTTCATTGCATAATTTGGAGAAGCCCATGACTGCACTTACCTGTCTGCCAATCCTCTCGGGTCAGCACTCTGGCACTGAGGACCAGGAGCCTGACCCCACATCTGGCAAGGTCATATAAAAATAAGAAAGTTCTGAGCCACAGTTACATGGTTGGAGTGAAGACCAAGTAATGCTTGTCCACTATAGGTGGATCTGGATTTTGGAAAGTTCTGTGGCTCTATCTTCTCCAGGATCGGTTATATATTTTAAAATTGTGTATTAATTCTTCAAATATTTATCTAGTCAGAGTAGATCCTGCCCCTTGGGGAAGCTCAATAGTTTAACTGGTAGTAAACCTTTATTATTTCCTTCATTCTCAAGGGAGAAAGACAGAAGCAATTTGCATTTTAAAAAATTGCCTCCCAGGCACAACTAATGGTACCTTTCCCTTAATCCTGATCTCCAGAAATGACCTAAAATTCATGTACATGAGTTATTCTCTCTCCTAGGAGGATTTAATAGAGATCACAGTTTTAATCCCAAATTGGAGTTTTCATGGATTCTCCCTCCACTCCCTCCCTGTTCACCTGCTCCTCTAAGATCTGCCTCAGTGGCTCCATGAAGTAATGTACCAGTTTCAGGGTCCCTAATAGGAAACAGATGACATAACTGAAAGGAGTAAATGAAGAAAGTTAGTAAAGGGACTATTTAGAAAAGTGAGTCAGGATTAAAGAATCAATAAGGGATGGGGGACAACCCCAGGTTTAGCAACAGTGGGAAGCTGTGCCTTCTTCTACCCTCTATAGAGATAAGGGGTGGGAATGGTAGCTGGAGGACATGAACTATGACCTTCAGTGGAGGAAGTAAACCACTGTCAAACTGCTGTCCTTTGGGGGAAATCCTGGCCTCTTTTCTAGCTCTCTGAGCTAGTTCCCCACATGGCCAGACCCAAGGGAAGGCAGGTGATGCAGCTAGTAGAGGTCAGCCTCCTAGGGAATAAGTAGGCTGACAGTGGGCAGAGAGTGACCTGGACAATCTACCAGAGAATGACCAGCACAAATGAAAACTGTCAATGGAGAGGGAGCAAACAATCAGAAAGGAGTGGGGGGGGTATAATTTTCAACCCCCCATCACAGAAATTCTGGAAGAATGTACTCTTCTCCTCTTCTTCCAAAAGATCAAATAACACTCATCAAAATAAATAAAACTGCAACAAGAGAATGTCAAATAAGCTAGTTGACTAGGAAGATTATTCATTCACATATTTGTTCATTTATTCATTCATCAATCATCAAAGATTTATTTGTACCTTTAGGTATCAGGCAGGCAAAAATGGATTAGACATCTCTATATGCTTGAAGTGTTTATAATAAAATGGTGGAGTGAGTGGATTGGATAGAGCCACTGCCCTTGAGGATTCGAGAGTCCGGACCAGTGAGATTTCCTGGAGAAATAGCCAGCTAAACTGAGTCTGGGCTCACCAGATAGGAAAGAGCAGAGAAGGATGATCCAGGAGAGATGCTGAGTGGTGTCAGAGACTGATGGGAGATGAGGTGGTACAGGCAGAAATCTACTTCCAAGTTCAAGATTACATGGTCCAGATTTGTATTTTAGAAAAAAAAAATCCTTTGATCATTAGAGTAAGGATGGATTGGTGGAACAAACAAAGTTAGAGAATGGATGTGGGTGCCATGTGAGCAATGGCTAGGCATGCAGAATCTGAACAATCTGAACTAAATGAAGAGGGACAAACTCTAGAGACAACGATGGGGAGAACTGACAGGGCTCGGGAACTGCATGGCTGTGGTGTGAGACAGAGGAAAGGTGCTTTGGTGCTGTTTTGCGTTCTCACCCCCGGCTTTTTTAGCTGACAGCTCCCCAGTTTTCCTTTGAGAGCACTGCTCCTACCTGCCAGCTGAGTGTAGTTTCCGGGGGACTGTCACCCCTAGGTTCTCGTCTTCTCTGGCCAAGACAGTGATTGTGTGGCCTGAGTCAGGCCAATCAGTCTTTCCCTCCTGGGAATTTGGAAATCTTGGACTTGAAACCTAGATCCTACCTTGGTTCTTATCTTTTCTAAAGTGTCCTTCTTCATTTTCCCCCTTATAACTTTTGTATGCCACCCAAAGGCCTTTTTAACTTCAAGTAGTTATTGTCTGACCTATGAATGATGGCGCCTTTTACCAAGGCACAGAAAACAGGTAGAGGAGTCTGAAGGGGGTTATCTAGAGGGAATGGGTGGGCAGTTTGCTTTGAGAAACCTATGGGGAAAAAAGAGAAAAATCTGAAAGTTGATTCCGGAGGCTTCTGTGGAACTCTGAAAAAAATCACATCACAGAGTGTATAAACATCTTTGACACTTAGACATTAAAAAAAAAATCTCACCCAACAGCCTGACTTCCCAAAGATTTACCCAGACTTCTCCCCTCTCTGAGACTCCGTTTCCCTGTTAGTTCATACAGATTTGAATGATATTGAGGGTTCTCTAAATAGTCCGAAGAATTTTAAGTTTACATGTAAAGGGATCAGCTATCCTGGAAAACAGGGTTAAACACATCTTAATCCAATCTCTTTACCACAGTACTTCTTGGGGTCTTAAATTCACTCATCTGTGATGCAAATCTCTGAGACAGGTGAAAGTGAGCAGCATTTCTCATTCTATCTTTTGCCCTAGGAAACGACCCCCACCCCATGATGAACCCATGAAGAAACACACAGAACTAGCAGTTGTCAGAATGCACTTGCAGAAACGCTGGGTTAGGTGACTTCTGAGGTTGTTCCAGCCCAGTCAGTCCCTGGTCCTGTGGAGCCAGTGTCCTGTATGCTTCCTGTTTCTTACACTTGCCTCTTCCTTGGGGATGATTGACCCCTGTACTCTGTTCTCCCAGGGAAAAGCATGTTTCAATGCCTGTGAAGTCACCTGAAAGTAGAGTGGCTCATGAACCCCCCAGCAGTTTAAATGGAAACACAGCTTCCCCCTCCCCACTGTGCTCAGAGCACAGACCCAGGCCCAGCCTGAAGGGATTCAGAACATGCTCTAGTGTGCATTTGGAAAAACAAAGAAAACCCTACTCTTTTCTGCTCCAGACTGTCTGAGATGCTTGTGTGCCCTTGGGCCTTTGCCCAGCTCTCCCGTCTGCCTCAGACCTGGTACTAAATTGGTTCAAGGTTTGGAGGAAAGCTTCAGAGGAAAGGATGGTTAGAGTTCTTAAATGCTGAAGTCACCCCAAGGACCAGAGGCCCAAAGACCTCTATGGCCACCAGAGGGCGATCACAACAGCATCTGTAAGGAAAGCTGTTCCCAAGAATAACAGCTGTAAATTGCACCTAATGTGTTTATGAATGATGGAGGCTGAAGTGTGCATGTGTGTATATGTGTATGCACATATGTACAATTAGGTGCCTGGAACTAAGACTTTGAAAATCTGCTAAGTACAATAAAATAAAATCTGCACCTCTACTATATATTCACAAGATGTGGTCAAATAATTGAAAATGTCCTTTAGGAAAATGAGGTAGAAGGAATCAGAATAGCATTTCTATGAAAGAAAAGGAAAGAGTCCCCAGTGGCGTAGTTTTTGTCGTTGGTACATATGATACTGTGTTTGTGTTCTGAGAATGCATGGGCATGTGTGTGTGTGATTGAGTATGAGTGTGAGCCTGAGTGTAAGCATGTGTGTGTATGTGTGACTGTGTGGATGAGCAGGGCTCATTCAGACTTTTCCAGTGTGAACAGACCCCAAGGAAGTCTGGGCAATACTTCTTCCAGTTCCTGCTCTCTGCCTGCAAACAAACAAACAAAATCATTCCTACGAGTATTTATGGAGCCTCTAACACATGAGCTCCTCCCCACAGGCATCTGGAAAAGCTCAGACCTGGCCAATTCAGAGCAGGCACTGAAGTGGGAAGGCGCTGGGGGCAGAGCTGCTGTCTCCTCTGTGAATGGCTGTTTTGCAAAAACACTTTCTCTTCTTTGATGCCCCACACTACCCAGTGAGGTGGGCACAGGGCTGTGGCCCCCTTTCTTTGAGGAAAGGAAGCCCCAGAGGTGGCATGGCTGGCCCAGGGTCACCTTGCAGACATGCAAGGACTATGGAGGCAGCATCACTACTCTTAGCAGCACAGCAGGCACTGGGTCTGGGCAAAGCAGGGCAGGCACAGGGGTAGGGTTTGTCATCAGCGACCTGAACAACATGGACAGCCATATTCTGTGACACGTGTGGCTGCGGAGTGCATTCGTGTCAATATAGTTGGTCCTTTAGGAATAAGTTGTGGATCTTTGTCAAGATTAGGTGGGATCTTTGAGGATCTTTGCTGATGTGGTAGCCTTGCAGCTTTGAGGGACTGTGATGTAAAAAGGTGGGGGAATTAGAGAGTGCAGCGGTTTGGGGTTCCAAGTAGCTGTGTGACCTCTGGCAAGTCACGTCACTTCTCTGAGCTTTCTGTTTTACATCTATAAAATGGGGTACTTAATGCCCCCTTGCCGGGACGGCGTTGGGGCTGAAAGAAAAAATATGAGCAGAGTGCCTAGCTCAGTGCCAGATTAAAGAAAAAGCGCCACCAGCCTGGTTTGTCCTTGGTGAATGCGTCCCCGGGCTGGCCCAGACCCTTTCCTTTCCTTCCTTCTCCCTCCTCTGCTGCCCCCTCCCTCTGGGCTTCGGTTGCTCTAGCAAAGTTCTCAACTTAGTCAACATGACGCGCAGCGCAGCCAATGGGAGGCGGAGCTGGCGTTTTTTGTGGGGGGCGGGAGGGGTGGGCCCGCGTCTCTGGTGTCTGCCCTGCTCAGTGAATGGAGAGAGCAAGCGCCGGCCAGCTCACCCGGCTGCCCTGTGCCCAGGCCGCCACTGCCGGGTTCTCGAGCCCATCTCCAAGGCGGACCTCCTCGGGCACTGTGCCCCACTGCGCTGCCGCCCCAGGTCCCCGACCCGGTCTGCACCCCGGGCAGCGGGCCAGCGGGGCCAGGGGGCGCTCGGCACCTGGGCACTCCAAGCGATGCGCAGCGGGGCAGCATCGGCCCCGCCGATGGAGCTGCTGCCTTCTCTCTCGCCCGGCGCACCCCGCTCCTCCTGCGCCCCGTGCGCCTGAGCGCCGAGCTCGCTCCTCCTCCGAGCCAACTCTACCGCCTGCTCCCCAGGCCGTCTGTGCTCCCCCGCGTCTCCCCGGGCTCGACGCATCTTGCCCCACGGAGGCAGCTTCCTCCGGGCGCGGGCCCCTGCACACCATGGCCCCCGGGCGGACAGGGGCCGGCGCCACCGTGCGCGCCCGCCTGGCGCTGGCCTTGGCGCTGGCGAGTGTCCTGAGCGGGGGCCCCACCGCCGCCTGCCCTACCAAGTGTACCTGCTCTGCCGCCAGCGTGGACTGCCACGGGCTGGGCCTCCGGGCGGTTCCTCGCGGCATCCCCCGCAACGCCGAGCGCCTGTGAGTACCCCTGCCCCGCCCCACTCGGGCCACCCACCTGGGTTCCACAGAGAGGCCCCCTCCGGCGCCAGATTCTGCCTTTTCCTTTGGCCAAGCTGTATGCAGTCTCTGCTCTCACCCTCCTCTGGATGGGATCCTTCACTCTCTGACAGGGGTCTGCGGCTTTGGGCAGGTCTGGGGAGAGCGGTCTGCGATAGGCAAAGAGCAGTGCCTCTCCAGGGGTGAGGGCTGCAGACACAGCCCGCTGACAGCTTCCAGGGAGAATGCTGGCAGGGGACTGAGAAGAGAACGTTTCAGCCAAGGAGGTCTTAGGGTGAGGATCAGGGATCTGAGCTTCTTAAAGAGGGGCAGAGGAGGAAGGGTGACGGGGCGTCAGGCGCAGAGAGAAGAAGAGAGGGCCCGAGACTGTGACCCGCTTGGAGATCAGAATGGGCCAGCCGCTCTCTGGCTGCCCTTGCGAGGGAAGTTGAGAGTGTGTGTGAAGGTCTGACTTCTGAGGCACCAAACGAATTCAGAGAGGGTGCTCGCAAAACACGCCCTGCCCGGAGTGCAGCCTCGGAGATGCCAAGCTGCAGTCAGGGGGGATTTTTTTATGGCTCGCTTATAAATGCCTACCCGAAAGGGCCAGAGAAGGAGAATGGAAATGCTGACAACCCTTTAAATGAGACCAAGCGCTATAATCTTATAAACCGCACTCAGCCTCAGGTCCTGGGCTTGGCAGCGGGAGGAGAGGCACTTGGAGAGAGGGGTGGATTGACCCTCGTTTTAACCCCAATTGTGCAACCAAATATTTACATTTCATATGTCAACGTTTTGGAAACATTTATCATTTTGATCCTCAGACCAGATTCAAAACTTGGACTGAGGGTGGGCTCTTCCTAGCCTGCAGTTTGGGGAGTAGGGAAGGGGGGAGAAAGGGTGGAACCGGCCTGGGAACACAGCCCAGAAGTGGGTGAGAGTTTGCTCTGGTGGGTAGACTTCCTCTGTGCCTTGCTCTCTGTCCATCCTCTTTCCCACATGTCTTAGGGGTAGATGCATTCTGCCTTCTTGACTTCAGGCTGGAAGAGAAGGGTGCTGAGTCTGAGATGAATTGTCCTAGAGCATATTATTCCTGGTCATCACCCCCTGCCACCTCATTTCTAATCTTCCTCTTTATATATCCTTGGGTGGAGACACAATAGAACTGCCTTCCTTTTTCCTGGAGCTTTCCTGAAAGCTCCAAATGAGTTAGTGAAAAAATAACTGTAGCTAATGTTTGATGAATGCTTTCCCTGCCTCAGTTTGTTTGCATGTACTATCTCATTGTCTCCCTACAACAGTCTTATTAGTTACTAGAGGCCCGGTGCATGAGATTTGTGCACTGCGAGGGGGGGGGTGGGGCATCCCTCAGCCAGGTCTGGGAGCCCTCGAGGGATGCCTGACTGCCAGCTTAGGCCTGCTCCATGGGGAGCAGGCCTAAGGTGGCAGTCAGACATCCTTAGCACTGCCACAGAGGTGGGAGAGGCTCAGGGCTTCTGGCTGAGCCGTGCTCCCCCTGTGGGAGCACACTGACCATCAGGAGGCAGCTCCTGCCTTGAGTGTCTGCCCCCTAGTGGTCAGTGTGTGTCATAGTGTTGTTCCTCCAGTCGATTTGCATATTAGCCTTTTATTATATAGAACATTGGTAATGATCATTATTTCACTTTACAGTTAAGCCATCTTGTCGTTTGCTCAAAGTCATGTAGCTAGTTAAGTGTTCAAATTCAAGCATATCTGGTTCCTAAGTCCACACCTCAACTACTCTGCTGGACCTCCTTGGAACAAGAGTCAGTTTCCATCAAGATCTATAATCAAAGGGTCCTGGGAGGGTTCTAACTGGGCTTGGGGCTTAGAATAGGCAACTGCTGCTGCTTCAGATATGCGTTACAACAGCTAGCTTACATTGACTTGAGCTCTCCTGTGGGGGTCTTGAGACTACTTCTCCCCTATTTTCAAAATCGTGTTGCATTTTGGGAAACAGAGGAGAGTGGGCCATCTCCTCCTGACACGTAGGATGTCTTCATGAGCTTCATAGGTGCAGGACTGCAGGGAGCACCCCACCCCAAAGGACTCAGGTGGCTTGGGGACTCCCATCCGCTCTACAACTGAGAAGGGTTGGGCAGAGACTAGAGTCCTTGGCATTTCCATGGGCCCCTGCTGGAGTCATGGTCACTGGCAGACATTGGCAGAGTAGGAGGTGCTTTGGAATACATGAGTCTTGGCTGCCTTGATTCTGGACACTGATGCCACTTTGGGGTGCAATGGGGTGATGCAGCAAGGCTGGCCTCATTCTAGGCTCTGCCTTCCTGGGGAGAAGGGGTAGCCTTTAGGAGCAAGCTAGGTCAAGATGAATGTAAGGGTTAGGAGCAGCCTGCCCATAGTCCTTCATCACCCTTCACTCTCAGTTAACTCAGATATTACATTTTAAGTCTGCAAACTTTTGGGGAGATATTTGGCATGTCTATGCAAAGGATTTCTTTAGAGAAAAGTTTCTCCTCCCTCCCTTCCTCCCTCCCTTCCTTCCTTCCTTCCTTCCTTCCTTCCTTCCATCCATCCACAAACATTACTTGAGTATCTACTGCATTCCAGTAACTGTGTATGAAAACATTGCATACACAGAAAAAAAAGCCTGCAATTCAACTTAAAGAATGTAAGCAAAGGAGGGGGAAAGGAAACGCCCTTTGGTGAGTCCTCTGAACTTCTCAGGGCTCAGTTTTTCACGGGATATATGTTTTGTCAGCACTGCTGTCAGATGCTTGGGATCTTCCTAAAATGCATTTTCTGATCTCACATGTTTACACTGTGCTTTATAACAAAGAAGAAACATTTTCTCCCTTCTTCATTCCTGCTGCTCTACCTCCCAAAGAGGCTTTTCTGTGTGTGTGTGTGTGTGTGTGCGTGTGTGTGTGTGTGTGTATGCACGCCCGCATGCAATCACGCTTTGTTCTCTGGGCATTTTTTAATTCTGAGGCCATGGTGCACCATTAAAGAAAACCTGTGTGAGGATCATGTGGTCACCATATCGACTTTGCTTCAGGCCTGGAATGGGCCTGTTGAATTGTTCGTAACGAAGCTGCTCTCCGAGTTGGGAGCCTATGTTCCAGCTTCTTCTCCCTGATGCCAGTACATCTCACAGAAAGAGCAACTGTTGGTCGTTTAAAAACTACTGACAATTTTTCCCCCTCAACGAGGAGGTGACACCCACAAGAAAGTTAAATAAACGCAGAGGAGAACTCAGTGTAATTTATTATCCGTGTAGCAAAGATAGAGGACAGGAGGAGAGGAAGTGAATGGTTGTGCCTGAAACAAAACATTTACCATGGAGCACAGAGTAAACAGATGTTGCACTTACCCCTCTGAGCACAAAAGGAGCCCACAGATGTAATTCTTCTCCAACCACAATCTGGGCCTGGAAAAGAGGAGACAGATGAAAATGAACTCTCCTGTGGGGCCCCCTCACCCCGTCCTGCCTAAAGGCAGGCGGAGGCCCTCTTCGCACCCACAGCGAGGTGGCGGCCTGAACAGTTGAGCGGGGCAAGAGTGGACATCTTTGGTTTTTCACTTGGCTCCGGAACATGCTGGAGACTGCCGTATTTAAATAAACATTTCCTGTTTGCGAAGGAAAACGGGCGAAAGCCTGAAACGTGAGAATGTGGTAACTTAATTTTCTCCATCACTCCAGATGACGGCAAGCTTCGCCAGTGGTTGGGTCCAATAAAAACCCACACTGTGTCATAGGCTTTCCCTCACTTGACCACAGAGGTCCCAAGGTCAAGTGGGAGACTTTCCAAGATGCTCAACAGCCAAGCCCTGTGTCCTGGCATTCCCAGTCCTCAGAGACTGCTCAGAGGGCCAGGGGCAAGCTGGTGAATCACGGGGCTTCTCTGAGCCAAACACGGCCAGGTGGCCTTTCAGGGAAGCACCGTGCTTTGCAACTCTGAACAGGTTGCTTTACCTCTCTGAGCCTCGTTTTCCTGACAGAATTCTAGAATAGCATTAATGGTTTTCCATTTATGGTTCTGTAATGTCTGTTCTAGTGTCTAGAACAGTCCCTGGCACATAGTAGGTTTTCAACAAATATGTATCGACTAAGTGAATGATTTCTCTAAAAAAAATGTATCTTTTTTAGTTGTTACAATGAAAAATGGGCAATTATAGATTTGTATTTTTATGCATGGTTAAAGACAACTTGCTAGTTATTGTAACTCATGAGTTATTAAGGGTTTCTAAAATTTGACTCTCGTGAACTAAAATTATTCCCTTACCTGAGTTATCAAAGATTCCTAATGAGTGATTCACCCCAGAGTCTGGTTGCCAGGCATTGCTTAGCAACCTTACAAAACTCCTACTGTGCACATTCCCGAGGAAAGAGCTAGAAATCCTGAACACTTAAATCATATCACCTTCTAATCAGGAACTCATCAGCATCATCCTGCACTCTCTGTAGTTTTTGATTGCTGCTCTTCTTCCATTAATTGATGTATTTGTAGGATCATTATTAAGTGTTGCTTTTGCTGATCATCTGGGTCTTATATTATTTCTGTACTTTTGCCATTTTGATTATTATATTGTTTCTCTCCAGTTCTGTTTGTTGTCACAGAGATTTTTCTTCCCTGGAAAATGTGAATGATGGGTCTGAGAGTTGTGGGATCTATTTGGTCAACTAAAAGGGCCGAGGTAGCTCTAGGTGGTTTGGCTCAGTGGATGGAGTATCAGCCTAGAGACCGAAGGATCCCTGGTTCGATTCCGGTTAAGGGCAGGTTCCTTGGTTGCAGGCTCCTCCCAGCCCGGGCCCTGGTCAGGTGTGTGCAGGAGGCAACCAATTGATGTGTTTCTCTCACATCGATATTTCTCTCTGTCTTTCCCTCTCTCTTCCACTCTCTCTAAAACATCATTTAAAAAATATCCTCAGATGAGGATAAAAAAATTAAAAAATAAAAAGGCCAAGGCAAGTAGATTTCCGAGCCCAGTGCCTAGGGTTTCGGGAGTGGGCTCTTGGAGACTGTCAGAATTCTGGTTTGAATTCTGGCTCTGGTATGTCTTTGCTGTCGTACCCTGGGTAGTGACTCCGCTCTTGGCTGCAAGCTATTTAATGCCCTTGTTCCACGTGTGCACACCTGCAAGGCAAGGATGATAATTGCACTGGGCCCGTGGCATGTAGTGCACGTGGCCCCAGCTGATGGAGTAATGTGCGCAGCCCCGTGCGGAGTCAGTGCCTCCTCAGCTCCGGTTCCTTTTTCTTGCTTGTAAAGTGTGCATGGCCAGCGTTCCTCTTGGGGAGGATTACCTGAAATAATGTACAGGAAGTGCTTCACACAGTGCCTGGCACACAGTTCTCCACAAGCTCTGAATGATGGTGGCCATGGCTGGGGCCCCATCCAGCTGGAAGGTTTGCAGATGCCCACTCTAAATGTGTCCCGTGGAGGTGATTTCCTCGCCCGCACGTGGGTGGTGCCCAACACCCTCCAGCTGGTTTCCTCCCTCTCCTCTCTCGCTAAGCCCAGGTTGGCCTCCCTTCCACAAAGAGGGGATTAAGGCTGAAGTGGTTTCTATCTTTGCCGTGGGCATGCTGCTTTGTGGTATATTTAAATAAGGAATGCAGTTTATTTATTTATTTGGGGGGATTGGATTTTCATAGGGAATTTTTGGCCCTGACTTTTTTGTTTTCCAACGTTCGTGCCTCCTGTCTTTCCCCAAATACCCCCTTGTCCTGACTTCCCGGGTCTGCCTCCATGGCTGCTTTTACTTGAAACAGCTGCATTTACTAGCATGCTCCACCCTCATTATGCAAGGTGGTCTTAACCCTTTCTGGAACTGCTGGAAAGCAACAACAAAAACAAAAAAAAGGCAAGGAAGCTTTTCTGAACCACCACTAATTCCGGAGTGGGGAGAGGCAGAGGCTGCTGTGCCTGGTGCATGGTGTTGACTTCTCAAGGCTCTCCATTGTTCAGGACTCCCCAGCCTGAAATGTAAATCAGCCTCGCCCAGGTGGAAGGAGCTCCTACTTAATAGGAAACCTCTGATTCTCTGTTCGGAAAACCTGGGTTGTGTTTTGTAACAACTGCTGTTGCAGCTCTGCCACAGGAAGTACTTTCTTCCCCGCGACTGTGGTCTTCGTAGTGCTGTTGCCAGCATCATGTCCATACAGCTCTTTCCTGTATCATTTGTGGAGAGGTGAGTGACTCCAGGTCCTCAATATGGGGAAATAGGGAGGGGGGAAAGATATTTGTGGGTAAATGTGTGGACGCCAGACCCAGACAGGGCTCCAGTTCTGGTTTACCACTTACTAGCTGGGTGACCTCAGTTTCCTCGTTGGTAAAATGGGAAAAATAATACCCCCTTCATAGGAGGCTGGGAGTACTGAATGAACTTACACTGACTGCTTCAATCACAGTACATAAGTGTTCCTATCATCATTCTATTGAGTGTAGTCTTCCCTCCAGAGAATGCTCAAGATAAAGCCTGTTTTGGAAAAAAGGCGATTGACAGGGTGGAAAGGGATTCTCCTGTCCAAGCTCCAACCATGTGGGTGTTGCTCTTCCACCAACATAATGTTGGAGAAAATGGCCATTCTCCTTTGATTACATCCAGTGGTGAGGAACTCAGTTCTTCCTAAAGCAATTTATTCCATTTTTAAAAACAGTTCTAAGAATATTTTTTTCTTTGTCTGCGGGTTGACCTTATCTGCCACTGCTTGTTGTTACACAGAGCAAGTATAATTCTTCTTCCAAATCATAGGATTTCAAAAAGCATATTGCTGTTGTGTTTCTCACCGCCCACCTATCCAAGTCTTCTCTTTTCTCCCATACGTTTTTAGAATTACCTCAGCTATTTTGTTAGACTTGAGATAGGTTCTCTCCCCATTCCTAGCTATCTTCCTCTAACTAGGTTCCCATCGTCTTTGCCTGCATTATAATGAGACGGTCCGCTCCCTCGCTATCTTGACTTTCATCAGTGTGTTTTCAAGGGACGTGTTCACTTTGGACAGCCATCCCCTGGCTTGGCTCGTTTTAACCAGGCTGTTCACTGCACCCCGACTGGCCCCCAGCCCGCCCTGCTGTGGACCCTACCTTCCCCACCCCAGACTTGTGCAGTTGACTTTTTGGAGTCTAAGTGCAACACTTTGCATTTCTCCTAATTAAATTTTGGCAAATAGTTTCATTTCATCAGCTTTTCAGGAACGCTTTCTGTTTGGAGTTTCTCATCCAGCATATTAACCACTCCTCTTCCCATTTCCTCTGCAATTTCAGTGAGCTTGCTCTATGGATCTTTATCCAGGTTCTCATAATCAACAGAGTCCTCTCTGCTTTTTTCCAAGTCTCTCCATGGTCTGCGGTGTGGATTCCATAAGTCTGTTGTCCTGTTCTTTCTGGCTGGGATGGACAAAAATCTCGAGGTCTTATTGGCCCATAGCATCTTCTTTCCCTGGGGTTCTGTTCCTGTTTTCTCTGGAATCAATTCCTATTAATGCTTAATTCCTCTGTTTGCTGAATTTTCTATAAACTCTTTGTTTCTCATGATACTTTTTCCATCATAACTTTAGCTTCATCCTTGACCTATTGGGCTGATGCCAGAAGCCCTACCAGTATAAGGTGTGTGTGTGTGTGTGTGTACACGTAGGTGTGTATGTGTGCTATTCTCTCTTGAAAAACATTTTAGCTTGAGAAATTGGGCCCTTCAGTCAAGAGCAGAGCTCATCTGAGAAGCCTCAGTTTCTCTCAGTAATTTCCTTTACCATCTTGGGTGCCCATTGGCACTGGGCTTATTTGCTTGAGTAGTGCTGGGACTGAATGAGAGGGAGGACGAAGCATAAAAGACTGAGGCCCTAGAGGCTCTCCCCAAATCTCTGTAAAGAACCACCGCCATCACCATAGCTACCACTTAGTGAGCCCCTCTGTGTGCCTGGCACTGTGCTCACACTTTACATGCATGGGCTCACTTAATCTGGCAGTCATGCAAGGCAGGAACTCATGCTCTCCTCATTGTACTAAGAGAGGTGACCGAACTTCCCTAGCTAGGAGCAGGTGAATCAGCATTTATCCAGTCAGGCTGGGCCCAGGTCTGCTCCAACCACTGGTCATGTCATTCCTCTCAAGTCTTTTAAGTCAGCCCCTTCTCTGACATTTAAACTCCATTTCAAAGGACAACCAGGGGAGAAAAATGAGTCCCAGTTGAATCAGTAAGCACCTGTCCGATGCAAGGCATCTGGAGAGGAATGCCAATGCGAAGTTCTGGACATCTGGTGAAAGAGCCATCATGGGGAAGTAGGTGGTCTTTGACTTGGAGCTTGACTAGGGTTTGCATAGGTAGAAATGGGAACATGATACAGATGCACAAATGTTCACGGTTACATGGAACCTATTGGGCATGAGCCCAATTTTAAATGGCGAGAGCCGCACTTTAGGAAGTTGTATCTAACAAAGGCATTTGGAACAGAATCCAGAATAGTAGTTCAATATGACTGTGGTTATGTGGCTAATTACTATTATTATTTTTTTTTTCAATTTTGGAATTTGAGGGGATAGACCCTCCAAGAACAGTTCTGATGAACCTGCTTGACCAGTATTTCCCTCCATAGGTGCCTGCTTGCTTTGGGCAGGAGTTGTCTTCCTCCCAGTGAGATGTAGCACTCACTCTCTCAGCTGTGACCTGCAGGCTCCCCCAGGCTGAGATCAGGTCCTACCAAAACAGAACGGAAGTGAGGTGCATCCTGGTGGGAGTTCACGTGGCTTCACTCTCCATGGCTTATCACTGCTTGTGTGGGCTCACACTCCTCTTCTCTTGTCCAAAATGCCAGTCTGGGTTCCTGACCCCTGGTTCATTCTGCAGTTGGGCAGCAGTGTGGGTTGTGGTTCCTGAAAGTCTGCCAGCACATTTAACCACCCACCTTGACTCCCTCATGAGTTTTTCAGCCTCCCTAGTTCCTGTCTGCCCCATAGTGCCTCCTCGCTCCCCTGTCCTCTACAATTAGCGTATGCCCTAACTCAGGCTGGTCTGCCTGGTGTAGAGTCCATGAATTGCTTCTCATCTGAGGTTTGTGGGCTTGACCATGGACTTCTGCGTTTTGCACATCTCTCCTTGAGCCTAGGTGGCCCCTGACCCCTGCCTTCACCCTTTCAGCTTGGCTTCGGGCTCTCTCCTGTCCTTCGTGTAGCCCCATAGCCTCAGTAACTGAATTTGGACTTTCACCACCTAAGCCTCAGCTCCTGAGATTGGATTGCAGGAAGATTTTTGTGGCAGAGCCCTTCCCTGAAAAGTGGATACTCCCAGCCTATTGGCTGAGTCCTGAAAACAACTTCAGACTTCATCTTCACGGGCATCTGAAGCCTTGTGCGATGCCCAGGGTGGTGTGCAGAGGTACTTACTCCAGGGCTGGACTCTGTGCGTGATGAGGTACAGCATGCTCCTGAGCTCCCTGCAGCCCGTGTAGAGAGATGAAAAGGTTGTGCTGTGGTTGAAAGCTCAGTGATGATGATTTTGTTGGAGAGCTGTCCTGCTCCGAAATGTGTTGCAGAGGTTTCCGGACGGTCTAGCACTTTCCTGACATCCTCCCCACCAACCCCTCCCCCCATCTCTGCTCAACTCTAGAATGTGGGTTGAAAACTATTTTAGACGTGGGGGTGGCTAAGTAGTATTAATAGGGACCAGTGGGGAATACACTTTGATGTAGCCTTAAATGAGTAAGAAGACCTAGGCAGAATCCTGATTTCCACCATTTCTTTAAAAACTGGCACATTGCAGTAGTATCTTTCTGAGTCCCAGTTGTCTCATTTGTAGCCTTTAGAACAGTAGGAATGACACTTCTCTTATGGAACTAATGCAGTGTTTAAATGAGATCAGATATCTACAAATACCTCCTAAATTTAGTGCTATGCAAATACCTTAATGAGTCCACCTATAATATCTGATTTTAACCACTAAATCCTGTATCCGAAAGATGATCAGGGTTCATTTTAGAATCTTGCATTTACAGATAAGGAAACTCGATGCTCAAAAGCCTTGCTCAGAGTTACCAGGTCTTCGAACTCTTACCAAGTTGAATCTTCCATAACTGCAAACATAGCCTCACACCAGCCATGTCATCAACCCAACCAGGTGGAGTTTAGTGGACTTTTTTGCCTAAATGAGTTAATAATTATTTATTAATAAGCATCAATTTCTGAGAAAGCAGAACCAAATAAGGGGTTTCATGAAGGATGGAGTCATTTAAAGGAGCTATTTGGTCCTACTATGTCCCAGGAACAGTGATGAATAACAAGAGAAATGTCCTCATAATTAGAACAGCTCGAAATAACAGGAAATCGGTCTGGGCTGTACCTTCCCAACAAAATGACTGACAAGCTGAAGGCCAGCATGCTAGGTTCCGAGAGGAGATTTATGGGATGGCGGGGGAAATGCTAGAACAATGACGGATGTAACACCAAGCCCTCAGGAACCACAGATGAAAGCAAGGCCCACTCAGCCCATTCAGTGGGTACAAATATGTAGAAAAATTCACACCTCATTTTAAAAAATAGTACAAGTAGAATTTAAAAAACTCATGGGGAAAATATTATCCTGAGAACAATTGTCTCTGAGAAAGCATTCAAGTATGTCTCCGAAGCAAGCTGGCAAACAGCACAGTTCTGTGTTTTATTAGGACCCTAACTCTGTAGAGCACCGACCTTATTTGAGAAGCATTTCGTAAACACGGACACACAGCACTGCAGCTTTAGAGGCCATCACAAGGTACAAGGCCTCCTTTGGGGAGCAGCCTTCCCCTCTTGGGCTGTCCAAGCTCTAACTAGACTCCTGGACACTATTCCCTGATGGTGTTAATCCCTGCATTATTCTCGCTTAGCTTTAAGCAGGCAGGAACATCCACAGGGGAAAACGAAGGAAGGGGCTTTGGGCTAAAATTGGCTGTGTGGACAGGTTTGCCTAGGAGTGGGGAAGGCTGTGGGGGAGCTCAGCTTGGAGGGGAAGGGTCTGAGAATGGTCACTTGGCCCAGTTTCTTTGTGGAGATCTTACCTTGTGACTGGAGACCTGTGATGGATGCATGCAGGAGGGCGTGACTCAGGCAGCATTCACCTGGTCTTTCGGAATGGAAGATGTGTGGCTTGCAGTAGCCCTAAGGAACACATGCACTACATCTCCTATTAGACGTTGGCACATTTCTTTCCATCACTGCCAGCTTGCAAGTCCTGAATTTCTGGCACGGAACTCAGTTCTGCCCCTCCCCCTCTCATCTTTTTCCCTAGCAAAGATGTTTTTGGGCTTCTGAGGTCTCTCTGGAGATCATCTGGTCTACCCCTCCCCTCTGATCTCAGCACACCTGGACAGATGAATGTCTCAGAGCATAAGAGGAGGGGTCCTCAGCTTTGTGGTGTGAGCTGCTCTCGTGAGAAGTGTCCCCTGCTTTCCTCTCGGCCTCTTTCACAGCATTTGGTCCTAAATAAAGATCTCTGAGAGACACAGGAAACGTCTGCCAATCCGGAAGGTCAGGAAACAAGAAGAGGGTCCAAATGTAGTATATATAAAAAAGACTAATGGGGAGCCAGAGTGGGTGATTTCTGATTGCAGATCATATCCTGAGAACCCTCAGCACCAAGGTAGCTCGTTTACTGTCTAGAATGGGAAGATCTCTATTAGGGCAACTCTAAGGGAAGGAATACTGGTAACCAGGATTGGAGCAGGAATCGAAAATGGAGAGGCCCCTTTCTTCATGGAAGTTTCTAGTGACCCTAGTGCTGCCCCCGCCCCAACTCCTTCATATACACCGATGATAATAACCAGTGTGCTGCTCACTGTGGTTAGGCATACATGTTAATACTTTCTGAAATGTTTCCCATAAGCTTCCTCCTGCTGTGGGTCCTCCTTATATGTTCTAGAAATTTTGCAAAGACTTAAATCTCCTCCGGGTTCTCTCCGACTGGAGCTGCATGCTGATTCGAGCCCTAGTCAGTCAGGAAGCTCTCTTCTGCCTCTAAAACAGGAAACATCTCCTTCCGAGAAGACTGCACTCCAGTTTTCTTTGTCTGTGTTGCTAACGAACAAAGAGGCCCCATTGCAAAACAGCATTTCATGAGCAGAGTGGGGCCGATAGCACCTCCTGCCAAATGTGACTGTGTATAGTTGTGTGTGGGGGAAACAGCTTTGTGGAGAGGAGGGCTGGAGGAGGCAGCTTGGGGAATTTTTAGCAGCGGCAGCATGGCGCAGTGGAGAGAACACTTGCCTGGGAATGTGGAGACCTGGCTGTACCTCTGATATACCGAGTGACCTTGGACGAGTCCCTTGACCTCTCTGGGCCTCAGTTTCCTCATCTTTAAAGGGGATGAGGGGAGTAGACTGGAAGATCTCCAAGGATCCTTTCAGCCCTATGCATCCTCACTTCTGGGGGCTGGGATTTGGGGTTTAGACCTGAGCCAACATTCAGCCAACCCAAGAGACTTGCTGGAGGCAATCGAGAGGCCAGGACAGCTGCTTCAGGGAGGGGCTGGTCCTTGATTAAGGCTTAAATAATTAGCTCAGCTCCACAGTAAGCCTTCTGAAATTAGGAAAGAAAAAGATGTTCAGTTTCAAAAATAGCAGTTGGTGTATCTTAAAACTGACTGGCTTTGGGCTTTGTAGACTTTCTGAACAGACAGAATTTCCCATCCTCTGTAGCAGAGCAGTGGAGAGAATCAATACTGGAGTTAGTGTGACCTGGGCTGGAATGCATCACAAGCCAAGCAATCTTGGGCACGTTCTTTTAACAATAACCTGCTTCACTGGGCTGCTGGGAGGGTCCAATGAGGTAAGAGATGTCAAGCTCAGAGGACAGTGCCTGGCATTAAATAGCCACTCTAAAAGCTATTATTCTGATTAGCTATCCCTGCTTAGCAAATCACCCTGAAACTCAGTGCTGTAAAGCAATGATGATTCTATTATGCTCCGTGATGCTTTGGGTCAGGATTTTGGATATGGCTCCGTAGGGATGGCTTCCTTCTGCTCCCTGATGTCTGAGGCTCCAGCTGAAGATTGTGGGAATGACTGGGGGAGACTTGAATGGCTGGGTGTTCAGATCACCTGCACGCTGTTCATTCACGTGTCTGGCACCCAGGCTGGGTTGACTTGAAGGCTGAGCTCAACTGTGACTGTGACTGCAGCGCCTCCCTGTGACCTCTCTCTGTGGCTTGAGCTTGCCTGCAGCATGGTGGCCCTAGAGGTGTCTGACTTCTTGAGGGGAGGCTCACAACTCTGAGAATAGTTGTGCCATCATGTTTTGAAACCTGCCCATCTTTTAACTAGAGTAAAAGCATCTTAATGGCAGGAGCGGTGCCTTTCTCTGTGGCTTAGTGCAATGCCTGTGAAAATAACTAAGTCAACACATTTTCACACAGTAAGTTGAATTGGATAGGTGGATAGACTCTCAGCTTCAAAGCCAAAAGATTCAAAAAATTTTGTGTTTAAAATGTGCCCTTTGGCAACCCGCGTGGTCTTTCTACACTCAGTTTTCTTATTTAAAAAAAAAATAGAGACAATAAAACCCATCTCAGGGATTGTTCTAAGAATTAGGGATAATACAGACAAAATGCCCAGTACGCACTTGATGCTAACGAACATTGTGAGGCATATGGCACCGTGGACAGCACAAAGATGCTCAGCGTTGATCCATCTAGTTCGAATCCCATTGTTATTGTTCTGTGACTGCTAAGTGCTTTCATCTCTTTGAGTCTTAGGGTCTTCATCTGTAAAATGGGTATAGTAGTAAGTGCTTTTAGGGTTATTGTGAGGATGGAAAGCCCATCATGTAAAGCGTCTTGCTCAGTCCCTCACACACAGTAGGGACTTTACCTATAAACTGAGTAGCCTCAGGTAACAATTGTAATTCTTTTCTATTGATTCATCCATGAATTTATGCATTGAGCAATTATTTACCTAATGTTGATATCTCACAGTCGCCTGATTTCTCAAGTCACTACACACTAGGGTATGTTGATGCCTAGATCTAGGAAGACACCCTCCTGGGATAAAGAGCCTCACATGAAAATGCGCTCACAGGCCCAGGCCAGCAGCTCCGGACAGGACTCCATTTAAACACATGAGAAGAGGGTGTTAATTACCCCAGTTGGCTTTTGACCCCAGAGTCACCATTTTGCTCAGATATCCACATGGCTCGTCTCCTCTTTGAGTCTCTCCTCTGTTTTTTTTTTCTGCTGTGTAACTACAGGCAAGCATGCTAACTCAGTCCTTGCGTCTGTTTTCCTTGTTGCCTTTTTTAAAGCATTATTTTCCTGGCTCAAATTTGGCAAACTATCCTAACCTTGTCTGTGTGGGGCCAAGCCAGGACACCGGGGTTAGTTTCACTAGGTAGTTTGTGGGACCTGAGGCTGTTAGGAAACATTGACTAGAGCTCCCCCTTTTCTCCCCACTAACATCTCCCAAAAGCCTCTGAGGCTGTCAAGTCTTCTTGCTTTTTATACGTCCGTCTATCCCTCCATTATCATAGGCATGTGTTACGTTTTGGTTGCCCAGAATTCAGTCTCCTTCCTAGAGGAATATTATCTTCCGCATCCATGGGCTACATTCAGGTGGACTTGATCAGGGACCTTACCCACTCCCAAGTCCAGGGATGGGCTCACGACCTAAGTCGGGTTGATTGGACGCTTTCTTCCTGGACTTGGAAATCTTGACCAGAGGGACAAAGAGCTTGGACTGGATGGCTTACCATTTCATCTAAGCACTTGGGAAATGACCAGACATGCCCACTTTCCATTTCCCCAGACCTGTTCTTAAAATTCCCATTGAATCCAGAGGTCCCTGTTAACTTTCCTGGAACTAAACAACTCTGAGAGAGCCACAGACAACAAACTTCTGGGGAGAAAGTGGCATAATGAGAAAGATTATGCCTGGCACTTGGCGAAAGGCAGACCCGGATTTGAATCACAGTTTTTCTATTCACCAGCTGAATGCCCTTAGGCAAGTTCATTTTTCTCTTAGGATGTCAGCCTCATTGTAAAATAGGGATAATGAGTTCCGAAACCCCGATTCTCAAACTGGGCTGCACATTGGAATCTCCTGGGGAGATTTCATCTGTGGTCATTCTGATGTAATGATGTGGGGTACTTCCTGGGTATTGTGATCCTGTAAGGCTCCTAGGGTATTTCAGCTGTGCAGCAGTGTTTGAGAAAGCTGACCCAAAGACATTCTTCAAATTACAGAGAACATTAAATAAGTATGTAAAATGTTGGCATGAGGTAGAACTGATAAAGGTTACTCTGTTGTCATTTCCTTTCTTTTTTTTTTCCTTTTTTCATTTCCTCTCTTAAGGTGATCCAGAATCACTTGCTTTCGCTTCTGGCACCATTTTCTTTGTTTGGGGTAGTCATAGTGATGCAGGACAACCGCGGTATAACATAACCTCATGTACTTACACCATTTGAGGTGAAGGCCAATCATAAATGTACCCAGAATTATGGAATACACAAAAATGCGGTTACTTTCACATCCATGGAGTAACTACTTTAATGGATAGACAACATTGATTTATAATTGCCATGGCAACAACAAATTTGAGTGATGTCTTTCTGAAGGATGTGCACCAGGACCCATGAGGGTTTTCCCCCAGATCTGCCCTGCAGCTTGCTGAGTGACCTTGGCTCAAGCAGTTCATCTCCTGAGTCCTCAGTTTCCCCAGAGCCCATTTTCCAATTGGTGCAGGTTCAAAATAATTTTTTAAGGAAATGTGTTGATGTGACAGTTGTTAAGACCATAATGCGAAGATTCTATAGGAAGCAGAGTAAAAGTGGGGCCTTGAGCCTCTTAGAGGAGATCATTATAGATGCTGGTTCTCTCATCTGTCAACCCCCTTCTCCCCGTGCCCATCTCCTCTTACCCCTCTTCCCTACCCCTCTCCTACATCTTACTATGCAGGAACCTATCCAACCTCTATTTTTATAAAGTTTTCTTCTATAAAGGGGATGCAAAGGGAAACTTCCCCCTAGCCCAGTGTTTTTCTACTTTACTATATTGACATTTGAGGCTGGATTCTTGTTTTTGTAGGGGGCCACCTGTTCATTTTAAAACATCTAGGAGCATCCCAGACCTCTGCACACTAGCTTGCATCCCCACTCCTGTCAGTCTGACAACCAAATACTGTCTCAGACATTGCCAGATGTCTGCCAGGGGACAAAGATCACCTGTGGTTGAGAGCCGCTGCTCTAGCCCAATGTCAGTGAAGTGTGTTTAAATTAATAAAGAGCATTAATGTGGTGTAGCCACTGTGGTTAGTCTCTGTAGTGCCCTCAGAGATTTTCTTACATGCCTGAGAGGTAGACAGCTACTGGGAAGCCTTACATCCATTGTTCCAGTTGAGGGTTCTGAGTTACAGTGAAGTTAATGCTAATAATAATAACCAGGGCTATCCTTTATTGAGTGTTTATTATGTGTCATGTGCATGGCTAAGTGCTTTATGTATTACATTGTCTCCATTAATACGTACATTGACAGAGTTTGCAAACCAGTGGCGGGGAGGCCAGATCCAGCCCTCCAAACATGTTTTATTTGGCCCATGTGGTATTGGCTCACATAATTAGTTTTGTTTTGTGTTTTTTTTAATGTCAATTTCTTGCCAACATTTTAAGATTGGGTAAATTCATATAAAAATCTATTTCTAGCATCCTTTTCAAAAATTGGGAAATTTGGCAACAGGGGTCAGCTTGACTCCATGGCAGAAATGTACTGGGTTTTAGATGAGGTATGTCTCCATTTCACCACAGTCCCCACCACTCCCTTAGTGACTCTAACACTGACATGTGTGTCAGCTGCCATATGGTGTCATGCTATTTTTGCTCAGCCCAAGCTCCCCTCATTGATATTATTTTCTGGCTCCTCTAGGCTGTTGTATTTGTGGCTCTTCCCTCACATCCACACTGTGTTGCATATATTACTGTTCTCATTTTAAAGATAGGAAAGCTGAGGCTTAACCAAAAGGAAAGGCTTGGCCACATCTCCACAGAAAATAAGCAGCAAAGCCGGGAGGAAACCTGGGCCTTCTGGCCTCGCCAGCATAGCCCTGCCTGCATCGCAGAGTAGCTGCTGGTGAAGACTCCCTACTTCCTGGGATGCTCGGCAGACCTTCTGTCTCTTAGGGTTTCCTCCAAGAACCAAATCTGTGTCCCTTTTGCTCACCAGGAAACCCACAGTCACCAGGATGGGAAAAGTGTCTTCTGAGTGTAGCTCCCAAGCTGCATTTTCCTACGTCTGTGCCACTCGTTGGTCTGTGTCCAAGGGCTGCTCACACACTCCCACGTAGCCGAGGGGCCAGCTGGTGTGTGTGCTTCTGCCTGAGACAGGCCGCTTGCCTGCGGGGAAGATGTGATTGCTTTAGGAAATTAAGTGGGAGTGATTAATTGGGAAATGTACTGAGAATTCTGGAAAGAAATAGCAGAAAAGAAAAAAAAAATTGGAATCCTAAATACAGAAATGCTTCTGGCCACATGGCTAAGGAACTGCGTTTGGCGGAACTGAAAGCATTGGATCCTGTTTTCCTGCTGCTGAAGCTTTGATTTTGCCCCCTTGCATGGTGATGCTGGAAGGAACCATAGAGTCAGCCTGCCCAACCTTTCCTCCACCAGGAGGTAAAGGAAGGTGCAGAGAGACCACCAGGAGAAGCTGGCAGCTCGGAAGGAACAGCAGGCTTTGAGACTCGGAGAGACCTGAGTTGGAATTGTTGGTGCGTTCTCACTAGATGTATAATCCTGGGCCAATCTCTGACTCTGGGCACAGGCTTCTCGCTGTGAAGTCAAGGTAGCATTGGCTATTGCCAAAGGCTGTTGCAAGGAATGAGTGAACAGGAGCAGGCACAGTGACTGCCGGTCGGTAGTATGTGCCAGGCACTGTTGTAGCACATTGTTTGTGTTCTCTCCGTTTTTACAACATTCCTCTGAGGTTGGTGCTATTATTATCTCATTTTGTAGAAGGAAAACAGAGGCGCTGAGAGTATACATGATTTACTCAATGTCCCACAGCTAGTGGGTGGCAGGGCCAAGTTTCCTGTGCAGTCAGATTCAAGAATCCACATTCTCAACCAAGCATTGTGCCTCTTGGGCAGTATATAACTTACAGATAGCATGTACAATCAGTCATGAAAATAGCGTTTATGTGTGACATAATTTATATGGACTTTAAATATATGTATATTTTAATGTGTGATATAATTTATATAAAGTTAAGTTAATCTAAGGTGTTATAGTAAATTAAATGGAATCTAATGGAAATGTCACTTTTGTTGGTAGAAAAGATTGAATAATAGTAATTTTATAGAGTTCATCCTAATATATGATACTTAAGTCACAGATTTTTCTTTCTCTTACCTTCTCTATTTACCTATCTCTCTCTCTCTCTTTCTCTCTCTCTCTCTCTCTCCCCTCAGACAGTATCAGACAGTATGTATACAAATCCATGCACAAGCTCACATTTTTCTCCTCCATAAAATGGAGCTAACACCCCTAACACGTGGTGCTGCTATACCATGTCAGTCCAACAACTGACATGGTGTGGGAAGCACCTAACACGGTGCTCAATAACTAGGGTCCATTGTTATCATCCGGTCACAGCCGTGGCTCCCACACACCTGCAGGGTCCTGCTGTGTCATACTCCTCCTTTCATCCCTAGTGGCTTGGCTTTTGGTTTGAGGGTCTCCATGTACAAGAAAACTTTTAAGTTACAGGTGAAGTATAGAGCCCAGGAGCTATTTTTCATCCCACAGGACTTTGATATTCTCAATATGCTTCAGCCTAATACAAAGCTTCCTGTCAGGCCACGCTGAATGCTGTTGCCTTCCACGCACGTAGGAATTACGGAGCTGCCAGCATGAAATTCCATCCTGCCCGGCCTCGCATCTCATTCCTGCCGTGTTTTCTCCTGGGTCCTCATGGTACAGTCCCCTGCTGTTCTTACTGAATTTTTGGCTTGTCAGTCAACCTTCTCCTTGGAAACTCTACCCAACTCCAGGCCCTATAGGTTTTGATACATTGAAGGATCTTTTTGACCTCTTGGGTGTGGGTTCTGAGTCTCAGCAGGGGAGCTGCGTGGTGGTGGCCCTGCTCTCTCCCCAAACCCCTTGCCAAAATGAGCTTGGAGAGATTGGTGGACCAGGTCAAGAAGAAACCAGGCTGACTTCCTGGTCCTCAGCCCCGGCTGTGTCTGGAGAGGCACCCTCAGTCCTTGCGGTCAACCTGAAGGATCACGAGGAGAGAACGTGATGGGTGTGCCCTTCTCACGGAGCCCCCTCTGCTTTCCCAGGGGCGGGTTGTTGGGGTTGCTGGGGTTTATGCACTAATACTGCGGCTCCATAGTAACAATAAGAGCTGACTGTTATTGAGACTCGTGTTGTTTCAGGCACTATGCTAAGTGTTTCTTATTGTTTCATTTAATCCTCACAAGAATAGGATTAAGTCCAAGTTGAGGCAGGGAGGATAATTGGTTTGCTGTGGTTACACATGTGACAAAAGGTAGAGCTCTGATTCAGGCCAGTCCATTTGACCCACAGCTTTGCTTTCTTTTGAGGAGCTACCAGCTAGGCTTCCTTGATTCTAAAGCATCAGGCTTTACTCATTCCTACATGTAGAAACAAATGCAGAAATTATACAGACGGTCCCTCAGCTGAAGTCCGGATATACTTGGGAACTCAGTTGCTCCCTGGGTTTCTTTTGTGGAGTGGGACCTCCTGGTGCGAGTTCCAGACCCTCTCAGCATGAGAGCCAGGGAAGACTTAGGCAGGACATCAAGTCCAAGGGAGTGATCATTGCTGTAAACAGGAGGCCCATTCATTCATTCAGTCACTCAGCAAGGCCACACTTCGTCCACCCATATGCACCTATGAGGCCTCTGGTCAACAGGCCATGTCTTACCTCACTGATCTGCTCTTACAAAAAACAACCTGTCACACCTACTACAATCGCTAGTTTTTTTCAAAGTCCAGAAAATCACAAGTGTCAGTGAGGATGTGGAGAAATTTAAATGCAATATTAAATGTGCAGCCTCTGTGGAAAGCAATATGTTGGTTCCTCAAAAAGTTAAACATAAAATTACCATTTGATCAAGCAATTTTACTTCTAAGTTTATTCAAAGAATTGAAAGCAGGGACTCACGTGTATGCCAATATTCATAGCAACATTAATCACAATAGCCAAAAGTTAGAAGCCATCCAAATAAGCAAAATGTGGTGTACATCTGTAATGGAATGTTATTCAGCCTTAAAAAGGAGTGGAGTCCTGATCAATGCTAAATTATAGATGAACTTTGAAAAATTGTTAGGCAAAATAAGGCAGACACAAAGGGTAAATATTGTATGATTCCACTTACATAAAATATTCAGAATTGGCAAATTCATAGACAGAAGGTAAATTAGGGGCTAGGGGAGTGGGCACTGGGGAGTTAGGACTTATTGGGCACCAAGTTCCTATTTGGAGTGATAAAAAGTTTTGGAAATAGACAGTAGAAATGGTTGCACAACATTGTGGATGTACCTAATGCCATTGAACTGTGCACTTAAAAATGGTCAGAATGGTCAATTTTATTATATACTAGTGGCCTGGTGCACGAAATTTGTGCACATTAAAAAGGGATTAATTAGAGGAAATAATTTAATATTGCTACTTGCCCTTTATTTATAATAGAAGTGTCAGAGATGAAAGAAAATTAGTAAAATGTATATGAAAACCTTCCCCTGTCAGAGTCTGGGGCGCACCATGGGACCCAGAGTCAAGTCCCCGCCCACCCACATGTGCCTCAAAACTGCGTAAGACCCAGCCAGACCTGGCTGGCCCCCGGCCCCATTGGTCTAGATCCAGACCTGGCCATTCCCACCCTTGTCAAACCCCACCAGGCAGGGGATACAGTCTCAGGTCCCCTGTCCCAGTGCCAGGATGGGGGGTGTGGCCTGAGGTCCCCTGTCAAGCCCCACGGGGGCAGGAGCAGGTGTAGCCTCAGGTCCCTGCTGATTGCTTGTTAAAGCTCCTTATGGGAACTTGGCCTCAGCTGTGGGTGCAGCCATCTTTGTGACGGAGTGATGGTCAATTAGCATATTCCCTCTTTATTAGATAGGACTAGTGGACCTGCGCACGAATCATTCCTGCTCGAGTAGCTCCTTGCTGCTTGCCTCAGCTGGCAACCCCGCCCACCACGGCTCCTAGCTCTCTGCCTCATTGTAGCTCGCTGCCCCACCCTCCTGCTGATTGGTCACAATGTAACGACCATTTGCATATTACCTCTTTATTATATAGGATATTTGACCACGATTTAATTTTTAAAACCTCATCACGAGGAAAACAAAAAGGTTGCTTTTTAAAGGAGCAAAATCTTATCAAAATCCCTTTCTTATTCATCTCAGCACCCAGGCCTTATGCCTAGCACAGGGCCTGGCATATAGTAGATGCACATTTCTTTTTTTGCTGAACCAAACTGGGAACAGCTAGTTTCATTTGTAGTTGAAAATGGCAGTGAGATTGTTGAGTGTAGATTTTACTACCATGGCAACTGTGGAACACAAAGATGATAAATTTTGAAAATGCAGTAATATTTTTGGCAGGTGGGGTTAGCTGGAGGTAACATGGCCCATTGCAGGTAAAGATAAGATTTGAGGGAGAGTGAATTGTTAGCAATTGTTCTACAAACTCAGAGTCCCAACCAAGCTGTGTCCACTTTGTTCCGGTTGAGAGCATCCAAGCGGCTCTTCAGACCAATTGAACCCAAGGAGGTGAGAGGATGAAGTCCAAGTTTGTATTTGGACTCCAGGAATCTCTGTTAGAATCTCTCAAGAGAAGACAGGAAGCCAGCCACATCTCTCTCCATTTAGTGACAACACCATTCAAATCTTCAGGAAGAGGCATTGTGGGTCTACAGATCTCCTTGGACATTAACAGAACCACAGCTGGTATCTGGGAGGGAAAGAGAGAAGACAATTTGGCATTTAAGGAAATAGACCTAGGAGGAGATAAAAGGGGCTCGTCTTGCTGTATCAGTTCACAGGCCAGAATGCTTCTTTTAGAGGAAGAAAATGATTCCTAAAAGCGGATGTGAGTTTTTTTGTTTTATTCAGTTGTTCTCCCTCTGTTTCTAGGTTTGATAATTATTTTAGGATTGGGAAGGAAAGTCTGTGCCTGCCCTCACTTCCACAATCCTCCCTCGATCAACACACACATATGCAATATGCATACTTAACCATTATTAGCAAGGGGGGAGCAGTCTTAGCATCCAGGAGCCTGATCTCCTGCAGGGTCCACCCTCCTGTCCATCCTATCCCCACGCTACCTGTGACTTGCTTCTTCCTGACTCAGAGTGCTGAGTTATATCCCTCTGGGGGGAACCTGGGGGTGGGTTTATGGATTTATGACAATGGGTTTGGAATTAGGGCTAAATCTGAACCCAGGCTTTGACACTTGAGAATTTATAACTTGGATGAGTCACTAAAGTCCAGTTTCCTCATCTGTTAAATGGGCACAGTGATACCTGTGTCCAGGGTTCATGTGTACACGTATAAATGTAAAGCACCTGCACATAACCTGCACATAGGCAGCTGCCCAGTGCTTGGCAGCTACTGCTGTTATGAGGAAATCAAATAGTCACTTTGTTCTTTGGACCTGGCACCAGAGTGTACTAATGCTGATGTGCTTGAAAAATCCCTGCCACCCACAATTTAGCAGAGATCAGGGTAGCAACCGGCTGTGTGCCATGATACAAAGAGCTAATAATTAGAGATCACTCATTATATATAAAGATATATATATATATGTGTGTGTGTGTGTGTGTGTGTGTGTGTGTGTGTATATATATATATATATGTGTGTGTGTATATATATATACACACACTTTTCAGAAGAGAAAACTAAGGCTTAATAAGGTTAAATCACTCACCCAAGATCACTCAACTAGCAAATACTTGAACCCAGACAGTCTTACTCCAGAGCCCAGGTGCATAACCAGCACACTGGCTGCTGTGGCAGGAAAGCCTTCCTTGAGGAGGCTGTGGTGGCAGAGCCAGGAAGATGCCAGTCTCAAGATCTGCCAGGTGTTCCGAACCCTCGTCTGAGAAACCCTTTTCTTATCTTGAACATCCCCCCATTTGCCCATTGAATGAAGTTCTCATTCTTTGTTGCTCTTACAGGTTTGCCAAATCCAGTCCCCATCCATCATGCATTAATTAGTTCACTGATTCATGCAGTCAACATTCATTTGCTGAACAGCTCCCCTGTATTATGACTGAGTTTACTTACCAGGCCCCAGGCACTGCCCTGGTGACTGGTACACATTATCCTACGTACTCATCATATGACTTTACATGGTAGACCTCATTACCTCATTCTGCTTTTTACTACTTTACAGTTGACCAAATAGAGGCTATGAGGAGGTTAAAATAGTTATCTAAGGTTCCCCAAATTATGTCAGAACCAGGATTCAAATCCTACAAGGCTTTCATCAACCCTAGACCCAAGGAGAAATGTGTCTTCCCTTTTCCAACTCCTGTGATATTAATTAGTCTTCCAGACCAGTGGTTTCCAAAACTGAGCAGGTATCAGAACCACCTAGAGGGTTTGTAAAACACAGATTGACGGGCCCTATCTCCATGGGCTCTGATTCAGTAGGTTGGGATGAGGCACAAAAATACACATTTTTATCCATTTTCCAGATAGTGCTGATGATGCTGGCTGGGGGAACCCACTCTGGGAACCACTGCTCTAGCCCAAGCTCTTTGAGCACAGGGATCCTCTCTTTATTTTCCTGTAGTATTATACAATGCCTGGCACAGCATTGTTGTTTGATATGAACTTGTAATTTTGAATTTTTAAATTGCACGTTTATTTCTCCTTTATGTATTATGTTGTGTTTTTATTTCTCAGTGTGCAGATTCTTAGGCTTATCCATTTAGGGTTTAAGTTCCTGGGGGGCAGGAATTTCATCTAATATTTCTTAGCCCTTTTGAAGAGCTTTGCACCTACTGGGTGTTAGGTAAGTGTCCACTGGTTGGTTGCTTGATTCAGAGGCCAACCTTGCTAAGACCTAAATGGCAAGCCAGTTGATCTCTGGAAGAACAGCTCTTGAAACAATCTCTAGAAACCTAGGAGAGGGCCTAGTATATAGTTGGTGTTCAGTAGTGTTTGTAGAATGAATATCACTTTGTGGCTCTGTGGTCAATAGTTTCCAGGTCTGCCTGGTATCTTGAGCCCAGTTCCAGCTTAGGAGGTCAGCCTCAGTTTTCCAGGGCTTTCAGTTCACCTGCAGCAATGATGCTCAATCCTACCTGCACATTGGAATCACTTAGGGAGCTTTAAAATAATATTGATGCCTGATATTTTACATCTAGAGATTCTGATATTAACTGCTCTGGAGTGTGGTCTGAGCAGCAAGATATTACAGGCCCCTGGTGATTCTGGAGAGCAGCTGAGGATGAAAACCCTAATCTAGAGCATTTGGCTGCATGATTTTCTCTCGCACATTTACAGAGGCACGTAAGTACACGCATAGGGGTGCACATGTGTGTGGAGAAGTGCAAGGCTATGTGCTCCTTCTTGAGTGGTGCAGAGTGAGCATCTCTGCCTCTTAGGATGAGGGTGCAGGGATTGAAAGTCAAGCCTTGGTTAAAAACTTGGCAAAGCCAGAGGGCAGGTGAGAGCACTGAGCATGCCTGCCTTCCTCTCCTGTGCCTGCCTTTGGCCGACCGCTGGTTGCCACATTGCATAGCCAAGGGGGCTCAGTTTCAGGGCAGAAGGCAGGATGTGGTAGGCTGAATGCAGGTGGTGTGGCTGCTGCAAGGCTCTTTTGTTCACCCTCAGTTTAGAAGGGGCCGTCCTCCCAGAGACTGAGGTGTGGGGTTTAGCATTTGGCATCATGTGCATTGGCACTGAGTATTCTTGGGTTTCTTGGTGGAAATGCACACGGCTACTTGAGACCCATGAGCTGGCTGAGAGCAATGGGAAAGGTCATGCCTGGGCCCCTACCCCAGCAGGTTGCTTGACTCAGCACAATCCTGGTGTAATTAAGCATGACAAGAAGCAAAAGGGGAAAGGGCTGGTACTTACCCGCATGCATTCAGCCCGGACCCCCAGGGATCAGGGTATTCAGAGGTGCCAGCTGTTCTCAATTTTATTGGAGCCAAGGTTTGGCTCACCTACAGCTATCTCCATCAGTTTGTCTCTGGGCAGTTGGGGTGTGCTTCAGTAGACTTGCAGGATCAAGTCACCTAGAGAGATGGTTGGGTGAGTAATTTTCATTCCCTTTCCTTCTCTTCTCTCTTCTCATGTGGTCTCAGAAGGTGTGTGTAAGAGGAATGATCACATTTGTACATTCAAATTGCTCACTGTTGTTTGAGAAGTAGTTTTGGGTAAGGCAATGTTCTGGGCACTGGAGCAAGAACTGGTACATAAGACTCGGTTTCTTTCCTAACACAATTTTTTTACTAGGTGGGAAAGCATTTGGTCATTATTATAAAGTGGGGAGTCAAATTCAGTCACCTACTTAGGCCAGACTAGTAATATAAATAGGTGAATTGGGCTGCCTATGAAGCTATAGGAAGTGATGGGGCTAATAGGGTCCATAGTGACTGGGACCACATGCTGAGCCAAAAGTCGTTTTTAAAAAACCTTCTTTGCTAAGCCAAAAAAGCAGGGTCTGTACAACGGGTCTCAATGGTGGGCAGCCAATGTGACACCTACTTTTAGCCACTTAGGGTGGTAAACATTTAGCTAAAGGGCTCCAGGATCCCTCATGGCTATGTGAGGATCTGAAGAATCAAAGCCCAGAACGGACTCATGATCCTGGAGATGTGTTCTTCCCGAACCAGCTTCATCTGCATTGCTGATTAAGAAGCCCACCTTGAGCATCTAAGGGGTCTTCCAGAATGAAGCTAGCCAAATTGGGAATTCACCTGGGCTGGTGGGTCAGTGTGGACTTCTGACGAGGCTGCAGATGCTATAGGAAGAAATTGTAGTGACTGCCCTCCGAGTATGACTTGAAGCTCATCTCTCCTTTTCTGTCCCTTTAGAAACATGAGAAGTGAGGAACAGAGAGAAAGAACAGGGTGGGAACCTGAGCACTCTTGTCCCAGACTTCCTCCAGCTTAGATAAAGAATGTTGACATGGAGAGCTTGGTGGGCTTCTGCCCTGCTCCCACCCTGTTTCTTTCTGGTCTCCATCTGTCCTCACTTACTTTATTGCTCATTTGCCCATCACTGGACTATGGGTCCATATTTCTACCTTGGCCTCTACCCATTGTGGCAGCTACCTCTGTCTCACCCCCACCGCCACGGCTTCATCTGGAAGGTGAAGGGGCAGGCCCGGGAGGCTTTGTCTATTGTCTCAATTCTCAAACTCAACCCTGCAATGCTAGGGTGTATGGCGAGGTTTCTGTAGATTTAGAGGCCTGTTTTCAGCCTCAAAGGCTCTTTCTTCCGGAGGCTGACCAAGAAACGCAGACTTGGCCTCATGGAATTAAAGTGACAAGTCTCTTTCTATGGAATTGGAAGCACAACATAGCTTCTAATTCTTCCTTCTGATGTGGTGTCATCCTTCTCCAGATGTATGGGACTCTCTCATTGTTGTCTTTTCACTTATCCATCCATGTGCTTGTGTTTCCCATAGTGTGTTGCAGTGAAATGGTTTCTGCAAAGCCCCTTGCCTCCTTCCTAAAACAATTTCCCCCTTTGCAGTGCCCCACACACCAGAGCCAAGGCCCCAAGCCACGTCAGAGTGAACAAACCACAGGCTGAAATTGCAGCCATTCAGGAGAGAGGAGTCTTTAATTTGGGCTTAAAATAGCCCACAGCCTGAGATGTTGAGGGATCAGGAGCAAGGTGTAATCGCAGGAAAGGGTATTGGAGACCCACCCCAGGATGACTGAGCAGGGGCTGTGGGCAGGGAGAAAGACAGGCATAGAGATTGGGCGTCTGGGCTGGAGTTCCCACGGCTCATTTGACATTGTATTCTTGGGTCTCTTTCATAATGATAGAGTGAATGATGTGGCAACAAAAATACCTGGGACCTGCCTGCTCCATCTGGAATGGTGCGTCTGCTCCCCCACTTTGCTGAAAACTCTGTGCAGACATCATTGTCATATTAGCAAGAACCAGGTCCACCATGTTGCTGAACTTCTGAGCCACTATGCACTGCACATGATATATTCTATTTGTACTTTATCTCTTGAAAAATGTCCCCTGGAATTGTACAAGCAGCAGGGCTGGTAATAAGAAGAGCAAAGAGTAGTGAGCACCTATGGGTTCAGCATTGTTCTATCATGTTGGCATGTATAAACTTGATTAATTCTCAGCCCAACTCAGGGAGGAGGACATTGTGATTATCTCTTTTTCCAATAGGGAAGTAGAGGGCCAAGGAATTTAAATAACTTCCCAAATCATGACACTAGGTCAGGCTACCAAGTGCACAGTAAGCTTTAGTGTGACCCTGGTACCCACACTTAACCATTATGCATGCATCACCTTCCATGTTAATGTGGTTTTTATTATTCTTATTTCTGTGATTACTGCCTGTCTTAGTTAGCTCAGTCTGTTATAACAAAAATAGAGGCCTGGTGCATGAAATTCGTGAGAGGGTTGGGGGGCCTCAGCCAGGCCTGCAACCTTTCGCAATCCGGGACCCCTCAGGGGATGTCCCACTGCCGGTTTAGGTCCAATCCCGCAGGAATCTGACCTAAACCAGCAAATGGACATCCCTCTTGAAATCCGGCACTGCTGACTCCTAACTGCTCGTCTGCCTGCCTGTCTGGTCACCCCTAACCACTTTGTATGCCTGCTTGATCTCCCCTAACTACTTGCCTTCCTACCTGATCGCCCCTCACCGCTTCTGCCTTGGCCTCCACCCATCGTGGCAGCTGCCTCTGCCTCACCCCCAATGCCATGGCTTCATCTGGAAGGTCGTCTGGAAGGACGAACAGAAGGTCGTTCGGCTGTCCAGTCTAATTAGCATACTATGCTTTTATTATTATAGATACAGTTGACTGGGTGGGCTAAACCACAGACACCTATTTCTCAGAGTTCTGGAGGCTGGACATCCATGATTGAGGTGCCAGCATGGTTGAGCTCTTTTCCTGGTTTACAGACAGCTGCCTTCTCTCTGTGTCCTCATATGATGGAGAGAGTGCTCTGGTGTCTCTCCTTCTTATAAGGACACATCACATCCTGAGGCTCCAATCTCATGACCTCATCTAAACTGAATTACCTCCCCAAGGCCATTCCTCCAAGCACCATCACATTGGGGCTTCAACATCTGAATTGGGGGGGAAGACAAACAGTTGTAACACTGTCATTTCTTGTTTTTGACCCTAGTGGACTATATAAGCTCCTAGATCAGAGGTCAGCAAATCACACAGTAAATATTTAGGCTCTGGGGATCATACGGTCTCAGCCGCAACTATTCAACTCTGCCCAGATAGCACGAAAGCAGCCATAGTCAGTCTATAAACGGATGAACATGGCTGTGTTCCATGAAAACTATTTATGGGGACTTAAATTTGAATTTCATATACTCTTTGTGTCATGAAATATTAGTCTTCTGAGGTTCTTCTACCATTTAAAAACGTAAAAACCATTCTTAGCTTGTAGTCTCTACAAAATCAGGCAGTTTACTGACTCTGGTCCTAGAGCCCAGGGATTTGGAGGGTCGTGTGTTTACTTTAATCCATGTCTTCCCAGGACCTCGGTCCTGGCAATCAGTCTCCATCCCTAAATGCTGATTTAATGAGAGCTCTGTGGCAGCTGTCACAGGTATGCTGGATGACCTGGGGATACTGCTGATTTTCAGAAGAGCCAAAAGTTGCCCTTGCTCCAAGCAAGGGACGGAAATTCTATCTTTGTCACAGTGGCTCTGAAGAGAGCAGGAGCCTCCCGCCTGTGGGTCTTCACAAATGTTTGTGGGAGAGGGAAGAGAGAATTTCTTTTTCCACAGAAAGGGTAGAGATTTATTCTTTGCAAATAGACCTACAGACGTGATTTGTAATGGGAACAGATTTCCCCCCTGAAGATAAATGGAATGTCCCCACCTCCCAAACTGAGAAGAGAATTGTTTCCTCTTTACAAAGGAAACAAATTGGATTCTCAAAGGAATAATCAGAGAAGTTTTTAAAATTGTCATAATAAGCAAGATATGGTTTCACGAATGATGAAAGGGAGGGCTGCCTTTCTCTGGTCTGGACATGCAGAACTGGTCCAAGAATCACACAGTCTGTCTCTCTCTCTCTCTCTCTCTCTCTCTCTCTCTCTCCCCCTCTTCCCCCCCCCCCCTCCATGATCCCTATCCCTTGGCCTATTATCAGTGTCAGATGAAGACAGTGGCTTCTGCCTGAATGGGGTTGGTGGGTCCATCCTGATCCAGTGTCTCACTATACAGATATTGTCTTCCTTTCCAGCCCTCCCTTCTTCAGCACGTTACTGAGGTGGGACCCCACTCCCCAGGCAAGCTTTCTGACAGCTGCAGATCATTTTAGTCCATGGGAGAGGGCATTACAAATGGGAGCCTTGTCCAAGCAAAGGGATGGTGCTTGGAATGAGCTTAGTGGGCACAGGGCCCTGCCTGGATGGACGAGCCACTTGAGGTACACTTCCAGGCGGCCAGGGATCAAGGCTGAAGCTTCTCACCTTGGTGCAGGTGCAGAACCATGATGGGTTGAGGGACCAGTTCCATACACCTGTACAAAAGTCCACATCAGCTGTGTCCTTGGCCAAATGCGGCCGGGCACGGATGCTAAGAGCTGGTATACAGAAGAGTGGCTGGGAGAGGAAGAAACTACAGCCCTCTACTTTGAAGAGCCTTAACTCCCCACTCCTTTGCTGCATATGTGGAGGGGGCTTCCACACTGTGCTTGCCATCCAGGTGCTCATAAGAAAGTTGACAATTCGTTCTTTCAATTCCCTGGGAGCTATAGGAGCAAACAGCATGGAGCCATGCCAATCCAGCCCTGTTCCCTAGAATCGTTTCCCTGTGGATCACAGAAGATGTGTAAATAGGGAAAGTTACTTAATCTCTCAGGACCTCAGTTTCTGTCAAGTGGAGATAATAATAGTATACACCTCATAGGAATGTTAAGAACTCAAAAGGAGATGAGAAGTGCCTGATAAATCAGGAGACCTCAATACATGGCAAAACTGTTTTATTGTTATTGTTCATCATTATTATACTTTCCCGGCAGTAATAACTTCCTACAGTTGTATAACTCTTACTTAATTTCTAAAGCCTTTTATCTTATAATACTTCATTTGATCATCTCAGAAACTCTCCGAGGCTCAGCAAGTGCTATTACCCCATTTTGCCGATGAGAAGAGTGGCTCACCCAAACCACAATATTAGTGAGTGATGGAACTGGCCCTGAGCCTTGGTTGGTGCTGCAGCTGTTGGTCTGGTTGTCATCAGCTGTGCCATTCTGCCTTCTCACAGGTGCATGAGGTTGTGTCAGCCAGCGCATAGGACATTCGATGTGTAAGAAGTTTTATCTGCTCTTAAGGAGCTTCTAGTCTAGTTGAAATTCAAAGAATCTGGTCTAGGGAATGGGAGAGTCCACATGCAAGTAAAGGCACATTTGCTATTTCCAACAGAGCAGGCCAGAAACTGACTAGCCAGGAGTCTTAATATGGCGCCATCAGATGACATTCAGAATTTTCTTATGCTTAACCTGCAAAGACCTGTCTCTGATTTCCTGCATGTCACTCCTGCAAATTCCCTCCATGTGTGAAATGCGCAAAGGAGCCAACTCTGTGGCGGATGGTGAAGCTCCAAGTTGCATCACATCCCCTCTACCACTCCTTCGCAGCAGACCTTAACAATATTCTGTGATTGTTTCGCATCATCCTTCCCAAATGTGCATCAAATTAAAGAGTTATTAGGGCATGGCAGGACATGTTTATGGGGAAGAATTTCCTTTAAAGTCACAGCTCAGCCTGAACTTACTTTATTAGTGTTTATACAAAGTATGTAGTCTGTTCCAACGCAATCCATATTTACGTTCCTGCAACCATTGCATTCCTTGGGCTGCCCCTTCCTGTTTTCTTAAAGTGATTACTGCACCTAGATTAACAGTTAATGGTGTGTGCACCGTATGGCTGGACACGCTTAGAGACCTACACCTTTCAGAGAATGACAACCATGATGTGTCCTACATGAATAGATTTTATTTTATTTTTAAAATTCTTACCTGAGGATATGTTTTTATTGATTTTTAGAGAGGAAGGGGGAGAGAGAGTATGCACCTCACCCAGGGACTGAACACACAACCTAGGTATGTACCCTGACCAGGAATCGAAACTGCAACCTTTTGGTGCACAGGACAGTGCTCCAACCAAATGAATCACCCCATTCAGGACCAAATAGCATAGATTTGAAAGTGGTCTGACCAAAGTGGACATAAAGGGGGGATGGCACTCCATAAGAATAAGGACATCGGGAACAGGCCCCCTTGTTTGTCCACTCACCTCTAATCACGGGAATTTTGTGGCTCTAATGAGGAACACTATTTGCCCAGGACAGTTCTAACTTTCCCTGTTTCTTGATATAATTATCAAAGGCAGTCTTTGATGTGCAAAGCATTGCAGTTTGGATGTTAAATTACATGGTCACTCTAGTTCGAACTGATGCCCAGATTTACTGGTGTAAATGAAATATGGACATCGACTTTGGATCTGAAGCCATGGTCAATGAGGAACAAATGTAACTCAGTTAAAACCATCAATAAAAAGCTCAGGTTCAGCTCAGCCGGCGTGGCTCAGTGGTTGAGTGTTGACCTATGAACCAGGAGGTCACGGTTTGAATCCCAGTCAGGACACATGCCTGGGTTGCAGGCTCCATCCCCAGTGTGGGGCATGTAGGAGGCAGCCAATCGATGATTCTCTCTCATCCTTAATGTTTCTATATCTCCTTCTCCCTTCCTCTCTGAAATCAATAAAAACATATATTTAAAAAGAAACAAATCTCAGGTCCAGATCATTCTGTCATTCAACAGATATTTATTATGTCTTTCATGTGCTAAGCATTGTGCTGAACCCTGAGGATTCAATTATAAATAAGATATGGCCCCGATGCCTGAGAAATTGGAGTTTATTAGTTTAGCTAAAATTTTTAGTATGTTACAAAAATTGTGTGATTAGGTCATGTCAGTTGGTCTCTCATCCTTCAGGACTCTGTATTTATTTCTTGAAGTTGATTGCTAAAGTCTCAGGCACTGACACCTGAATGCCTAGATATAGACGCTCATTGGTCATTATCAGCTTGTGACCGTAGACATGGGTATCAATCTCCCTGTGCTTCCATTTGCTCATTCATGAAATGGGAATAATAATAGCACCTACCTCACAGGCTGGTGGTGAGGACTGTAAGAGACACTGAATGTGAAGTGCTTAACATAGTTTTTAGCACAAGATAAATACCCCGTGCACGTTGGCTCTCGCATAATAATTACTCATTCTGCAGGAGGAGTAATTTAGACCCTAATGTGGGCAGGAGACAGATTCTGTACCTCTGTTGATGAGAACTTAGATGGCTTTCTTTCTTTTTTTTTTTTTAAAGCATAGTTTAATATTTGTTAATGGGCCTCAAAGCCTTTGAGAATTATCCCGGGGAATAATTCAGTGTAAGTGAGATTCTGACCCTGGGGAATCAGTCATTACATTTTCCACCTTTTAAAATTGGGGCAGGTAGTTTTCCCAAGGTCATGCTATGAGATAGAAATGGCACAGAGAAAAATCATGATTGCTTAACTTCTAGGCCTTTCTTTCCTACTCTGCTGTATAGCCAGGTGCCATCAGTCAGCACAAACCAGGCTATGCTTCAGGAACAAAGAAACCCAGATATACCTGTGGCAAAGCACAGTAAGCAGTGCTGTTGGTGTGGGTAATGGTTGTGGTCTGTCCTCCACACTATCACTCCGGAACCCAGGCTTCTTCCATATTAGGATACCACCAGTTTTACCCGTGGCCCCTTATCAAGGAAGACAAGGAAGGGGAAGAAAGGATTATGCTGTGTGAGATGTTCCATGGTCTTGCTTGGAAAGAAATCAGTCTCATGGTCGCACCTAGCTACAAGGGGTACCAGGAAATTGAATCTCGCTGTTTACCAAGGAGGAAAATGCAATAGTGTGAACACATAGCAGTGTCCTGTCGTGCCATGCGCCTGACATTTCTGGTCACGTTTCCAAAGGCTGACCCCATTCTCCTCTGAGGTTTCTGTTTCCTGACTTCCAGGGATTTGCAGAATCATGTTTTCATGTGCTCTACATGCAGTGTAGGGGAGGTTTTGAGAACAGGCCTTCTGAGAACTGCTTGGAAGAGCTTGATAAAGTGGGACAAAAAATGATGAACTTTTTTGATTGATAGGCATTACCTAGTGGTCATTGCTCTGAAAGGAGTAAGTTACCATTCTAGAGTCACTTTGTCGTATCCTTTAATCCTTACAGCATCCTAGGAGTGAGCTACTGTTATACCCATTTTATAGATGAAGAAAGAGAAGCCTGGGGATGGGCTAAGAACCTGCCCCAAATCACACCACTGCTAAGATTTGAGTCTAGGCCCTCTGATTTAGGCCTGCTTTCTTAAACATTTGGCTCTGGAGCAGGGAGCTCAAACTGACATGCCTGTAAGGACCAAGCAGGTACATCAGTTAGGGAAGCAGACTAGGGGGACTGATGGACTACAGAGCACATGCCTTGTCCAAAATGGGCAGTTGCTTCTTGGCTCCCGATTTTTGGGGGGAGACCATCCAGGATTCCAGATTTATAAGTTACATTTTCCCAAATTGACAATTAAGTTACAAATCTTAAACCCATACTGAGAACCAGACTAAACACATCTGCAGGCCAGAATTGGCCTATGGGCCACCAGTTTGCAAGTTCTACTCTGCTGCCTCCAGCAAAGAGCTAGATATGCCTCAGCCATGCCCTTTCCTGCTAGAGCATGGATCGAATGAGCAAGGCAGGCCAGCAGGGAGCCCTCCTGAAAGAAAGAGCAGTCAAAACAGAGACCCAGCCCACCCCTCGTCCTTGCAGGGCCCTCACCACCACCACATCCAGCCATCCAGGTTGGCCCTCGCTCTGGACCGTTCTCCTCCCTACAGATAGCAGTCTGCACAGCACTGGCTGCAGACTTTTGCAGGTGTAAACTTATACATGCGCACGTGTTGCCAAGCCAGAAATTTAGCCCAGGGAAGCTTAGTTCCCAAACAACTGAGGTAGTTAGTCTGAAGCCAGTTTTTTTTTGTTTTGTTTTTAAGTCAAACTCAGTCATTTCTCTCCCGAATGCGTGTGTTTTGGAACTTGTATGTGGTTATGTAACGGATGAGAATGAAGTGCAGAAGTCAGAGAACAGTCACATGATGCCTCCCGTCATGCAAGTTGGGAGAGGTAAAGCATGAGACGGGAGCTCTGGGAGGGTGATCCGCAGGGACCCACGGCTGCCTGACCTGGCGGATGGCAATTTGATGGACCTTGAACACATGCTATTTCCTCTGCACCACCATGGAAGATGGAAGGCGTCAAGTCCTTTGGGCTGGGAGAGGACGCAAGGGCAGGAAGGGCAGGAAGACACCCAAAGGGCAGGGCAGTCTGAGCAGCTTCAAAGAACTGCCCTTGGACTTACCAAGGAACGTCTCACTCTGGCCAGATTTCCAGAGCCTTGAGTGGCCATAGCTCGGCTCGTTACTAGCTATGGGGAGAATCCTGTTTCAACTGGCTCACACATTTTCAACATTTTTTGGTGGGGAGGGAAGGGTGCATGAGTAATACATATTTACTGTGGAGAATACCAACCGTCCCAATAAGCAAAATGTAAAATGTTTTCAAAAACAACAACACTCTTTGCCCAGCATCCAGAGAAAACTAATGTATGTTCCTCTGAGTGTCTTGAAGGGGCCTCACTTCATCCGAGGTGTCTGGGAGGACAGGAGGGAAGGATAGTCTGTGGTCTTGGCTCCCACAGAGCTGCACACTCCTTTGGGAGATGAGGAACACACACAGGAAGCAGGCAGCAGCACACAAGGTGGAAGGGAATGTGATGAAAGCCCGAAAGGAGTTGTGTGCAAGCTAAATGATGCAGAAGTTTAGAGGGTCAGGGAAGAGAGAGATGGGCGGAGGATGGAGAGGCTGGGAAAGTAGCAGAGGGGAGGCTGGGAGGACTCACAAAGTCTGAAAAGAGCGTGTATCAGTTTCCTGGGGCTGCCATAACCAATAACCACAAACTGGGTGACTTCAAACACAGAAATGTATTTTGTCATAGTTCTAGGGGCTAAAAGTCTGAAATTGAAGAGCAGTAGGGCCATGTTTGCTCTGAAGTCTGTAGGGGAGAGTGTTTCCCTGTGTGTTACCAGCTTCTGGTGGTGGCTGTCAGTCCTCAGCAGTCCCTGGTTTGCCGCTGTATCACTCCAGTCTCTACCTCTGCTATTGCATGGTTCTCCCAGTGTGTCTCTGTTTTTTTCATCTTATGAGGACTTCACTCATGCTGCATTAGCGCCCACCCTAATGGCCTTATTTTAACCTGATTACACCTACAAAGGTCCTATTTCCAAACAGGGTTACATTCACAGGTACCGGGAGTTAGGACTTCACCTTATGGGGGAACACCATTCAACCCATGATGTAATGGTAGAATTTGGATGGAGAAAGGATGTTGGTAGCTTTCAAAGCCAGCCAATAGCAGGAATATATTTGTTGATGGAGTGTCTAACTCAGTTCCCTGATCTGGTAGGTAGGTGCTCAGTAAATGTCTGTGGACCAAAAGAAGAAAGAATTAAGTGAAGCAGGCTAAGAACAGCAGTGAGACCCACCTGCCTATTGTTGCACTGTGAAAGAAACTGGCAATTGGGGGAAATGAACCTGGTTGTAGGGGGCAGGTCTGATGTCAGGGAAAAGAGGCTGAGGTCTGTTAAATCAGGCATTTCCTGCTTGACCCCTTATTCCCTTCTGTCCTTTCATTGCTGAAAGCTTGAAGTCTGCCTCAAGGATGCTCTACAGTCTGGGTGCCACCTACCTCTGTGATCCTCTTTAATGACATTCTGCTCCAGTACCTGACTTCCTTTCTGTTGCTCAGATCCTCCAAATGCTTTCTCTACTCAGGACCTTTACGATTCTGTCCTCCACTTGGAAAGTTCTCCCTTCAGCCTTTGCCCTTAGCTACCTCCTTCAGGGTCTTACAAAGCTGCAATTGAGTGTTGGTTGGGACTGAGGTCTCATATGAAGGCTCAACCGGGGACAGATCCATGTTCAAGCTCTTGAGATTGTTGGCAGGATTTAGTCCTTTGCAACCTGTTAGACTGAGGGATTTGGGCTCTTGCTTGTCATTCTTAGGTCTTTGTTGGTTGTCTGTGGAGGCTTCCCTCAGTTCTTGCCTATGTGATTCCCTAATGTAGCCACTTGCTTCATCACAGCTAACAAGGGAGAGTCCCCTAGCAAGATAGGCTTTACAGTCATGTGTGATATAATAAGAGAAGTGACATCCTACTACCTTTGCTGTATTATATTGATGAAACGCAAGTCCTACCCACACTCAAGGAGTGGGGATTACACAGGGTGGTAATACCAGAAGGGAGGGCACCCTAGAATTTGTCTGCCATTCTTACCAGGAGAATAAAAGTTCCCTGAAAGGAACCCTTTATTTGTTCAACACTATTCCTAGCTACCATCACAGTGCCAGGTCCAGAGTAGTGTTTAATAAAGGTGCATGGTCAGAAAAAAAGAAAGGATAGAAGTGAGGAGGAGAAAGGGAGAGGACGGAAGGAAAAACAGATGGAAGGAAAGAAGGAATGCCTTGCTTTCCTCTGCAACATCTTCTGGGTTTACAACTGAAGCCCTTTTCTTCACGCTCTGCTAACAGCTTCGCTAGGGGATATTTTTGCTGCTCCCCCTTCCCACATGTGCCACAGCAAAAAAAAAAAAAAATTTGCTGGAATGCCACAGAATGAATCAAAAGAAAGGTATGGATACATATGTGCCAAGATAGGGACAGTGGCCTACCCTAGAACATTTTTGTTTCATTTTTTTCCAATGTTGTTCTAAATTCTTCTTCCTCTTCCACCCCACCCAAGGTGTCAGACAGATGTGAAAATACCGCAAAGCGGCAAGTCACAGTGTTGGTTTATGATTTATGATCGGGATGGGGGAAAATAATGCTGGAGATTACCATGGTGATGCCTGTTTATGGAGGCAACATGGCAGATGATGAGGAACATGGCAGAAACCAGACACTGGCAAGCATAGCAAGGAAGCACTTCTGCCTGGAGCTTACAAAGGGGCTCAGCACTCCCACAGGCCCAGAACTCCCTGGGCAACAGACTAGGAAGTGTGACATCTTGGCTGTAGTGGGAATAGCAAAGCCCCTGGGAGTGCCCTTTTGCTTTCTTCAAGACATAGGGATGGGAAATTCTGTTCTATTTTATTTTTATTTTTTTATTTTTGTCAGCTGTTAAACTGACACAGTGGAAAATGCTTACACTCTAGTTGCAGATGGGCAGCATGATGTGATATAAAGCATGGCCTCTGCATCCAGAGAGCCTGAGTTCATACCCCAGCCATTGCTGCTTGTTGGTTGTGTGACCTCATGGCAACTTGTTTTATTGGTGAAATCTTCTAAGTTGGGGTGTAGGTGGGGGAGACTAAGCTTCAGTTTCCTCATGTAAAAAAAATGGGACAATAATAGTACCTATCTCATAGGATTGCTGTCTGGATAAGAGAGAATGAACATAAACTACTTAGCACAATGCCTGGTACATAGTTTGGGCCCAGCAAATATCATCTCTTATTAAGGCTGATCTTCAGTACTTTTACCTGTTGAAGGATGACTAATGCCTACCTCTCAGAGCAGTTGCAAAGGGAAGAAAGAAAAAAAGGATGAGGAGCTCCAGACTCAAAAATGTTGCACTTGTCAATGTAGACTGCTAAAACCAATAGTCACAAAATTTCAGTGTCTTCAGAGTTATGTCTTAAACATGTCTAAGTCTAATGTGGGTAAACGGGGAGGCAGGGAAGGGGAGGTCTCTGTCAAGGCAGTCATTCAGGGACCCAGGCTCTTTCTATCTGCTCACCCTGGGCTGGAGTCAGCAGATTCGTGGAGTCCTCCACTGGATCTACTGACTCCAGCCCAAGGTGAGCAGGATGTTTTATGGACCAAGGCCTGAAGGCAGCATATATTGCTTCTGCCCGTGTAATCGTGAGAACTCAGTTACATATTTGCCCCTACCTGCAAGGGAAGCTGAGAAATGTTGTCTCTCTCTGTGCACCAGACAGAGGGACCTGGTTTGGTGGACAACTCGCCAGTCTGCCACAATGCTGAATGAATGGCACCTGCTCATTGTGATTACTGTATACCACAGGGTGATTCCCATGGCACCGTAAGCCCCACTTGGAGGGATGGGCAGCCCTAATTATGCAGTCTTGCGCCTCAGAGCCTGAGAGAAGCGCCAATTCTCACCTCATTCCTAGAATGACACGGGAGCCTTCAGCCCTGTGAGTTATCCCTGACCATAAAGACCACACTGAGAGTTTCAAGGGTGGCAGGCAAGCCTCAGAAAGGACGTGTGAGAGCCATGTGAATGCAGGTCCATTGTTAATGCTAAATTAAATATTTGGAAGGTGGATTTCCTTCCTCTTTCATCTTTCCATTTTTTGCAAAACAAATCATTCCAACACTTAATGGTTTAAACATAGCCCTCATTTTAGTATTCTCTACTACAGTTTCTGTGGGCAGGAACGCAAGGCCGTTTAGCCGGGTGATCTGGCTTTTCATACGTTCTAGCCAGATGGTAGCTGCAGTTGGAATCGCGAAAGTGTCTGCTCTCACATGCTTGACCTCTAGGCTAGAAATATCCAAACGGCCAGGGCTGGAGCAGCGAGGGCTCCTCAGGCATCTCCCTCCCTCCCTCCTTCCCTTCCTCCCTCCCTCGCTGCCTCATTCCATCTCTACCTCTCTTCCTTCCCTCCCTCTCTCACTCACCCTCCATAGTCTTCTGGTCTTTTCACATGGCAGCTCAGGGCTCCAATGCAGTTGCTCTGAGAGACAGCCAGGCAGTCACTTATTGTCAAAGAAATCATTTGCAGACATGTTATAAAACCATTTCGTTTCCCCACCCCACATCTAGACACTATAATGGTTTCCCTATCCAGGATCACTCCAGATGGGACCATGCCTGCAGATGGTTCAGAACTCATCCTATGCTGAGATCTGATTCCTTCAGAGGCTAAAGGTGAAGGCTGAGAAATCTAAGGGTCCATAGGAGCCTGGACTGGGACAGTGAGGGTCGGGGGAAGGATGGGCACATGAAGTAGTGCAGCCTCTTCTCAGTGTTAGTTTAGTTAATTCCCAGTTTTTGCCAGGCATGTTTGCAATCCAGGCTTCCTTATGTCTCACCATTCCAAGGTCTGCAAGTAGGAGAGAGTTACAGAAAGCACGGAGGCTCAGAGAATTTAAGTGAATTATGCAAGCTCACGGAACTGGGAGTGGGGGGGTTGGACAGAGATTTGAACCCTGACCTGTCTCACCTCAAAGCCCATGTGCTCCCTGACCTTCTCCTTGGCAGTCTGGCAGTATTGTATGGATCAGGGAGGGGAAGCTACCATGGAAATAACCATGGAAATAGGTGTCATAGAAATGCTTCGAGGGAGAGGCGGCGTGAGGGGCCACTCGTGGTGCTGCCTTCCTATCAACCACAAAATGCCCTCTCTTTTCACCTGTAGGAAGATAGCATGCAAACCAAGTCTCTTGAGGATCCCAAGATTCATCTCTAAGCACAGAATTTGGGGTGGGGCAGTCAGCTGCTCTTGGTGCACTGAAATTTCAGAGTGGAGGTGGGGATATTCAGTTCAACTAATTATAGTAACAGTAGCTGCCGTGATTGAGTTTTTAACAAGTGTCAGATAAGCGCTATGCATGCATCATCTTATTTAACCCTCTTAAAAACCTTTGAGGTCAAGGTTGTCACCCTCATTTGGCAGATGGAGAAACTGAGCCTCAGAGATGCAGTGAACTGCCTTTAGGTCACTCATTATGTGGCAAGGTGAGGATTCACACTCAGGATTGCTTGCCTCTGAAGCGCTGCTTCCCAGACACTACTATGTTCCCACGGCAGCCCTCACAGTCCCCATCATAACCCAGCCCCAAGTCCTCAGCATCTCAGCAGCACACTTTGTCCCCCTTCACATAATAAAAATTAATTGAAGAATATTGGTGCCACAGCCGCTGGCATTAGCTGCTGAGATACCATGCTGTGTCCTAGTAATGAAACCCTTAGTTTCACTGTCATATTCACAGTTGTCAAGGTCCCCAAACAACCATCCCAGTTGTGCTGGGAGGTGAGAAAAATATTGAGGGCGATTATGAGCACGCACAGATCCCTGTCTGCACGCTGGCCCCTCATCTTTGCGTGAGCAACCCTTTTCTGTTTCCCTGTGCAGTTCTTGCTCTTCCTTCATCAGCACTCACCTTAGTCTGAGGAGTCCACCTACTGCCCTTCTCCATTGTAGGCTAGTTCAGGAACAACTTTGCTATTTTAGATAGTGGAATAGTGGAGCACTGGACGGGAGTGGGGAGTTCCCAGGTGAGGTTCCTCAAGGACCCACTTCATGTTTATTTCAGTGTTATTTCTATATCAGGAGAGTAATCCCTCCCCAAACTTGGTTTTTCCTCCTGCAAAGTACGAGAATCTAAAAATTCTTTTTATGCAACTGCAGATCTCACAAGTCTCGCTGAGGCCCAGCTACAGGGTGACAACCTCAGGATCTGACTGGGAAAAGAGAGGAAGTGCAGTGGTTCCTCCTTATCCACAGGGCATATGTGCCAGGCCCCTATGGATGCCTGAAATCATGGATAGTACTGAACCCTCTGTGTACTGCTTTTTTTCTATACCTCAAAGGAAGCACTTTATGGCTTTTCTTGGCATATCCAAATTGCCAGCATAATATTCGTGCTTTGGGGGCCCTGAGTAAGTAGAATAAGGGTCACAAGCCCGGTGATTCCATGGCAGTCGAACTGAGTTGGCTGCTGAGTGATTAATGGGCCAGTAGCATTTACACTGCACAAAGGGATGATTCACATCCTGGGCAGAAAGGAGTGGGAAGGCGTGACATTCCATCACACTACTCAGAGTGGTGCACAATTTAAAACTTATGCATTGTTTATTTCTGGAATTTTCCACTTAATATTTTCTTATCATAGTTAACCATGGGCCACTGAAACTACAGAAAGTGATGCTGGGAAAAGGGGGGACTACTGTAGAGAACATGCAGATAGGAACCCATTACTGGAAAATGTCCTTTGAGCTGAATGTTCTGGAGGAAAGCAGAGCAAGATAGTTTACAGGTGCCTTGTTGAATCTCTAACTTGGCCAAAGCCCCGGAAAGTTTCTCATAAGGAAGGCATGGGAAATAGGAATTCATTGTTCAGCATTCATTATTAAGAATTAGAACATTATTTATGATCCTTTTTTGGTCCAGTCTTCTCATATAGTTTTAGTGAACACATTTATTTAGGTTTATTCTTGACTTTGTTTTCCCTAATCCTAGTTTCCTTACCCTCATGGTACTCCCTTCTCCCCAACAAAGCCACCATAATGCTTTCAGTTCTCCTATGATAAATCCTTCTCTTTGGGACCACTTTTAGGATCTTAAGCTTACAAAGGCAGGAGTAATCCATGTAGCTATCGTTACCTAATGTAGGAAATTAGCGAAGTTACCTTAACTCTGTGCCAAGCACATAATCTACCTTATTGGGCTATGGTGTTAAATGAGATATGGGAAGTGCTTAAACGAGGTGGGAAATAGACAAGTACCTGGCCAGGTATCAAAGTCAACCAAGATTCTTCTGGTTTCAGGTGATGGCAAATTTAACTCAAACTACTGTAAGTCAAAACGTAAGAGGGATGGGATAGAGTGGCTCCACGTAATCTCCAAATACAGAGGTGTCCGGCTTCAGGCATGTGTGGCTCCAGAGCCTCGTAGGATAGTACCAGAAATCATTCTTTTTTATCTCCTAAGTCTGGAAAGCTCTGTCTTCATGGGAAAGATGGCTGCTGGCAGCGCTGAACAGCTTATCAGCCCTAGTACAGAAGAGCCCACTGGGAATCTGAGTCATGTATGCATTCCTAAAACAATGACTGTGGTCAGAGGGGGCAAAGATGCATATAATCCTGGCCTGGTGAGGAGCTTATCCCTGGAGCTGAGACCAAGGTTCAGCCCCACTTCTATGATGTGATCTGTGAGTTGGGGGTGGGGAGCTTCCAAAGAAAAATTTCTGACCTGATGAAGGGGCAACAGAAGCCAGGCAGCTACATATAACAAACTCTGCTACAGACATAATGGATAGCTTATTCCATACAATACCCGTAAGGTTAGTTGGGCATGCTCAGGGGATATCATTAATCATTGGAATTGCCTTCTTCTTGACAAGCAACATCCCTCCAGTCCAAGCCAGTCTGGGTTGAATAGACTATAAATGTAACCTGAAAAAATCTTACCCAAATTTTCTCTCTATTTCAGTGACCTGGACAGAAATAACATCACTAGGATCACCAAGATGGACTTCGCTGGACTCAAGAATCTTCGAGTCTTGTAAGTAGCACATTACTCTCCAGCACATTTTTATTTTTAGCTCTTCAGCCTTATGAAAGGGTTCCATTGCCCTAACATTATACCCCCTAGCACTGGGCAACAGGAATTTGCCATTCTGTGGCACAAAACCCTTCATTAGGTACCAGGTTTTCACAGGTATCTCACTCTGTGTCTCCTCGCTGCTGCCTGGGCTAGACCAATGGAAGAAGTCCGTCCAGTGACAGGGAAAACAGAAGGCCATACATGAATAAGTCAACATGCCCAGCTTCTAGGATGACAGCAGTATCAGACTGACTAACCATTCTTCCCTTCCAAAGAGATGATAATTTCTTCTCCAGCATATGCATTAACAGAGAAATCAGGACAAAAGTTATTTATCTTGTTGTTTAATGGAGAGGGGAGAGGAGAGAAGGGGAGGGGAGGGGAGAGAGCCAGACAGGGTCAGAGCCCTTGCTGAACACCCAGCTGTGCAGACAGGTAGCAGAATGTGAGATGGGCATTTGCAAAATGGAGGAGCAAGGAATATGAGGTCTCATTTCCAAATAGTGATCCCTCATCTCTAAGTCTGAGCTGCCTCCCACACACGCCCTGACCAGGGCCAGGGATTGAGCCTGCAACCAAGGTGCATGCCCTTGACCAGGAATCAAACCTGTGACCCTATGGTCCATAGGCCGACACTCTAACCACTGAGCCCAACTGGCCAAGGCTGGAATTCCTTGGCTTTTAGATGGTTGTCTTCTCCCTGGGGCCCTTCCTCTGTCTTTGCTCAGTGCATGTATGTCCACATTTCCCCTTTTTATAAGGACCCTAATCAATTGGACTAGGGCCCATCCTAATGACCTCATTTTAACTGGATTACACAGTACAGACCTCATCTCTAAAAGAATGTTGAATATTGACACACTGCGGGGAAGAGCATCAACATTTGGATTTGAGAGGGAATATAATTCTACCCATTTAAATAAAAGTCCTTCTAACTCTCATAATTGCACATATGATGCTTTTTGGTTTAACCTTTTCATGAACAGTCTGTTTAGTCTCCCTGCAGCTTATGGAGTACCCTATCTAATAAAAGAGTAATATGCAAATTGACTGTCACTCCAACACACAAGATGGCTGCCCCCATGTGGTCAAAGATGGCTGCCCCCATGTGGACACAAGATGGCCACCACAAGATGGCCAGCAGGGGAGAGTAGTTGGGATGGACCAGGCCTGCAAAGGAGGGCAGTTGGGGGCGATCAAGCCTGCAGGGGAGGGCAGTTAGGGGTGACCAGGCCTTCAGAGGAGGGCAGTTAGGGGCAATCGGGCTGGCAGGGGAGCAGTTAGGCATCAATCAGGCTGGCAGGGGAGTGGTTAAGGGGTGATCAGGCTGGCAGGCAGAAGTGGTTAGGGGCAATCAGGAAGGCAGGCAGGTGAGCAGTTGGGAGCCAGTAGTCCTGGATTGTGAGAGGGATGTCCAACTGCCCGTTTAAACGGGCAGTCGGACTTCCCTCAAGGGGTCCCAGATTGGAGAGGGTGCAGGCTGGGCTGGGATACATACACACCCATGCACGAATTTCATGCACCGGGCCTCTAGTTACTTGTATAACACTATTTTCCTGATTGAGAATTAATAATGGTAATGATGATGATAAACCAAGATATATGTGGTACCTTCCACAGACCAAACTCTATGTTATGTAGTTATTAACTCCTACATGTCCAGAGGAAACAGAGGCTCAGATAGGTTAAGTGGTCCCAACTCCACAGCAGGTAACCAAGGGAGGAGGAATCAGAACCCAGGATGTGTGTTTTCTAACCTCCATGCAGTGCCACTTGCATTATAGGGAGTTTAGAAAACCAATAGTCCACCTGTTTTGTAAATGCACCACTGATGAGCAAGCTATTTCCTGAGTTTCCCTGAGTACCAGTGTGTGAGAACACTGGGATCCGAATGCGGGGCCTCCAGCCATCAGATGCTCTCCCCTCGGCGTGTCCTCCAGTCTTCAGCCAGGACACTGCCTGCTCTCCCTCCTTGGAGGGAAGACCTCAGCCCCTGCCATATCTGTCTTTTGCTCTAAGCAGTCATATGTCTATCGGATGACTGGCAGCTCTGACAAGCATGTGTGCTTAGAATTGAGACTGGGACAGGAATGAGGGAATTCCAGGGCTCAATGTTAGGGTGTTTTTATTGAGGAGATATAGGTAGTAAACAACGTGGTTCCAGGTCATGTTGCTGCTTAAAGAACAGACATTTAGCTTCTCTCATTTTTTCCCCCCATTTCTAACCCCCTGGCATCTGTGAAAGATTTCCTTTCATACAAGTCAGAAATTTCACCTACTGCTTCATTTTCTAACAAAGTCAAAAATAACCCTTTGATTTTACCATTACATCAGAAAGACTAATAAAAATTCCAATTTCCATATCTTCTCTCTGCAAATAGAAAGTTTAAAATAATCACATAAGATCGTGTTAATATCCTCTGGATGGTCTGCATCATTCCTTTGTAGTTTATTGGTACATTCTTCTTATTTTGTTTTCAGTTAATGGGTACAATCTTATGTTGATAAGTGATGCCAAAACCCTCTTCCTTCCCCCACATTATAGACTCTATCAATATAATATGTTTCATTATCTCATCAATTCAAAGGCAGTCCCATTCAAGTGGCCCATTATTGCTCTACAAGAATCAGGCAGGCGGGATAGTGGAAGTGCTTTCCAGCAAACACCAATAAAATACCCAGACATACAAATGATATTTTCCTTAATCTTTGCTGTTTAGCAGAGTAACCTAAACAACTATCTTTTTTTTGAAAAGTGTTCACCCCACCTTGGTATCTTCCCTGTATCTGTTTCTTATTTACAGTTTATCATGAAACCAGAAAAGACTTGATGGTCTTGAATAATTTGATCGTGCCACCCATTTCCTAGCAGAATGGGTTACCATGGTGCTGGGAATGGGCAAAAGCAGATAAAACAGAGATTGGGGACCTTTGGCCTCATCCAAAGGCAGTTTTCCCAAATAAAGTGCATTCAAAGAGAAGATGTAAGAATTGCCCCTCACAATTCTTTCTCGCATGGGGTAGGAGTAGGAAAAGGACTCTGCTGTGCTATCAGTTATTTCCCTTTGCAGTAGTCTGTTGCAAGAACACTCTACTATGACCACAATGTGGGAAACAGCTTTCTCCCAAATGGGGCTAATAAAGAGCCAAACTCCACCCAGCCATCATCCCATGGGGTGATTTCCGATTCTGATCCAATGTTAAAACAAAACAAAAAATTAGAATGCTGCAAATGAACACAGTCTGTGTCCTCCTAACTCAGAACAGACTGGAGCCATGGACGTTCCAGCTCTTCCTGAATCCCTGACCCCCTATCTGGTCAGTAACATGAGAGTGATATTGACTTTAGCACAAGCTCCCAAACTGGATCTCAGCCTAGAAGTGAGGGTGAACGGTTCACAGCTCCTTGATTCATTCATTCATGAAATATTGATTATTCATTGAGCTCTTAAGTGCCAAGTATTAGGCTGGACTCTGGTAGATGTAGGAAGTGGATCTAGAAGGGGCCCTAGGTACCCTATCAGTCAGGATCCCAGCAGGAAAGAGATGATGCTCACACAGAACAAATGAGGAGAGCTGAATAAGGAATTATTTGCAAAGGTGGGAAGGAAGAGATGGTATAGTTTCCTGGGGCTAGTGGCAACAGGTCTCTAGGCCACAAGTAGCAGTGGGATGAAGTGGTTACCCTAGCAAAGGTAGAGACGGCCTAACAGGACCTATGGTCTTAGGTAGAGAGATGAAGTCAACCTGAGGTGAGTTCGCAGGGTGGGAACTGGGAATAAATCTCCTAACCTCACTCAGTATCCTTCTACCCTCCTATCTCCTGCTGGGGACTGCAGCTGGCTGAACCCAACAGGAAGCCAGAGTCAAAGAAGTTTCTGATGTGATGAAGCTGATAAAAGTTTGCTTTCCGGGGCCTCAGCAAAGTAGGAAGGGACATCTATCTACACAGATGTATTTGCATTTTTCTACCCCTCTTTCTGAAAGAGGCTGGCAGTGTTAGATTAATTAGTACAGAACTAAGAGATTCATCATAGGAGGTTGGAGTTTGACTCCTTCAAAACCCAGTGGGTCTGTAACACTCAGCCTCCCTATATTGCTCCTTATTATAATTGGGAAGTAATGACAACAAGCCACATGATGGATTGATTGATGGTAAAACCCAGCTGAACAAACCACCCGTCACTAATATTGAACTGGTTCCCTGTTTAGCAAAATGTGCTAGCGTGAATCTATTAGCATTCCAAGGCCCTCGTTACCATATGGCGAGGTGGAAAAGGTAGAGAAGGAAAGGAAAATAACATTTATTAAACATCTAATTATACTCGAGATCTTGGGCTAGATAATTTATATACTTTGCTCCATTTTTATTTTCACTTATGAGATTTTTTTTTAAATCCTCACCCAAGGATATGCTTTTATTGATTTTAGAGAGAGAGGAAGGGAGAGGAAGCAAGAGAAAGAAAAACATTGATGTGAGAGAGAAACATTGATCTGTTGCCTCCCATAGGCAGCCCATCTGGGGATCTAACCCACAACCTGGGTATGTGCCCTGACCAAGAATCGAACCCCCACAATCTTTTGATATAGGATGACACTCCAACCAACTGAGCCATACCAGCCACGCCTCACTTCTGAGATGTTTTTAACTTTCTTTTTCCTGTTTTACAAATGAAGAGAGTCGAGGAGAGGTTGACTAGATAGCCCAATGGCATTACCCTCAGCTGGTAAGAAGGCAGGAAAGGAAATCTAAATCAAATCTGGCAAGCACACTAGAGTGGGAGTTAAGAGTCCACCCGAACTAGTTGTGTGACTTTGTACAAATAATTTCTCCCTGGACAAGTCTCTTAATCTCTCTGCTTCATTGTGTCTGTATAAAGTGGGGAGCCTATCAGAGGCCAGAAGTAACATAAATGTATGAATCAGAATGGATGAGAATTGTGGCAAAGTGGGGAGCATGTGTGCCTTGCCTGACCCATATTCAGTTCTGGCCAGTTGTTGATATTTGGACATGGGATAGCTGAGTTCTCAAAAGGAGTTTCTGTGTGTGTGTGTGTGTGTGTGTGTGTGTGTGTGTGTGTGTGTGTGTGAGTGTGTGTGTGTGAGAGAGAGAGAGAGATCCTGATTCCAAAATCTGAGAATCTAAGCGAGAAACTTCATGTGGCCTAGACTGGCCTTTTCCTTGATATAAAATCAGTATGTGCTGTGGTCCTAAGTCCTCTTTAGTTTTTCATTCATTCAGTAAGCCTTTATTAAGCGGCTGCTGCCCAGGCAAATGTGAGGTCTGGGAATATAATGATGAACCCTCCTGGTCCTTATGCATAGATGGACTTGAAAATAAACATAAAGGCCCAAGTGTGAACTCTAAGACGTTTGGGGCTTGGGGGTGGTTATGAAACCTCTCAGAGGTATCAGAGGTGGAGGCTGTCATGGAAGGAATCAGTCTAAATGGAGAGCTCAGCCTCTGCCCGCTGCTCTGCTTCCTCCTGCCTTGGCTTCAGGTGCTTCAGGGCACCCCTCCTCCTACCTGACCCAGAGGAGCCCAGGGCCCTTCCTAAACTCCACCCTCCAGAGAAGCTCACTTCCATCTCCACTCGGTCCTGGTCCTGTTCAGCCACCAGCCCTGGATGGAAACTATGTCGTTTCATGGCTTCCCTTCCCAACCATCCAGCTAATCCGTTTTCAGATGCCATTTATTTTTTTTAAATTAGGGAAACAAATGTTTCATTGTAAGCTCAATTCTTAAGATATGCCACATGCACGAACCTAATTCACTTTTAAGCAGAGTGTTTAGTTTTGTAACCACCTGCATCGAAGACTTTGGAGGTCAGCTGGGAGCCCTAGCTTTGGTAACCATCACCCTCCTGATGGGCACAGGCAGCGCTGGGAAAGGACTTCCTGGCACCAGGCTGGTGTTCCTTCGTCACAGGCAAGTGTCCAACAATAGCTTCACCCTTTCTACTAGCTGCCTCGGAGACAGTGAGCAGAGAAGGCCCTTTGTGGTGAAGTATTTTTGAATCCGTGCGGGAGGGAGCTCCGAGGGAAGAGATGCTGATTATATGTGTAGTTTTTATAAGAAGCAGCTTTTACCTCTTCCTTTTCTGTGCAACATCCTGCAGTGCTTGGGGGGACATTTGCTGAGAACATTCTTAAAATAGAGGCATGGAAACCAATCTGTCAGGTAGACGTGTGCAGGCGGCGAAACCCTAGTTAACGTGACACCAAGCTGGGATGTGAATTATCTTGTCCCACCACTCTGGTCCCACCATTCTGATCCCAGATGGGGCCCCAGGGTCGTGGGATGACCATGCCTGCATGGCCTGTGCCTGGCATGAGGATCCCTGAGCCGTTCTTGTCCTTAACCCTCGCTGTCTCTGTGGTTCTAGGCATCTGGAAGACAACCAGGTCAGCATCATCGAGAGAGGCGCCTTCCAGGATCTGAAGCAGCTGGAGCGATTGTAAGTACAGCACAACCTCCTTTCTTGAAAAGTCATCTTTTTTTTTTTTTTTTTAATAAATTGGCTTCATTGCAACCTTGCTAAAAACAAAGTCTCCAATGTTTAATAAAACGTTTGTTATTATATTTAAAGCACATTAGATGCCTGTCACAGAGGCACTGAGATTCACATAAATGCTTTTTCTTTAAAAGATGCTAGAGTTGGCACCTGGGTTTGATTTTCTTCTTCTCAGCCTGAACCCTCTCTTGGTATTTGTATGTGGGGTTAGCTCTGGCCTGCCTCAACCTTCACTTTCAGGGAGGAAGGAAGCCCACAGTTAGTTCCCTGTCATGCAAACCAGTGTCGGATACCCCCTGCTCCTCTGCACAGGTAGTATGCTCCCTAGTCAGGCCCTCTCTTCCTGCCTGCACTCCCTCTGCCCCATTCTCATGGGAGAGGAAGGGCAGCACATGGATGAAGCCTGTGGAGAGCCCGTGTCTCTCTCTGAGTGCGCATTAGCCTGTGTTAGGGAGCCCATGCAGAACACATTGCCAGTGGTTTAAAAATAGGCCGCGGTTCTGACTGCATCAGAGGGGGAGAGGGAAAGGGGCAAGATGGGAGATGGATGGAGCCTCCATTTGTTTTGTTGATTAATGCTTTTGCAGAAAAGTCTGGGGTCACTTTGATGAGGGGAGCTGCTCAGATGGTTAAGTGGGCAGCTTCACCTTTCTTCAGTTAATCACATCTGGCAGCTCATAACATCTGGATATTTGCTTTCTGCCCTCTGAGCGGGGATTGTCCCCAAGAGCACTTAGTCATGCTGGTGGGTGGCTCTCTTCCTCACTTCCCTCCTCATCCTGGTTGACCTGACATTGCAGCCTCCTTCTCCTGCAGTTGGGTACAGGGGGGCTGCAGCAGCTCACTGCTCTGCCAGCTTATCTGGAAGGATGTTCCCTATTTACCTGTCCTGTTTTCAATTTCATCTACAGAAATGGGCTTGGGAAAGGTGAGGTCTTGCCACTCGTTAGCTTTGTGATCGTTCCATCTGGGACGACAGGGGAATGGGAAGGGGTGTTACCCAGCAAAACCCATTACTCCCCCCTCTGTTGTGTAAATTGTCTCATGTTTTTTCTCTTCCGCTGGGTCAAAGGCCAGCGGGTGTTCTGCTGCTGTGGTCTGGAAATATGACATTTCCTTCTTATAAGGGAAAATAGTTATAAAATTAATGAATGTGACCTCCATTTATGTTTTTATTTTTAAGTTTCTTAAAGCTTAAATTCTTCTCCTTGTTTAGACCAAGGAAAAACACAAGTATTTGTTGGACCTGGTTTCTTTCTATGAAACATGCAACATTTCTATGGAAGGATAAATATACAGTCCTTAGTGAAAAGGCTAGCTCTCCCCTCGTCCTCTGATTAGAAGGATAAATAAATTTCCAATTCATTAATTTCATGGTTGTCAGAAGGGAGCTAATTGAGTACCTTGGAAATGCCAGGAACTGTGCCAGTGTTTTATATGCTGTTATTTTATCCCCACAAAATTCCTGTGAGGTGTCATTACCCTCATTTTACAGATGAAGAAACAGAGGCCCAGAGAGATGGAGCCAAAGAATTGTCAGGGGGGAGCCAAGAGTTGAAGCCACATCTGTCCAACATCAAAGCCCGTGTCCTTTCATACTTCCGTGCTGCAGGCTTTAGATGAAGTGTGATCTTTAGCAATAGCCCTGCAAATTGCCTCCTACATACCCATTTCCCTCAAGGGAATCTCAGTGAAAAGTCCTGGCCAAGGCACTCCTCTTCGGCTTGGTGGTCATGGATGAAATACCGTGTGCGTCCAGGGGCTAGAGGGGTTACAGTTGCAGGGTAAACCTGCCTCTTTCTGCACTTTAGCTTATTAGGAAGGTAAGGCTAGCTGCTGTACTAGATCAACCTTCGAATCCCATGGCTTAACTCAGTGCAAGTTTACTTCTTATTCATATCAAGCCCAGGAAGGGCATTCCTCATTGTGGGGCCTCTCTCCTCCAAGGGGATCCTCAGGAACATGGGTTTTCTCTACTCCTCAGCTCTGCCATCTTTAAACCTTGCCTTTTAAGGTACCAATGTTTGTCTGCATCAAGCCCATGGAAATGCAAACAATATGAAGAATTGCACATGGGAAGTTTTCATGGGCGAGACCCGGAAGGAGGACATGGCACTTTCACTCATACATGCCTTGGCCTAGAACTCAGTGGAGGTTAGGAAAGATAGTTGAGCGATATGCCCAGGAACTAGAGGAAACAGGCTTAGTGGACAGCTAACCAGGCTCTGACTTACACTGCAAGCAATCTGAAAAAACACTTGGCCAGGGGGAAGAACTGAAGTATAGGCAGCTGACTAGTATGCCCAGCTGGATAGGCACCCTCATTTAAGGCCTTTCTGTGTCAATGGGGAGTGCATGTGACATTATCCTGACTGGTGTTAATCTTGTTTCAGTTATTCAGTCTGACCCCACACAGACTGAGAGCTAGAGAATGGGAAAATACAACTGAAGAAGTAGATGGCTGATGGTGCCATTTCTAGCTCTCCCTCCTGGCTTACTTTGTCTGGGTCTGTATATTTGCTAGTAGATTAATCTTTATTGGTCATACTCTGAAGTACAGACTGGAAATTATATGGGTTTTTGATAATTTATTTCTTGAGTGTTTATTTTCATTCACAACAGTCATTACTAGTTTGATCTCTTGAGCCTTAATGGGAAAGGGGAGATAGTTCTGTCCTGTATATCTCAACTAGGAAGTCTATTCTCTATTCCTCGGTGAATGAATTTCTGCTCCAGACTGAGTTAGGTGTCCTTCCTCTCATAGCACGTGATTGTCTCTGTTACAGCACTTACCACAACATATTTTAATTTCCCATTTGCCTCATTATCTTTCCCTAAAACTATGAATATGTTGAGGTCAGCATTCATGTTCCAATCGCAAAGCCTTGCACAAGGCATGATAGTAAATGCTTATGGAATATTTATCAAATACTTTATTACCAGTTTTTGTTTTATGCCAATGATTCTGAATTGGGACAGATTTTTACTCCTAGAGGACACTTGAAATTGTCTGGAGATATTTTTGGTTATTACAGCTGGAGGATGTTATTGGCATATAATGGGTAGAGGTCAGGAATGTTGCTAAATATCCTACAATGGACAGGACAATGCTCACTGCACTGAATTATCTGGTCCAAAATGTTAGTAGTGCTAAGGCTGAGAAACTCTGCTCTTTACCTATAATGTGTCAGATAGCATCTTAGGCACTTGACATATATCCTCTCATTTAATCCACCCAATAATATTATGAGGCTAGAGTGATCACATCCCTGACATGACAAAATATAAAATTCAAAGCACTGCCTATGAAGTGTTATTGCTAAATATGTTTACCCTAAACCTAATTTAGCTAAATCTCACTCCTGGTTTCCAGAAAGTGGACAGGATAGAGGAACAAGTTAAATAAAACTAAGAGGGGAAGAATACTGTAGAGTGGGTCATTTTATAAGATAACTGCCCTGGCCTCTTCAAAAAGAATGCCATGAAAGACATATATGAAGATTATTGTGGCTCTGTTAATAAAAAGATGAAATAGACTTTAAATAGGATACATTATTGGAGATAAAGAGGGATATTTCATAATGATAAAGGAGTAAAGACACATAAAGCAAATAATGACAAAAGCAACCAACTGAAGAATAAACAGTCTTTTTAAGTGCATATGGAACTTTTATCAAATACTAGAGACCTGATGCACAAAATTCGTGAAAGAGTAGGCTTTCCTTCCCTCAGCTGCCAACACTGGCTTCCCTCTGGCACCGGGGACCTGGGCTTTGCTCTGGCTGCCATGAGGCACTCGGGACCAGAGCTTTGCTCTGCTGGCAGGCACCTGGGACCTGGGCTTCCCTCAGGCCCCATCTTCGTGAACGATGTCTGGTCTAATTAGCATATTACCCTTTTATTATTATAGATAGTCTAGAAAGCAGGTCTCAACAAATATCAGAGGATTGAAATCATGTGGATTTTTTCTGTGACCACCACAGAAATATTTAAGAAATCAATAAGAAATGGTAAATATAAATTTTCAAATATTTGGAAATTGAGTAATATACTTCTAAATAACCTCTGAGTCAGAGAATATCACAGTAGGAATTTGAAGATATATTTTTCTGAATGTTGATAAACATAAAATATATTACAATGTGTGGATTACAGTCAAAGCCATGCTCAGAGGAAAATGTATAGCCTTTTAGCTGTATTATTCATGTATGATATATGTTATATATAGTATATTTTTTAAAAGAACTAAGTTTAAAATTTTTATGAAAATATCTGTCTTAAGAAGCTAGAGAAAGAACAAAGTAGAAGAAAGGAAATCAGAGCAGAAGTATATGAAATATAAACATATATTTATATATATTAGAAAAACTCTAAAAAGTCAAACTTTAAAAAATAATTAACAAAATTATAAGATCTGGCAAGACTGATCAGAAACAAAAAAGAAAAAAGACTAAATTATCAATATGAGGGATCAAAGAAGGGACATAACTATGTATTTTACCAAGATTGAAATGATAATCAGAGCAGATTTTGGACAGCTTTATTTCAATTATTTTAATGATTAAGTGAAATTGAGAGCTGAAAAAAGAAGACAGAGAAAGTCTGTATACACTGAATGGCCAGATTATTATGATCTCTGAACGCATAATAATCTGGCCACTGAGTGTATATCCTATATAATAAAATGCTAATATGCAAATTGTCCCCTTGACCAGGAGTTCAGGCCGGCCAACTGCCCATGTCCCCTCCCCCTGGCCAAGCTGGCCAGACCCCACCCATGCACGAATTCATACACCAGGCCTCATACACACACACACACACACACACACACACACACACACACACTGAGTGGCCAGATTATTATGAGTTCAGAGATCATAATAATCTGGCCACTCAGTATAGTACTGTATCTAGTAAAGAAATTAAATCTTTAATTAAAATATTCCACCAAGAACATTGAGGCTCAGATAGCTTTACCAATAAATTCTACCTATATTTTAATTAATAAATATCAATTTAACCTAAAATCTATAAAAAACAATGGGTATTTGTCATTTAGACAATATAACTTTTATAAGAAAACCCAACAAGGACATTTAAAGAAAAAAAATATAAGCCAACCTATTTCATAAATATTTTTACAAGTTATTAGCAAAATGAGTTTGGTGATACATTAAAATGATGTATTACAACTAAGTTGGGTTTATTTGAGGAAGGCAAAGTTGATTTAATATTTGAAAGTCCCCCTTCCCAAATAAAAACATACTGAGCAACTAGGATAGCAAACCCAAAGACACACAGGCAGCACTACGATAAAACTAGTTGAAGACTGTCAAACTACAGCGGGAAGGCAGGGGAGGTTGGGGGAGGGTGGCTGTAAGAGATCAACTGAAGGACTTGTACGCATGCATATAAGCATAATCAATGGGTACAAGACACTGGGGGGTTGGGGGGCAGGTAAAGGCATGTACTGGTGGGTAGGGGAGGCCGGGGGGAGGTCAATGGTGAAAAAAAAGGGAGACATATGTACTACTATTTGTAATACTTCAAAATATACACACACACACACACACACACACACACACACACACACATATATGATAAAAAATAAATAAAACACACACAAAAAATCTAGTTGACAGTGTCCCAGGAAATCCCTGCCCTCACCCCGAAGATGAGCAGGTAGGGGACAACATACAAGACCATTGTGTTATCTCATCTGTGTGGGGGAAAGCAGAGGGAAGGCAACTGAAATACTTAAGGCCCTGAGAACAGATCGCTTCAATTACCAGTAAGTTCTTACTATAAACCACAGTGGTCAAACTGAGAGAAGCTGCCAAACTGGAAGGGAGTTTGATTAGATCCAGTTCATAGGACAAAGGAATGGCAATGTGATAATGGCTGTTAGTATTAGGAGTATTCTGGGCCCTATAAACTCTTCAAACTAACAAATACAAGGTTCTTTTTCAAAGAAAGGCCTAGCATTGAGAAGAACTTCTGGGAGTAGTACATCAGAACAGAAAAATAGTAGAAATGAAAAGAGAACGTATTGATGAAAGGGTTAGAAATTACCAGAAGATTCATAATTTAGAAAATACAAGGCCATGTTTTCCATTAGTTTGCAGGAGAAACCAAGAAGGAACTCTTAGCTCTTGAAGGTAGAAAATCTATCGCTTTCCTACCTGTCCCTCATAAAACTAGAGGGAATTTCTTTTATTTAAGAAAAAAGCAACCAAAAGGATTATGATTGAAGCTCATACTAAGTTTCTTTATAATGAAAATTAAAAAGAATAACAAACATAATAATCTCCATAGAAATGATGAAAACATGCAAGAAAAAGGCACTCACAAAACAGATGAAAACTATAATAGAATAGATAAAACTAGCTACACACTTTTAAGATCACATAAACTATGAAAGAACAACATAAAATCTGAATTTTAAAAACTCAGAAATTAGATGATTAAAAAAAAAGGATTTGAAAGGAGGGGTGAAGAACTCAAGAAACAATTTAGAAATAAAATCATGTCAAAATAAATACTGCCGATATAATACTGAAAAAGAACAAACTTGGAAGAATTATACTATCAAATTTCAGACTTACTATAAACCTGCAGTGATCAGCATGGTACTGGTGGAATAATGGCTATATAAACTAATGGAACAGAACAGAGATCACAACAATAGATCCATTCAAAAATAGTCCACTGATTTCTAACAGAGGTGGAAAAAAAATTCAAAGGAAAAAGAATAGTCTTTTCAATTAATGATGCTGGGACAACTTGAGGTTCATATGTAAAAAACAAAACAAAAAAACCCTGAATTTAGATACAAACCTTACTTCTTCCACAAAATTAAATTCGAAGTGGATCATAGTCTTACATGTAAACTATAAAACTTCTAGAAGACAAAGAGAAAAATTTGCATGCCCTGTGATTTGGGGATGAGGTGCCTTTGTTGTTTTTTGTTTTGTTTTGTTTGATATAACACTAAAAGCATGAAAAAATAATACATTTAACTGTATTAAAATTAAACACTTCTGCTTTGCAAAAGGCACTTTTAGGAGAATAAAAAGACAAGCCACAGACTGGAAGGAATCTTTTGCAAAACACATCTGATAAAGAACTTACATACCAAATATACAGAGAACTTACAGAATTCAACAGTAAGAAAACAAACCGTCCTAGCCCCCAAAGAAAGAAATGGGCAAAATATCTGAACAAGTACTGCACCAAAGAAGATATATAGATGGCAAATAAGCATATGAAAAATTCTCAACATCATTTTTCATTATGGTTATGCAAATTAAATGAGATACCACTGCACACCTATTAGAATGACTAAAATACTATAAACTGACATTATTAATTGCTGGCAATTAACAGGAACTGTCATTTATTGCTGTTTAACAATGCAAATGCAAAATAGTACAGGCACTTGGAAGGCAGTTCAGCAGTTTCTTACAAAGCTAAATGGAGTCTCATGCAATTCAGATCAGTGGTTGCTAGGGATTGGGGAATTTAATTAATAAATATTAATTAAATTAATTGGGGTGGATGGTTGAACAGGTGAGGCATGAGAGAGGAGGGGCTTAGAATGGTGAAACCATGCTATGGAATACTTAAGTGGTTGATATGCATTTATCGAAACCCATAGAATTTTACAACACCAAAAAGCGAACCTTAATGCATGCAGCTTTAAAAAATCTTTTGGAACTTGGAAGATCCCAAAATGGAATGCAGACTGTAATGGCTCTATGAGTCAACCTCATGGAAAGTGATGAAGGAAAAGGTAGATTTGGAGTCTGTAAGACCAAAAGTAAAAGGAACAGCACATAAGAACTATACTCTAGTTGGTCAGTTGTTTCTGCAGGGATACAGGTTAACAATTCTGAAATCACTGTGCATGTATACTGTAATTGAACAAAGAATGGTGGATAGTGGGGACACGTTTCTCACTGTGGAAATGGTAGTTATAGACAAGCAATGAATATAGCAATAAGGATACATGTGGTAATGAATTAGAGTCGGGGACATCAGTATGAACCAATGTGTAGCTTAATATATGATACTGTCATTTAATATAGATGGACATCTTCTATAGATATAAAAGCCTAATACACAAAGGGTGCCCTCGGGAATTCAACCAATTGGGAGTTCGATCTCTGGCTATGACATGCGCTGACCACCAGGAGGTGGCGCGAAATGAAGGAAGGCCCTGGCTGGCAGCCAGCAGCCACTAAGGACCCTACCTATGCACGAATTTCATGCACTGGGCCTCTAGTATACAAATAAATATAGATTTATTTGGGAAAAAAATAGGTTTGTTTGCAAGCAAATATTTCCTCGCTCTGTCGGCAAGTGGGCCAAGAAGCAGTAGCAGTAGCAATGTACAGCAGTAGCAGTGAGCTTGCCTAGTGGCAGGTTGTGGGTACTAATGCCATTCTCCAATAAAATGGCACCAAGGCATCTTGGAGAAACTGGCTGATTCTGGGGCTGGGGCATATCTGTTGTGCCAAAAAGAAAATGCTCAACAAACAAACAAACCAAAAAATACCACTACTCCCCCCATCCCTCACCCCCCAAGAAAAAAAAAAGGCTTATGAGGACTTTGGCGCAAACTGAAAGACTTTTAATGGCCAAAGCTAGAACAATTTGGACAACAAAATAAATAAATTAGATTATCACCAAAGTATAAAATAAATGAGTCCGTGAGTCCTTAGTGATATAAATAAATGATTGAATAAATAAATCAGTGGGGAGATGAGAAACCTCCCATGCCAAAGAATTCCAAGTAGTTTATGTAGATTTTCTGCCCTCAGGGAGGTGGAGCATAACTGCCCATTCCTTAATTTGGGGCTTCGAATAATGATTCCCTTGATGAGTATGAAGGGAAAGGAGATGGTGGGGATAGTAAAAGGGCACATACTACCTCAGCCAGGTGATGAAGGTCAAAATGATAAGTAATGTCATGTTGAAAGTACGTATCTTTGATATGATATAATGAAAACAGCAGTTTACATCCATGATCTTCATCTCAAAAGCCTATAACCCCAGTATAATGAGAAAAACATCAGACAGATTCCAATTGAGGGACATTTTAAAAAATCACCCCATAGACCTCCTCAATACTGTCTAGGTCATCAAAAACAAGGTCACAGATGGTCACAGCCAACAGGAACATAAGGAGCCATGACGACTAAATGTAATGGGGCATCCTGGATGGTACCCTAAAACAGAAATAGAGACAGGCTGAAAACTGAAGGAGCCTGAATAAGTATAGATTTGCTGGGTGTGGGGTACATTGCTCTGCACTATCTTCACAACGTTTATGTAAATCTCATATGGAAAGTTTATTTTTTAAAATAAAAGGTGACTGTGCCAAAACCTACTTAAATTACAGATTCGTGAGTGAAATAAATGTTACTGTTTTACATACAAAATGCATATATACATTCTAATCTAGGAGGAATTTAAGAGCAAATAAAATGGATATGCTTTAAGATAAATGGAAAATGGCAAGTAGCATGTTTTAAAAATCAACAATGAATTAATATAGAAGTAAAAAGGTTTTATAAGAAAACTAGAAGCCCAGTGCATGAATTGTGCACCAGTGGTGTCCCTCGGCTTGGCCTGTGGGATTGGGCCAAAACAAGCTCTCTGACATTCTCCGAGGGGTCCCAGATTGTAAGAGGGCACAGGCCAGACCGAGGGACCCCACTGGTGCACGATTGGGGCTGGGGAGGGACGTGGGAGGGCATGTCTGGCCCATCTCACTCAGTCCCGATTGGCCGGACCCCAGCAGCAAGCTCACCTACTGGTCAGAATGTCTTCCCCCTGCTGATCATTGCACGTCATGGCAACTGGTAGACCGGTGGACTCTCTGTCCCCTGGTGGTCAGTACATGTCATAGTGAGTGGTTGAGTGGCCTTAGCATATCATTAGCATATTAGGCCTTGATTGAATGGCTTACCGGATGACCAGACACTTAGCATATTAGGCTTTTATTATATAGCATAAAAGATATAGAAATCAGTCAAAGAAGTTCAACATCATATGAATCTCTGAGGAAGAAAGCTAAGGTATCTTAACAAAAGAAAGATAAACAATCCAATCAAAAAATGGGCAAAGTACCTAAATAGACACTTTTTGAAAGTGGACATACAAAAGGCCAAGATACATGTGAAAACATGCTCAAAGTCACTAACCATCCTAGAGATGCAAATCAAAACAACAGTGAGGTACCATATCACACCTGTCAGAATGGCTATCATCAACAAATCAACACATGACAAGTGCTGGTGAGGATGTGGAGAAAAAGGAATCCTCATGCACTGCTGGTGAGAATGCAGACTGATGCAGCCAATGTGGAAAAAAGTATGGAGTTTCCTCAAAAAAATTAAGGGTGGAACTCCCATTTGACCCAGTGATCCAACTTCTAGGAATATATTCCAAGAAATCAGAAACACTAATCAGAAAGGATATCTGCACGCCTATGTTCCAGCAGCACAATTTACAATAGCTACGACTTGGAAACAGCCTAAGTGCCCATCAGCAGATGAATGGATTAAAAAGCTATGGTACATCTACACAAAGGAATACTACACTGTTGTAAAAAAAAGAAAGAACTCTTAACCATTTGCAACAGCATGGATGGACATAAAGAGCATTATGCTAAGTGAAATAAACCAGTCGGAGAAAGATAAATATCACATGATCTCACTCATTTGTGAAATATAATCAACAACATAAACTGATGAACAAAAATAGATCCAGAGACATAGAAGCATCAAACAGACTGTACAACCTATGAGGGAAGGCGGGGGGATGGGAGGTAAGAGATCAACCAAAGGACTTGTATGCATGCATATGAGCAAAACCAATGAACACAGACAGTATGGGGGAGAGGGGGAAGGCTTGTGCTTGGGGGAGAGATCAGTGGGGGGAAAATGGAGACTCATCTAATACTTTATTTTTAGATTCACTTGTTGGTAGGTATGTATTTGATGTCGTTTTGTTGTTCATAATTTTTATCTTTACCTTTTTCTTCTTCTTCCTCTCCTTAAAGGATACCCTTCAGCATTTCATGTAATCCTGGTTTGGTGGTGATGAACTCCTTTAGCTTTTTCTTGTCTGTGAAGCTCTTTATCTGACCTTCAACTCTGAATGATAGCTTTGCTGGGTAGAGTAATCTTGGCTATAGGTTCTTGCTGTTCATCACTTTGAATATTTCTTGCCACCCCCTTCTGGCCTGCATAGTTTCTGTTGAGAAATCAGCTGACAGCCGTATGGGTACTCCCTTGTAGGTAATTAACTGTTTTTCTCTTGCTGCTTTTAATATTCTCTCTTTGTCTTTTGCCCTTGGCATTTTAATTATGATGTGTCTTGGTGTGGTCCTCTTTGGATTCCTCTTGTATGGGGTTCTGTGCGCTTCCTGGACTTGTACATCTATTTCTTTCACCAGGCAGGGAAAGTTTTCTGTCATTATTTCTTCTAATAGGTTTTCAATATTTTGCTCTCTCCCTTCTTCTGGCACCCCAAAAATTCAGATGTTGGTTCGCTTAAAGTTGTCCCAGAGGCTCCTTACACTATCTTCATATTTTTGGATTCTTTTTTCTTTTTGTTTTTCTGGTTGGATGTTTTATGTTTCCACATATTTCAGATCTTTGGTTTGATTCTTGGGGTACGTTGATCTACAGTTGAGTTTCTGTATATTCTTTATTTCAGACAGTGTATGCTTCATTTCTGACTGATCCTTTTCCATTTTTTTGGCATTCTCATTAAGCTCCTTGAAGGTCTCATCAAGTTTCTCAGCGGTTTTAAGAAGATTCTTGAGTAACCTTATAAATGTGGTTCTGAACTCTATGTCATCCAGTAGTTTGCTTTCCTCCGTTTCTTTCATTCGTGACATGTTTCTTTGTCTCCTCATTTTGGCTGCTTCCCTGTGTTGATGGAGTAGCTTTGTGTGGTAGGTGACCTATAGGGGGCAGTAGCTCAGCCTCCCCAATCACCTGATGTGAACACTCTTGGTACACCCCTTTGTGGGCTGAGTGCAAAGACTTGGTGCAGTTAAAGCCTTAATTGCTGTTGGTATACTGGGAGGAATTGACCTCCAGGCCAATTAGCTGTGAGCACTCACTGTGTCTATAATGGAAGAACTGCTGCGCTGAAGACACACTTATGGGGCAGGACTTGTTTCAGTGGGGCTTTGGTGCTCACTGAGTCTGCCTTTGAATGTGTCACTTATGGATGTGAGGAGTTGAAATCTGGTGTCTCACTCTGACCACTAGGTACACTGGCTTCTGGATCTCCAATGGGGTGCAGGTCAGCTACTGTCTGAGGCCATCCAGCAGGAGCTACAGTGAGAGCTACAGTTTTCTCCTCTTTGCTTGGGGTTTGGAGGTTTTGGAGCTGTCTGACCCAGGCTGCAAGTTTGCTAGGTTAAGCTGCGATAGGGCGGGGCTTTCTTCTGCTAAAGCTGCTGCTTGGAGCTTGGGTGGGTTTGTAGGTTGTGCAGGGCGGGGTCTCAGGGTGTCACTAGGCTAGGGCGTGGCAAACAGCAATGGCTGCTAGTTAGCCAGCTCTGTGTCCCCAAGGGCGTCCCGGAGTCCCGTGCCCCAGTGCCGTAAACAATTATTCCTGTGGCAGTAAGCCACCCTCACTGGCAGACAGTCCAGCTTTTCCCCGTAGGAGTTTGGGTCCCCCGCATCACCCCAGAAACTGGATTTCAGAGTAGTCGGGGGCTTGTCTCCCTTTGGGTTGAAAAAAGCAACGCCCGCTGCCAGCCCGGATCACGTGCCTCCGTACCTCAGCTTTTCCGTGCTTGTGCACGTCTCGATGCTCTTTTCTCTTTCCTTCTAGTTGTAGAACTTCCACTCAGCCAGCTTTCCCGTGGTTCTGGGTGATAGACGTTTTGTCTTTTAGTTGAATTTTTGAAATTGTTGCGCGAGGCAGCAGTTTAGGTGTTTACCTACGCCGCCATCTTGGATTCTTCCTCATGTAATACTTTAAACAATAAAGAATTAAAAAAAACTCCATGAGATGGAGGACCTCACTTGTCCCTAGGGGAGGTGGGCTGATGGAGATTCTGAGAAGGCCAATAGTGGTCCTGCTTAAGCACCACTACCAGGTCCCAGATTGGGAAAGGGCAGCAAAGACAAATAAACCAGTCAGAGAAAGATAAATACCACATGATCTCACTCTTCTGTGGAATATAATGAACAACATAAACTGATGAACAAAAATAGATACAGAGACAGGGAAGCATCAAACAGACTGCCAAACCTCAGAGGGAAGGCAGGGGAGGGTGGTGGGTGGGTAAGAGATCAACCAAAGGACTTGCATGCATGCATATAAGCATAACCAATGGACACAGACAGTAGGGGGTGAGGGCATGCACTGGGGGGTGGGAGTGGCCGGGGGGAGGTCAATAGGGGGAAAAGGAGACATATGTAATTCTTTAAACAATAAAGAATTTTTAAAAAGAAAGAAAACTAAAGCAATGAAACAAAACAAAACTAATAGTAATGAAAATGTCCTGAAATTTAAGATGATCTGAAGGTACATATTGAAAGGACACTGAATGTTGAGAAAAATGGATCCCTGAGAAACAGGTGTGACCTGTGACTGAGTTTGGGATTCCATACAATGAGAGAAGGGCTGTGTTCTCTGTGGTTCTCCACGCCTGCTCTCCTTGCCTATGCTGGCTACATCCACAGTACTCTAAGAACTTAAAGGATGTAGAAGCACAAAAATCAGTGAATTCTGGGTCCCTGATAACATGTATGTGGCCACAAAATGAACAAGAAATAAACTTCTGTTATTTCAGAAATAACAATGAAATTCATCTCATGAACAGAATGAATGAGAAATGTATTTTCACTTCTATAGATGGAGAACAAAGTATTTAATACAATACTAATTCATGACTTAACAGCATTTAAAATATTAAAGACAAAATGGAACTTTTTTACATAAAACCGAAAACAAACATCATAGTTAATGGTGAAAATTTGAAAATATTCCTCTGTGAGATGCCTGTCATCATGATTTGTAGTGAACATTGCATTAGAAATTGGTCCTGGCAATGAAAAAAGAGGAAGGGAGGTAGGGGAAGGAGAGAGGGAGAGGGGGAAAGAACAGATATAAAGATGGGATAGAAGAAATATATATAAATGTCATCATTTACAGATGACATGATTGAGTACACAGAAAATATAAATTTTTCTTACAGATAAATTCTTAGGATTCTTAATTGACCTCCCAAGGCCATTGGACACAAGATTAATATTTCTCTCTGTCTTTCCATCTCTCTTCCACTCTCTCTAAAAATCAATGGAAAAATATCCTCCAGTGAGGATTAAATAAAAGAAAAATAACTGGAATTATTAAAACACAAAACTGAAGCCTTCAAAAAAAAAAATCAAGAGAACTTCTATATACCAGCGCCAAATAATTAGGAAATTTTTAAAAATGATGTTTATAGTAACACCAAAAATATCAACTTCCCATGAATATATCTAATAAAAGATGCGTAAGACCTTAGCAAAGAAAATGACAAATTTACTGGGAGAAATGAGAGATGACTCAAATTTATGTATAAAGCGGTGCATTTTGTTCATGTCTTGGGCAGCTCAGTATTTCAAAGATGTCAGTTCTCTCCAAATTGATATATAGAGTCAGCAAAATCCTAATCAAAATGTTAATAGGTTGTTGTAGAAATTGTTAAGATGGTTCTAAAGTTTATGTGCAAACTAGAGGCCTGAATCGTGAAATTTATGTAAGGGGCTTGGCCCCCACCCGCCACCCTCTGCCTTGGCCCCTGCCACCGCAGCTTCATGCAGAAGATTGTCCGGAAGGACGTCCGGTCTAATTAGCATACTATGCTTTTATTATTATAGATGGCTAAGAAGAACAAGATAGTCTTGAAGACACAAATAGGGAAGCAGACTTGATTTATAATCAAGGTGGCACTATGAAGCAGCTTGGGATGGATGCTGTCTATAAATTGGAGATGCATATGAAAACCCTACCTCATACCATTCACAGAATCACTTATAGGTAGATTATAAAATTATGCATGAAAGATAAAATAATGACATTTAGAAAATAAAATATCTTCATGGTTTGGGGTAGTTGATATTTCTTAAGCAAGATACAGAAGGCATTAAACTAAAGGAAAAAATAGATAACTTGAACTACATTAAAATAAATAACTCTTATTCATCAAAATACATCAAGTGAATGAAAAAGCTTGTCACAGCGTGGATGAAGATATTGGCAGTGCATGTAACTGACAAAGGGCTTATATTGCGAATATATAAATCTTACCAATCAAGAAGAAAAAGACAAATGACCTAGTAGAAAAATGATTAAGAGTTTTGAATAGGCAATCTATAAAAGAGGACATCCGAATGACCGATGATCATTTGAAAAGATTCTCAGTGTCAGTAGTCTTCAGAGAAATGTAAACTAAAATCACACCGATATACACCACATCAGAATGGCTAAGACTTAACAATGTGTGGGTGATGATGGGAAACAAACTACACTCATAATAGACTTCTGGGGGCACTCATTGATACAATGCGTCTGAAAAACTCTTTGGCGGTGTCAACTAGAGCTAAACATACACATACCCCATGGCTCAGCCATTCCACTCCTAGATCTGTACCTCACAGAAGGGCAGGCACACGAATGTTTGTAGCAGCACTATTCGTAATAGCCCCAAACTCCAAACAAGCCAAAGGCTCATCAACATGAGAAAGGACAGATAAATGATAAATCTCAGAAACAGAATGAGTAACAAAAGCTACACACACCTGATTCCATTGCTATAGTCTTCAAAACAGGCAGAGCTGACCTATTATTTTAAAAGCCAGGGTAGTATTTATCATTAGAGGCTGTAAAGGGAAAGTGGCATGAAGGGATTTTTGAGGTATCTCATCCTCAGCTTCTAGATACGGGTAGGGGTTTGGGGTCTGGCCACTGGGTGCAGAATGCTTCAAATGGTACAGTTTGGATGTGTGTGTTTCTCTTGATATGTTACACTTTAAAAATAATTTATTTTAAAAAGTGACTTTAGAGGCAGATATAACAACCAAATCCAATGCATGGCTCTTAATTGAAGCTTAGCTTAAAAAAATGAATGTATAAAATGAAATGTTGGGGCAAATGGAGAAATATGAAATTGGATTGGATATCAGATGTTAGGAAATTAGTTATTTTGCTAAATGTGATAATGGTGCTCCAATTATATGAGACTCTCCCTAATTTTTTGAGATTCATGCTAAAGTATTTAGGGATCAAGTGTCCCCATATCTATAATTTATTTTGAAATGTTTCTGTAAAATACACACATGTATGTATACATACATAAAATGAATATAGCAAAATGAAAGCAATTGTTGAATCTGAGGAGTGGGCACAGGAGTACTCAAAATACATTTCTCCTTTTCTATATATTTGAATATTTTTCCATAAAATTTATTTTTAATGTACATTTAGAAGTTATGTATTCTTCATCTGTCCTTTTCACAGAGAGCAAAACTGAAGCTTAGAAAGTGTTAAAGTCACTTGCCACGCGGAGATTTGAATTCAGGACTATTCTGAATTGCGGAAAACAACCACCAGGAGCTGGAAGGAGGTTGAGATATTAGAGTATCCAGTTTCCTCATTTTGCAGACAAAGAAACAAGCTGGTGAGGGACTGGACTTCCATGAAATATTAGTGCAGCGTGTGGTGTTTGAGGGCTTGAGTTGCCTTGGCGTTAGCTCAGTTTTTCCAAAAAGCAGAACACAATGGCTGCCTTAGCTCTAACCCACAGTTCACATTTACCCTTTAATTAGATGTAAAGTAAATAATTATATTATATATTTAAATGCATATGTGTGGCAAATATATATATTTTAAAATTATTGCAAGGTTTATTTTGTTCCTTGGTACATAGACCCCTGCTTGTCCCGCCAGCGCGAACATGTGTTACGTTCCTTGAGCTGATCATTTAGAGGCCAGACCCTCAAACAGCCCATGAATGTGGCTTTTTCTTCATTCGGCCTCATTTGTATCAACATCAAAGCCTGACCATTGTTATTAACTCAGAATCATGGACAGGGTTTTCTTTGTGAAATTTATCGCCTGCGGTGTCTACACTTAAATTACTGTAAGTCCGGGAAAAAAAAAACAACACAAAAAACACCCAGTGTCTGTGTGGGTGTATAAGCTGCCAACACCAGAAACATCACTGTTGACAGATTTTTGATTGGTTTATATTATTACTCCTAATATGGAAAAACGCACACACATAACTTCTATCAGGGAATGTATTCTCCATGGGTTCCTTAAGGATTGCAAGACAGACTGAAGGGAAGCCATAAAACTAGGGAAATATTAAGGAGAAAAATAAACGCTGGAGAAAGTTTCTGAGGCCCTCAGAAGACCCAGGCAGCACTGTGGGCCTGCAGTCATACAGCAGCCTGGCCGATTCTCTGCCCTGGTTGCATTGAAAGGACTAAGGCATATGAGAAGGAGATTGTTGGAAGACTTAACCTAGAACCTTCAAATTGTCACATGGAGTGTTTTCCTGGGGAACAAAACTCAGGAATGTACATTTAGCGATGCCAGGAATTTATTCAGATAAAGAAGTTGAAAGTATAGCAGTGCAGTGAGGAACATGAGCTCTCTTGCATTTGGGACCACACTTAAATACTGTGTGACTTTGAACAAATTGATGAACCTCTCTTAGCCTCAGCTGCCTCATCTATAAAACATCTCTATACCTCGTAGGGTTGTTGGAAAAATGAAACAGCATCCATGGGAAGAATGTAGGATGGTGTCTGGCTGGTTGTAAATGCTCAGATGCATTTCCCTACAGCCCCTTCAGCAGAACTGGGGAGAAAATGATTGATATGTGTTCCCGGAGAATCTCTGAGACGGGGGTTGCTCAGGATGGAGGCAAGAACAGCAAGGGCCACTTTCTAGAAGTTTCCACGGGCCTTTAGAACTGCTAATTTAGTTAGAGTGAGTGTGTGGCTCTTACAGACGAAGAACATAGACTCTAGAGTTAGGAGAGGCCTGGATTTGAACCTGAGTAAATCTCATTTTACTTACCAGCCATGAGACCTTGAGCAGCTTTCCTAATAGCTACAAGTATTATCTGTTAAATAGGGATAATCATTGTTGAGTTGAGTTGCCTTTTAAACAGAGGCTTGTTTCTAATCTTGGCACAGAAGATAAAAATGGAAAATAGTCAAAGTTATTGACAATTCCGTCTCCCATAAACAACATATGTAGGAACCATTTTCTACTGAAAATACCATTGACCACTGGGATCCATCAACAGAAAGTTCGCCAGGAGCAGCACGTGAGGACTGAGATTGAGGGAAGAGGAGGTTCACATCTTTCATTCAAGGTCATTTGGGGGTACAGGTTCATTATGCAGAATGGCTGGCAGAGCCTTCTCCACCTTATATTTCTCACCTTCTCCTCCTTTAAGTTTTACAGGGTGCCTACACTCCGGTTCTCCCAGAAGTTAAATGCACATATGGCATTTGATTCCATTTCCCCAGTTCATGGTGCTCTCATGAGATTATCCATGTGAAGTGCTTTACAGTGATTGGCAGTTATTACTCCATATACTTAGCCATCCTCCTGAACCCTCCTTAGATTCCCTGTCTTCATCATCATCACAAGACAAGAGTGATAAAAAGTAGGTAATTCATTTGAGCAAGTGGGCCAACTGACTGCACTTTACTCATTGGCCCTTTCCATCTCTTCGGCCGAGCATCTATGCCACATAGATACCAAATTGCCTTTCAGTCCTTATTCTCCCATCACATGTGTCAAAGCATGTTTGTTTGTTTGTTTTCCATCAGAAGAATGAACTTAATAGTATTTTCTGTTTGATAGGAGTGAGGGCATTGTCAGAAACTGTGTCTCTACTAACATACTATAAAAAGGCAAACAGACAAAATGATGCAAATTCTCATTAATATTTCTATGTTATTGTTCCAGCAGAAGCACTGCCGCATAACCAGTTTAGAATTGTGCCCAGTTCTTTCTCTCAACGCCTTGAAGATCGAAAGAACCCAATTCTCTGGGTTCATCAGTTTTATTCTCTTTCTTCGTCTCATATCTTTTTGCTAGATTTTAAAGAATATCTGAAGGATCGCTTTTGTCATTTCAAGGAGAATTTGCCTAGGAATATATGTCAGCCAACTTTAAATCTTAAAATGCTTATGTATCTCTCTCTTTCTCTCTCTCTCTCTTTCTGTGTGTGTGTGTGTGTGTGTGTGTGTGTGTGTGTGTGTGTGTGTGTGTGACTTCTTTAAGATGTGGAGTTTGGAATAAAAATTGTAATTTGCCTTTAACGAGAGAGCTGAGAGAACTGCTTTTGTATATTACATGGCTGTGAGCTGGATTTTAAATGTTTGATTAAGTTATTAGAGTGTTTTGCTTTGGCATAATGTACTATAAATTCATGATTGCCGGCCAAAGTAGTTAGTCAGTGGAGAAGAATAAATTGTTTTGAGAGGTGCTTTAAAACCTGGATTTTATTCTCGTGCAAAGACAAGACTTTAAATAAATCATGTAATTCAAGTGAGAATTTCCATAATTAGGCCTCTAACTAGGAAGCCCTAGGAGCTATAAAGTGGTAAATGTAGGGCTTCCCAGGATGCTTTTTTTTCTTTTAAAATTTATGTTGTGAGCACACTTCTTTGTTTTGAGGGCCCGGAGACCCAACATCACAAAACAGTATAAGTTGTTAAACAGTTTATCTTGGGGATGTGAGCTCTGTAGGGAGACGGCTGTGTTAAATAAATTTATTTTTTTTAACTGGCTCCAGGACACTTGGCTTCACAGGGCTTCAGGTGGGAGGCCCCCGTCGATAGCACCCGTGTCATTACGTAGAGAATTTCTGTTTGGCCATCCTCACTTCAGTCCCCCAATAATCTCACTCCCTGACAGCTTCCGTGTTTTCAGAGCATGTCCTCCTACTTCTGTCACTTAGGAAATACCTCATAAAGGGAAGCACCCCTCTCTTGGGGGCTCTTTCAGGCTCAGACCCTCTCCCCCAGATTTCTGCAGCTGTTTCCGCCACATCCCATAGCTCCCTTGGCCCTGTTAGGCTATTCTCCCAGGAGCCCCTGAACAAATAAAATGTAATTGAATGTATGTGATTGGTTCTTGTACCGCTTTATTTATTTGAGATGTATATACTAGAGAACTGCCTACTGTGTCGTGTGCACATAGACCATTTATAATTGGCTAAGTAGGGCAACCATGGTAAATTCCAGACCAGTGTCCCATCAGGCCCACTCCTGGGAAGCTGGGCACATGCTATGACATGGTTTCTGTGGGATCAAGTGAGATCAGATCGGGACGGCAGCCCTTTGTAGAAGTTTGTAGAGGGCTGTCCAAGTTGTGTTGTCAAAATGCTGGTTTTTGTTAGAAGTGAATTTAGAGCTTAGGAGCACAGGCTGTGTCCTCGGGCTGCCTCCCTAGACTCTCGCTCGAGTTCTGCCCTGGCCAGCCGTGCAGCCTTAGGCAAGTCCCTTAACCTCTCACATATAAAGAGGGTAATAGATTTACCTACTCCAGAGTTGTGGAGAGGATTCAATGAAATAATGCATGTCTATGTCTAGCAAAGCATCTGACACAAAACAATAACTGGCTAATACATATTAACTGTTAATTACATCATCATCATCATCATCATTACCATCACATTTAAGTGACATTATTTAATATATAAAAATCTCTTCCAAGAATGGAAGCAAGTATACATTTGAAGATGGACTAATCAGCTATTCCCTAACTCATGAATGCTCAAGTATGTGCATCCTATATTTCCCAGTGGCCCTCCCAGGAGGCTACCCCAGTGCCCTGTACAAGGAAACCCCCATCTGCCCCCACTTACCCATAATCTTGTAGTTGTGTTGTTGCTGGAAACCCACCCTTTTCTAAGTTGGTCCCCACTTTCTATAGGGTGGGGGCTGTAGTGACAGGACAGAAGGATGCAGAGGGATGTGGAGAGATCAGATAAGGCCACTGGCACTCCTCCAGTCTTAGTGTCCATCTCATCGAGGCATCCCCTGGCCTCAGAATGTTAAAAATCCCCCCTTCAGCATCCACATTGCAAAATGTCAGAGGGAATCTAGGCCTGGATCTTAGCAAAAACTGAAAATGAATCTTCCATGAGTCTTGGAGCATCCTGAGACCCACCATTACCACCTCTATAGATTGTGCCAAAAGGGACTGAGGATAACAGGCTGGCATTTTTTACTTTGGCCTTCATCTTCCCTTAGAATAATGAGGAGCGCAAACATTTATTAAGCACCACCTCAGTCAGACACAGCGTTTGGTGCTTTCCAGACATTGTATGGCTTTATTCTCTGAGCTGTCCTGCGAGGCAGGGATCATTATCAGCACTTACAGATGAATCTCAGCAAAGGTGAATGCTTTGATTTCAGTCCCACAGAGCAGGGATGGCCCCTGGGACCAAAGGTTAGGACAAAGCAAGTGCTCCAGATCTCTGTGGGACTTCAGTTTTGGGCTGGGACCAAGTAGGGAGAAAGTAATTTAAGGCCACTTCATTTTCCATCCTAAAGGTGAAGATGGGCAGAGAGAGGACAGGTGCTGAGGAGAAGTCAATCCTGTCTCCCAAAGGCATATCTAGGTCAGAGATTGACCCCACCAAAGCCCAACCATTAAGCTCATCTCTAGTCCACCCCATAAGAGCCCTGGGTTTGCCCAGCTCTGAGCCACCGGAGCCCCCATTATCCAGCTGGGAGTCATTAGTTGACATGAGAGTAGAAATTCCACAGTGACATTGCCATATTCAGTGGGTCACCGGGACTGGATGGGGACTGGAGAGCATGAGGGTGGGGGCAGCCTTCTAATTGTGACCTCTCACGTATCCCCTTGTCTCCATCCCCATTGCCACTGAGCTCATCCATGCCATCATCATCTCATGCTTGAAGGACCACAGAACTCCTCTTTCACCTGTCTGCTTTCACTCTGACTCCTAGGGAAAGTATTCTCCACACCAGAGCAAGTGAAGTGAGCTTCTCAATACAGACCAGGCTTAAAATCCTTCCTCAGCTCCCTTTGGCTCTAAAATCAACTTCAATTCCTTGGCATGGGTCTCAGGGCCCCATGGAGTCTGGCCCCACCTCTCTCTCCAGCCTCTCTCTGCCCTTCCCTCTCCTTCTGCCCCTCCCTGCTCACCTAGTGACCAGCATTCATCCTTCGGCCCTCAGCAACAGGGTCACTTCCTGAGAGGAGCCTTCTGCGACTCTCTGGGCTGTTAAATTTCCCTCTTTCACATTCCTGTAGGCCTCTGATCCTTTTCTCGGTCTGTATTTATACATCCCTTAGTGTTGCTGACATTTGCTTCCCTCGTTAGACTGTAAGCCCCCTGAGATGAAAAGCACGTGTTCGTGCCCAGCACAGCGTCGCTGGCACCTAACTTTGTGCCTGCCAGACCCCTGCTTATTCATGTTGGCCATGTGCTCAAGCAGTGTCACTGGTGATTCCAGTGCTTCAAAAGTGCAGGCAGAACACTGATGGAGGTGTGGCCAGACCCAACTGTCTTATGGTTACCTCTCACCATGTCCCTCCCCTCTCCTGTTAGGTAAGCTCGGCTGAGCTCTCCTTCACTGCACCCCCAGTGGGAATGACAGCCATCTAGAACTCATTCTGAGTGCCTACCTGTTATAGACGTTACCTTGTGAGGTCATACACTTACCCAGTGAGGAACGCATTGGTGAAACACCTCTTCTAGAACTGCCCTCACCTGTTCCCAGATTGGGATGGAAGACCTGGCACATAGTAGGTATTCTTAGAATGTTTTTGAATGTTCAGCAGCATATTATTTTGAACATCCTTCTTAGTAGCAAATATTTTTGTTGAGGGATAATTAATGGAAAATAAAATATGAACTTTGAGGATTATATTACTTTTTAGAGTGTGCATTTCATTTTTTAAATGGGTAAACTATTTGAAGCCAAGTTGACTAAGCAAAGTATGTTGGTAAGCCAGACAATCTCCTATCACAGTAATTTTTTATGTACTGCCTAATTTGTGTAGTGATAGCCTATGATGTGCTTGGCATTTTATACATTTCTTTATTTAATCTTTACTGTCACCTTATGAAGTAGTGATTATTATAGCTTCCATTTTACCAGCGAAGTTAAATGAGTTGACCAGAGTTTGAGTGCAAGGTTTGAAAGCAGCTCTTGTTACCTCCAAAGTGGATGATCTTGCTGTTGCCTGGTCCAGTGCATCTTCTTAACACCTCAGTGGCAAAGATGAGATGTGTTTACAGAGTCAGAAGCCTGATTATTCTGTGAACTTTGTGAACAGGCTCTGAAGGTAACCCCAAAGGCAGGGGCCTCGCAGCCCACCTGTTTTCTGCAGCCTCTTCTCATCCCTTCCAGATATCTCTGCAGATGGCCTGGGAGACGTGTGTGCAGGCATTGCTACAGAAATGGATCTCTGAGTCAGCTCTTGGGAGGGAAATAAAAACTCTTAGCTGGTTTTATTTTTCTCGGTTGATTTATTTGACAAGGACCCATTTTGTACCTCATTTTGGAATTTCAAAATCTTATCTCCAAAGGTCTCTCTTAAAACACCAAAGAAGAACTAAAAGAGAGGCTAGGTATGTTACTCCCTGCAAGATGCTTCCAGAACCTTGAGCTCTGTCTTTTTACTTTATTTTCTGACACTGAGGTCACACAAGTTGCAGAATAGGGGCTGAGCTGAGCTAAATTCAATCAGGTGGGAGTCTGATTTGCACTAATCCCTAGAGACATCTCTTTCACTGCTGTTTGACCTGTCAACACACCCATGTTGCTAACCCCGCAGAGGAAGAGCACAGGAATTACTCTCTAACAGGGCTTCTCTGGTGAGATTAGGTGTTGCAAGCAGCCAGCAGAAGGAGATCTCCCCAGCTATGGCTGGCTGCAGGCTTAGTTACTGCAAGTCTTTACATGGAGGTCCAAGCAGCCCCACTCCAAGGCCTTCGGCAGCAATCCCAGGCCCATGTTCCTGGGTTCTCAGCTTCAGCAACAAATCATTTGCAGAAGCATCCCCCACCCTGGCCCCTGGCATGTCAGAAGCCGTGAAAACAGGCCCTGAGCCTCCTAAAATGGAACTAATTCCACTGTACCATGTGTTTCCACTGTGGGAAAAGCACGGGGGTCCAGGGCAGAACCCCGGGCAGGATTTACAGTTGACTCTAATGGCCTATGCAGCTAAATTTATTATGTCACAATGCCCCTTTGAACAGTGGTCTGGATTCTCCAGGCACAGTCCGGTTTCTTCGGTGAGAAGCAGCATTCCTTCTGTTGGATTTCGTTCATGTCCTTGTTGAGTGAACACCCATGCCTCGGCCGTTTGGGGGAAGAACCAGCTTTGATCCAGGGTGGGCTGGGGGGTTTCTTCATGGCCCTTGATGACAGTGGCTGAAGCACTGACACCCACCTGTGTGGCGTGGCCATGCACCCACCAGCTCTGCATGAAAGGTCTGGATCTGCAGACATCTTCCTCCTGAAGATACTTCCCTCGAAGTTCTGTGTCACTTTTTGCAAGCTCTGCTTTCCTGAGTGCTTTCTTGTTTTGCTAAGAAGAAGTCATGGCATAACTCTGTCAGTTTCCTTAGACCAGGAGTGGGGAACCTTTTCTCTGCTAAGGCCCATTTGGATATTTATGACATCATCCGCGGGCCATATAGAATTATCAACTTGGAAATTAGCCTGCTATATTTGGTCAAACATTTAATTAATTGACCCCTAATGTGTTGGCAAGGCCGGACCAAAGGGTTTTGCAGGCTTTATACAGCACTTGGGCCGGACGTTCCCCACCTCAGCCTTAGACTTCTAATTGAACCAAGAAGTTCATAACTAAGATGTTTTTCCAGTGGCCTCCAAGTCTCAAGACCCAGAAATCAGGGAAATAGTTTGCTTAGATCCTGGAATATCTCTTTTTTTTTTAATTACAATTCAGACAAGTTTGGTTAAGTGGAACCTGAGATCTATTCAAATCAGCAGATTGATATTGAACGCTACTGTGTGCACTATTCCTTGCTAGCATTGGTGGGGACTGGAAAGTGTTACAACACAATTGAGTCTATTGGCTTCCGACTGACAATTTTCCTTCCAAGTGCACCACAATGTGACAGAACTAACATTTTCGTGGATTTTTGTGTGTGATGTGTATTAGATAAATAGCTCTTCAAAAATGCTCAAATAGTATGGCCTTATGAGTACTTTTGCTTAGAATGAGAATAAAGCCAGCATTTAAGTAAAATAAAAAAGATGAGTTAATTTACAGAAACATATTAATTACATAATAATACAAATGATACCTAGAAATGATAAGTTTGTGTGTACTTGATTAGAATATCAAAAGCTATTATTCTGGATGTACTTAAACACACATCCCCAAGGACTTTGTTATTCAGAGAGGTAAGCCAAGGGCCTTTGAATATTGGACACATACCTGGTCATCAGCTTGCATGGCTCCCTGCCCAGCTAGGCCATAATGGATGTTTAATGAAAGTGCTCTCACACACGTCCTTGTGTACTTCCCATGGTCTGCACAGCAGTAAGACTGAGATGTCAACCACTCCCTACAACTTTAACTCTCTGCATGATGAGGAGACGAGGTGAGGAATCATGAACTTCCCATTAAACTTTGCACATCCACCCCACTCTGTGCATTAGCTTTGAAAGGAGGATGCTGGGGACATGGCGAAAGGCAGACATAGCACCGTGAGCTGATGGCAAAGGTCAGAAGAGCAACAGAAGGAAAAGGGTCTCTTGAGGCATGGGAGTTGCTGGTCTGATGAGCCGCAGCCAGTGATGGCCCATCCCCCGTCACAGGGGCAGTGAAGAAACCCTGCCATGCCCCCCTCTGAGGGACCTTAAACCCATTCAGATGCATGATATTGCTGAGTGCAGTGAATAGACTAACATTGTCTTTGTATCTCTTCAGTGACTAATTTGTGGGCTCCCTGATTTTGTTCTGAGTTAAGTGGTCTTCATGTCTGGCAGTGCTGCACAGTGATATATTGTGTCCACAATTCTTCCCTTCTTCCCAATTTATTGCCGCTCACATAATGATAGCCTGTTGAATGGGAAGAAGTTATGTGTAAACAAAACAGCCTGGGCCAGAGGGGATGCACTTATTTTCGTAGCCCTATTTGCTGAGTTAGTCATGAGATTTTTTTCTGTCCCTGTGAGCCAGGATTTTGCACTCTCATCTGTACATGGGTTCCCTTTTCCACTTGGATCTCCAAAAGAGTTCAAGTTCGATTACACAAGGAAATCAGAAACTAGCACAAAGGCATCCTTGCCTGATAGAGACAATAAGTCCAGGGCCCTGACCCCTTCCAGCGACTGGGGCAGGACCCACTGGGTTTGGGATCCAGAAGTCAGCACTCTAAGGAAGAGTGTGAGGGAATGTCCTGGGCAAGTTCCTTTGTACCAAGAAACCAGGGCAATGGATTAAAACAAAGAGTGTGAGTAGAGTCCAAGTGCAGGAACAGACCCCAGAGGGGTTGACACAGGAGGGGAGCAGTTGTGGGCGGGTTTGAGGTAGAGGAGATATGTTTGTCCTGAAGGGCACTGTTCCTCATTGAGGACATGTATGCACTGTGGTTTGGGGGGGAAGGGGTTGGTTTGAAGAACCAGTTTGGTATGGACACATGACATGTTCACATTTTTTAAAACATATATATATTTTTTTATTTCAGAAAGGAAAGGAGAGGGAAAGAGAGATAGAAACATAAATGATGAGAGAGAATCATTGATTGGCTGCCTCCTACACACCTCCTACTGGGGATTGAACCAGCAACCTGGGCATGTGCCATTGACTGGAATTGAATATGGGATCCTTCAGTCCACAGGCTGATGCTCTATCCACTGAGCCAAACCAGCTAGGGCTATTCACATTTTTTAATCATTAGTATTGACTATTGTTGAAATTGAGAATAACAGCTACTACATATTTATGGTACAAAACTATTAAGGATTAGAAGTCAATGAAATGTAAGTGTCCCTGTTTTACATTATTTCCGGTTATTTTTCCCAAATGTAGCCATTGTCACATTTCTTTTGTAGGCTTCCAGAAATTATTCTTAAATTTTTTGTATGCTTCCAGAAATTTTTCTTATGTAAATGTATGAGAGAGAGAGATCTCATTCACCAATCAGAGCTTTATCCATAAAGAAGATAATCATTTATTGGGTGTGGTTAAGTAAACCAGAAGGTCACATAGGCCAAACACACACACACACACACACACACACACACACACATATACATATCCTCAAAGGCTTTCATGGATCCAATTTTTTCTAGCCATTTGAAAATTATTTTTTACATTTTAAAAATTATGACTATTTTTAGAGCAGTTTTAGATTCTCAGTCAGCAAAATTGAGAGGCAAGTACAGAGATTTCCACTATACCCTCTGTCCCTCCACACCCTCCCCCATTATCAACATCCCCCACCAGAGTGGGACATTCGTTACAACAGATGAACCTACATTGACATGACATAATCACCCCAAGTCCGTAGTTTACATTACCATTTATTCATGGCATTGTACATTCTATGGGCTTGGGGTTAGTTTTTTAAAACGTCCAAATTAAGATTTTTCTTGCACTTGGCTGGAATCCATCTGCCAGTTTGTGAATGAAGAGGGCCTGTTGGCAAGTGGGTTGATTTTAATGTCTTTTGTCTGTCTGTGGGGCCCCCTGGGGCATTGGCCACACAGGACACTGTGGTATCCAGAGCAGCATGAGGTCCCAAGGACAATAAAGGGGCAGAATGAGAAAGCCGTGAGTGCAGAGGATTCGCGTGAGAGTGATGCCATGTCTGAGGAGGGAGCCAGGACACACATCTGGAGAATGGGGGCTGGGCCAGGAGCCCCAGGGTCAGTCAGTTGGCTGCCCGGTATGTGAGTGAGCTGCCTGGGTTGAGGAGGCAGGCACAGAGCAGAAGGCACAATCCCCACATTTCGCTCTGCCTCATTCTTAGCACAAGGACACTGCGTCTCTGCAACTGGAGGCTTTCGGACGACCTGAGGTCTCCAAGGGCTTCCGGGAGCAGGGAAGGAAGGAGCCGGTCAATGAGCACTCACCTGTAATCCTGTTGACGATTGTTGTCAGATGCCTGCCTTTGCACTTCTCGTGACAGACTGCTTCTGTGATTTCATCTTTAGAATTTCTGTGTTGCTATTTCTCAGAATAGGAATAGGCGTCCCAGAAAGTGTCACCACTTGCTTGTAACTGAGGCTGAGTAAGATGAGAAGCCCTCAGGGGGTCTGGAAACCCTCCCTCCCAAGGTGGGTGAGCCCCTTGCTTCTGTCTCAGCCTTGCCTCTTCTGGGCAGCACAGAGAGCTTCTGGCCATAGGGGGTCCCGTGGGTGGTCAACTAAGACACAGATGAGATGAGAGGTGCATTCAGCACCCAACCTAAATCCTAGTTCTGCATTTCCTGATGGTGTGATGGTCTGTAATAAGTAACTTCATTTCTCGGAGCCTAGTTCTATCATCTGTTAAATGAGGTTAATAATAGTCTGGACCTTATAGAGTTGTTGAGAGGATTCAATTGGTTAAAACCTATAAAGCACTCAGAAAACTTCTGGTTAGCACTTAAGAAAGGTAAGGTGGTGTTGCTGCTGTTATTCTGGAAACATATTCATTCTCCGTTGTCAACCAAAGGCTCAGTCTATGCTGCAGGTCGGCCAGAAGCAACCTGTGGGCTTTCTGTTGCTTCTGGCCCTAAATCACTGCTGGGCAGAGCCTGAGGTTGACCCCATTCGTGTCTGCCTCTGTCCTCGGGGAATGTGTCCTATGTAGCCCTCATGTGTTTGCTGATCTAATCAGGGGAGTGATTCAGGGCTCATTTCAATGTTGATGTTGGCTCCAGGCCTAATCTTGTCTGTCTTGAACTGTAAGTCCAAGAAGATGGGCCAGATCTGATTCAAGTGTTCTGCAGGGTGGTGCCCCAAACATTCGGGGTGATAAATACATGCACCTGGGGAGGGTGGCTGGGTCGGTGGTAGATTCATCTTAGTTTTACTGATTCATTTCTTTGGAAACATTCTATAACTTAAAGACCAATCTGTTGGACCATCATTCTGCTTCCCATCTTGGGTGCTGAGTTTTTAATAACCATTGCTGGCATTAATTGGGCACTTACCAGTTACAAGCTCTGTGTTAACCACTTCCATATGCATAATCTTGGGTAAGGCTCAGAGCTACTCAGTGAGTCAGTTTGATTGTTTCCCCTTTGCCTAGAAGAGGAATTGGATGCTTAGGGATGTTAAATCATTCGCCTGAAGTCACAGATGCAGTAAGTGCTGAACCAGAAGGTAGGCAGCCTGTCTGCAGAGCTCTAAGCCCTCAAACCTTAATATTCATGTGTCATCTGGAGATGTGGCTACTAGGCAGAGGCAGGTTCAGCAGATCTGGGGCATGGCCTGTGACTCTGCATTTCTCAAAGCTCCCAGGTGATGCTGATGAGCCCGGTCCCTGGACAGTGCTCTAAGTGACCAGGCACCACAAGAAGCCACACGGCCATAGCTTGGTATCTTATCTGTTTGTTTTGCTGGGTCTAACATTTGACCTCATGCACATTGGCCTGGCAGCCATCAGCTCACCCATTTTTGGCAAAGACAATGTCCTCTGGGGCTCTCAGCAAGTGAGATGCTAATTATCCTGTGATTCTCTGGGCAATTGTTCTGCTCCTAGAAAGTTAGGCAGGTTAGCCCCTCTCTCGTTTGTCTGGAATCAGTCTACTTGACAGAGAGAGGGCCTTGGACATGCCTGTCTATATTTCTAGTCTTGGCTAGGTTCCTGGGTGTGGGGCCCAGGGGAAGTCACCATGGCCTTTATTTTACACCCAAACCGCCTCCTCTTTTTGTGCCTCCCATCTCTGATCATGGTCACATCTGCCCTTTCCTTCTCCCCAGGCTCAAATCCTTTCCGGAGTATTTGATTCTTCCCTAGGCCCCAGCTTTCCTGTGGTTGTCAAGTCCCAAGTTGGTTCAAACATGCATAGTATCTCTGACATCCCTTCCCTCCAGAACCTGGAGAAAGGGACAAGGCCCTGATCACCTCTTAATAATATAGCCATTGTTTACATGATAGCTGATATGTGAATTATCTACCTCATTTAGCTCTTACCACTGTCAAGTGAAGGTACTATTATTGTTGCCACTGATCAGATGATGTACACAAGAGTCAAGAGACACTTGAGATAACCTAGAGAGTTAGTTTCGTCTCTAGGACTGAACCCAATGCTCTCACTTCTAATCCTGCCTTTCTCCTTTCTGTCCATCTCTACTACAGCTGGAGGCACCACCATCATACATGTTTGGTCAGTTTTTCCTTTATAGAATGTTCCAGCACTATACTAGGTGCTGACGATACAATGGAGAGTGAGACAGGCATATCCCTCCAAAAGGATGCTGCAAATATAAAATAAGGCCATGTGTGCAGCACTTAGCACTGACACATAGTAGGTGGACAATAATCTTACTTGAAATTTCATGTGAATCAAGTGCATGTTTTTTAGTATGCCATTCCAAGTCCTTCCTTCTGAACCCCCTTGTAACCTCCATGATGAAATGTTGCTCTTCCCCAGGCATGACACACTTTCCTGATTCCATGGCTCTATTCAAGTGCTATTTTCTTTCACTGTTTACAATATCCTACCTCTTCTCTGCTGTCAAAATCTACCCACTCTTCTAAGCTCAACACAAATGTTGCCTCTTCTCCTAAACCTTTAGAGTCTCACTTGTAAGAACAACCCTTTGTTCCATGATACTCTTGTCCTCTGGGCTCCCATGTTGCATAGAATAATGCTGTCTTGTGTTCTAGTCTTTTTTCCTTTGCTCAGTCATAATGTTTCTCGCTCATTCAGCAAATAGTGCATGAGCAGTCACTATATGGTAGGTCCTGTGCCACTTATCGCAGCATGTAATGGAGGTAACAGCTGTCACAGTACCTGCCTTCATAGAGTGTGCAGTCTAGACAGCATTGTCCAATAGAAGGCTCTGCAGTCCTGGATATGCTCTGCCTCTGTACTATCTAATATGATAACCATTAGCCACATTGGAATACTTAAAATATGACCACTGTAGCTAAGGGATTTTAATTAATTTAAATTTAAATAGCCACATGTGGCTAGTGGAATACTGTATTGGACAGTACAGTTAGTATGGGAGAGCTATTAATCAAATAATCACAAAAATTCAATAGAAAGTAAGTACTATACAGGAGGAGTACCTGGTTGCATACTGGGGAGGTCTAACCTAGTCCAGTGGGATGACGGTGAGGTAGTGCTTTCCTGAGGTAGTACGGATTGAGTGAGGTCTGAAGCTACTTAAAAGAATGAGGGAGGTGCAAGGGCATGTATGCAAATAATTGAGCAACATGTGCAAATGGTCTGTGGTAGAAAAGAGCATGGCCTATGAGATGATCTCCAAAGTACAAGAGCAAATACCACCTCCCTCCTTCTCTTGTCTTTGAAATCTCGAAAAACACTTAGCACGCCTACTCTGCATGTAGTAGGCACTGAATCAAATTTCAAGCTTGGATGTGTGACACGGAAGTCTCACTTCCTGTGTGACCTCACCCAATTCCTCCTCAGAACTGCCCAAGCTAGAGAGCCAGGATACGAACTCCCACTCCATCTCTGCTCTGTGGATTCCAATGAGTAAGGAGTCTTGTCTGTTTGTCTCAAGGAACCTTCTTTACCGTATGGCTGGTGACTCCCCACCCTTCAGGATTATGGGAAGAGCTGTGGTCACAAGTAGGGGTGGAATCACAGTAAAACCTGTGCACTGTATTCATTTGCTCATTCATTCAACAAGCACTTGTGAGTGCCTACTACAAGCAGATGCTCTGCTGGGTGTCGAGGATGCAATGAAGAACAAAAGAGAGAGTGCCCCAACTTCATGGAGCTTATAATATAGTGGGGCCCCCAGGCACCCCAGGCTGTAGGAGGGCCACTAGCTCTTTCTGGGACCGGCAGACTGTGCCAATGTGTCATATTCTGGGTCGTTGCACAGCTCACCCACACACCCCAAATCCAGTCAGCCTACAGTGGGGTCCCAAATACCTTGGCAACAGAGTCTGTCCCTAGGATTTCTGGCTGTGGACTCCTGGGAACTTCGTATAACCTGCTGTGTTCTCTCCAGGAACTCTGTTCTGCACACAAGTGGGTAGCGTATGAATCCTTCAGAGACATTATCTTTTAATAAGAAACAAATAACTCCTTGTTTACATCCCAGCGTGTGTTCCCCACACCAGTTCCTTATTCACACCATTGGCTCACGGAAGAGCTTAAACAAAGTTTAGTTCCCCAAGGCTGGGAGAAGAGTGCAAAGTCTAATTTTTTTTTTAACCTACTCAAGGTCTTGTCCAAACGAGTTGTCACCAAAAAATGAAAGCCAGATGTTATTTTAGTGAGAAATAAATATGTGGCCAAGCTGCGGATTGAACCTGAGGTCTCCCTGGATGGTTTCCACGTGTGTCGGTAGCTGGACTCCCAGGTATCGGCGGCTGACATTCTTTCTCTTGTCTGTTAGCCGAGGCGCAGCACACACAGATGGCTAATGAGCAATTAACATCCAAGCTGAGCATCCTGCCCTGGCGATGCCTACCTGCTCATAAGTCAGATTCAGACCAGCTCTGCGGGCTGCTGGGGGCTGCTGCGTCAGGCCGAGGGGCAGAGACCCGTGTCCAGAGTCGGAGGGAAAACAAATTCAGGCTGCAAGTGCGGCCTCCAGCTTCTCAACGAGGGCTCTGCTTTTGTTGGGGGCCCTTAAATTCTCAAGGGGGAAGCATACTTCAGATAATCATCGAGGGATTACAGATGAAATCAGGGCCTCGGAGCAAAGAGCAGCCCTTTGGGGTTTAACATTACAGCGTGTTCTTCCCCGAGTTTCATTCAATGGTGAGCTTTTCAGCCAAAGAAAGTCTTGTCAGTAATTGGCCGAATCTCTGCAGGAAGACCGCTGAGCTTGCTACTGCTTCTATCACAGCATTTCTCATCTCGTGGACTTTTCTCACACATTTCAAGTTCTAGATACAATCACTTGTGTGTTGGCGTTTGAAACATGGCATGCTGGCATTAAAACTTCCTTAAAGGGGCATAAAAAAGGTGAGAAAGGAAAAAAATGATAGGATGAGCTCATAGGTTCTGAGGTGCTCAGAGCAGATAGAGAAACCCTTGGGGAAGAGTCAAGCATTGTCAGACGTAGAGATTGTGTGGCAGGGAATCAGAGAGTCAGGCAGTCAGTGAGCTGGGTGCGTGGTGCACAGGCAGAGCAGGTCCAGGGGAGGCATGGATTCAGGTTAACCACAGACACAGGAGGAAGAAGCCCAACCAAGGGGCTGGATTGCCAGCAGGGCAAGGGTCTCCAGTGTTGGAGCGGCCTACCAAGGGCAAGGCAGAGCCCCATCACTGAGGAACCTTTCTGATGTTTCCTCCTAAGGAAATGGAAGGTAGTAGTTCATAGCTTACGGGGTTATTTTGAAGATAAAATAGATGAATCATTGTAGAGTGTTTAAAAGAGTGGCACTCAATAGATACTATGTGCAGGCTGGGCTTTAGACATGAGTAAACAAGAAGAGACAGAGTTCTTAAAGCATGAGTTTGATCCTAGGAAAATAGTTTTTCAGAAAAGGTTTAGCTTGGCTTTTGAATATATCCATTCAGTCTCTCCTTCCTTAGTCAAAAAATCTTTATTGATCCCCTTTCGTGTGTCAGGTACTCTTCTATCCCCAGGGGAACAGTGACACTCTAGAGCAGGATTGGCAAACTGCAGCCTGTGGGCAAAATCCCACCCACTGCCTGTTTTTGTAAATAAAGTTTTATCAGTACATAGCCATACCCGTTTGTGTATGCATTGCTTATTAAAGGCTACTTTTGTGCTACGTTGGCAGAATTGAGTAGCTGTGACAAACCAGCTCAGGGCCCAATGGCCTAAAGTAATGACCACCTGGCTCGTTGCAGAAAACATTTGCCAACCCTGATCTAGAGAGACCTTTCAGTGAAGCCTGCCCTCTCTAATGAAAGAGGCAAGTCAATGGGAAAGTGCAGTACAGTTAAATAATTTCAGGGGATTATAGGAGTAGAGAGGAGAGTCAAACAGGTTTCCTAGAAGATGCTCTGTCAGCTCCGCTGAGATCTGGAGGCTAAATTGGAGTTAAAGAAGTAGAGAAGAAGGGAAAACATTTGTAAGGGCGAGGAGGTGAGAGAGAGCAGGATACATTCAGGAGCTGAATGAAATTCAACATAGTTTGAGCAACAGAAGATGGATGACACATAGCTTCGCAAACAGAATGAAAAAGTTTTGATGATTTTCTAAGGGAAGTAGGGAGCTATTGAAGGCTCTTCAGCAGGGGAACAACACAATTAGGTTGTATTATAGGGAGATCAGTCCACCTGGCATATGAAGGTTGGAATTAGGAGTTGAGGGGGAGGGTGCGGAGTTGAGGAGTTGAGATTGGAGGCAGGAAGGCCAATGGGGAGTCCATTCTAGTTATGCAGGGGGAGAGCATGGTAGCTTGAACTAGGGAAGTGGCAACAGAGTTAGGAGAGGAGACATAGTCAAGAGGCGATTTTTCTAGTTAGCAACTGATTGCACATGAAGAATTTCAAGTGAAAAGGAGTGAAGCCTGGAAGAGGGCCATACCCATGTTAGACATGCCTGTGGGACATCTTGGGGAGACATCCAATTGGATTTTCACCAGAGCAGCCAGGATATGCATTCTATGGCTTTAAGACAAAAGGTGAAGATGTTAGCCATTTGGATAGCTGAAGGACTTTTTTTTTTTTTTTCTGGGAAGAGGAAAGCAAGGAAAAGGCCCAGGGGAGGGTGCACCCAGATGTGTCCCAGGAGTATCCGAGAAGCTTGTGGCTGGAGCAGAGGCAGAATGTGGGAGAGTGAAAGGAGGTGAACTTGGATGGGTAAAGGAGAAGGGTGGTGAATAGATTCTGTAAGAACCTGTGGCCCATTGCAAGAACGTTGACTTTCACTCTGAGTGTGATGGGAGCCATTGGAGGGTTCTGAGCAAAGGAAGGACTTGATTAATGTGGGTTGTTAAAGGATCGCTGTAGCTGCGAGTGGAGGATAGGATATAGGGGGTGAGGGGAGAAGCAGGTGAAGCAGTCAGGAGACTATTGCAAATCTGAACTTAACCCCTTCTCCTCTCTTATTAGTCGATTTCCTCTTCTATCTAAACAGACTCCCAGTGCCTTACAAAACTAAATATTTCTTTTCCTTGCTTACAGATGATGGATTGGCTGGGTTTGGCTGATGTCTGCTGATCTCAGCTAGTCTTCGTTGAGGTTGGATCAGCCTGTAGATTGGGTTCTGGATCTCACATGAAATTTTTTTTTCTTGTCCGGCTGGTGGCTATCCATGGCATATTTTTCTCGTGGAAGATGGAAGAAGAGATGAGGTCAAGGCAAGGCACAGAAGCATATTTAAAGCCTTTGCTTATATCACCCCACCTATCTTCTATTGGCCAAATCAAGGTTCATGCCAACCTCAACATCAGTGGGGCAAGGAGACATATACATGGCCCACTTTAATAGGAGATGCTGTAAAGACACGTGGCCAAAGTATTGGGTATATAATTCTGCAGCAGAGAAGGGGGGAGGAATATGGAATAAACCAATCTATCATGCTCTCTTTCTATTACAATTGACCTCATCCAATGCCATTAAGTTTGACCCTGTCATCTTCTTGTTTCTTTTACCCATTCCTATCTATGGTCCCCTTAAACTCACATACTGCCTCACAAAATGGTCTCCTTCATATTCTCCCACCATCAACTCTTGTTTTTCCCCAACAACACATCCTGCGTACCCCACCTGGGTTTCCTTCCTACAGTGGTACTTTTTTCATGCTGATCCTGCTAGAGAAGCTTCAGTGAACAGCCCTTTAGCCATACAAGGTTCCCCAAATGCCAGGAATTTCTCTACCCACATCATAGTTTGATCAATCTGTGTTACACCTATATTATTATTATTTAATATTTTCTTTAATTTGACTTTATGCTAAGTAACTTATTTTCTTAGCCTCATCATAAGTAGTAGTAATACCATGAAAGTTATACATCTTTCTGAAAACGTAAGAATATACGCTGATTAAAATAAACATGTGGCCCTAGCTGGTTTTGCTCAGTGGATAGAGCATCAGCCTGCAGACTGAAGGGTACCAGATTCGATTCTGGTCAAGGGCATATGCCTGTGTTGTGGCTTGATCCCCAGTAGGGGACGTGCAGGAGGCAGCCAATCAATGATTCTCTTTCTCTCTCTTTCCCTCTTACTTCCTCTCTGAAATCAATAAAGATATATTTTAAAAATAAACAAATAAATAAAAATAAACATGTGCATTTGCCCTCTGAAGTCCCCAAGGAGTATGATAATTGCATTTGGGGACATACTGGCCTCCCACAAGTCCCTGCAGCTTTGTCACCTGTCTAGCCCTTATTCTCATCTCTATATATTTCCATTACTGGGAATAATAATGGTCCCCTTGCTATTTGCGTATCTTGCTTTGCTCATACTGCACTCTAAGCCTGGGAGATCCTACCCCTTTCTCACTACCTGTCCTTCAAGACTTGGTCCTCCACCAGTCCTTACTGTCTAATCGGCCCTCCCTTCCTGCTTCACTTAAAATCAAAGCCCATTGCCCAGTGTCCCAGCTCATGCTTCTCTCATTGTTTTACGTGAAGCATGAAATGGTCACCAGGTATTATTCTCTCTTCCATTTCTCTGTTTCTCATTCCCTGGCTCATTCCTTCTTTTCATTAACCATGATAATCAAATATTGCCTCCTCCATGAAATCATAAAGACTCCTCCCACAGTTGCTGTATTTCTGTCTCTGTAAGTACACGTCACATGTGCATGTGGCCATTGATGTACTTATCTTTTTCCCCCACTAGGCTGCCCATCAGCTCCTGAAGGAGAGGTCTTGATGGGTTGTGTGCCCCACCGCATAACACAGAACAGGAGTTTAATCATCATTGAATGTTTTAATCAATTTCAGTTAAGTAACTTGAACTTCGCTGTTTCAACAGGACTATGTGTTGTTTGAGGGCAGAGATCTTGCCTTCTCTCTTTTTCCTTCCCAACATTGTTTGCCCCATGTAGGCAAACAGTAGGTGCTTGTTAAATTTGCACTAAGATGAGTTGCATAGGAAATCAGGAGGTGGCTAAGGTTCACAATGGAAATTGGTGCCAATTAATATAGTTTTGCGATTCTAAGCTCTTATCAGACTTAAGCTGATTTTGAACACCCAGCGTGTCATCATTTGATTAGAGGGCAAAGGGGGTTGTGTTTGGAACCCTTCGCCTTTGTCCATGATTCAAAAGATGTACTTCATCTTAAATCACTAGTCCTGGCATACTACATCAATCTACATCTGGAAATGGTGTCAAATTCTTTTCAGGGTAGAACTGGTATCATGAGTGGGGTGTGTGTGTGTGTGTGTGTGTGTGTGTGTGTGTGTACATGTGTGTGCATGTAAAACAGAGAAAATGAGAGATAGCAGTCCAGATGCCAACACACCTGGAATCTATTTGTGAGGATCACTGGTTCAGTCCACAGCTTGGGCCATTCATTTATTTCTCGCTAAGTGAACATCTGGGGTTCAGTTTGAAATGCCAACAAGTTTGGATGGGATCTCAAAGCTGTGGTGGGGATGGAGGTCTGCTCGCCCAAAGTGGGAGTGAGAGAGGTGAGCAGAGGCTGTTAAACTATTCTGCAGACTTCAGTTCAAATGTCATAGCCAGAGGGTTGAGAAATTCTTCCCATGCTGGAAAAGCATTCAAAACCAGGAATTAACCAAGGGAGACTCAATCAGATCAAAATGCAAGTACAATCTGAAAAGTGCTCCTTTGCCTGTTCACTGTGCTTCTTTTCCACCCTCCATTCTAAGGATATCCAGGTTTGCTTCCTTTTCCAGGAAAAAAATAAGAAGAAAAAAACTTGGACCTGAACCAGGAAGGAAATGCTATGAGAAAGTAAAATTCTAATTAGTTCTAGATGAGAATTGGTCACAGATAATTAGTCTACATTCCTTGGCTCATGCCTGAGAAGGCTTAAAAGATCTTTTGTTGCTAGATATGTAGACACATATCTAGATACCTAGATAAACATCCGGAGAAGCGCGCCATCATTAACAGAGCTTGCTGAGTGCAAGTGTTTAGAACAGAAATGAAAGGGGAATTTGTCATTCATAGGCTAGGAATGTTTGAATCTTTTTGCTGTCAGGACTTTTTCTTTCTTCTTTTTTACTTTGAACTTTCTCAAAACAAAAGAAAAGGCCAGTGGGTTCAAACAGGATCATTTTTAACAGTACACTTCCAGGAACGTTGTGCTGAGTCACACCTGCCCTCTATGACATCTACCAGCTAGAGGATTTCTCCTTCAATTTGCATCTGTCACCTTCCTGCCTGTGGGTCAGAAGGCTGGAGACCCAGATGAGGGGCCTAGAGAACATGGCAAGTCTGTGGTGGGCTGTGCGCATGCCTTCCACTTCAGAACCAGCTTTGGTGCACTGCTTGGGGGACTGTAAGTGTGAAAAATCCAGTTGCCTAAAGTATTTTTCTCTTAATTCCTAGTAGAGGTGACTGGACATTAACCATAGGCTGCTCAAGGCTTGCTCTGTGTCTGCATGGACTAGGCCTTTGTGGAACAATACTAACTTATAAGGAATCCTCAATCCTCCTCCTCCGCCCAACTTAGCTCTCCTGTGTTGGTTCCCAGGCAGCACAGACATGAAAGAGTTAGCCTTTGGGGGCCTCCTTTTATCACCCCTCGTGTTGCTGATATGGAAACCTCATTCTAGTGCCCCGTGTGGTATAGGGACCTCACCCTCCCTCTGTCTTCCTTCGGCTCCGAAGCTGTCCCTGTTTCCCCTCATTTCTTACCAAGTCAGCTGGTGTGTGCCTCGGGCCCCATACTCTCAGGACCTCTATCAAGCACTGTGGCAGCGTGTTTAATCCTGACTATTGCCATTGCATCCCTCCAGTAACCCGATGGCAATACTCTGGGAGGTCCCTAGCGAGGTCCTTGGTTTTAACGGCCAGAAGTGAAGCATCCAGCACCTTGGTGCTTGAACAGCATTGCACAGCAACATATATAGACTAAGTTTTTCACCAACTTTACCATCTTCACCTCATTTGTTGCTCAGTAATTCTCTGGGACAGGTGAAGTAGGTATTCACTTCTTTATTCATTCAACCAGCCAACCAGCAAATATCTATTCAGCACATTCTAGATACTAGAAACTATTCTAAGCTCTGAGTTGCAGTGAACAAAACAAACAAAAATGTTCTCATAGGTGTCATTATTCCTGTTTTTCACACGAAGAAACCAAAACATGGAGAGGTTAAATCTTAAGGACACAGCTCATGTAGAGCTGGATTTAGAATCCTAGTATCCTATCCAACTCTCAGAATAAGAACAGAATAGAGATCTTAGGGATCAGCTTATCCAACCTACTTATTCTTTTTTACTTCCATAGGAACCAAAGGCTCAGAGAGGTGCTTTGTTTTACACATAGCCCAGCCCAAGTCCACCTCATTACCTCTGTTTTCATCTGTTCTGAGTTCTTTAATAAAATACCACCGAGTTGGTAGCTTATAAACAACAGAAATTTATTTTTCACCCTTCTGGAGGTTGGGAAATCCAAGATCAGGAAAAAGGGGCAAGGGAGCTCTCTGGAGCCTCTTTTACAAAGGCACTGATCCCATTCATGAGAGTTTTGCTCTCATGTCCTAATCAGCTCCCCATGGTCCCACCTTTTACTCCCATCACTTGGGGGTTAGGATTTCAATATACCTGGTACAACTTTAGGGGGACACGGACATTCAGACCATAGCAATCTCCCTTACTTTCTTTATTAAAATATATTTTTATTGATGTCAGAGAGGAAAGGAGAAGGAGAGAGAGATAGAAACATCAGTGATGAGAAAGAATCATTGATCAGCTGCCTCCTGCAAGCCCCCTACTGGGGCTTGAGCCCGAAACCAGGGCATGTGCCCTAACCAGGAATTGAACCATGACTTCCTGGTTCATAGGTTGATGCTCAACCACTGAGCCATGCTGGCTGGGCCTCCCTTACTTTCTTAACCGACATAGATTTCATGGCCCTTTTTTCACAAATACTGCATTCCCTCAACTCCCTTGTCCCTATCATTCTCCATCATGCTTAACTGGAGAAGCCCTAAATCTTGGTGCATTCCATCATGGGTTGTTTGTACCCTGTCACCAAGGCAACCTTGATGTGGCTGGAGAATAAACACATGCTTATGTGGACGAATCTTACAGCTCACAATCACTACCTTCAAGGGTGACTTGGTGCCTCCTGCCAGCCCTCCAGCCTTTCCAGTCAGTTTACTCTCCTCCTCTTTTCTAGACAACTATTTTTCCCTTTCTCTCCACAATCATCAAACACCTCATTCACCCCGCTCAGTCTCTCCTGAGGACCTTGTTTCCTTTCTCACTGAGACAATACAGTGGTCAGAAGAGACTTCCACAGACCCCACAAACACATCTGCCACACACTGTCCCCTAGCCTCTACCTCTCCTGCTGTTCCCACAGATGATCTGTCTTTGGCCTTCTGAGAGATCATCGCCATTCCTGTGCACTGGAATTTCCCGTCACCAATTCATGCGCCACACTCTACGTGTTTTCCTGTTTTCTGGATCCCTCTTTTCAGCATGTCAGCGTGTTGCAATTTCCCTCATCTTAAAAAAACAAACCACAACAGAACCTTTTTTGACCCCATATTCCCTGCTGGCTATCAACAAAACCCTTCCAAATTATTATTTGCCCTTGATCTTCTCCTCCCACTTTTCCTTGAGCCACTCCTGTTACTATCTCATGTCTACCTCTGTACGAGGCTACTCTTCCCGGGTCATAAATGAACTCCACATTGCTAGGCCCAGTGCCGTCCTCATCACAGCATTCAAAAACCAACCACTCCCTCCCTCTCTCCTCGGGGCCTTTCTTACTTGACTCCCATACCTCTACTCTCTCTTGCTTCTCCTCCTACCATATTGACAACTGCTTCTTCCAACCTCTGGTCTCTAGTGCAGCCCAGGACTCAGTCCTTATTCCTCTTCCCTTCTTGTTTTCATCTCCCATGATGCCCACATCCAGGTTCATGGCTTTAAATACCATCTACATCTCTATCTTGGTCATATCCCTGAAGTCCAGATTTGCCTATCCAATTGTCTGAGGTCTCTACTTTTGGGTGTTTATAGGCATATCAAATATAACGTGTCCCTCAAAACCTGCTCTACCCACAGTCCTCCTCCATCTCCAGTGACAATCATTCCAAAGTTTCATTCCTAAGCATCAACCCTTAATACCCATCTTTCTCGTACCTCACCTCCAGTCCATCATCAAATCCTGTAAGCTCTACCTTCAAAATACATTCATCTTAACACCTCTGCAGCTGCCACCCTGGCAGTAGGATAAGGAGAATTCCCAGAGAAGGGAGGGGTATATGCAAAACCCTGAGGCAGAGAGAGATGCAAGATGAGGTTACCTCAGAAAAGGTCCAGGAAAGACAGAGGCCTGACTTAGAGTCTGGGCAGCTGCCTGCCCTATTGGCCCCATTATAAAATGTGGTGTGAAGAGATCACATGGGAATCTGAGCTTTAACCACAGCCGAGTGGCCGGCTGTCGGGAATGCATCTGGCCAGCTCTGAAGGACACGCATGACTCTGTTAAGTTGCATGTGCATTATGTTTGCCGTGTATGTTGCGTGTGTCTGTGCATTCACACACATGCATAAAAATGTGTTTTCTTCCACGGTAGACATCTTTTCCTGAAGTCTGAGCTCTTGGTGTACTAATGTAGTTCCATGTACAATCCCATGGGGGATCCCTAGAGACCCCTGCTCATACTTTACTCCTAGATAAAGTAGCCTGTTGGTCACAGCCCCTGGGGTTCTCTACATTGTTTTAGGAAAAAATGACTTAGGACTTGTGTCCTGGATCAAGAGGACGGGCAGGGCCCTTGGCTCATTCCCTGCAAAAGCCAGTAGCGTCCTGCTGCAGCTGCCCAGACAGGACCCCTGCCCCTCTTCCCCCACCCCCTGCTCTCCTCCTAGAAATCAAGGTCTTCTGGATCGTGTTTGGGCATACAGCAGCAGCTGGGACAGGGGTCAGAGGCAAGGCAGGCTTGGGCACTGGTCTGCTCTGCATTCTCCTTAACAACCGTGTAATTGGAGGAAAATTGGTCCAATGTGAGGTGCGGGAAAGTTCAAAAGGGTTGTTTAGAGGTCTTTGTGTTTGTTTTCTTTTCATGCCTGATCCTTTGTTGGATCCCAGCGAAGTGAGATCCCTGGCAAGCCCCGGAGCCCTCTAGAACTATGTATACACAGCTAGGAACAAAGTCACCTGCATGGGCTGGCTGGGACTGGAATACCCTTGGTGAAATTTTGCATGGACAGACGCTTTAGGTTGGAGAGGGAAACAAAGATAAATGTTCTTAAGAGAGGGTTCAGGATTCCTTCTCCTGCCCTGGGGACGGTAATTTCCAGGGGCTTTCAGCGCCTTCTTCTGAAACCATAAATGGGCTTTGGATAGTAAAGAGAAGGGGCACAGATTCAGTTTTCTAGACTGCTTTAACTCCGTTTCTTCAGCTATAAAATGGGCAAATATTCGTCGTTGCTGGTCTTTCTCCTGCAATTGAAGCGAGGCCTCCCGGTCAACCAGGCACCAAAGGGTTAAGGAAGAAGAATGATGGAGATGTTCAAAGCACATATTTTGGTGTCAGAGAGAGCTCTGTCTAAACCTTATCTATCAGCTGTGTGACTTCAGACAAGTTTCATACCTTCTCTGTACCTTATGTAAATAATGTAAAATAATGACAATAACAATGTTTACTTCAAGAGTCGCTTTAGGGTAAATTGAGATAATGTATAAAACATCTCACACAGCATTTAGCACACCATATGTGCCCCATATTGACAGGAAAACAGACAAAAGGAAGAAACAAAAAGATCAAAATTATTGCTTTGATGCTAAAGCAAGTAGGTTATTATGATAGTTCACACCAAATATTCAAGTGTCCCTGTGGATTTCCCAGCTTCCTTTGCAGTTAGGTTTGGCCATGTGAATAGTTCTAGCCAATACACGGAGAGCAGAAGTGACACGCATCACTACTAGGTCAAGGAAGTTAAGAGCTGGTGTGGCTCCTTCCTCCATCTCTTCCTCAGGCACTTTGGCCTTGGAGATCACAAGTTCTCTACAGCATCTTACCAGATGGAGCAAGTGTTTTATGTGAGTGTGGAATCTGTACCTACTGTGTTAAGCTGATGAGATTTTGGAGTTCATTTGTTACTGCCAATAGTCTTGCTGACCAGCATAGTCATCTATGAAGGAGGAATAAATCTCCAATATTTCTGACCTCCTGGAACATCTAGGGATGATAATGATGATGATGATGATGATGAAAATGATAATAATAGCAACTGCAACAGCTACCATTTATTGAGTCTTTGAGAAACACAAAAAGCTCATTGCAGAGGTTAAACCATTCAGCCCTGTCAGCTATCTAATGAGATACTGTTTTGCTATTACATAATAACTGTGTTTCTAAAATAAACTTTAACTTATTTTTTAAAAGGATTCTCTTAAACAACTTCCACGAGGAAAAAACTGCATAGGGGCAAGCATTTTAGACCATGACATCAAAGTTATTTCTCCTATAGAAATGTCAAAAATAAAGGTTTTTCATTGCTATTAGGATATTTTTTAAGTTACTGATTAAAAATAACAGATTTTTAGAATTGGCATAAGCCAACCTAAATGTCATGGAGCAAATGCTGAATTCCGTGAAAGACAAGACATAAGTCAACTTGCTTCCAAACCATCAAAATTAATTGTGGCTTGGTGCTATTAAAAAGAAACCTCCATTAGATCTCAATAAAACTACTATCAAAAAAAATAAAAATAAAATTTTTAAAAGGAAATCCTAATGGCAAAGTAGAGCCAGTCACCCAGCAAAAGTGGTCATGGGTGTTGAGGCAAATTAGGCATTCTTCTCACACATGTGGGGAATATTTCCGAGGCCCACAATGGTGAAAACCAACAAGCATCACAAATCAGGTTTCTTACTAGACTGATCAAGTTACATCCCATTTGCATTATGAAAATTTTCATAGCAAGAGAATAACCTGATTTTGATTTGTTTGACTGGTGTGGAAACCAAGAAAATATGAGGCTGTCAGGTGATAAGGCAAGCAATTGTGGAAACAGCCCCAAATTAGGGTTCTCTGCTCTTCTGACTCGGCTCACAGACTTCCCCAGATATGACCACTGTACATCCTCACAGATGATGGCACCACCTCTGAGCTGGGATTTGAGGCCTCTGCAGTTCGGTTCTGCCTTTGTCCTGGACCCTACCATCATCCCTGGGCCTTCCCATCTGGAGTCCCAGCTCACAGGAAGCCTGGGGCCTCTTCATTTCCCCCTGTGGGGGTTGGGGGAGGGCAGAGTTTCTACTCTGAATAACAAAGTCAACTTGGCCTTTGTTGCTTAGACTGGTTGGTGTTTCTGAAAGTACCAGTAGACCAGAAAGTCATTCAGGCTGCCTAGGAGAGTTCCTAGGGAAGGAGACCCAATTGATTTCATTACCAAAGCGAACAATTCTGGTGACTTTGGGGAGTCAGCACACTTTGACTCTCTCTTTCCCTCAGGCCCTAGAGAAAAGGCAGGGATTTGCTCTGTTGTGGTGCTTGGCCTGCTGCTGACATACCATGTCTTTTTCTATTCTGGAAGCCTCTCACCCTACCCCAACCTAGTGAGGAGAAGCATTGAGCCCTATCCTCTTCATGCCTGGCCTGTCAGTAAGGCCCATGAGTCTGGAAGCCCATTCTCTAAGAAGATTCTGGAGGTTGCATGTGGGCCCTGTGGGAGTCCTATGCATCTCCAAGCAGGTGGCTCCCCTCACCTATCCCAGGAAGGGTATTGACTCTTCAGGCTCCCTTCTGCTTTATGATTTATTCATGAAACTCAATGGGTCCTTATTGAAGCAAGGCCCCCTTGCTTGCCGAGGGCCGTGTCAGTTGAAGTTGGGTATTGTAGATGTATTTCCCACTCTCAAGGACCTTAAGAACGTAATGGGAAGATGAGACCCACAATTGGGTCATAAATTGAGACAGTGTATAGGGTTAACTCAAATATCATCATCATCCATAATAGTTAAGAGCACAGATTTAGTATCAGGTGTCTGGGTTCAAATCCCATCACCACCATTTCAGTCAAGTTTGACTTTGGGCAAGGGCCTTAACCTTCTTAGGCCTCTGTTTCCTGATTATGGGGTGACTCAGAGTACTAGCTCAGAGTGTTTCTGTGGGGAATTAATTGAGGTGATAAAGTGGTTAAAAATGCCTGGCTCATGGTCTTAGTGTTATTACTAGCTACTGCTATTAGTTATCAGAACGTATTTGAGAGACTCCTGTGACATAAAAATCTCGACTCTTCTGCATGGTAGTACTCTCTTCTCTGTTTCCTTCAGCAGTGATAGGTAATTTCAATTGATCAGTTACCCAAGCAGTAGCCCCAGGGTTCACTTTTAGCACCTGAGTTCTGTATCTTCCCCCAACCCTCATGTGCATTCTGTCACAAAACCCTGTTGATTATGCATCATGTATATCTTCTGAATTCCAGTACCACTCTCACACAGCTACAGTGATTCCTCAAGAGCTCTCTTAACTGGTCTCCTTGCTTCCACTTTCACCCTCTTTCAAAACAGGCTTATTGCAACTCAAGAGAACTTTCTAAAATCCAAACCAGATTATCCTTCCCTTGCTCACCCCTTTTCTATGGCTCTCAGTAAACAGCCAAGCCCAGATCCTTTGTCATGACCCACAGGTGCCCTCGTGATGTGACCATTGTCTAGCTCTACAGCTGCATCCCTGTGTTTTTCTCAAGTCACCTGCTATTCTAGTAATGCAGGCCTGCTCCCCAAATGCTCCTCAGTCTCCTAGCCCTCCATGCCATGCACATACTGCCCTTGAGGTCTAGAACCTTCTTCCTTATGAAGCATGAGTCACAACCATGCTTCATAAGTAAACTCTAAACCACTATCTTTGGGAAGCCTTCCTTCACTCAGGTCTGGGTTAGCCGCCCTTCCTCTGTGCTCCCACAATAACTTTCCCGACAAGATCATGCTGTAACTTCTTGTTTTCATGTCTGTCTTCTCCACTGCCATTTGACATTCTTATTCATCTGCATTGTATTTATGCAGATGTTGGAAGGGGCTAAATTATATTAATTTTATACATTTATATTGAAAAATGACTGCAGAGATTATTGGATTTTAGATGGATAGATAAATGAGTGGTTGGATAAGTGGGTGGGTGAGTGGCTGGATGGATGGACGGACAGATAGTAGCTGGTTGAATGGATAAATTAATGGTTGGATGGTTGAATAGATAAATAAGTGAATGAATTCAACAAACCTAATTAGTGGCATAAACCTCTAATTAGATCTTACACCCAGGCACCTCCAGGAAGGTCTGTGTAGCAGTACTGTGTAGCAGTACTGTGTAGCAGTACTGCAAACACAAGGCCCTGTTTCTTGAAGCTTCCCAATTCAGGCTGAAAAGCAGTGACCTTGCAATTAGCAGCTAGTGGGTTTTTGACTTTGGTGCTCCCCATTGTTCCAGCAAGAAAGCTGAGGAAGAGTGTTGACCGTAGAGGGAGTTGGTAACACGCCCCCCTCCCGCCCCACCATGGGCTTTATCCCATCACTGACCTGGCCTGTGGCCCCTCTCCTGACCTCCTGAGGTCTGTCCTCCTACTGGTCCCTTTCAGTTCTCTTCTCCACCCAGGCATCATGAGTTTATTTCCAGCTTGAACTATGGCAGGAGAATCCCAACTCTGGGCCCAGGGTGACAGAGGAGTAGATGGCTTGAGTGGTGATGGAAAGCACCATGGCCAAAAGCCACTGTTGGCAGCCCAGCGATCACCTGTCCCTCTCAGGAGAAAGGCATGCTCCATTCTGTTCATTTCTCTGTTCAGGAGCTGTTCTTAGAGCAGCCACGCGAGAAGTGCACCTTATACAGCTGGGAGCCTTCATCAGCTCTTCAAGGAAGACCTTTCAGACCAGCTTGGTTCATGGAGTAAACATGAATTACTTCCCGAATTAACTACGAATGAAAAGGGGTGTGGAACTCTTTGTGATATGGAGAACCTGCATGCGGCCCGCCCACACCAAAGTGGAAAGACCCCGAGGCTCTGGGGAGAAGAGCCCAGCCCAGCCCTTCCGCCCTGCCACCCTGGACTCCTCATTCAGGGTTTACGAAGAGGCAGGCAGAGCACAAATGGCTAAATTTGGTTGTGTTTTTATTTTTGTCCAGCCACAAATACCGGCAAAGAACTGCAAACGATTCCTTCCCTTCCTACAGCCAAGCTGGTTTTATTTTTAGCTTCAACTCTGGTTTTGGGCTTTTAGCACACAGGCAGCAGTGGGCTGGATTTTAGGATTTTTGCCTAGCCTGGAGTTTTGGTTCCTGAGTGTAACTCTCACCAGGCTTTGTGTGGCTGTGACAATAGAGGGCGGTTTCAGAAGAAGCCACACAGAGACCCAATTCTGGCCTTAGGAACCTCCCTGCAAGAGAGTCCTGTTCAGGGAGGGAAATGCACTCAGGGTGGATGAATGCTCAGGCTGGGATGGAAGAGGTGGCAACCCTGGATAAATGGGGCGGGGGGCAAAAAGGAAAGGGGAAGATAGCTGTGTTTGCTGTGTGGGTTCAGAACCAGAGTGCTGGAGGCAGACCACCTTGTCCAAATCCCGCCTCCACCACTGCTGAGCACTGGCCACCTGGAATGTGCTCAGCTTCTCTAGGCCTCAGTTCTTATCAATGAGATGAAGATAATAATGATTCCTACTTCTGAGCTCTGCTGCCCACGATCCTGCACATCCAGCACGCAGCGTAGCATCTGACATGCAGATAGGACTCTATGAGCCCCATTTTGATTGCTACCGCCTGCTAGCCACTATGTATACACTGTCATTAAGACTTTCTACAACCTTACCCTGATCAGTGTGGTTCAGTTGATTGTCATTCCACATACTGAGAGGTCGCAGGTTCAATTCCCAGTAGGGGCACATGCCCAGGCTGTGGGCTCAATCCCTGGTAAGGGGCATGTGGGAAGGCAGCCAATCAATGTCTCTCTCTCTCTCTCACTCTTTCTCCCTCTCCCTTCTCTGTCTAAAATCAATCAAAAACATATTTTTTAAAAGACTTACAGAAACCCAGTGAGTAGGGTTATTTTTCAGGTGGAAAACCGAAGCTCAATGGGCTAGATAACCTTTCCCAAGTCCCATAGCAAGAACATGATATAACCAGACATGAACCCTGCCCTCACCATTCTGTCATACAAACATGCCCTCTCCAGGACCGGTGCTGGCACGTGATTTAAAAGGACTTCCCACTGACTCTATGGGCGCTGTTCTAAATAAGGAACTGGATTCCCTCCTTCTGCTCCTCTCTGGTCTCCCCCTTTCTTTACACTTAGTGAGAGGAACACACACGAGCAGGTACCAGGAGTGACCCAAGAGCTCTGGTCCAGTTCACAGGGACGGAAGGTGGGATGGTGGCTTCCAGGCACTAGTAGGGGAGAACGGGGCCTTGTTTAATGGGCATAGCGTTTCTGTTTTACAAGACAGTCCTGAAGATCTGTTGCACGAGATTGTGAATATACTTAACACTACTGAACTGTACACTTAAAAATGGTTAAGATGGTGAACTTTATGTTCTGTGATTTGTTGTTGTTGTTTTTTTACCACAACCTGAAATAAAGAGAGAGGTAAAAAAAAACATTTAAAAGAGCCTGGATTGGTGCCAGGTGGGTGCTGGAAATATTGGGGGGAACACTTTGTAAAGTATAGGATTGCCTAAACACTATGCCGTACACCTGAAACTATGCAAAATAATATTGAATGTAAACTGTAATTGAAAAATAAACTTCTTAAAAAATTAAAGTGCAGCAGCAGGGGAGTCAGGCCACCGATGGGGCAAGCGGGAATGTGAGCGTTTCCTGTCCCGCTTCTGTCAGGAGTCTGGGGACAGCATCGCTGCTCACACCTGCCGCGCAGAGCGTGAAGCCCTCGGGCTAAGCAGCGCACTGTTGACAGCGGCCCTGTTCTTTGAGCTCATAAATGCTCCCCCCTCACATGCTTGGCCCTTTGTGACCTCCTTCTAGTCCCCTGTTCCTCTGAAGTCTTCAGCCATCACCTGGGATGAAAGGGGGGAAATAGCAAAATCCCACTCAGGGAATATATCTGCTTGATGCGGTGCGAGGAGCGTGGGCTTTGGGGTCAGTAGGTGAGAAGCAGCTCATTTTTTCATCCCCTCCAGTTTGCTTAGCTGGCAAATGGGAGACTACCATTCCCCCAAGTAACCAAATATACACTGTTCACTCTGAGTAGAGAGTTCAGCCAGGCGATGAACTGTCTTCTCCTCCAGGGAGTTCTGGGGGCTCAGGGGATGGAAGATTAGGGGACCCTGCTGAAGCATTCGCCAACTAGACTGTGTAGAGCTGCTAGGGCAGAGGCAGGGTAGGGAGTATGAGATCGGGTCTCCTTAGGCCCATGCTCCCAGGAGAGCAGCCTGCATGGAGGCCACCACAAGGCTCGGCGTCCATCGGAAACTCGGATGCCTTATTTTCTGTGGCATTAGTGCGGATCATTCCCAGGGGAGAGTGTAGCTCTGCTGCCACCATCCAACAAGGGACATCCCGCCTGGGCAGAGTTTTACCTCCAGCCACACTGCCCACCTAGACCATGGTCCCTGACCCAGGGCCAACTGTGTCATGAGGCATGGTAGGGGACAGTGCCCAGGGTTAACAATACTTTTAGGGACCCATGAAAATGTCTTAATTTCTTCTAAACTTAGAAGAAAAAATATGAGCTTTCAGATCAGAGTACATGTTATAATATAGAATACTAATATATTTGTTTTTATATCAACATAGTAGCAAAATATAATATATATGTACAATATGTATATGTATGTGTATATATGTACATATGTGTACATACACACTAGAAGCCTGGTGCATGAAATTCGTGCAAGGTGGGGAGAAGGTTTCTCAGCCCACCTGCACCCTCTCCAATCCGGGACCCGTTGGGGGATGTCCGACAGCCTCTCGCAATCCGGGACCACTAGCTCCTAACTGCTTGCCTGCCTGCCTGCATGATTGCCCCTAACCACCTCTGCCTGCCTGCCTGCCTGAGCGCCCCTAACTGCTCCCCTGCTGGCCTGATCACCCTTAACTGCCTCTGCTTTGCCCCACACCTGGGACACAGGAGGATTGTAAGTGGGCTACAGGCACCCGGGACCGTGGGGCAGGTGGCTTGTCCCTCCCCCATGCTGCAGCCTGGCTAGTCCCCATTCCTCTCTCACAAGCTCATTTGTGCCTGGCTGGTCCCCATTCCTCTCTCCCCAGTGTTGAGTGTCTGAGCCCTTATGGTGTGACAGCTTGAGGGCATGATGACCATTTGCATATTAGCTCTTTATTATATAGGATTTCTTTGTTTGTTTGTTTATGGAGGAAGGTGCCCACAAAGGCAAAAGTGCCGAGGGCCCACAAAAGTCAAATGCAGCCCTGCCTTGCTCTGGTCCAAAGAGCCAGGCTGGCAGGGATTCCCTTGGGCCCCTGAATCCATGATGATCTTCCTCACCCTCTTCACTGTTCCTATGGCAACTGCGGTCTATCCCTCCCCCCTCATCACTTAGGATCTGGAATATTTTCTGTTATGTTATTTCTTTTTAGGGACCCATTTCACACGCCAGTTCCGTCACTTGGCTATAGCTATCTGGAGCATGTGGTGAGAAAAATTCCAAGAGGCTTGTCTGGGGTCCGTGGGAAAGAATGTTGTGATCCATTAGTGGTGTCTCTCCTAAGCTTGTGATGGGGAGGGGCAGGATGCATGCTCTGTCCTTGCTTACCAAGGACCTTTGCCTTATATCTCCACCTTGATTGACCACAAGCTCCACAAGGTGCAGTTTGCCTTACACATGCTGAGCATCCCACATCCACTGATCTAGAAAGTCTCCTACTACCAATTGATTGATTGATTGATTAAAGTAATGTCTGTGAATAATGCATTTGATCCAATTTAATGCCCCCTTGATATGCTTTCATTCTTTCTTTTCTTCTTTAGGCGTCTGAACAAGAATAAGCTCCAAGTCCTTCCAGAATTGCTTTTCCAGAGCACGCCGAAGCTCACCAGACTGTGAGTAGAGTGGAACTCTGTTCTCTTGCCTGGCTTTGGTTATGTGGAGAACGTGGCTGCCTTCATGTGTGGAGCCCCGGGCTGCGCGGAACTTAGTGATTAGGCCTCACTCAGGGAGACATGGAGCAGAGTATCCATGTGCTGTGCCCCATACTCCCCTCCAGGCCCGATTTCCTTGGCCCCTTCCTTCAGAGGTTGGTGGCCTATGTGGCCAGTGGGGGCAGGCAGCAGTGGTAGTGTCCCAGGGAGCATGGGTTTGGACTAAGCATTTCCACGTCACCACCTTGCTGGTTAGACCAGTCCTGCCTGCTGCCTGCTTTCCACCATTGCCAGTTGGAGGGCCCTGGGTCTGGAGGCCTGTGATTTTGTGGGAAAAGAAACACCTTGAGTTTTGCTTTGTCTTCTGGAATGGTCCAGGATATCCTGAAGAGGGAAGAGTTGGAGAGGCCTCTGAGCCTTTTTCACATTTGTTCAGTGTGAGTTTGCAAGCTCAGGAACCAGAGATAGACATCAAGAAGGGGATCGTGATTCACGTGCAGTGGGTGTGAGGCAGGTGCTAATTATTGGCAGTGAACAGCTCCATGGCTTTGAGCTGAAAGTTCTGCTGGTATTGACTAGGGTATGTTACAGCGTGAACCGGGTTGCCCAGGGCTTGCCTGTCTGAATGGAGCTGCGCCATGTCTGGCTGCTCAGCAGGCAGGCAGTGCAATTTACAGGCTGGCCGGGGAGACTCTAGCTTTACTGGGGAGGTGCCAGGGTGGTGGCCACCATTCCCATTTGCAATGGCTGTGTGTTTAATACCTACTTGTGTAGTCAAACAATGCATACAGTTTCCGGGATAAATTGGGAAATACGAAACACATGTTGGTGTGTGCACTTAAGGATCAGTTCTGACTTAGGAATCTCTATCTCTATCTCTATTTACATGTTACACACAGCAAGACTGTATACATAAATGTATTTTAAAGGGCTCTTTGTTGGAACAAGAGCAAGCTTTGGCTGGTGTGTCATTGGTACAGCGACCTCTCTTGCCTTCTCTAGGACACACCATACTTTGTCAAGGTATCTCCTGCTGTGTATTCCATTTCCCTTGCTCAGTCCACTTGGCCGACTTTGCTAGATGTGGGGAAGGTTATGCCTCTCCTTCTACTCTTTAACCCTGCATCCACTGTTATGGGCGTGAGGGTGGGCAAAGTGCAGTGCGTGTCTAGCAGGACTGAATAAGCAATACCAAGTGGACACACAGCAAAATCACCCTGACTTTGAATTTCCTCTCCTCTGCGTAGTTCTTCCCTGAAATGCTCCCCTGATGGCCATCTCTCCTCCCAGCACCGCTTCGTGCCTTATCAACCTGCCCTAGCTATTAAATAGTGCGGACTATCTGCCACTCACCTGTTATCTCAGCATCACTTTCTAGGTATACAGAAGGTGCCTGGGGCTGGGGCTGCTGGGAGGCTGTGAGCGAGTGAGGTTTGAGTGTTCTAGTAACTGCAGGGTGCCGGGGGCTGGTATCTTGCTCACGGGACCCGTCATCTCCACACCATCAGGTGATGCCCATATTGTGCAGGGCTGGTCTTGATCCGGGCAGAGGAGGCATTCTGGGTGTTGATAAGTTGTTTCTGAGCTCCTGGGGGCCACACCCAGGCAGGCAGCATGGGGTGTGGGACAGCCCAGGATACTGTCCTAACTGCCACTTTCTGAGAGAGGTTGGGAGAGTCACTTTCCCTTCTGTGTCTTAAGTATGCTCATCAGGAAAAAGGAGACACACCCTCCTCTTCTACCTACCTCACCAGGAGCTGTAAGTATCCGATGAAGTAATGGTGTGTGTGTGTGTGTGTTTCCTAGGGTTTAAAGTGCTGTCTAAGTGTAGTACCCAAGATAACTATTGTTCCTCCTACAACTCCCATTTTCCCAGCCTTGGTTTCTGACCTTGTTTCTCGGGGAGCAGTGAAGAAACTAGGAGTTGCTGTGAACTCTGACAGACATTGCCCTGAGCTTTTTCTTCAAGCCAGAGAGACGCCCCAGGAAGGCAGGGTTGATGTCTGACTCCCTTTGGCATCCGTCCTGCTCCAGATCCCGACCAGACAGAGTGTGGCCTACACAGGCACTCCTGAATGGTGGATGAACAGATGAGTGGTACAGGCCGAAGGATATAAACAGTGCTCTCGGGGAGCTCTGCTTCTTTCATCTGCCATTCACTCCCGCACTCATTCATGTATTCAGTAGGCTTGTCCCGTGCTTGTTCCAGCCTGGTGTTGGCTATGGGTATTGAGCTGGGGACATGAAGGATGCCCAGTTCTCTGTGCTCGTCATGACACATTCTGAATGGCTGCCAGAAAGCTAAGAGCTAAATAAATTATTTTTCATTGAAGCAGCTATATTAACCTGGGTTTGGGCTATAATCAGCAATCCCGTTTTCTCTCTGGGCTTGATCTTTGATTTTTCTTAATGGCCCTATTGTGTCTTTGTCTTATTTTGTCAGCCACTCCAGGGCCTTTTTGGAAGTAAGCAGGGTACAAATTATAAATCAATAAATGTGCAATCATGAGTGTGAATACATATGCCACTGGCTCTGTTTTAAAAGAGCACTGCCTCTCAATAGCCATTTTCTGGGGATGCTAAACGTGGATACTGTGTGGCTGTCTCTTCTGTGTGCATGTGAGATATGATGCAATCCAGATGCACCCTTTCTTATTAGATCTATAGACAAAAACTGCTTAGTATTCAATGTTTAAAAAAAAACTTTTGAAAAGGCTATGGGACATGTAATTAAACATGTTTTGAGTGTTAATAGTAAAGAGAAATAACCTCTATTGAGAACCTTTGCTACTAAAACAGTAATACCAACTAGTAAGTGACAGAAATGCAACTGAAGTTAGTCTAACCCACGGAGGAAATAGATTAGTTCATATGCCTGAGGAGTCCGCTGGTAGTTGTGAGGGGCGGGCGGGGGGCTTTAGGAACAACTGAACCCAGGGGCTCGATGATGTCATTGGACTTCACCTCCCGCTCCCCATCCCTTGGAATAGCACACATGATGGCAGCCCAAAGCAGAAGACTCTGAGGGGCCTCACCTATGCCCGGGGTGGGGAGGGTGCCCGGGGGGAGTAGTCCTGCAGATCGCTTAACTTGGTCACATGTCCATGTTGCAGTGAGATGCTGTGCTCTGGGTGAAGAAGTCTGAGTCACCTTGTTTGGGGAGGAGAGTGTGCAGGGCCTGGGAAGACGTTTCTGGGAGGAAAGAATGATTCTGTTACAGAAGACGGGGGTAGGGATGCGCACTTGAAAGCAACAGACACCTACACGTTTGCTGAATATCTACTCTGTGCGGTTCCCCAGGCTTCAATTGAGGGCTCCTTGCCCCTCACCACAGCTCTTCACGATAATAATCGCAGCAAGCACGTGGAGTGCCAGGGCCTGCTCTGAGCACTTTACACCTCACTCATCTGAGACTCCTAGCAACCCTGTAGGGTAGGTTCTATGATTATGACTATCCCGTAGATGTGAAACTCATGCTCAAGAGGTTAAAGAAATTGCCCAATATCATACAACTCCTTAGTGACAGAACCAGGAATAAATCTAGGTAATCCGACCCTGATTCTGTGCTCTTCTCGACTAGAATCAGCTCCTGCCTCCATACTCCCATTTCATAGATGAGAAAACTAGAGCTCAGAGTTTAAATTACTTTCCCATATAGCCCATATTTCTAAGAATCAGTGCTACACTGGGCACTCTGCCTCAATGCTGAGACTTAACCTTCACACCAGTCCTGCAAAGAGAATCATTATTAAATCTATTTCCAAAGCTCAGATTCCTATATTCCCTAAACTGCTACAACCAGATACAATGGAACGAGGACTCGAATGCATGCCTGTGTCACTGCAAAGCCCTTCTGTCTTCCACCAGGCCACATTGCCATGCTGACCTCCATGGAGAGCCAAAGTTAGGCTACCAAGGATTGATAATGGGTGGAACTGTCATAAATCCCAGGGCCCTGTGAGGCCTTGGCTGGTCTTCCCCCACACACACACACCACACCACTCTCAGACCCAGCGCCACCTGATCCGTTGACTCCTGTGTATATTAGTGCATCTCTGGCCATGGAACGAGAGAGCATGGGAGTGCCCTGGGATATAGGTAACACTGCATGGGCCAGCAGGGTCTTGGTCATACCTCAGGCACTCATTAGCTCCCTCCCATCCTGATTTAGATCATAATGTTCTCAACTGTAGGGACTGTGCTTCTGCCCTTGCAGGTTCGCTACAGGCTCCTGACCAAGAGCTGAGCATAAGAGAGGGCAGTAAAGTGAAAAGGTTAAGGGGCTGCCAATTATGTGCTGCGGACTGGGCAAGTTACCTAACCTCTCTGTGTCTCGGGTCCCTCATCAGTCAAACAGACAATCATAGAAGCTACTCCTCTGTGTTGCGGTGAGGATGAGTGGGAATAACCACGCACAGTCTTTACCAGAGCATGTAGCACATAGCAAGTGGTTAGGGAGAGATGACTGCAGTTAACTTTCGCTAGCTGGCCGATGGAGCAGTGTGTATGATGGGGCTTTGGCATCTGTGCTTTCCACATTTCAGCACCTGGCAAAGAATTCAAGCTCCCAAACCGATAAGGGTTGAGGGAAGCACTGCACTTGGGGTGGGGAAATTCCTGATCCTCATGGTGGCTCTGCCTTCCACAGCTGTGTGGCCTCAGGCATGTTACTTCACCTCTCTGGGCCTCCATTTTCTCACCTGCAGAGGACGGGCTGGAGCGTGATCTATTACATGGGCTATCGGTTATTAACTGTTTTGTGCATCCCCTTCCAGCTTTCTTTTTCACCTGCACATGAAAGAGGAAGGGAAGGATTGCTGGTTACTTGGAGGTTAAGCAGTTAACGTTGCTAGAAACACTTTTGCAGGAGCAGAAGACAAGGTGAAAACAGCGATTAAGCCCTTCTGCATCTCACCAGATTAGAGAGCCTGGGCGGGGATGAGGGCCACAGTGGTTCACAGCGGTTTTTTAAGAGTCTGACTCTGAGGACGCGTGGATCACTGGGGTCCTTTTGGCGCAGCTCTCCTGGATTTGGGTCCGAAGAGTTCGTTAAATACTCGGCAGTGGTTGGAAACCCGGGGCTGGACGGGCAGTTGTGCAGCAGTGGGACGGACACCTCCAATTATTCTCTACTCAGTCCAACGAGGCATTTGACAGCTTCTTAAAAATGCCACTGGGGTTAAACCTGCTGTCGCTCACTTGGGGCAGTGGAGTTGCAGACTTGGGAAGCTAATCCCCAGACAGCTGAAATCAATATGAGATGTGGCCAGGCAACTTAGCTCAAGTCCCCGGCCTCTGATCATGGTGGAACAATGTCTCCCTAAGTGCTAAAGGCTGCGGTTTCCAGGGAACGGACTTCTAATGAGTGAACCTTCCTCCCAACTCTCATTTCTGCCTACTCGTACCCTTTCTTGTCTTTACCATTTTCTGCTCTTATCACAGCCATATGTGTAAATGTCCTATATCCCCAACAGAACTGGAAGCAGCATTCAGCAAAGTGAGCAAATGCCTCTTTGAGGGAGCCCAACATCAGAGCAAAGAACAGGGACCTGGAGACCATGCAGACCTGGGTTTAATCTGACCCTCTGGTGACCCTGGGCAAGGACCTCACCTTCCTCAGTCTCCAGTGGGTTAGCTGTACAACAGGAAGAATAATCACAGTCCCTGTCTTAGTTTGCTCAGGCTGCCCCAACAGAGTACCTCAGACTCCGTGGCTTAAACAAAGATTTTTTTTCTCATTGTTTGGGGCCTAGAAGGTTAAAATCAAGGTGCTAGTAGGGTGGTTTCCTGAGGCCTCTCTCCTCATCTTGCTTGGCAGTCTTCTTGTTGCCTCTTTGCAAGGTTGTCCTCCTGCTCACGCTCAACCCTGGTGTTTCTTCCTTTTTTCATAAGGGACAGTCATATAGGCTTAAGGCAGCACCTCAATTGCTGCATTTTAACTTAATGACCTCTTTAAAGACCTGATCTCCGAATACAGTTACAATCTGAAGCACTGGAGACAAAGGCTTTGACATATGAATTGGGGAAGGGGGAGGAGGGATTAGCACATAATAGTTCCCAGGTGTGTATTGCACATTTACTATGGGTCAGGTGCTCTGCGAACTGCTCTTACTAGTACATATATTCTCTCCCTCAATCTCAGGTTTAGGAAGCTAGATACTATATTATCCCCATTTTAGAGCCAAAGAAACAAGAGTCCTAGAAATTCAGACAGCCTGCCTAGGGCACAGAGCCAGTCACCAGCAGGATCAAAATTCAAGCCTAGGCTTGCCGTACTCCAGAGCCCCCATGTCTAGCCACAGTTCTTATACTACCGTTGTCAGAGTTAGTAACCAGTGCCAGGCACCTGGTGGAAGCCCAATCCCTGCTAGTTCCTTTATCCCTTTGCGGCCCTAGATGAGCTCTGACTGTTGAATGGCTGGAGCCCCGAACCTGTAGGGAGTACCTTCTGCTGCTGGCAGATTTCTTTTGCAGCCACCTTAGTCTTCCAGCCCCGCACTGCACTTTAAAACATAAGTACATGCAATATGTGTCTCCATAAAACTGTGTTGATGTAAAATGGTGCTATAAAAGTAAAAAACCTGCGCGGAAAACAAAAAACACGCTACGCAGTTTTCCAACAGAGTTGTGACCTGCTGTGGTGCAATGATAACAGGACGATGGGAAAACCACTCCCTCAGGGTGGAGGGGGCTTCAGAGACTGCCTGCCTGCCTGCCTGCCTGGAGCTGGAGCTGGAGCTGGAGCGCAGACACCTGCTGCCTGTGCTATGCTGGCTCAGCCTTCCAAGGCCAGGGCATAGATGGCGAGACCAGCCTCACCATCGCAGACATGGGGTCACTTTTTCCAGGGGCACAGCCACCTAAAGCTCATGGAAAATGTCCCTGCAAACGGGAGCTCTGTTTCCTCCTCCTCCTCCTCCAATCCCCCGATCCCTTGACACTACGGTGAGGCCAGCCTTCGGTTTGCTTTACGGCACGGCACGCTTCCTCAATTGCAAGTTTCATCACATGCTGGAAGGCAGGCCTAGCTTTAATCTGCGTGTGGACAGGTAATGGATTATAGTGGGTGCCGTGTCACTCTTGGGGTTTCTGTTTTATGTGAGTTGTACTCTCTCTGCAGTGCCTGAAACTGGAGCCACGAGAAAAGGCATGGAAGGTTGCTTTCTCCTCTCCTTCCTTTAAGCTTTATCCAGCTGAGCATGGAAGCTGTTGTCTTACCCACAGAGTTGACTACAAGGTTAGTCCTTAGAATTGTTTTGTAGACTCATACCATAGAATCCCAGAGCTGGAAATAAAAGTTCCCTAGACTGGCGTTTCTCAAACTTTGCTATGCAGCTGGGTAGCTGGATTCTTGTGGAAGTGCAGACTCAGGTTCTAGAGTTCTGGGCGGGACCTGAGAGTCCGCCTTTCTAACCTATTTCCCGATGATGCTTCTGACCTAGGACCATACTTTGCAGAGTAAGGATCAAGGCTATTGTGGTTCTCAAACTGAGCATAGAGAAAAAACAAACAAACACTGAGTTCCTGGTTAAATTCTGATTCCCAGGCTGGGCACCCCAGAACTCTAGTTCAGTAGGTCTGGAATGGACCTCAGGCTTTGACTTTGTAAATAGGTGCCCTGGGTGACTTTGGTGTGTCATCCATGGGCATATTTTGAGAAATACCAATCTAGTACAGATCTTGTTATTTTATAGATTTGGGATCAGGGAAGGACTCAGATATTTCTTGAGCACCTACTATGTGCTAGGCACCTTATGCATAAGCCATCTTCTTTGAACCTCCTGTGAGGAAGGTATTTTTATGCCTATTACACAGATGATGCAAGTGAGGTTTGAAGAGTTTAACTCACTAGGAATAAACTCTGGTCTTTCTGGACCCCAATTTTATGGTTTTTTTCTACTTTATCATGTGCCTCCTGTGAAATAAAGGGAAGAAAAACAGCCTTTCAAGGCTCCGTATTTGTACTTTTATGCTTCTATGAGCATATGTGAACACATGCACATATCTGAGATCTAGGGTATTAAGACTTGAAGCATTAAAGGAGAGAAATTTATAGACTTAAATGCATGTTTTCAAGTAGACCTTTCTAAATTCCCTACAATTTATCAAAAATAGAGTTGGGTTTTACATTTTCAAATCCTGTAGCCCTTTGGGCCAGCAGAACAACTCTAAAGCGATCAGGCAATAGTTGAGCTGAGAACGTTCTGCCAGCTTGGAAAGCTTTACTTTATTTTATTTTTTTAAAGAAAGAAAGAAAACCAAGCTGTGACTTTACAATGCTTTGGAATTACAGAATGTGCTTGTAATTTTTACAATTCTGCACAGACTTCTTTGCCACATCTGGTTGATATTACTGGCAGGGATATATGAGGGAATAAACCATGGGCTGGAATGTGAAACATCCCACAAAATGAGTTTCTTATAGGTTGCTGCATAAAACATTTTGAGTCTCCCTCCCTCTGGAGGTGTGGCTTAAGTGATTTCATGGACTGAGGTGGGTTTTGTTGTTGTTTTTGATTCAGGGGTAAGGGTTGTTGCTGGTCTACCTGGTGGGGATTCCATAATAGTTTTCTGAAGATGAGTGCAAAGGTTAACCCTCCCCAGTCAGGCCATGGGTCAGGTGAGACAAGCCATCTCTGAAGGGAGTCAGACCAATCTTTTGAAAAGCACTGGACACTGTTGATCACGGTGAAACGTCAGCATGGACTGAACTGCTACAGAAAAAGGAAGGAAGCAGGAACACAGAGTGAGATGGGTATGGGCTTCAGGATGCCTCCTGAATCATGGCTTGGGTGGTGCATTAAATTGCTGAGAGCAAGAAGAGTTCAGTTCCTCAAGCAAGTCACCAAAAGCCTCTTGTGTAGAGTTCTCTGTGCTCTACACAAAACAGGGAGTTGGTAAAATGGAAAAATAAAACAAACACCCAGCTAATACCTGGAACTCAGTCAAGTCCCGGTCGGGGACATTCTTGCCCAAATCTCAAGAAGAGATCTGTGTGACCAGGGACAACTAAAACATTCACTGAATGCCGTGTGTGTGTGTGTGTGTGTGTGTGTATGTGTGTGTGTGTCTGCAACATGCTGGTGGTTAGGATGCTGAGTACAGAATGCAGACATGTCTAATCTGAGCCCAAAGGGTGTGAGCATGGGCTCCTCGCCACCTGGCTTCTTCTCAGACTTCCTTGGCCGAGACCCACCTGCAGAGCTGGAATGTTTCTACACAACACCATGTGCTGCTCTCAGCGCCCTGTGGCATGTGGTAGAGTTGGCCAACCTCGGCCAGAGTGTGTGGCCATCACCAAGGGTGCTCAAATAAAGACTCCTCTCCAGTGGCAACACAGCCCTCTGGTGAGGGTGACAACCAAGGGTCAGCTTCACCCACACTCGGGGGCCCTCATTCTCTTTATCTGGAATGAGAAACTGTCAAGAGAATTAAAAATGTCAGGGAAATACCACATTGTATATGGAAAAGTATCAGCCTTCTGAGGTGGGCAGTCCCTAAACACACATTCTCCAATTGCCTGAATGATGCAAATGTACCCGCATCTAATAATCTTGAAATATTTGTTCTTGAATCACATTCAGGATCAACAGAAACATTTCTAAAGAGCCTAATCATCTCTCATTTTCAACAAACATTTGGGAATCTCTTGAGAGGACAAATAGCATTTTAATTTGATGCCCCAAATGCTAGCGTAATTTCAAATCACATTCACAAAACACAGTCATAACTTTGGCCTTCTTCTGGCTTTCCTATGGGCTCAGGATCCTGGATGTTGAACATTAATTTCCATTTGTAAGGTTTGCAGTCCATTTACAAAGTCCTAGAGATTGAAGCTTGTAATGAAAGTGTTGACACTGTATTAACAACAGCAAAACTACGATAACACAGCACTGTCCAAACCAAATAGAAATGGAGAAGTTTAAGTAAATTTCACGCTCCTTGCCTGAATGTGGCGTGCTGGACCTGAGTTTTTGATTCATGGTTTAGAATAATATTTTAATGTTTTATTCATGATATTTCTTTTCTCCCATCATTCTTTCTCTAATTCCCCTCACCCTACTTAGGGTGATGAAGCCTGCTTGGAAGGTTGGCCTCATCTTGATTGGCACTGCCTGGTGTATAGCCAGAAACTCTCCCTGTGGTTGGCTAAGTAAAGGATTTAGCTTTTGAACTGATGATCTGGCCTCTCATTGGTGTGTCTAGAGCTCTAGACTCAAATGTTTTGTCAGTGAGACAGCTTTTGATTGAAATATACATAGAATCATGTCTCCTAGTGAAGGGAGCACCTTGACTTCCAGAGGTCACAGTATTCTAAGGGAGAAAATGCATTTCTGAGCGGGTAAAAGGCTAACCAAGGACTGATCCTCTCCATCTCCGTTTCATTTAACTTGGGATTCCGGAAACTCCAAGCTATGGATCAAGATGCTGAGAGAGGCCTAAAGTTAATAATTTCTTTGAAAAATGGAAATCAGTGGTACCAATATAGAAAGAGATGCTGGTTCATTGACTTCATTAATATCATGGCCATCATCATCTCCTTTCTGTGTCTCCACATCACCTTCTCTCCTATTTTTTTTTTAAGTAGAAGCACTTACACATAACATATCACATACATACACTTAAAACCTTCTCTCTGTAAGAGAATCCCAAACAGATAAAGGAAGATCCCTTCCAGGCTGCTGAGTCAAAGCACAGACATAATTTCACTCCTGTGCAAGATACTGACTTTTAAATTAGCTGAAATTATTGAGCAACACGGTGCAGAGATACCAGGGGTGGAGAAGGGTGTAGCAGCCATGCAAAGGGGAGAAACTTTGTCTCCTTGGCTCATCATTGGCGTTTTAGATGCATAGAGATGGTAGCAGCAGATCTGTGTCAGAGACCACAAATTATTACTGTGAATGGGTTCTAGTTCCCAGAGAGAGCATCTCTTTTCCCTGGAAGAGATGTGTATGGCTCAGGCTTCTACCCAAGACCTTCGGGGACTTTTATTCCATTTCACCACACAGGGGCTCAGCCATTGAACAAAATTATCTTAGAGAATAATTGTTATGGCCTCCACTGCTAATGGTGTTCTCTGCAGATCCTCTTCCCTATGCATGGCACTCCGTTTATTTAAATGAGAGTGAAGGATGGGAGATCATTAAGGTCTAATGAGGTTGGAAAGCAGCAGCAGAGAAAGAGGAGTTGCCCAGGGAGTACTTGACTCACCAGTTTCTCCGCAGGTGGACAGTCCCCAAGTAGAGAATCGCACAGGGGTGGTGGGAGATTGGGTGGAATTTCTCAGCTCTACCTTCAACATGCATGACCAGTGTGTCCACCACCCTCTGTCTCTGCTGCCATCAGCCTAGTGTAAGGCACCATCCTTTCTGGATTAGGTGACTACAGGACCTTCTCACTAAATCTTCCTGCTTTTATTTCTAGTCCCTCTTCAACCGTCATCCACCCAATAGCCACCATGATCCTTTCAAGACAAATCAGATCTCTTACTCCCCCATTTCAACCACATTGTCCTAAGAATAAACCCAAGCCCCTACATTACACAGCCTGGTGCCTGCCACTTCCTGGTACCATCCTGGTCCTCTCTCCCACATCCACCACACAGCAGCTTCTCGGGCCTTCCTCCTATTGTCCAACACTCCTATCTCTTTCTCAACACAAGGCGGTGGTCTTGCTATTTTTTTCTCTGCCTGGAACATGATGACCCCAGATATTGGCATAGCCAGGTCTCTCTTAAAATTCAGGTCCTGGTTCAAACCTTGCTCCCGAAGAGGGCTCTCCTGACCACCCTATGTATAGCAGCATCCCTTTCTTCTCATCGCGGTCTATAACATGACCCCATTCCATTTTCTTTATAGCACTAACCACTTCCTGAAATTCTTTTGCTTATTTTTTATGTGTTTATTTTCTACTCTCCCACCCCCCACTAGAATGTAAGCTTCTTGGAAGGAGGGCTTTTGTCTGTTTTGCTGACTCTCTATAATTGCCCATTCTGTATCTGCCACAGAGTGGGCAGTCAATAAACATTTAGTAAATGAGTGAATAAGAGAAGGAACTTGGTCTCCAAAATCTGCTTTTTCCTCTCAGTCTATGGTCAAAGGCACCTTCTGTCCCAAACCAGAGCTCAGTCCTCATTGCCCTGAAAAAGCCCGCAATGACTATTTAATAGCATATGTGCACCCATGCACATACACGTGCGCACACACACACACGAATGCATATGCACAGTCAACAAGCACACACACAAGGGTGAGGATAAAATGAACACGCTAGATTTTATTCTCCAGTTTCCAACCTCGATTTATTTCACTCTTTGCAAGACAAATTACTTGGGTTTACAATGTAGAGGGAACCTGCCCTGGGATTCTGAGAGGACCTTGGGGGGATGAGCCCATTTACACAGGTGGGCCATGCAGCACAGAGGTGAGCTGACTCCAAGGGCCATGGGTATGATTTCATGCTCCCACCGAAGAGAGAGGAGCAGCCTGTGCCAGGACTCTCTGCTAGTGGGTGTTTGTAGTGCCCAAGACTGAGAGCTGGGGAGGGAAAGTGGTTTTTGGATGCTTATTTAAAAAACCTGGGAATAATACTCTGTGATACAATGAAATGAACAGATAAACTGTGCTTCCTTCTACCCCAGACCTCATTGATTTTCTCCTTTTACTTCTAAGGGGCATACAAAGAGATTGTCTGGCTTAAAAAAAAAAAAAGAGGAAGAAGACGACTTGTGGAAACTCAAACAAAAGCCAAACCTTGTTCTGAAAAGAAGAATATGTTACACTAATTTACTAAACATTGACCTAACATTCCAAATTATTTTCTTTCCTGATCTGAGAGCTAAACCAGAGGTTGTCTGAAATGCATCTGGTGAATGAATCCAAACCTGAAGTGAACCATGTCTTCTAAAATAACTGAACCAGAACCACACTGGAACATCAAAATGTTAGCGTTTTCCAAACTAGCCCTCTCTTAAGTCTCTGGTCGGTGTATCTGCAACACCAAATTATTGCCTGTTCCCCTTCTCCCCCACCCAGCCCCTCCCCTGTCCGCTCGTCTCCTTTCTGCAAGCCGGTGGTCATTCCGCAGTGGGCCCCTCGCCCCGGCGGCCCTGGGAGGGCAGGCCTGTGAGGCTCTTCATTGCTCCGGATGGTGAGAGACGCTGCTGTTCTTTCTGTGCCCTCGACGCAGTCCCCACCTTTAAACCCCTGTCACGAGAAAAAGGGGATGCAGCTTTTCAGTGAGGGTGCACCCTTTAGAGCAGTGGTTCTCAACCTTTCTAATGCCGCGACCCTTTAATACGGTTCCTCATGTTGTGGTGACCCCCCAACCATAAAATTATTTTCGTTGCTACTTCCTAACTGTAATTGTGCTACTGTTATGAACCGTAATGTAAATATCTGTGTTTCCCGATGGTCTTAGGCGACCCCGCTAGCGGTTCTCAACCTGGGGCTCACCACCACATGAGGAACTGTTTTAAAGGGTCGGGGCATTAGAAAGGTTGAGAACCACTGCTTTAGATGAATGGGGCAAAGGGAAAGATCAGGAGGAAAGAAAGGAAGGAAACCCGGAATGAAGAAGAGAAGGAGGGAGGGAGGAAGAGCAACAACAAAAGCAAACGTGGAGCAGAGGTGGTGAACACAGAGATAGCGAGAAGGAAAGGAAAGAAAGAAAATAGGACTCTGTGGGGGAAAATGTATCTTGGGTTTGTTTTTGTCTTTTTCTGGTTCCTCCTGAGGCAGATGGAAAACTTTCTCATCACACATGTGCCTCTCCATCCTGTGCCAAGCTCTACGTAAGCTTTTGTCTGTACAACATCCCCTCGGGAGCAAGAAGCATCATCTTCATAGATTGCCAGAGCTAAGTGGTACCTTCTAGAGCTTCTAGACCAATGCCTTTATTTTCTAGTTAGGGAAACTGAGGCACGGAGCTTTAGGGAACTCACCAACCCCAGCCCTCGGATTCCTGGTCTGGTGCTGTGGGCCCAGTCCAAAGATTCCTTTTCTGCCTTGGCCATGCTTTTTCATTAAGTGACAGGCAAGAGAAACCATGGAATGAGGATTATTGGCTTACACGGGATTAAGGATTGATGTTTCCAGAGGTCAGGCTGACTGGGGTAGCAGTTTATCTTTGAAGAAAAAGGATTTTCTTTTGAAAGAGGTAATACTGGCTATAAATTTGCTCATGCAAGGAAGGATGAGCAAGTTTTCCCTGTGGAGGTTTTAGGGGTGCGTTATGTGGTTATTGTCAGGACATACCGAGGGGACCTGAAAGGGCAAACCTCACATGAGAGCCATTCCAAGGAAGGAATCAACAAAAGAAGGAGTAGGGGCTACTCCCGAAGGCTCCCATCTGGTGTTGGACGAATGGAGGCGCATCACTGGGAAGTGGGGAGAAGAGGAAGTCTCGGAGTGGTCTGAGGGAGGCTGCTTCTCAGAGCTGGCAGCCCTCCGAGGGACAAGCCCCGCCCCTCCTGAAGCTCCACCCCCTGGGAATTTCAGAAGTTAAATAGCTGATGTCAGCTTGGGGCCAGCATCAGTAGCGGCTTCCTTCCCATCCCAGCTGCTTACTTCTCTGAAGGCACATCCTTCATAAGGAGCCGGTGCATTTAAGGAAAAGGACCCCAGCCTGTTCCTTATTACCCAGCAGCCACTAGGAACTGACCAGGTTTGCCCAGCACCCTGCTTACCTGTCACATATAACCCATTTACCTGACGCTAATTAGCCAGACTTCAGTGTGCAGTCCCAAATTGCTATGTTAATGATGGCAGCCCTTCCCTCTCCAGACATGCCGATTTCCCAGCTCAGCGTGAGCGACTTCAGCAATATCTCTTTCCAGTGATATAATTTGATTCCGCCATGGGAGGCTGCTCTGGTCCTAGCTCACTTAGCACTAAATCTCTCCCTCGATGCTCTCATTACTTAATCTTCTCAGGCCCCAGACCAGCCCCGGCCTCCCATTTATTTATCTGGGACCCTGTTTACTTCCCCGTTGTAAATTACTTTTGGCTCCTAGCCCTCTGATTGCTGCAGCGATAGACTAATAGCTCGGAGCTACCGCATTTGCCTTTGTGTGATGAGGCAAATAATATGCTTAACTTATGGGAGGGAAGTGCACCCTCCATTGATTTCAGTGGGGGAAATATTACTCAGGGGAAAGGACCAGACTATTTTCCTAATGGCTGCTGGTGGAAGTTGGTGTAATTATGGACAGAATTATGTGAAACAAATGGGCAAGCCCATAAATCTAAGCCTCCCGTTTCTCAAAGGCACAGAGGGAACTTCGGAGCCTGCATGGGTTCCTCCTCTCCGAGGGGTGGGTTTCTAAGAGGAGAGACAGGAAGATGTTGGCTCTCTGGTTTGCTTGGCAAGGGGATGCTCTTCCCCGGCTTTAAATTCTCTGAACATCTCAGGTCTGGGTGGGCAAATACAGCCCATGGGCCCATCAAGCCCAGGGCCACCAGCTATTGTAAATGAAGGTTTATTGGAGCATGGCCACACCCACTCATTTACATACTCCAAGGCCCTATCTGTGCTAAAATGGCAGAGCTGCAGAATTGTGACAGAGGCTGTATGGTCCCCAAAGCCAAATGTATTTACTATATTAGTATAGCCCTTCAGAGAAAAAGTGCGCCAATCCTTGCTCTACCAGAAGAGCCTTCAAACAAATATTTTCTAGGGACACGGAGAGATTTATTTGATCACTTCCCTTAACTTTCTTCTTTCAGGCAATTCAATCCGATGGCAAGGAGGTTCTAAGGGAACTAGCTTGGTTATCACGAGCTCTGTATCGCATCTGCATCTATTTATGTGGCTTTTCAACAGCCATGTGGCTTAGTAGGTTTTCTGAGCCCATTTGACAGAAAAGAGAACTGAGACTCTGAAAGGTGAGGTGTTTTACCCAAGGTCATTCAGTGAGGAAACTGCAGAACTGGGATTCCTATCTTGCCTTTCAGGCTCCAAATTCTGTTCTTTTTTTTCCCAGCTAAACCTCTCTGCTTCCCAAGAAAAAGAAGGGAGCAGGCATTGGTGTGGGGGAGGTTTTGTGTAGGCCTGGCCTCTCTCTGCAGAAGGGCGGCTGAAAGGGGCCAGGTGAGCAGCCAAATCACAGGAAACTCGACAGCCAGAGGAGAAGTGAGGGGTCTTGTGTTCTTTACCCCACACTCATGGTGAGGTAGACAGTGAGCAGACCCAAGAGTACTTTATCGCGCTGGGAAACGTAACAGTTGATTGTCAGGCAGCAAGAGAAAACCAGAGAAGACCTGTCTGAGAAAAGCTTACTCTAGGGCCTGTGTTGCCTGTGCAATGCCGATCTCCAGAGAGAGAGCGTAATCCATATGGCTTCCTTGTGAGGAGGGGGATGCCCCCAGCCCTGCTGCAGTGGGGTGGGAAAATAGCCTTGCTTATCACACCCTCTGGGGGCAGGTCCCTGGGCTTTGGGGCAGCCTGGAGCTGACACTGATGCCCTGAACATCTGCAGTGGAAGTGGGTAAGGTGGTGTGTCCACAGGCCTGCCAATGTCTCCAGATTTGCCTGCTACAGCTGTAGAAATCTCAAGTTAAAAACAGAACCAAAAGTATCTTTTGCAAAATAGCCTTTGCGCTCTGAACCTGGAAAGACAGAGGGCATATTGGAAATAATACAACTATGTAACAGCAGCTACCGTTTGTTCCATGTTTACAAAGCACCAGGCATCGTTCTAAACGCCATCATCTTTCTCATTTAATCTTCATCATCCTGTGAGGTGGGTATAACTATTCCATTTTACTGAAGAGGAAATGAAGCTCAGAGGTGATAAATAATTTGTTCAAGCTAATGTGTAAGTGGTGGAGCTAAGAACCCAATCTGCCTGACATCTGAACCATTCCCCGTACTAAGAGTGGGAAGTGAGGAAACCACAGACATGGGGTCACATGGATACTTCATATTTCTTTTCTGAGACTCAGTTGGTGCCACTGCTCTCTGATCTTTCCTTATAAGGACACTAATTTTAATATGAGGACCCCACCCTCATGACCTCACCTAAACCTTATTATCTCCCAAAGGTCTTACCTCCAAATACTGTCACATTGGAGGTTTGGGGCTTTAACATCTGAATTTGGGGGCTGGGGGTGGGAACACAAACATTCAGTCCCTAATAAATGGGAAGAAGTGCCATAGGGCAGATGTTGATTTTATGGAACTCATTACCTTGGAGGTAGTTGAGGCAGAGGACATGAACATCAGCTTCAACATCTTAATAGATGTGCAGTAAAAAATAAGTATCCCGCGAAATGTGCTAAAGGAAATATGGAAGGCTTCTTGATTGCAGGACTTTTCAGAGCCTTTACCTTGTTAATATATATTGTGAATTTCTAAGAGATGAAAATATCTATACAGCTAGTTTTCAAACATTTTTTGACTATGGAATCTATGTACATGACATATTTGCTGGGATTTGAGTTTTATAAAACTGGTACTGAGAAAATGTGAGGTTAGAACTTTTTAAAATTAGGTTAATTTGTAGGTAAAAGAGCCATAAAAAGATCCAGAAAAAAATATATCTGACCGCTCCCATGCCTAAGTACATTCAACAAAAAGATTGCTCCTCTCATAAAATATATATATATTAGAGGCCCGGTGCATGAATTTGTGCACGGGTGGGGTCCCTCTTCCTGGCCAGTGATCGAGGCCTATTGGTGGGGGGGGCGGCCAGCTGGGGCGAGGGACCCCAGGAGGTTGGCCAGCTGCCCCCCCCCCAATAAGGGTTGATGGTGGGCCAGTGGGCCAGGGGAAGGGCTGCGGGAGGTTGGCTGGCCGGCCTAGGGGAGGGGCCATAGGATGTTGGCTGTGGGAGTGCCCTCACCACCAGGGGGGCAGCTCTGCATTGAGCATCTGTCCCCTGGTGGTCAGTGCACATCATAGCGACTGGTCGACTAGTCATTCCAATCATTCTGGTCATTCTTGCCGTTCAGTCGTAATGGTCACTTAGGCTTTTATATAGAGATTTTGTGTGTGTGTGTGTGTGTGTGTGTGTGTGTGTGCGTGTGTGTGTGTGTGTACATGCAATTCAGTATTGCCCTTGAGTATGTATGCCATGGTGATCAAAATGGACCAAATATTGTTCAGTCCAGTTGGTGATCCTGAGGCCCCATTTAATTGCAATCTCAGCATGGCTCTCAAGAAGAGCCTTGTTACTATTAGATCTGATACAGTGTCATGGTCCCCCTCCATTCTCTTTCTTCCCCTGAAGTCGAAAAGCATTTCAGAGGCTTTCTTAACACCCCATCTCTTTCTCAAAGCTTCCCCTGATTTGCCAGGAGAAAGGTGGCATTTCCCCTCCATGCCTATCCTGTCTGAACTTGCTGGTTCTCTCCCTTCCTCTCCTGGCCCACCACCCTCAACACTTCCCCTTTGATTCTGTCTTTGGGGGATTCCTCTGGCCCCAAGGCATTCTGTTGGTCTCTGAGGCATTCTGGGTGATGGGAGCTACAGTCCACTGGGGACTGGAACCTTTCCTACTCTGCCATTCTCAGGAATGTGGTCTGGCCCACGTACCTCCTGTGGGGGGCCCCCATCATCAGCTGAAATCTGTCCAGAGGCTTCAGGTGAGGGGAGCACTACTCCAGCCTCAGGGCTGCTGCCATCTCTGGCTTCCTGTGCTGGACACTTGCCCAGAACACACAAGCACAGAGGAACCCAGCAGCATGCACTCAGATTCCCCCTGCTGCCCCCAACATACCTGTCAGACCCTTCACCAGTGCTCCTGCCATTCCCCCTGTCTAGCATGCCTGCTTCTCTTCCAAGGCCTGGCCACGTCTAGAGACAGTGTTGTGTGGTTCCTATGAGTGAGGGCTCTAAATCAGAAGATTCTTGTAAACTTTAAATGAAGCAATCCTTATAAAGCATTTAGCATACTGCCAAGTGTTCAGCAAACATCAGTTTCTTGTGCCTAGTCTTTACGCTTCAAATCCTCCCCATTCAGTGAAGACTTTGTGGCAGTCTCACTCCATGTTGTCCCCTGAATGCCTTGGCATGATCAGCAGAACCACACTGATCACTCCTGTCATGATATTTTTCACATTGTTTTCATGGACGGCTATTTATCTTTGGTATTATGAAACAGGATGCTCCTTTATTTATCTGCCCTTTCTCCCAACAGTAACGTATCTGCTATGGTAGACCACATAGAATAGCTGCTTAACTTACTTGTCTGTTTAACTGGCTAAAGTCAAGTATTTGGGGAAAAAAATTAGCCCTTTTCTTTCTCCTCTTGCAACTGTCCTTCCATTTAAAGAAATGACAAAATGGTGATCCCACGTTGGAATCCTGCCCCTGGGTATATTGTGTTTGGCCTGCATAATTTTTAAAAAAGGAGTTGACTATATTTAAAAATGGAGAGATTTCACATAAAAATCCAGATTGCTTGTTCCCCCTCCAACATTGGGAGTTCTGGCAGCAGCACTGGGCCCTGACTCCCATACAGTAACAGGCCTCAGAACAAGCATTGGGTGACCATTTTCAGGAGCCTGCTTTCTCCAGGGGCTAAAATTCCCATCACTCTCTGCCCGCATGGGCCCTGCTCATACCTTTTCATAATCCTTGTAGCCATTTGAGTTTGAGGACAAGACTTTCATCCCCCACTGCTCAGGAGGGACGACGCAGCCCCCAAGGCCAAGGCTAATGTCATTGGTGCTGGTATGGACCCCTAGCAAGGCTAGCCAGCAGGCCTCTTTCTCACTCCCCTGGTTGAAGAGCAGCCCCGAGCACAGCTCCCTTTTCCTTGGTTGGGTTTGGAAATTGTTGAAAACTCTCCTGGGTCTTTCTTTGATGGTTTGCACAGTCTTTTCACCCCTGAGGAGTCAGCAGGGCAGACATCGTGACCTCCATTCCATAGAATAGGTTGTCCAGCAACAGCAAGGGCCTCAGATGCTCTTCTTGGGACTCTGAGAGCCAGGGGATAGGGAAGCAGCATAAGCCTTTCAATGTGGGAGTCCAGTTGCCACTGCCACTCCGGCAAGGCCAAATGCCCTCATGTGGGTGCCGTCAGGGAAACCGGTGGGATTCCGCCTTGGATGCCCCAGGAAGCCCTGTGTAGACCGTGTTTGTTTCCTGGGAAGGGCATGCCTGAGCTGCCTGCCCACATCACAGGCCTCCCATCAATGGGAAGTCGGTGCAGCCTCCGGCACCACCGGGTCAAGATCAGGCCTGGAAGCTCCCTGCCTGATGGGACTTTGCAAATAAGGGGTTAGAGAAATGCATAGGTCTGTTTATAGGTCTGTTTTTCATTGAAACAATGACTTCATTTCATCTTGGAGTCCCTTGGTCAGAGCCCTGTTTTTGTGGTGACACAGCTTCTCTCTCAAGTTTAGGGCCCTCGGTCTCCAGGTCTTAATTGAATTTATTGTTGCCGGCAAGTGATTTGGGGTGTGCTAATTACCCCCTAAACCAAACAGCAGTTCTCTGATAGGGACCAATTTGTGGTGAGGAGACTTCCCTGCCAGGCATCCCCTCCCTAATTTTCTGCCCCATGAAAACGTCTTCCATTCACTCGCATTTGACATCTCCAGGGCCCTGGGCTCAGGATCTTCTCACATGGAAGGGTTTAGGAGAAGCCAGCTAATTTATTTTCCCAAATTATGTCATTGAAAGATGATTCCATTATTTATTCCAGAAGAATGTGTGTTTTCATACACTGCGTGTGTAGACATACTAGAAAATGATATGTTAATCTGGAAGGCCTTGGAGACCTTCTATTTTAGGCATGGCAAATGGATTACATCTTGAATGCCAACCGTGGTTAGATAAACGGTGCCCAGGGTCATTTACTGAAAAGGGTTCTGAGGCCCAGCCACGCTCAGGAAGGCACCCTGGGTATGCTCTGCGTGGTTGCCATGGACCAGGACCAAGAGTGGCGGCACCTTCCGTAGGCACAGCCACCCCTGTGGAACTCAAACCCCCCATTTTACAGATGAGGAACCTGCCCAGAATCTGAGGCAACTAGTGTGCTACCGGCCCTTACCACACCCTGTGTGTGTTAGAAAAGGAGCCTCCACGGGGCTGACCGGGTCCCAGTGTCACAGGATTTGAGATAAATCTTAAGTGAGTGACTCCTGAGAGGGTCAGTGGAGCCTCCAGTCACCATTTCCCGCTGTTCTCCTTGAGGGATGCAGGCAGGTCAGACATTGGTGGTCAGCTGCTAGGCACATCCCTTATAGCTAAGAGCTTGAAGGGGACTCTGTATACGATGGTTTAAGACTGAAATAAACCACCGTAGGGCAGGCAGCTCAGGCATGTTCTTCCCAGGAAAAAAACACAGGTCTTGGGTTTGAATCCTGACTCTGCCACTTTGGGGTTCTCAGACAAGCGACTTCCATGCCCAGAGATGGCCTTTTATTGTTTTGTTTTGAAGTCGTGTTGCTAAAGCTACTCTTAGAGTAGTTGTAAACATTAAATGAGATGATTCATGCAAAGCTCTTAGCACAGTGCACAGCGTTTAATTAACGCTGCTCAGTAAATGTCTGCTGTTTTATCCTCTGACTCCACGGGATGCATTTTTCCCTGTCACAAGGAAGAGAATGCACCATGTTATCGAGCAACCCCAGGGCGCTGGGACTCGTCAGTCTTGGAGCAATAGAAAACAAGATAGTAGAATATGTATCGTTTTCTAGAAAGCCATTTTTCACCTATAACTAAAAATGATTTGCGCGAACAATTTTGGGAATAAGTACTAAATCACCGTTTCATGAGATGCACCGCCTCCTCCCTGGAAACTATTTTCATTACCTTGAGTTGCAGAAAGGGGTTGACCCGTGGCCGAGTGAACGCCCAGGAGGATGTGAGGGATTTGGGCCCTGTGGACCTTCGGTGCAGGAGCAATGCTTGGAGCGATGAAGATTATTCAGGTCCTCACTGGGGAGAGGTTAGGAGAGCCTCAGGTGGTGTTCCAGAGAGCTGTGTGCTCCCCTCTGCCCAGACCCGAGCACGTTGCACCCTCTACCCCTCCTCTCCCTGCTCCATTCCCACTTAGGGCCATGGGGATGCTAGGAGGCAGCCCAGTGGGCAAAGGACAGTGCCAGAAGCCAGCGTGCCTGGGTTTGAATCCTCTGTTGCTTACCTTGGGCAGATATTTAACCTCTCAGGCTCTCGATTTTCTCACCTGTGAATGGGCCATGATAACAGTACCTATGCTGGGAGGGTACAATGAGTTCATGCACATAAGTGCCTAGAGCAGGACCTGGAACCAAGTACACATTCCTGCTGGCCAATATCACTGTTGTTAGCACAGGGATGGGGGAGGGGAGGTGGGAAAGCCTCTTTGGAGAATATTCCAGAACAGGCACAGGCTTTCCTGGATAGGAAGCATCGTTCTCATTTCTACCATTCCTGAGTTTCTCTCACCTGTATTTTCAGTGCTGTTACTGACATAAACCAGAAACTGGAAGAGATGAGACCTATAGCATTAGGGAAGGTAATATTGGGTAGGGAAGTCATGGAAATAATATGTTTGGAGCACCGACCACATTCCCAGCCCTCTGTTAAGTGCTTACTGAATTAGCCTAACCAAAATCCACCAAGTGTTTTCTCAATCGGCGAGGAAACGGATGCCAGGAGAGGTGGACTGACTCGACCACAGCTATGTTGTTATAAGGTCTCAGGAGGATTCGGAGTGACGTGTGTGTGGCTCTGGGATCCAGGCTTGTGCTGCCACCTCACACCACTGCCCTGTTGCTTCAGATCTCCGCAGCTCTGCCAACGATAACACTGTCGCCGTGTACCTTGATGTGTCCACTGCTACATGAAGCATCCGAGCATGAATACGCTCAGTGAATCATCAACCGGGCAGCAGTGTTCTCATTAATAACGTGTAGGCAAAGGAGCCTGCATCTCGGCATGAGCAAGTCCTTTAGGGAAGTCATTGGTCTTCACAGAACAAAAGCAGTGACCCCAGAAGAGGAGGAGGAGGAGGGAGAGGAGGAGGATAGAAGATGGTAGCTTAGTGCAGACTCTGACCTTAGACTGAAAGGTGAAAGAATATAGTGTGTGAGTCCTGAATTCGAAACCGAACTTCGATCTTTACTGTATTTCCTTGGGCAAGGTTGTTTTTTTTTTAATATGTTTTTATTGAGTTCAGAGAGGGGAAGGGAGAGGGAAAGAGAGATAGAAACATCATTTAATCAATGATGAGAGAGAATCATTGATCAGCTGACTTTTGCACACCCTCTTACCTAGGGATGGAGCCCACAATCCGGGCATTTGCCCTGACCAGGAATCAAACCATGACCTCCTAGTTCAAGGGTTGATGCTCAACCACCGAGCCACACTGGCCGGGCTTGAGCCTGTTTTTTAACCTCCCTGTGCTTCAGCTTCTTTATCTGTGGGACAGGCATGGTGATGCTAATAGTGCCCACGCCATAGATTTCATTCACCCAACACATATCTGTTGGACACTTGCTCCAAGCTAGACACTCTAATACTATTCTGTCCTGGAGACACAGCTGGGAGTGGAACAGAGCGCTTACATTCTAATCGGGGGTACACATGATAAGCAAGGTTAACATAATATGTTTCAGAGAGTGATACGTGCTAAGAATTACAGCGACAATTACAGGTGGCGACCTGAATTGTAGATAAGGTAGGTAGAGAAGCCCTCACTAAGGTGACACTTGAGCAATGACTTGGAGAAGGTGAGACGTGCCACGTGGATATCTGCGAAAAGAGCACTACTAAATGAATGAACGACGGAGGGCATAGTGGATTGGGTTGTGTGGATGAAACATAATCATAATAAATGTAAGGGTGCCCGGCACCCTTTAGAATAGCCCCTGCCACATAACATCTACTCAATAAATGTTAGTTTCGCTATGTTGATATTTAGCAGATTAAGCAAAGAAGTTGCTGCCACTCCCCCTACTTGTGGCTTTCTGAAAAGTCATGTTCAAGATAAGCACAGGGTAGACTGCAGAAGCCTCTTTCTGATTCTGTTAGCAGACAGTGTATGGCCTGGGCACAAATCAGGACTCCAAACACATCCGCGGGTCACATGTCTTCCCTCCCTCTGCAGGTGCTTCATTCTTTTGAATACTTTGCACTACTAGATTCTTCCAACAGCTCTGGGGGGTAGCTGAGGCAGGTGCTTCCCAGGCGCCTCCCAGGTGCCCATCTACCGTATATATATATATATACGGTGCAAAGGGGCCTAGCATTCGCTGAGCAGCTACTGTGTGCTGGTGCTCTGCAGTTGTTGCACATGCGTATGTCACCTTCCTTAATCCTCCCAGGAGTCCAGGAGGACCTGCAATTGTCACTACTGTTTGGAAGGTGAGACAAGCAGGTGCCTCTGAGGCTGGGACTGACGCCCAGGCTCCCTGGAGCCCAGCATCTTCTCTGAGTTGCACAGTGAACCTGCCCCCATCTCTGTCCCTGTGCGAAGCTTTGGGCTGCCACCTCAGGGCAGCCAGCCCTGCATGGGGAGCCAGGGCCTGTGGTCTTGCAGTTGAAGTGAAGTGGAAAGCAACCCAGTGAGACAGGCACAGATCTGCTAATCCTGAGCTAGGAATGCCAGGGATAAAAGCCTCCATGAGCTCAGGGAACAATAGCTCCGCATACCAGCAGGAAAGGGCACGGTCACTGCCCCCAACCCAAACAACTGCTCTTTCTCCAGCAGAGCCAGGGCCCGCAGGGTTTGGCTGGGTAGGGCCCAGGAACAGGCTGACTCACAGAGCTGAGAGAACACCCCAGAGAGAATGGGAAAATGCAGAAGCCAAGTTTGTCCCCAGTGCCATATACTTTGGGGCTGAGTAATGTAGCAGACAAATCACTCTCTTCACCATCCCACCCAGAGTGGAAGCACAGCCGGAAGCCACAGAGATAATTTTTACTAAAACAATCGGCAGCAGGGAACCACGACTCTGCTGCTGCTTCAGGAAGAGATGCTGTGGTCCAGCCCCCACCTCCAGTGAGATCCTTAGAAGCCAAGCTCTCTCCAAGGGAATTGAATTAGCTGGGAAGACTTAAGGTCACATTTCCCTCCTATTGACTTGTGTTTACTGGTCTTGCTGGGGAGTCTGAGGGTGGTGTCTAGATGGCCTTCAAGGAACATTCTAAAACAATAGGCTAGACATTCAAATATGTGATCACGTTGAGATGTTTTGGGTTGATTTACCCTGGCTTTGAAAAGGAGCCACTAAAACATCTGACTAGCTAAAATTCTTCCAGAACATAAATCACAGGGGTGAGGGGTGGGGGGTGAGAGGTGGGGGATGGGGGGTGGGGGGCGGGCGTCTCCCATGGCCTCTCAGTGGCCCTCCATGCTCTGCCCAGGGCTGCTCTCAGCACCCACCAGCACCAAGCCTGGGAGGAAACCGCAGGGTGAAAGTCTGGGACACTTGCCTGATGAGCTTTAATGGAAAACTAGCCTGCAGGTGGTAAGATTGGAAGAGGACAGGAGTGATCGTGTCACCCATCCTCCTCTTGTCCAGGAGATTGTTCCTGGGCATCTTGAGTGTTTTCTGATATGTCCCAGGCAAAGAGAAAATGAAATTTCCAGACTTTTTGCCCTTCGATGAGGTTTTAGACCTCCGCAACAAGGAGGAAACGTGGGAGAATAAGAATTTAGGGGTTTTTTTGGTTACTCTTCCCAGAACATGAGTTATGTCTTGGATGTTCCAGCAAAGAGTGTCCAGAGGAAGGGAAGCCACAGCTCTATCTCCAGCCCTTTTCCTACATGCCCAGTGATGAAACAGCCTGGCTCCGAGAGCCTGTGTCTGCGATGCTGAGTGAAGTTAGGGTTCCGTGCTTTTGAGTCTCTTTGTTCAAGGTGAAAGTCATGTAAATAAGACTGCTCTGACATACTAACTATGGCCTGGTTACGTGCTTCTTGGTTTCCCTTTTTAATAACCCATGGCACCATTTTCTTCTCTTCTACCCATCTCTAAGAGTTTCACCCTGTGTTGAAATCGAGGTCAGGTTCCCACACTCTGAAGGTCGTATTCCCTCAGAGCCATCTCCCCACCCCCACCTCACCATCCCATCACAAATAGGCAGTAAAACTTGTATCTGGTGACAAAGCGTAATGATGCCCCCAGCCATTTAGTAGCTAAGCCCTGTACCACATGCTGGCCACCATCTAAGGTGCTCACCCTAACTTCAGGTCATCCTTAGTGCAAGGGAGGTGAGGGAAGCCAGGCCTACTGAGGTCAGGGGATGTCATTAAAGTTTCAGCTGGGAAGAGTGGAGGCCAGAATGGGCAATCAGCTCTGTCAGACCCTCAACCTCTGCACGCTGATGCTTTTGACTCCTAGCATGGTTTTCTTGTCAGATAACTCTGTGCACATGCTTGTCTGGGCTTGATGATTGGGGAATACACCCTGTAGGCAGGAAGCTCACATTTGTGTGTCCCCATTGTGTCTAGCACAGCACTTCATACCCAGAAGACTGTGTTTCTATGTGTGGTTTGAAAGAGGTGTGTGTAGTTTGTGCTCACCTTGTACCAATTCCCAGGGGACAGGAAGAAAGAGTCTCCTGCTGTGAGGGGAGGAGGGAGGGTGGTGAGAGTGCATCTCCACCTCTGGCATCATGCCCTCCCTCCCGCATGGCTGCTTAAGACATCACTGGGCCCACCCCAGGGATTTCTGAGTCAGTAGGTCTGAGTGGGGCCAGATAATTTGCATTTCTACCAAGTTCTTGGGTGGTCTGGGACCTCACTTTGAGAACCACTGTCATCATGGCAAGTACAACCCAAGTTCAAATCCCAGATCTCCCACTTGCTGTCTGACCATGGGCAAGTTTCTACAACTCTGGGAGAGCTAGTAGCATTTTTCTCTAAAGAGAGAATAATGAACTCATCAAGCTGCTGTGAAAATTAATTAGCATCACAAAAATGCATAGTATTTACCCAACACAGATATTGTTCTTGCTATGTGCTAGGCACTTGCCAGCATCCTTTCCAAATATGAACTCATTTAATACCCATAACAAGCCTAGGAGGTGGTCCTCTTGTTTTCTTCCTTGTACAGAGAAGTCCTGAAAGGCTCCATGATTTGCCTGCAGTCCCATAGCTACTAAGTCTGAGGAGCTGGGCTGCAAGCCTAGCAGCCTGGCTGTGGACTACACACGCTCAGTACTGTAAGTGTTGTTGGAAATAGTCTTTCCCATTTCCAGGGAGGCTAGGAATGGACCCTCCAAAGAGCAGAGACTGGTTTCCCAGTTTACAGAAAAGACAACTGCTTCATGACTACAGCTTGAAAATCACACGCTTGACCTCTCTTCTGATAACCAATATGGCCAGTCGGGAGTAGCTGTTTCTCTTTAAACTTCTCTGGCACCAGGGTTTATCATTGCTCAAGAGGAGGGTGCTTGAAAGAGGCCCGTGGGCTGAAGGCCTGTAGGAGGTGGGTTGCGGGTCAGTAATAAAAGTGGAGAGAGGTTTGCAGCTCCCCCGCTGAGGGCCTCAGGAGTCTGGCAGGCGGGCGGGTGCACAGGCACAGCCTAAGGAAGGGGCAGTGATGGACAGGGCGGGAGGGAAGCAAATAGTTTCAGGCTGGCCGAGTAACTGAAGCCTAGAGGGCAGGCAGTGGGAGAATTCCAGCTATGTCATGGGAAATGGCTATGGCCAGGGCTCTGATTAGCAGCCGACCACAAATCCCCTGGGACCCGGCCAGGGGTCAGGAGACTGGGGCGCCACTGGGATGCCAAATGGTTGCTGTATTTTATTTTCAGAGAAGAAGGAGGCGATTTCTACTGTTATCCCTTGACGTGAGTGCTGGTACTGCCAGGAGCTGGGAGCTGGGTGGGGATGTGGGAGTCAGAGGGAGGCTAGAAAAAAATCCACTTTTTATTCCAGGGAATGTAGAGGAAAGACCAAGCCATGCTTCTGGGGCTTGGCATGATCTCAAAGCTTTTTTGGCCATCATCTCTGAAGCGATTCTGCCCTTTCTTCTCTCTGCAAGGTGAGACATCAAAGTCTCTGGTTGCCATGTTAGAGACGGAAAAGGAAAAACTGACCTGGATTCCACAAAGTGTACATGGAATGGAACAGTGGGGCTTCTGGGAGATCGGAATTCACCAGTGAACCCCCACAGTCTGCTTGTTTGACATCTTGGGCTCGGCGTTGAGCAATCAGATAGAGAAAAATGAACTTTCGGAATAAAAAAGTGAGCACCATCCCTTAACTGGGACCTCAGGAAGAACAGGGTCAAGTCACTTGATTCATTCTTCTGGCATATCTCAAGGCCTGGCCATGAAGCCTTTATAAATGTTTATTGAATGAATAAGGGTTCTGATTGATTATCTCCAAAAGGATAATAGATTCAAAAAGAATCTCAGCTAACTCTTTAGAAATGCCTGATGAATAAAAGCTTTCTATGAGCTCATCATGGTCCCATGTGACTGTGAATGGAAGCCTTTCAGCCAGGTTAAAGGGAATGAGAAAAGCCTCCTTTTTTAGGGATTTCACTGGGTTTCACAATACACTGTACACAGCCCAGGCCCTAGAGTTTAATCAGATTTTCACTGGGAAGATGAGATGTGTGACCTTGGGAAAATCACTTTACTCCTCTGAGCAGTAGATTCCTCACCATTATAGAATGAGGAAAATGCTGGTACCTTCCTCCCCAGTTCATTAAAATAATATCTGTGAAGGGCAGCACACAGCGATAGAAACAGTAAGCATAACTCTGTGGTATCAGTGAGGATTATGTTCAACTGCAAGGAATGGGAAACACTGCAGTAACTATGTTTCTCTGAACCAAGAATCCATGGGGAGGAAGTCCAGAGTTGGTGTAGCAACTCTGCTATAACAAGTACTCAGAGAGACTGGTTGGTCCAGCTGTTTATTCCATTATGCCTATGTTATGACCTTACTTTTGTAGTCTAAGTCAATGTGGCAGCCATCAGATACATTTTCCAGGAGGCATGTGCCAGTGCCTTTTAAGGGAAGTAGTCACATAACACCCCTGCTTACATCACATTATTCTTAAAAAAGAAAATCCATCAATCTCTGTCTTTTAACTGGTATACTTAGACCATTTATATTTAATGTAATTATCAATCTATTAAGTCTTTTTATATTCTGTTTGATCTGCTTTTTGTTTGTTTCTCTGTTTTCTTTTTCCTCTCTTCTTCTTGGTTATATGAACATTTCTTTTAAGAATTCCATGTGATTCATCTATAGGGTTTTTGAATGAGTCATTTCATATAGCATTTTAGTGGCTTTTATAGGTTTTAATTATATATACTTGTCACATTCTACTGCTGTTGACAGTTTACCAATTTGAGTGAAGTGTAGAAACTTTACCTCCATTTATGTCCCTTTACCTCTACAACTTGTAATTCTTAAATACTTTTCTACATACATTGAGAACCACACCAGACAATATTATAATTGTTGCTTCAACCACTAAATGTAACTTAAAAACCTTAAATGGAGAAGGAAATAAATTTAGTTATATTTTTACTTTACCCATTTTTTTCTGAAGTTCATTTCTTTCTATTTAAATCATTTATTTTAGACATTTTTAAGGTTATATTTGTTAATGACAAATTATCTTTTTTTAAATCTAAGAATATCTTGAATTTTCCATTTATTTTGCTCTATAGAGTTCTGGGTGGACAGTTCTTTTATTTAGCCTTTGAAAACATCAGTTCCACTTCCTTCTGGAACTCATGGTTTCTGATGTGAAATCATCTGTCATTTGATTTGTTTTTCTCCTATGGGTAAGGTGGTTTTTCTCTCTCACTGCTTTCAAGATTCTTTTTTCCTTGAGTTTTTAAATGTTTCACTATGATGTGTCTTGGCATGGATTTCTTTGGTTTTATCCTGTTTGAATCCATTTATCTTGAATCTGTGTGTTTATGTCTTTTTTGCCAGTTGAGGAAGTTTTCAGCTACTATTTCTTCAAGTACTTTTCAGCTCAGCTGTCTTTCCTTTCTTCTTCTGGGTCTTCAGTGACACAAATGTTAGATATATAAAGCTCTGTCCATGTCTTTTTTTAGTCTACTTTCTCTATGTTCATATCTGGTCATTTCTATTGTTCTATCCTCAAGCTTGCTGTTTCTTTTCTCTGTCAACTTCATTCTGAATTTTTTATTTTGATATTTCTATTTTTCAGTTATGAGATTTCCATTTGGTACTTCTTTTGTCTTCAATTTCTTTGCTGAGACTTTCTAGTTTTTTATTTGTACCAAGCATGTTTTTAATTGCTCATGAAAGCATTTTTACGATGGCTGCTTTAAAGTCCACATCAGCATTGGCACATTTTGTTTGTCTTTTCAAATTTAAGTCCTGACGATTCTTGTTCAAGAAAAGATGAGTGATTTTTCTATTGAAAATTAACATTTTGGCTATTATGTAATGGGACTCTGGATCTTATTTAAGTCTTCTGTTTTAGCTGGCTCCTGACACTGCTCTGTCAGTGAGAAAGTGGCACTGCCTTGTCACTGCCAGGTGGGGGTAGAAGTACTGATTCCCCACTTGGCCTCCATTGGTTCTTGAGGGATAGGCCTCCTTGTATGGCTGGATGAGAGTGGGAATTCCATCTCCCCACTAGGCCTCTATTGATACCACCTGGTTGGGAGGGCAAGAGTGCCTCATTACTACTCCCAGATGGCCTCCCCAACACCATGGGAGGCCTCATTACTGCTGGGCAATAGTACTGACCTTCCCTCTGACTCCTCTGGCAGCACCCCTATGGTTAGGTAATTGGAGGGGAGGGAGGGGGTACCTTTTTATGTGCTATGAAGTGAATCTAGAAGACCAGCTTCTACACGTGGTTTCCACTGACAGCATGGAAAGAGATTGCATTTCCATTCAGCAAGGATAGGTGGCCTTTTCTGATACTACTCCAGCAAGGGGTTTGACTGCCTTGGTAAACTGATGTGGATGGAAGTCCAGGTTCCCCACTCAGCCAGTGCTGGTAGAGTTATGGCTACAAGTTCTTCTGTGGTCTTTGATAGAGTAGAGCAGGTATTGTCTGAAGGCTTCTCTTGCTAGGCTGTCTCTTTTCTCCTCATTTGACTAGTAAAGCAGGCTTTATTTGTCTGTGTTCATTAGCCTATCGGGGCTGCTGGCTGCCCCAGCATCAGGTCTGAGATATACGAGAAAAACAAACAAACAAACATAAAAACAACCCAGTGAACACCCTACCTTGTCATTCCTCAGGTTCCACATCTCCAGCCAGACTTTCTTCTCTCCACCTTTTGAGTCTTCTGATAATTGGTTTCATAGCATGTCCCGGGCTGTAAATTGAACTATGTGGGAGGAAGAAGGAAAATAGTGCTTCTATTCCACCTTCCCAGAAGTGGAATAAAGAAGATAGTTCATCACCCAGGCCAGGTGACTCAGTTGGAGCATCGTCCCATACACCAAAAGGTTTCAGGTTCTATTTCCAGTCAGGGAACATACCTAGATTGCAGGTTTGATCCCGCAGTCGGGGCACATACAGGAAGAAAATAAGTTTCTCTCTCTTCTTTCCCCTCTCTCCAAAATCAATAAGCATGCCCTTGGGTTCAAATTTTAAAAAAGAAAAAAAATAGTTACTCTATTTCATTATCCCAGAAGGTGAAGTCCTCTATGCTGGTACTTTATCAGGCACCTCTAGGTTCTCATAGGGCAGATCTAAGCCATTTAATATATTGGGACATGGTTTGTCCACATATAAATCCACCTTTACATCCCCTAGTGGTTATTTATAAAGATTCGGCCTAGTGCCCATCAGAAAAGATATGGAAAATGCTCTCCTCTGAACTATTGATGAAAAGCTGCTCTCAAGTGGAGGACACAGCCCAGGACAGGGCAGAGAAGGGATGTGGATGGGCCTCCCCACCTCCACAGCTGAGAATCTTCTCCCCCTGCTGAGGCAGGGACCAGGCTACTGGGGCTAGAGGACTGTTGACAGGCTGAAGCAGAACACTTGTCAGTGTAGCCACTGGGGGGTGGGGATCAGTCAGGATGTCCTTGATTCAGGTCATAAAGGCCATTAACTGGGATGTAGGTTGGCCTTCTGTGTGCATGCGTATGTGCACTGTGGCCTCTGTCTTAGAGGAAGCCGTGTTTGCAGAGGCTTCCATTTGCCATTGTATTGCTTTTTCTCACTCTGTGTCAGGAGGGAATGAGCGGGGATGAGTCATTGGCTTCCCCTTTAGCAGTCAGAAGAAAGACCTGAGTACTTATGATAATAAGCCCCACATACCCTACAATGCTTCCTGAAGCTTGTATGGGCTAATAAATTAAAAGGTTCTATAGTCAAAAACATTTGAGAAATACTAGGTTAAAAAAGTTAACTATATTTAACTTTTCTACGAACCTTTAATGTGCATTGTATAATCTGCAGTGTTTCCCAGATTTACCTGGTCATAATTCCATTTTGTTATGGAGTGTATCCTGGGGAGATAGCTTGTAGGATAGGCTGCCGTAAACAAGGTTGAGTGTTTCACAGCTTTGAAGAGAAGTCACGATGGTCCTTCTAACCAAAGTGCACAAACCAACTCCCTCCCCTTTCATACCCACCTCAGGGCCTTCAGAAAAGGCAACACCCATTTGCATCCATCACTTGGACAATTGGATGTCTTAGTAAGATCTGTGTCCCCTGCAAACCCTTATTTTAAAGGTGAAGAAAAGTCCAAAGATTCTGCCTTGGTTTCCCCCAAGAGTCAAGTCCCCCAAGTTACACAGGGATCTAGGCACTTCCTGCCAAAGTGAAGACTAAGACCAATCTGCTGTCTACCTTCTCTCAGTTGCAGCCCTGTATCCACATTAGAACTGAAATCTTTACTCATTTACAGAACATTTGCTTTAGTGATTTGATTTTACCTGAGACAAAAGGTTTCTACCATTAGCAGTCTGTGGGGCATTGAGGTTTTCAATAAATTAATTTCAGATCCAAATTGTTCATGATGTTGCCTTATGTAAACGTGATGTGAGCCAGGAGAAAGGCTCTGATCGCTATCAGCTGCAGACACTGAGGTGTTGACAGTGGTCGGAACAGTCTTGCTTTGTCTGAGTAGGAATGCAGCCTCCAAAGGCTGGTCACGTTATAGAGAAGACTTGAGTACATTGTCCTCTTGTCGAGGCAAATATGTGGACGTGCTTTGTAATTGGTCCTTATCTGACCCAGAGACACAAGGCCGAACAGCTCACATGCCAACCACCAATCACTAGGTTACCGCTCATGCACTCTGTAGTTATTAGGTCTTGATGTAGCTGCTCGGCCAAGATGTCTGTCTTGAACTTTCTCATCCTATTTAATTCTTAGAGCTAATTTTTAGATGACTTCCTCTTTTAATGTTCCTAAGTAAAACACCCTCTTTTCCATGAGGAATGGCCAAATGATTTGGACTTGGATTGCTTTGAAGGTTAATTTGGAAAAGCCTTGCTGAGTGTATATATTCAAAAAGAATATTCCAACGAATCATGCTTATTTCTTCTGATTCTCATTGTCAGTTTGCTACAGATTTCAAAATAAATTTTAGAATTCCCAAATGCCGATAGCACATAATTAGTATAATAGTTAATATTTATTGTGTACTTAAAGGCACCCTATCCTTTCTATACATTATCACATTAAACTCCCTCAGCAATGCCAAGAGGATATCTTGATCTTACAGTGAGGAAACTGAGGCACAGAGTGACTGAGGAGCATGGTCAAGGTCGCACAGCCAACTGAGCCCTGGGGTTGTGATCTGCAGCCATCAGACTAAGCCCAGAGCCTATGCTTCCTCTAAGGACATGCTGGGGCCTGGCCTTCTTCCCAGCTCTGAGGTGAGACAGGCAGGCAGGGCTGGACCTAGAAACCTGGGACCAGGTCGAAGGGACAGAGGCTTGCTCAGCGGTGGGTGATGGCAGCAGGCAGAACCAAGGGAGTGGAAGGAATGGCCTCAGGTAATGCCAAGGAGCTGTCAGCCCCAGGGGCAGAGGGGGGGGTAGTAAAGTTAGGAGTAATGGGAGCAGGGCAAAGTGATGGAAAAGTGAGGAGTTTGTGTTACCCAGAGGTCTCAAAATCTGGCACCATCAGGGGATTTGGTCAAGCTGGTGGGTAGAGTCAGAGGCAGAGCCCCCAAGTGAAGGGACACAGGTGCCGCATCATTCACCTTGATGAGGTCAGGCCAAAGGGAAACTTTGGAACCAATAACCAGAACCAGAGTCCAAGATGGAGACTGAAGACTGGGTAAATGATGGGGAGGCCCAGCATGTGAGGCAGAAATCCCAAGATCCTCTCTGCCCAGTGATAATTCACTCCTAGCATCGATTCAGGTCAAGCCCCCCAGGTAGAATGCAAGCAGGCTGTACCTGACACAGCCTGTGTTGGAGCCAAAGAGAAAGCCCAGGCCCGGCCATTTCCAAAAAATGCCAAGTATCTGAATACTATCTGACAGTCTGTTAGTGGAGATGGGAAAACAGCAGACTTGGGTGTGGCAATACCAACTAGCCCTTCACTCAGATGGAACTGCTGCCTCAGTTTACAGGAAACAACGTTTGTCAAGAGATGGGAATTCACGAAGGGTCCAGCAAATTCCCCAATATACCATAATGTCCATTGCTTTGTAAAGTCTGGAAGTTGGATGTGAAATTTTTGGACTTCAGGGGATATTCAGAGAGAAAAATCATTGTCCATATTCCAAATATTGGAAACTTGCTCCGAGTCAGAGCAGAGTTAGGGTCCTCCTGCCCCCCTTCTGGATCCAGACAGAGGAGTGGGCCATGTAACATGATTTAAAGCAACTTATCAGTATTCAGCTGTGAGGTCTGAAACTGGCGCACATCAGCAAAGTGAGGCCTCACCCAGACACACACCGTAGGAGGTGGGAACTGGGTTGAAATCAGAGCAGGGAAGACTGTGGGACCTCAGTGCCTCAGAGGTATTTTTAGAAGCTTTTAACCTGGAAAAGGGAAAATGCCACCCTTCTGGAGCCATGAAGCTGAGAATGGCAAAGAGCTAAACCAGGCTCATACCTAATTTGGGGGAGGCCCCTGGCTGCTCCCATGGGGTTCTGGTGGGAGTGCCTGTTGCTATGCTCGGGGAATGTGGCCTGTAGGGAATGACTGTGATCCTCACTGCCCCACCCCTCTGTTTAGCCCAAGACTAGGACACCAACAGTGTCAAGGAAGGAAATAATTATTCCCCTTATTTGTCACTGTGGCTTAGAAAACGCACAGATGGATTTCATATCTTTGACGGCACTGGATACAATGGGCAGGCCTATTGCCCTCACTGTTCTGATGAGGATCTTGAGGTTCACATCACATGTTCACACACAGCAGTGCAGGAGCCCCTCAGCCCTATACTGACACTCTCAGCCCCTAAACCAAGCATGTCAAACTCGTGGCCCGCATGTGGCCCACAACGAATATTTTTGTAGCCCAGCCAATATAACGGTATCTAATAAACATTTTAATAAAAATTTTGTAACTTAATTTTTACAATATCTTGTTATACATAATTATTAATAACGAACTACAACATTCACTAATGGCTGATGACTATAATCATATCGCATTCATTTCCCTTATGCACCTTATGCTCAGGCACACCATTTCTCTCCACTAATACCAGCAGCGAATATTTTAGCAGCCAATGGCCATGTCATTAGTCTTGGACTGACTTGTTTTGTGTGTGCAACAGGAAATATTTTGCTTTCAGAGAACAAGAAAAATAGGTTTATTTGCATTACGCTTATTAATTTGTGCAGTGTCTGATAAGTTAATGTTCAAGAAAAGATAATTTTTATTAAAATGTTCTATTATTTTATGTTAATGATGACTCATTACTTCAGCCCTTTGTATTCAGCATGTCTCTATCGAAATCTACATTTCTATGAAAATGGAAGCTTTTGTTTTTTTGCAGCCCACATAAACTTAAACCTTGTTTATTTGGCCCATGTTAGCCTTTGAGTTTGACATGCTTGCCCTACACTCAGCACAGAAGGTAAAAAATAACATAGTCAAAATGACCCTGAAAAATAACAACTCCCCACGCCCTCACCCACCAACCCCCTGCCAAGCACTGGGCCCCACCAGAATTGGAAGAGATCAGGTTCTTCAGCAGCCTGCCTACTCAAAGAGTGTGTTTGCATGTAGAGGGTATATTTTATGAAAAGAAGGAAGTTTCTTGATGCTTGGTGTGCTCAGATGCAGAAGCTGGTAAGAGTGACATCTTGGGTTCCCCTTGCACACTCACCGGGGCATTTGCCTTCTGAGTGGTATGGCAGGTAACTATTTTAGTTGTTGACTTTCTCTTCTTTGTGACAAATGCACATAGTTGAATTTGCCCAATTTTTTAAATAACTCTTTATTGTTCAGATTATTACAGGTTTTCCTCTCCCCACCCCCCATAGCTCCCCTCCACCTGATTTCCCATCCCACCCCATGCCCTTACCCCCGCCACTGTCTTCATCCATAGGTGTAAGATTTTTGTCCAATCTCTTCCTGCACCCCTCACACCCCCTTCCCCCTGAGAATGGTCAATCCAATCCCTTTCTATGTCCCTGATTCTATTCACCAGTCCATTCTGTTCTTCAGATTTTTTATTCACTTGATTTTTAGATTCACTTGTTGGTAGGTATGTATTTGATGTCATTTTGTTTCTCATAATTTTTATCTTTACCTTTTTCTTCTTCTTCCTCTTCTTAAAGAATAACCTTCAGCATTTCATGTAATCCTGGTTTGGTGGTGATGAACTCCTTTAGCTTTTTCTTGTCTGTGAAGCTCTTTATCTGACTTTCAACTCTGAATGATAGCTTTGCTGGGTAGAGTAATCTTGGTTGTAGGTTCTTGCTGTTCATCACTTTGAATATTTCTTGCCACTCCCTTCTGGCCTTCATAGTTTCTGCTGAGAAATCAGCTGACAGTCGTATGGGTACTCCCTTGTAGGTAACTAACCGTTTTTCTTTTGCTGCTTTCAAGATTCTCTCTTTGTCTTTTGCCCTTGGCATTTTAATTATGATGTGTCTTGGTGTGGTCCTCTTTGGATTCCTCTTGTATGGGTTTCTGTGTGCTTCCTGAACTTGTAAATTTATTTCTTTCATCAGGTAGGAAAAGTTTTCTGTCATTATTTCTTCTAATAGGTTTTCAATATTTTGCTCTCTCTCTCCTTCTGGCACCCCAAAAATTCGGATGTTGGTATGCTTAAAGTTGTCCCAGAGGCTCCTTACACTCTCTTCATATTTTTGGATTCTTTTTTCTTTTTGTTTTTTGGTTGGGTGTTTTTTTGTTTCCTCATATTTCAGATCTTTGGTTTGATTCTTGGGGTACGTTGATCTACAGTTGAGTTTCTGGATATTCATTTTAGACAGTGTATGCTTAATTTCTGACTGGTCCTTTTCCATTTTTTTGGCATTCTCATTAAGATCCTTAAAGGTCTCACTAAGTTCCTCAGAGGTTTTTAGAACATTTTTTTTTAAAATAAATCTTTATTGTTCAGATTATTACAGGTGTTCCTCTTTTATTTTTCCCCATAGCTCCCCTCCACCTGATTCCCCACCCCACCCCAGGCCCTTACTCCCCGCCACTGTCTTCATCCATAGGAGTAAGATTTTTGTCCAATCTCTTCCCGCACCCCTCACACCTGCTTCCCCTGAGAATCGTCAGTCCACTTCCTTTCTATGTCCCTGATTCTATTATATTCACCAGTCCATTCTGTTCTTCAGATTTTTCATTCACTTGATTTTTAGATTCACTTGTTGGTAGGTATGTATTTGATGTCATTTTGTTGTTCATAATTTTTATCTTTACCTTTTTCTTCTTTTTCCTCTTCTTAAAGGATACCCTTCAGCATTTCGTGTAATCCTGGTTTGGTGGTGATGAACTCCTTTAGTTTTTTCTTGTCTGTGAAGCTCTTTATCTGACCTTCAACTCTGAATGATAGCTTTGCTGGGTAGAGTAATCTTGGTTGTAGGTTCTTGCTGTTCATCACTTTGAATATTTCTTGCCACTCCCTTCTGGCCTGCATAGTTTCTGTTGAGAAATCAGCTGACAGTCGTATGGGTACTCCCTTGTAGGTAATTAACTGTTTTTCTCTTGCTGCTTTTAATATTCTCTCTTTGTCTTTTGCCCTTGGCATTTTAATTATGATGTGTCTTGGTGTGGTCCTCTTTGGGTTCCTCTTGTATGGGGTTCTGTGCGCTTCCTGAACTTGTAAGTCTATTTCTTTCACCAGGTAGGGAAAGTTTTCTGTCATTATTTCTTCTAATAGGTTTTCAATATTTTGCTGTCTCCCTTCTTCTGGCACCCCAAAAATTCGGATGTTGGTTCGCTTGAAGTTGTCCCAGAGGCTCCTTACATTATCTTCATATTTTTGGATTCTTTTTTCTTTTTGTTTTTCTGGTTGGATGTTTTTTGTTTCCACATATTTCAGATCTTTGGTTTGATTCTTGGGGTATGTTGATCTACAGTTGAGTTTCTGTATATTCTTTATTTCAGACAGTGTATGCTTCATTTCTGACTGATCCTTTTCCATTTTTTTGGCATTCTCATTAAGCTCCTTGAAGGTCTCATCAAGTTTCTCAGCGGTTTTAAGAAGGTTCTTGAGTAACCTTATAAATGTGGTTCTGAACTCTATGTCATCCAGTAGTTTGCTTTCCTCCGTTTCTTTCATTCGTGACATGTTTCTTTGTTTCTGCATTTTGGCTGCTTCCCTGTGTTGATGGAGTAGCTTTGTGTGGTAGGTGACCTATAGGGGGCGTAGCTCAGCCTCCCCAATCACCTGATGTGGATGCTCTTGGTACACCCCTTTGTGGGCTGAGTGCAAAGTCTTGGTGTAGTTAAACCTGAATTGCTGTTAGTACGCTGGGAGGAATTGACCTCCAGGCCAATTAGCTGTGAGCACTCCCTGTGTCTATAATGGAAGAACTGCTGTGCTGAAGACACGCTTATGGGGCAGGACTTGTTTCAGTGGGGCTTTGGTGCTCACTGAGTCTGCCTCTTGAATGTGTCACTTATGGATGTGAGGAGTTGAAATCTGGTGTCTCACACTGACCACTAGGTACACTGGCTTCTGGATCTCCAATGGGGTGCAGGTCAGCTACTGTCTGAGGCCACTCAGCAGGAGCTACAGTGAGAGCTGCAGTTTTCTCCTCTTTGCTTGGGGTTTGGAGGTTTTGGAGCTGTCTGACCCAGGCTGCAAGTTTTCTAGGTTAAGCTGCGATAGGGCAGGCTTTTCTTATGCTAACTCAGCTGCTTGGAGCTTGGGTGGGTTTGTAGGTTGTGTGGGGCGGGGTCTCAGGGCGTCACTAGGTTAGGGCGTGGCAAACAGCAATGGCTGCTAGTTAGCCGGCTCTGTGTCCCCGACGGCGATGGCGTCCTGGAGTCCCGTGCCCCAGTGCCGTAAACAATTATTCCTGCGTGCAGCTCTGCAAGCAAGCCACTCTCACTGGCAGACAGTCCAGCTTCTCCCTGTAGGAGTTTGGGTCCCCCGCGTCTCCCCAGAGACTGGATTTCAGAGTAATCGGGGGCTTGTCTCTGTTCGGGTTGAAAAAAGCAATGCACCCAGTTGCCCGCCGCCAGCCCGGATCACGCGCCTCCGTACCTCAGCTTTTCAGCGCTCGTGCACGTCTCAATGCTCTTTTCTCTTTCCTTCTAGTTGTAGAACTTCCACTCAGCCAGCTTTCCCGTGGTTCTGGGTGATAGACGTTTTGTCTTTTAGTTGAATTTTTGAAATTGTTGCACGAGGCAGCAGTTTAGGTGTTTACCTACGCCGCCATCTTGGATTCTCTACCTAGAACATTCTTGAGTAACCTTATAAATGTGGTTCTGAATTCTATGTCGTCCAGTAGTTTGCTTTCCACCATTTCTTTCATTCGTGACATGTTTCTTTGTCTCTGCATTTTGGCTGCTTCCCTGTGTTGATGGAGTGGCTTTGTGTAGTAGGTGACCTATAGGGGCCAGTAGCTCAACCTCCCCAATCACCTGAGGTGGATGCTCTTGGTACACCCCTTTGTGGGCTGAGTGCAAAGTCTTGGTGTAGTTAAGCCTTGATTGCTGTTGGTACAATGGGAGGAATTGACCTCCAGGCCAATTGGCTGTGAGGACCCGCTGTGTCTCTAATGGAAGAACTGCTGCAATGGAGACACACTTATGGTGCAGGACTTGTTTCAGTGGGGCTTTGGTGCTGAGTCTGCCTCTTGAATGTGTCACTTATGCATGTGAGGAGTTGAAATCTGGTGTCTCACACTGACCAATAGGTACACTGGCTTCTGGATCTCCAATGGGGTGTAGGTCAGCTACTGTCTGAGGCCACCCAGCAGGAGCTACAGCAAGAGCTACAGTTTTCTCCTCTTTGCTTGGGGTTTGGAGGTTTTGGAGCTGTCTGACCCAGGCTGCAAGTTTGCTAGGTTAAGCTGCGATAGGGAGACCATTCATATGCTAAAGCCGCTGCTTGGAGCTTGGGTGGGTTTGTAGGTTGTGCGGGGCAGGGTCTCAGGGTGTCACTAGGCTAGGGCGTGGCAAACAGCGATGGCTGCCAGTTAGCCAGCTCTGGGTCTCCAACCGCGTCCCCGTGTCCCACGCCCCAGCGCAGTAAATAATTATTCCTGCGCGCAGCTCTGCAAGCAAGCCACCCTCACTTTCTGACCCAATGGCAGACAGTCCAGCTTCTCCCTGTAGGAGTTTGGGTCCCCTGCGTCTCCCCAGAAACTGGATTTCAGAGTAATCGGGGGCTTGTCTCCCTTCAGGTTGAAAAAAGCAACGCCTGCCGCCAGCGCGGATCGCATGCCTCCGTACCTCAGCTTTTTAGCGCTTGTGCACATCTCAACGCTCTTTTCTCTTTCCTTCTAGTTGTAGAACTTCCACTCAGCCAGCTTTCCCATGGTTCTGGGTGATAGACATTTTGTCTTTTGTTGTAGTTTTGAAATTGTTGTGCGAGGCAGCAGTTTAGGTGTTTACCTTCGCCGCCATCTTGGATCCTCCTGAATTTGCCCGATTTGAATGAGCGTGCACTGTAAGTTGCAGAGCCCACTTTCTAGCCAGGGCCCCCTGACTTCAAACTGAGGGCTCCTCATGCCACTGTCATGGGCCTCCCTTGGTCCAGTGTTGCCTGACCAACGGAACTGCTGTCTGCTGGCCATCCTATCTAATAAAAGAGTAATATGCAAATTAACCATCACTCCGCTATGCCCACAAGCCACGCCCACCAGCCAATCAGGAGCAAGTATGCAAATTAACCCAACCGAGGTGGCAGTTCATTTGCATATCCAGGAGCAGAGCAAAGACTGGAGATAGCATAGAAGGAAGCCAAGCATTGCAGAAGGGAACGTAGCTGCAGAGAAACAAGCAAGTGGGGCTGCAGAGAAGGGAGGGAAGCAGGCGGGACGGGGGAGATGGGAGGGAAGCAGACTGCTGTAGGAAGCCCCATTGTAGGAATCTTCATGCAACGGGCCTCTAGTCTACACTAATAAAAGAGAAACATGCAAATTGACCGTACCTGTGCTACACCCACCAGCCATGCCCACCAGCCAATCAGAAACAAGTATGCAAATTAACCCAACAAAGATGGCAGTGGGCACAGAGCTGGAGCAAGCAGGAGGCCCCTGGTGATGGAGGAAGCCAAGCTTCCCACCCGCCCTGGCTGGGCCTGGCCTCCGCTCAATTCTACAAAGTTTTAATTATAGAAGATAAATAAATCCCAGCTACCTGCTTCCAGCCAGCCCTGGCCTCTGCTGAAGGAGGCGCTGAGAAAAAAAAACACACAAAGAAAGAAAGGAGGGGCTGGGAGCCTGGATCACCAGGGGGTGTGGCCAGTCTGAAAACAGCCCTCAGTTCCTCACCCAGGCTGGCCACACTCCCATGGGGTGAGGGTCCCTGCTGGGGGGCTTGGCCAGCCTGCAAACAGCCATCAATCCCTCACCCAAGCTGGCCAGGCACCCCATTGGGGAGGAACCCCACCCTGAATGGGGTGTGGCCAGCTTGAAAACAGCCCTCAGCCCCTCACCCAGGCTGTCCATACCCCCATGGGATGAGGGTCCCCACTGGGGGGCTTGACCAGTCTGAAAATGGCCCTCAGCCCCTCACCCAGGCCGCCACACGCCCCAAGGGAACCCCCACTCTGATCTGGGATATCCTTCAGGGCAAACCAGCCAGCCCCCACCCATGCACCAGGCCTCTATCTGTACTAATAAAAGGGTAATATGCTAATTAGACTGGGAGACCTTCCTGACATTCTTCTGGACAAAGCCATGGTGGCGGGGCCAAGGTAGAAGCGGTTAGAGGCCAAGAGGGGAGGTCAGTGGTGATCCGGCCAGGATGGGATGGCAGTTGTGAGTGATCAGGCTGGTGGGGGGCGGGGCCATTGGGGGTGAGCAGGGTGTCAGTGGGGGTCAGTTGGAGGTGATCAGGATAGTGGGGGGGGCAGTTTGGAGTGAGCAGGCTAGCGGGGGGGGGAGTTGGGGGCAAGCAGGCCAGCAGGAGGGGCAGTTGGGGGTGAGACAGGCTGGCAGGGGGGGCAGTTGGGGGCAAGCACACTAGCATGGGGAGCAGTTGGGGGTGATCAGGCTGGTGGGGGAGCATTTGGGGGCAAGCAGGCTGGTGGCAGGGGCAGTTGGGGGCAAGCAGGCTTGAAGGAAGAGTGGTTAGGGGCAATCAGGCAGGCAGGTGAGTGGTTAAGAGCCAGCAGTCATGAATTGAAAGAGGGATGTCCAACTGCAGGTTGAGGCTCCATCCCTGTAAACTGGCAGTAGGACATCGTTCGAGGGGTCCCAGATTGGAGAGGGTGAAGTCTGGGCTGAGGGATCCCCCCTCCCCCCGTGCACAAATTTAGTGCACCAGGCCACTAGTTCAGTCATAATGGCAACAACCACAAGTACTGAGATCTCATCTTGAGCTGTTTGTTACATATGCTTTACCTGCTTTGTTCCTTAAACAACACCCAGGAAGGAGCTCTGATGACCTCCATTTTATAGATAGGGAAACTAAGGCACAGGAAGATTGAACAAGGTCACTCAGCTCATAAGAGCCACAGGCATCTCCCAAGTCCATGCCCTTAACCACTGCTCGTCTGCCGCTCTCTTCACCCCTTTCCTGACCACTGACATATGCCGTGCAGGGGGCTAGACCTTCAGAGACTAGAAGGAGCAGACCTGCACACCTTATCCTGGGCTTCCTGGCTTGCTCAGGCTCATGACCCTGGGAAGTTTGCAGCAAATGACCCTGTCATCTGACTAAATAAAGTTTCCAAAGAGGATGACTCTGATACCAAGTGAAATCCTGGCCAGCCCCCTTCTGCCAGGGCTGACCACATTCAGACACTGCCCCTCACTGTACCTCAGAGAAAGCTCATGCAGTCCCTGACAGGAGGGCTGCCCCAGCATCGATTCTCCTCCTGCCAAAGCTGTTTTCCAGGATGACTGGTAAAGTGAGCCAGCTCTTTGGAGTGCCGCGCCTTCAGTGTAATGGGCCATTAGAACCTGCGCCCAGTGGGATTGTGGATGGAGCTCAGGGAAGTGTCAGAAATGAGGGCAAGAGGTTTGATCCCAATAAAGGGGGGCACAGAGCCATGCAGGGTGGAGCAAGTACACTCCCAGGCAGTGAAGGGCTGCAAATGGTGCATTTAATGAAATGGCCACCTGCTGTGCTGAGAGAGGTGGCCTCAGCTAGGCAGGGAGCCCCCAGCGCAGTGGGAAGCCAGGGGTGACTGCTGCCTCCGTTTAAAACATTGATCCCAGTGTCTCTCGCACTTAACCCTCTCCCGCACTCCCAGCCCCAACTCCTAGGCTGCACCTGGCTTCCAAGTCCCAAGCTGTGTTTCTGGGTTTCTTCTACTGCTGGACGTCTCACATCCGGAAGTCCAGCTGCAAAATGCTCAGGCACCTCTCTCTTGAGGGCAGGAAAGGTTTGAGTTTTGCTTTCTGCAAACTGCTGGGAACTTAATTTCAGTAGATGTTTCCAGCACCTCTGGCATGAGTTCAAGTTGCCAATTCCCAATGCCATATGCAAGGGTAGTTCTTTAAGAATGACCAATAGTTTATGGAGTGCTAGCTGGACACTGCTCTACATCCCAAAGGCCTTTGGAGAAGGATAGATCAGACCCATCTTGTTCAGAGGGGAGCTTTGTTCAAGGTCACAAAGCCTCAGTAATGACCAAGAACAGAAGCCAGGTCACCTGATTCCCAGGCCAGCCTTCTCACTGCCTACATCCTGGTACTTGCATAGGCAAAGAGGCGGCAGAGTGGCTAGAAGAGGCACTACTGCTCCACCCAAGCCCTTACCTCCCTGTGTGAGAGAGTTTGTGCCTTTGGGAAGAAAAACTGTGTGGGGGGTGTAGGGGGTGGGGAGGGGAGGGGCGATGAGAGTACCACCGGAAATTTTTCTTTGAACTCAGCCTGGGACAGAGATAACTTTTTTTTTCCTTATTTAGACCTTTGTTTAGACCCAAGTGTCATCTGCTTGTCCCCAAGAACCTGCACAGCCTCACAGCTTTATCTTACTTTATATTTAACCTCATTAGCCATTTGCAGGCCTTGCCTGGACCAAATCATAATGGCAGACACACAAGGCCAGGGGCCCTGATGTTTATCTCTGCGTGGAGTGTCTGGTGTAGTAATTAACTTTGAGGTCTTGAATACAACAGGATGTGGGAGGAAAATCAGAAAATCCCTTGCCAGTTTGCAGAAGTCTTTATAAAACAGAAACCAGTTATTTATTTGTTGCTTGTATGAGGGATATTTACAACGCACAATTGCACATTAACATGTAACAAAGAAGAACCTGGTTTTGGCATCTAACTGCCAGGTTCAGAATCCTAGTCGCTGGATCCACGATCCTGGGCGAGTAACTTCGTCTCTGGTAGCTACAGTTTCCTCACCTGTAAACCAGGAATGATAGAGGGAGGATTAAATGAGAGCTGCAGTAACACCACTTGGCACTGTCCCTGGAGTACAGGCAGGTCAGCAAAAGTAGGGAATCCTGTCTAGCCCGCTGCACCATTGCGCCTATAGTTCTGATTTCCTGGCGATCATCCCTGACTCGGGAGAGAGTCAGTTCGAATCCGATTGTGAAGGGAGTGCCTCAGGACCTTCCTATCCTGGACACCGTTGCATAATCATTTTACAGTACTCATGCCCTTGATCGTTCAGGTTGTGCAGTATCAGACGATTTGCTCCTCTTCCCTTTCTCAGACATAGTTGAGCAAAAGTTGTTCAAACTGGCCCCTTGTAAGCTCCCAGTTTCTTTGATTCTAAGGACTTGTGCTCATAGCCACTAGAGGGTGCCCCAGGGGCCGCTGGGGGCTGGGCCTCCTACTGATCCAGGGAGAAGTCAAAAGTCAGTGACTGTAGAGCCCTCCAAGGGAAGAGCCTGGCTGCAGCACAGATGACACGAACAGAGTTTTGGAGCTGGAATTAATAAAGGAGTCTTACCTCATGGCCACAGAAAGCCTGTGTTGTATTCCTTTGTGAGGTTAGGCAGTATCTTTTTCTAACAAGACCATTTAAGGTGATTTTACCCCCAAACAATCATTGAGTACAAAATGCCTTTCTTTAAGCAATCAAATAAATCTGTTAGTATCATTTCCTCTTAATTTGTCATGAAATTAGCGTTTGATTAGCATTTCCCAGGCTATGTTTTTTATTCTGTTTTAGGAGGCTAGATGGCTGGGGGCTGAACTTTAGAGTTGAGCTGCGTGGCTTCAAACCCCGCTTCCTCCACTTCCCAGCTATTTAGCTTTGGGTAGATCATGTAACCTTCCTGACGGCCAGTGTTCTCCTCTATAAAATGGGTATAAAGAGATTCCTTTGGAGGACTTTTGTGAGTAGTAGATGTATGGTGAGTACAGTTCTGGGCCATAGTAACTTTCTAATAAATGGCAAATATCCTGATTAGTTTGACTTTTATTAAATGACAATGTTAGTCACAAACTCCTTGGAGAGCGGCAATTTAGGATTTTAAGAATGTAATTAAATGTGTCAGTCACAGTCAGTGACAATTTTTATACCACACGAACCAGAGGTTGGGAACTATTTATGCAAGATGGCAACAGCCACCCAAACTGTGTACAAGGAAAATCATTGTGCCTTCCTGGCCATTTCTAACATTTCAAGTCAAGGTGTTGCATTTAACTAATCTCTGGAAGGTTTAATCTCAGGCTTATTAAGAGCATTATTTTGTGAAGGCAAACAGCTCTGCTGGCGGCCCCAAGCATGTTTATTCCAAATGGTTAATTAAATTGTGTCAGTTCCTGCCCTGGAGCTTTCAGGCTATTCTGTTTTTCTACCCATGTGGACATTGTGTCATCATTCATTTTCATTTCCTATCTGGCCTTTTAAAAAGAGAGAGAAGCTGAGCCATAGCCCACTCATGTGTGTGGTTGGAGCATTTTGCGAAGTCAAATACGGGCCCAGGAGTGGCTGCAGGGATCATCTCCATTTTTCAAAACCCGTTGGGGTTTTCCAGCGACATCAAAACACGCCTCAATGATTCTGACCCTGAACGTGGGCAGGGCAGGGTCTGAGGCTTGGGAGACCCTGGCAATCACTGGAGCGTGGAGCTGTGTGGAAAGAGTTGCAGAGACTGGGACCCAGGTACCAGGAGATGTGATGGGTGGCTTCCAAAGCTGCTAACCCACATCTCTTCCTGTTTCACTCTGATCTGCAAAAACAGGCAGGATGTACCAGCTGAGGGTCTTTCTCTAAGAAACACAGGGCTCTCTTCTGGCTTTAGGAGGCCAGGGTTCCAGCCCTGGGGGGTCAGGGAGGACATGGAGGCAAAGGGGGAGGCTCGTGGCTCTGCTCGCTGGCTGGAATGGATGGTAAGTCAGCATCAGGAGGACATCCAAGGCCAGGGAATGCTGGACTGGGGGAAGGCTGGACCAGACACCCTCCACTAAGAAGCAGGAGGCTCCGGGTCTCTCCACTCTCCCACTCTGGCTGTTCCAAAGTAGGTTAGAAAGGGGCAGAGGTCCAAGGACTCTCAGGCTAGTCCACAGAGAGATACGCACTTGTTAGTCATACTTGCACGTGGCATTGGCCATGTCTCCAACCTCACGGAGCTGTAATCCAGATGGATAGTAACAACTGACATTTACTGAACACTCCCTATGAGTCAGGCACGGGGCTAAGGAGTGTCCCTGTATTAACTGCAAGCAACTCTATGAGGAAGGCACCACCATTAACTCCATTTTACAGACAAGAAAAATGGGGCACAAAGAAGCTAAGCAAATTGTCCGAGTCACACAGTTAGTAAGTGGCTGCGCAAGGATCCTGCTGCATAAAAAGACAACGTATGAGTATCGTGCATTAACATAGATACACGTATATGTATTTTTTTATACTAGTTTTGCAAATTTATGTGCCAAGTTAGGCCTGAAAACCCGGAGGGCTAGAGAGGTTTCAAGGAAGAAACGGTCTCCGTGAGGTGGGAGTTTGGCAAAGGTGTAGTAAGACCCGAGGTGCCCCAGTTGCGTTTGGAAGAATTACCAACGTGAAGAAAAGCGGGGACAGAGTTGGAGAGAGTTGTGCAGGCGGTTGTGGAGGCAGGAGGAGGTGGGGTGGTCCAAGCAGGTGGGCAGTGGACGAGGGTAGGTGAAGGGCAGGAGAAGGCTTGGGCCCGGTGGAGGGCCTTGAACTTGCAGCCACTGTCACTCCAGAACCAGGGGAAAGGAAGTAATGAGAGCCCTGAGCCGGCGGAGTCCCGCAGGGCCCGGGCTCCAGCAGGGCAGTAGACCCCCTCGTCCTGAGACAGAGACTGCCATTCGTCAGCAGGGTCACGCGGGCCACCCACTGCGTCCCTGCTGCTTTCACGGCCGCCAGTGTGCGCCAGGGAGGGAATATGGCCTGGGGTTGGGAGCAAACGCCTGGGTTCCTTCCGATTCTGCCACTTGGCTGTGTGTCCCTGGAAGAGCGGCTCCATCTCTCTGCCTCCGTTTCTCTGTGCTGTGGCGTGAAGTGGCTGCACTCCTCATGGGGCTGTGGGAACTGAGTGCCTGGGTGTAGCAGGTCTTCATTGTCAGCTGTGATCTCTCTTGTCATCCTTGCTGTTGTCATGGCCACCTCCGCTCTGAGGCGGGAGCATTGTTCCAGAGCCCAGAGCATGGCAGGGACAGACTGCTTAGGAGTGTGCAGGTGTATCCCGTTCCCTTTGCTTCTCAGTCGTCTAAGGTCATGCGCTCTCCTAAAGGGTGACAGGGAGCCCAACCCATGTAGCCTGGCCACTTGGCCCTGGAGAACTTGCCGCAGCCTCGTGCCCACAACGCTGATTACCGGTGTGCTTCCTCTTACCCAGAGACACTTGTCCGGTGGCAGTCACGGGCGCCGCCTGCAGCTTTGGGCTTTGCTACATCTGCACATCTGTGCCTCAGGAGCAGTACTGACGGGGGAGGGTTGCCACACAGTGCGATGGCTTTCCTGGGAAGGTGCTGCTCCTCGCTGGACCTGGTGGGCATGGAGCAACAATAAATCGTATTTCCTCTGCTGTCTGGGAGACAGGAAACTCCAAATTGGACTCTAATGAACTCTGCAGGAACTATGGGTTTCTCCAGCCTAGCAGCTCGGATCAGGTCTAAGGAGGTGTCACACAGCCTTGGAAAATAATTACAGCCCTAACAACAATGCCTGCAAAGTCGGGCTCCTGACGGTGCACCTCAAACAAATGTGTTTCTCCTTCCTCGCAAGGTTCGCTGCCCTTAATTGCTACCCTGCTTCATTAAGGGGCAATTAATTTTGCAACTGGGTTTAAAAAGGAGGTAATTATAAGGCAAGGGCACAAAGCCCGTGGTTAAACATAATCAGCTGGATGTAAAAGGTGTTCCCTGGCAGATTAAAGAGGGAGGGCGGGGAAGGAGCGTGTGTCCCAGGCAGGCGACGTGTTCCTCCTGGGCTTCTCTTGTCTCAGCCCCCACTGCCTCTGCTGTCACAGGGTCCTGTGTGGGACAGCCCGTCCTTCTGTGCCCAGGTTACAAGACTTGGCATCGCATAGGCCTTTGATTTTGAGGTTTTGGCCAATGGACCGTCTCCTGCCATAGAAGTCGAGGAGGAGACTCTGCCAAGCTCAGTGGTGGTAGGCATGGCTTCCCAAAGGGACCAGACCCCTCCTAGGGTTCTTACACATGAGGGGACCTTTCATTCCAGCAGCATCCTGGGCACACAGTCATTCATTCTCTCCTCCTTCATCAAATGCGTGTTGAAAGCATACTAGACATTGTGCTAGGCTCTTGGGATAAAATAGTGAACCCTACAACTATGTCCCATGCCTTCGGGAGTTAACAGTCAGATGGGCTAGTGCAGTGGTCGGCAAACTGCGGCTCGCGGGCCGCGGTTTGCCGCTCTGTTGACTAATGAGTTTGCCGACCACTGGGCTAGTGGGATGTGGACGAAATAATAGCCCAAATGTGTCATTAGAAGCAGTAAAACATGCTGTGCAGGAAAGGGTCTATGGCAGCATAAACCAGGGCCATCAAAGAGGTCAGGGAAAAGGACCCCAACAAAAGGACTTCGGAGGTGAGATCAGGACTGGACCTCCTTTAGCCTGGTCAGCGTGGGAAAGAGGAAGGAAGGGCTCTAGTTTCTGAGACAAGAGTGAGCGTGACACCGTCAAAGGACAGAAAATGCAGGACAGTGGACTGAAGCGCAGAGGGAATGGGAGTGAGCATCACAGATAACGGGCAGCAGCTGGGGAGCTTCCTGGACCTCACCCGCTCCCCCTCCCCCCGCATAACATAGAAATGGTACTGCCTTCTCTTGTCTACACCACAGAGTGAGAGATCGGCTTTGTGGCTATGTTATCTACACAAGTGTTGACTGAGATCCTGCCGGGCATCAGGCTTTTCCCTTACAGTGGAGTCACAGTCCTCAAATTAATGCCGCTGTTTTAATGCTGGCGACATGAGATGGCAGGACCGTCTGCTTTGATATGTCCGCATTATCTCCCCATTTTTTACCACGTACTTATGTGATTCTGCCTGTGAGCCCACTCTCACACACATGCACACGCACACACACACATGTCCATATTGTTTATGCAAACAAAATTGAAATCGTACTGCAGCAGGCTAGTGTTGGGGTTAAGGCATGGGCTTTGGTGTCAGACTGAGTTTATATCCTGGCTGTACTCATCACTAGCCACATAACCTTGACAAAGGTACTTAACATCTTTTGGCCTCGGTTCCTACATCCTCAAAAGGAACGGGGGGAGAGTGTCTGCTCATTGATGGTGTTGGGATTAGATGAGCCAATGCACAGAAAGCCCGTAGCAAACTGCAACCCCTCAGTAAATAGTAACAATAACAATACTGTGCACCTAGTAGGTGCTCAGTAATCCTTTCTGCTGCTTTCTGCATCTCAGCTACCTTCTCCCTGGGGAGAATAGACTTTTTCTCCTTTTCCTTCCTTTTTTTTTTTTTTAAGATCTTATATTTTTAGAGCCGTTTTAGGTTTCTGGCAAAATTGAGAGGCAGATACCGAGATTCCCCATCTACTCCCTGCCCCCCCCCACACACACACACACAGCCTCCCCCATGATCAGCATCCCACAGAGTGGGACATGTGTTACAAAGGATGCCCCTACATTGACACGTCATTATTACCCGATGTCCCTAGTTCCCGTTAGGGTTTGCTCTTGGTGCTGTGCATTCTGTGTGTTTGGACAAACGTGCACCTGCCTCCAGCAGCCTGGGGCATTCAGAGTATTTCCACTGTGGATGGGCTTTCTCTGCCGAGCAGAAGAGGCGATCTCCTGAGCCCCAAACATGTTCTTCCAGCTCCAGTTTGATCAGTCCCCCCCCCCCCCCCAGGTTGTAATATTGGCCCTGCTGGGCACACATGCCTGTCACCTGGACCAATTGCCACAGCCCTCAGCTGGGGTGGATGGCAGCCCCACCACTCGTTGGATAGAGGGGTGGGTGTTGGGGGTGGGAGCAGTGTTTTCCATAGAAGGCGGGTGGTTTAGCAGAGACACCCCTGAGGGCCCATGGTCAGAGCGCCACGCGGGCTCAGCCCACGGGTGCTCTGTGCCTGACTTGTCCAATCACGCGGGCTTCGAGGACAAGTGCTCCGTAGTTGACTCAGAACCTAGGCGGTTCATGAGTGCCAGTTTGCACTGTCTCGGAGCTAATGAACTGCGTTGCCATTTCTCTCTGCCTCTGGGCTGGATCCAGTGGGCAGTGACCCAACACCCAGTGATTTGTGGGTCTGAAGAAGGAGGGGAGAAGCTGATTATGGAGTCAGCAATTACTCTGCCCAAGCCCATGCCTGGCAGGGCCTTATCTTTATTTATAGCTGGCTGAGCCTCCCAGAGCCCAGTTTTTGCCCTTGAGTGACTAGTGCACTGCAGTTTTAGTTCATAAAACACTGTTTGTTTATAATCCTTAACGGATTCTGTTTTATTAAAAGAGAAGGCTCCATCCCGAGTATAAATAAAGTTAACTGGTTAAGTTTTAGTTTATATTCACAGTGACTATGCAATGGATGGGCACTCACCACAGAATTATGCACACTCATGACCGGACTTTATTACAGGAACTTTTTAAAGGTCTCTATGGCCCGGACAAAAGCTTTTCCAAAGAGGGCAGAGGGTGGAGGCGGGGGAACTTAAGCTCCTAAACTCAGCTTCAAGGTAGTGGATTTTTGTTAGTTTGTTTTTGTTTCTTTCTGGTTTTGTTTGACAATGTAGCAGGCAGTGCACAGTTCTGTGATCTGGGGGATGGAAATGGGGTAGACCTGGGTCTACTTGTATGAGAGAGAGACAGAGAGAGAGAGAGAGAGAGAGAGATTACAACTCAAGGGGCTAGTGAAGGCTTCTGGAGCAGGTGGCATTGAGCTGAGTCTAAAGGGATGGGTCAGTTTCTAACCAATACAGAAGCAAAAAGAAAGGAAGAAAGTAGTCAAGTTCATGGTGAAGGGAAGGATTGGGGTTGCCTAGGATACTGCAAGAGGCTCCGTTTGCAGGGGACATGAGGATGACACAAGGGAGACTGGATTCTAGGGTCGGCTCCTGCCGGAAGCCCTGGCCAGATCCAGAGGGATTTAGACTTGACTGAGGAAGCAGTGGGGAATGCTGACTTTTTGAGTGGGGGATGGGTAGGGTTGAAGTAACCTTTGGCCTGCATGACTCTTCCAACTGTTACTGCCCCTCAGAAATGGGTTTTCCCTGAACCCTGAAGAACAGCCCTGCATGGCTCTCCCGTCCGCCCCTCACCCCACCGTCCTTCCCTTCCTCTGGTCTGGGCGGTGGCTCCAGCCCAGGTGGAGGTGCCCTGCAGATTCCTGCACCAGGAAGGAGAGCCCACTGCTGGCGCTGAGGAGGGCAGTGGACGGTGGCAGCAGGCCAGCCACCTCCCTGCTGAAGCATGCTCACTGCACTCTCGGTGTTTGAGCTGCGGTTAATATATCAATATTTGCTCGGGAGGGTATTTGGCACGGAGCAGGTCCCTGGGACGCCGGCAGATAGATTCTTCCCTGTAGCAGTCTTCGCTTTTTTGGCACAGACGGAGGGGTTGCTAGCTGCTGACAAGATGCAATGGAAAAGGAGCCCCTGCTTCTCCCACAAGCCCTTGAGTCTCACAACTTGGCGCAGTATAATGTTTTCAGTGCCTCGTGCTGTCCCCATCACTCACCGTTGCCCCCTAGTTGCTCACTCACCCTACCTCTTCTAGAATTTGATCTTATTCCCACCCCTCAGTGGGAAGCCCCTGGAGGTCAGGCTAGTGCTGGGAGGGGTGGAGCTTAGTAGCTGAGAGCAAGGCCCAGGCTGCTGGGATGAGCCCTACTCTCTCTGGTTTAGAGGTACAGCCTGAGCAGGCTCCCTGCACTCCGGGGAGTGAGGAGGAGGAGCACAGAAGAGCTGGAAGGATTAAACAGCGTCATACATGCAAAGTAGTTAGCAAAACGCCTTGTGCTCAGTAAATGCTCAGTAACGGTTGGCTGTTAATCACTGTTTTTCTCTTTCAATAAATATCTGATGACTCTTGGATCCTATCACACGCCCTAAGTTTCTCGAGGACAGGACTGAGCCCCTGACTTCTTAGATAGTTCTCTGTCTCTCTTCTAACAGCACAGTGGTAGGGGTTGCGGGGGCAGGGGGGTGGGGGTGGGGCCCTCGGGAAAGGCTCCCTAAAATCTGCACTGCATTGCAGGGGGAAAAAAAATGATCTCCCTCTTCCCGCAGGGTTTTCATCAAAGGGTGCTACATCAGAGGCTGGGGTCCTGGGACAGGGCTTGTCAGTGAAAATGGCAGGAGGAGGCTTCTGTCTGTGATCTGGTTGGGAAGCAGTTTTGCGGGCTAGAGGCCGGCAGCAGTTCTAAGTGATCAATTGATCAGTTGTGGAAAACGTGTTCCTTAGAATACTATTGATGCTTTCAAGTGGTTAGTTTAAAAATTAGAATAATGTCCCCCATAACGGTGTCACGTAGGGCCCTTTCCGTCTGGAGCATTTTCTTGACTTGCAAGCCAGGGATTGCATAGCAGCTGGGGTCCCCAGCTTTTGGCGTAGCCCTGGGTATGCCCATGCAAGTGTGTCATGCATAAGGGCATTCAATAGCAAGTGTGGAGCCACGTGGGGTGGGAGGCGGAGGGGGAGGGGGGTGCTCTGCAGTTCACGGGGTAAGACTAAGTCACACGGTCAGGACAGAGAAGCCACAGTACAGGAACCTACTAGGTGCCAGGCTCTGACGTAAGCGCTTTATGTGCGTGCTCTCATTTAATCTTGTCAGCGATTCTGAGAGGCAGGTGTCTTAGCTCACGTTCCCTAGAAGCGGAGCCTGAGCTTTTGCAAGCAATTGGGTGAGGAAGTGCAGCAGGAGAAAACTTTCAGGGAGTGAGGGAAGCAGGCTAGGACAGGGGAGGGAGCCAAACAAAAGATGTGGCTGCAAAAAGCTAGCCTCAGCCCCATCCATGGGAGTGCTGGCATGTGAATGGCACCACAGACCTGTTCTCACCAGTGGCAGTGGGGCTGGGCTTCTGTTCTCTTGTGTCAATCAGTCATTGGCTGTAAGTCACAGCTCCCGGGAGAAGGTGGGGCATAACTTCCCATGCCTTTCTGGGAGAGGAACGCCCATATTTCAAGGCAGCTTTGAGCTAGTAGCACCCAAACCTCATGGCATCTGGAGGACTGGAAGGGCAGATTGGGTGGGACACCAACCGCCTCGATAGATACAATTAGTAAGCCCATTTTACAGATGAGGAAAACTGAGGCCTACAGTGTTTATGTAATCTGAGAGGTAGGTGTCCTAGCTCATGTTCCCTAGAAGCAGGGCCTGAGCTTTTGCAAACGATTGGCCGTGTAGAGCCGGGAGTCAGACCCAGGAGTCTTATCTCTAGTACCTTTGGTCTGTGCCCCAGTTGAGGGCCCAGTAAGAACAAGTAAACCAGAGAGAGAGGAAACATGAGCTCAGACAGCCTGGAAATAAAGTTAAAGGTCCTGAGAGGAGCCCAAGGGGCAAGATCAGATCTTAGGCTTCTGTGGTGTAACCAACTCATCCCGCTTCGCCCAGGGCTTTCCCCATTTTGGCTCTGAAAGCCCCACATCCAGGGCCTGTTGAGGGGATGTGAGTGAGGGGAAGTAAGCCAGAAAAAGCCCCTGGCAGGAGGGTATCCTGGCCGGGAGCTGAGCAGAGAGGGTGGTCTGAGATCCAGGGTGGGCTAATGAGAGGAAAGGCTTGGGCCGACTGGTGAAGGGGAGGGGAGTCAGTTACCAGCCCCCTGAGGCCTCCTCAGGGAGCCTGCCAGAAATAGATACCCTCCTCCAGCCTCCCGCTTTGAAGCAGGCTGTTTTGCTGTGTGTGTGCGGAGGGTGGGAAAGGGGGCAGAGAGAGAGAGAACGTTTGTTTCAGTCCAATGAGTAAATGTCCTGTTTGGTTCCTCGCCCATCCACAGATAGGGGCTGGGCAAGGTGAGACAGGCTCCTGTGCTCTGGAAAGGCCCGGATGTATATAATCTATGTAATGTATACATATAAAATAAACAGATGTATATGTGTATATATACATGTACTCATGCATGTCCACACGCATGTCCATACATACACCTCCTTCGAGCTAGAAAAATAAATGTGATCTCTACCCTCTACATGCTTAGAGCTTCATGAGGGAGGTAGGCATTAAACAAATAAAAACACAAAATGACATATAAAATTTTAGTAAAGTGTGACTGATGCTGTGGGGGATGCAAGCCCAGCGCTCTAGTAGAGACCTGCCGGGGCAGGGGTCGGGGCAGGGGTCGGGGCAGAGCCTACTTTTTATGGCCAGAAAGGTCTCCCTGAGGATGCACAATGTAAGTCAAGAGAATCAGCCAACTACAGAGGGGTGGGTGTGGGGAGGGCGGGAGATGGAGGACTGGAGGAGGAGTGTTTTGAGCAAAGGGAGCAGCAAGGATAAAAACCTTGGGTCAAAGAAGACTTGAACCTGAACGGAAAGAAAGCCAGTGTGGCTGGGGCACAGGGCGGGGAGAGGCCTGAGACATTCGCAAAGGGGCATGGGAGCCCATTCCTTTAGGCCTTTGGGCTTCATTCCCAGGTCAGTGGGAGCCACTGGGAGATTCTAACACAGGTATGTGCCATGTTCTGATTTATGGCCTACAATGTCCCCTTGGCTGCTATGTGTAGAGGAGCTGGAGGGGCAAGTGTGGAAAGAGAGAGGTCAGGTGGTGGTGGTTTTTTTTTGTCTGCAAAGTCTCTGGAGGGAGACCAGTGGGTCTGCTTTTGAGGTGGCCTAGAGCTTTAAACACTTAGAGAGACTGCATTATTAATGAAACATTTGCATCTTAGGAAACAATAAAACAGGCTGCTACATGTAAAAATTAAGTAACCCAATTTGTTTTAGCAGCTTGCGCTCTAGCACAGCAATTTGTTTGGCACATACCCGGGACTCCATCGGAACGGTAATTACGCCATGCTAATTATTTTGCTGCATTGTGTACATCTGACATTTAATTACGGGGAAGTATGTGTGGATAGGTTTTCTTCCTCCCCTGCCTGCCTGACAGGTAGTTTAGTTTCCCGTACCGCTTTTCCACCTACATGGTCCTCATGCCAACTTGTCATCTGCGACAGAACTGTGTTTCCATGACAGCTTTGCTCAGCCATGTTGCCTGCAACTTGCAGGCAGTCACCAAAATAAACAGTTGACACAGATGTCATTCTCCCCTCTCGTTCTGCCTCTCCCTCCCCCTTGATCTAGCTTCTGCGACAAAGATCTCTTTTTTTTTTTTTTCCTTCCACTTTAAGAAAGGAAAGTGATCCCTGTCAACTGTGAGCATCCTTTGGTACATTGACATGTCTCTTGGTGGCTTCTCTTGTGACCTCTGACCTTCTCCATGGAGACCGCTCGCAAGCTGACTCCCGTGGCCCTGTGCATAGATGACACAGCTCAGCAGCCGTGGGTGGTAGACAAACAGGCTCCAGGCTTTGCATTCACAGGGAGATGGCAAAGGTGGGCTCACCCCTCAAGAGTCCAAGAAGCTGGACCAAGGCCACAGCGTGCTCTTAGGAGGATGCCATAGACAGGCCCTGTAAAGCCATGTCAGGCGCGGTGCTGGCCATGCCCATAGAGACGGACCTGAGGGCGGAGGGCTGGGGACGGGCGCGAGGAGGGGCAGGAAGCTCCTGCCTAGAGGTAGAGATGCTAATATCTCCACTGGGATGAGGAGAGGAAGAGGAGGATGCCTGACAGATCAGTGCCGCCTGCTGGTCTAGCATCTCCCTGGTGTGTCTGCTGGCCACTCCACAAACAGGAAAGGGCTGTTGTGTCTCTCTGCTGGGAGAGGTCCTTACAAAGGAAAAAGGTGTGTGAGCAGGAGAAGACAGAGGGAATGGCTGGAAAATGAAAGCTACCAGAATATCAAAGGGCGTTTTTCTTAAAATGGGCCGTGCTGCACAGGATTCTGTATCTCAACGTCTAGCAAATACACATTAGAATACACACGCCATTCTGCTAAGGGGTAAAATAAGTGTCCTGGTGGGTTGGAGGTCACAGAGCCTTCTTCAGACGAGAGCCTTTCCTCCCCCTTTGCGTTCATTACACTTCCTTGTGTCCTTGGGGTTCGCAGAGAAATTTGGTGCAGCTTAGGGAAACAGAGAGTAGACAGAAAGACCTCCAGCCTGATACAGAACGTGCTCTTGGAGAAGTACTGGTTCCTGCTCCGTCCAAGCAGTCTTAGAGTTGGGTCTTTCCAGGTTCGTGTTGCTGTTTTAGACCTAAAGCTGCAAGCCCTCTGTCCAGGGCTCCCCGTGAGGGCCCTATTGCTTCACAAGACGAGGATTTTTGGTGGCACGTGGGCCAATGTATATTTTTATTTTTATGATCATAGATCCATTTTAGTGTGCATTAAAATATGCATAACCAGCACATCAAACTGGTGTTTTAATGGCTGTAATAAAGTTTCTCATATAAATACAGGTGTGACATGCCTTCTCTTTCTTCTCTCCCAGGCTTTTTCTCATTTTACAGACTTGCTCAAACCTTGTTCCTTTTAGGAATCCGACCTCAGTGATTCCACCTGGCTCTCTTTAAGCCTCCTGTTCCACTTGCCCATGTCTTCCTCTTCCTTGGTTTCCTCTTCCTCCTTCCCCTTCCGCCTCTGCTAGCATCCACAGGCTTTCCTGAGAGCCTCAGGTGTGCTGGGCACACAGGGGCACCTCAGCTGTAGGAACAGATACGTCAGGCGGTGACTTAGAGAAATAGGGGCTTTTTAAGTCCTGAAGGAGCTGTTTCAGGATGATGCCAAAGTCCTCCTGTCCTCCTGAGCCTCCATCCTTCCCACATGACGTTCATCTTCATGTTTGCAAGAAGGCTGCTACACAGAAGTGACACTGTGAAGGGCCTCCTTCCCTCTAGGCTGTTTTCATTTAGGAAGTGAGATCCTTTCGCTCACATCCCATTGGCCAGAACTGCTTCACAGGGCTGTACCTAGCTGCAAAGGAGGTGGGGAGAGAGCACATCTTAGTTTTACCATCGCAGTAGGAGAGGAAGGCAACAGAGAGCCGTTGTGGATGGTTTGGGGGTAGTTAAGCTACAGAGTCAGCCACAGAGGAGGAGAGTAGGAAGTAGAGACCGTGATCTACAATTTTCTTACGTTCTCCAACTTGAAAAGATATGCATTAAAAGTTAGCCTTACGATTTTATAAAGTGGTGTATGGCATAAACTTTCAGAATTGAAAAAGAATTTAGAGATCATTTGGATCTGATCCATATATGAATCCCAGACTTTCATACAAGATAAAAAGAATCACAAAGTAGCGAAAGCTAATTCTTATGCGGGGGGATATGACTAACCTTTTTCCAGGCAAATCTAGGTAATCTATATATGAAAAGGCTATGTGTCTGTCCATCTGACCAGTCGCTATGATGCACACTGACCACCAGGGGGCAGACGCTCAATGCAGGAGCTGCCATGACGCCCACTGGCCATTTCAGTGGGGGTAAGGGGGAGAGATCAACCAAAGGACTTCTATGCATGCATATAAGCCTAATCAATGGACACAGACAACAGGGGGGTAGGGTCATGAATGGGAGGTGGGGGGTAATGTGGTAATAAGGACACATGTGTAATACCTTAATCAATAAAGAAATTAAAATAAATAAATAAATAAAATAAAAATAAACAGCACTATAGACTTGGCGCCAACAAGCCAACACTCAGCTTCCCCCAAGTGGGACACAGGCCCTGCCACCACCCCAGAGTGATACCCCACCAAATTGCAGCCAGCGCTGCCAAGATCCCATGGCACAAAATGCAGCCCACTGCCCAGCCCGGAAACAGTGGCTGTGGGTGCAGAAATAACGTAGCAACACCCGGCTTCCTCTTCCTATTGACAACTAGCCTCCTTGCGGTTTCTTCAGCCCAGGAACAAGACTTGCTTTACAGCCAGGTGCAAACATTTCACAGTTTAACCAAATGTTTATGAAGCATTTTCCCATGCCTCATCTCATTTGATCCTCACAGAAGTCCTGGACTAGGTAGATAGGAGACTCAGTAGAATCCTGTTTTCTTTTCATTAGCCGGAAAATGGAGATTTAGAAAGCTTAAAAACTTGACCTGACTGAAAAGATGTAAGAAATGGTGGACCTTGAAAATGACTTCAGGTTTTCTCACTGCGCAGAATATAGTCAAATACTGCTGCAGTTAAAAAGTTTACCCTTTGTTCTCCCTGCGTGATCTACAATAATAATCTGCTTCGTGTTGCTGTTTACTGCTGTATTGCTGACTATTACCTAAAAGAGAAGTTGGGGTGCTTCACTGGGCTGGGAAAAGTTCAGCTACATCGGAAAGCAGGCCTAAGTAAGCAAGTTTATTCTCTGTCTATAAAAGGCTAAGTTGCCCTGGCTGGTTTGACTCAGTGGCTAGAGTGTCGGCCTGTGGACTGAAGGGTCCCAGGTTCTATTCCAGTCAAGGTTCACATACCTTGATTTCAGGCTCCTCCCCAGACCAGGCCCTATCCAGGGCATGTGCATGAGGCAACCAGTCAATGTGTTTCTCTCACATCGATGTTGCTCTCTATCTCTCCCTCTCTCTTCCACTCTCTCTAAAATCAATGGAAAAATATCCTTGGGTGAGGATTAAAAAACAAACAAACAAATAAAAGGCTAAGTTGACTTGTGCATGCATGATACACATAAAGATCCCGTTGGCACCAGTCGCACACTTGTGTTTCGATCTGTCATTGTCAATCGTGAATTTGGTTGACACTTCTATTATAGAGAAAGGGCAAATAGCGATATTAAAATATTTCTTCTAATTAATTTCCTTTCAATGTGCATGAATCCGTGCGCTGGGACACTAGTATGAAATATACATTAATACTAATTTAACCTCGACTGTGGCTATAAGGTTTATTTTAATGGCAAACGTGATTTTATTTATTTTGGTTTTGTACAGATCGGTAGGATAGGAATACAACTATCTGGTGTACCATTTGTTCTATTTAATGTTCTTATTAAATAATGCATAACTAATAACAGTCATTTAGGAAAAAAGAGGTGAAGAAACGAAGTCAAACATAAAGGGACTTCATGAAGGCTCAGCAGGGCAGGAACCCTCCTCTGCAGACTCTGCTAATCCGGTGGTTCTCCTCTGGAATAAGTATCAGAATCACCTGCAGGGCCTGGGAAAATACCTATTGCTGGGCCCCACCCCCAGAGTTCAGAATTCAGTGGGTCTGGGGTAGGGCCTGGGAGTTTGCATTTTTATCAAGTTCCCAGGTGACCTTGATGCTGCCAGCCCAGGAACCCCACCTTGAAAACCACTGTGCCAACCAATTGCAAGCATGCAATTTAAAGCCAGTATTTCTTCCCATGGCTGATTTCTCTGAAGTATGCTGTTTTAATATGTGTTTCTTTGTGTGTTTCTTAGCAACTAAATAACATAGTAGCATAGTAGCAGATAATTAATGCAACTAACAGGCCAGCTAACCTCAATCTTGGAATTGTCAGCAGTTGCATTGTGTGCAAGCCAGAGGCTCTGCTCCTGTGACCTGACTGTGCCTCAGAAGGGAAGGACAGTGGTCTGTCCTCAGTCCCTGCTCTTTCCTCAAGATGACCACCGTCTTGCTGAAACTGGTTTGGCTCAGTGGATAGAGCGTCGGCCTGTGGACTGAAGGGTCCCGGGTTCAATTCTGGTCAAGGGCATGTACCTTGGTTGCGGGCACATCCCCAGTGGGGGGTGTGCAGGAGGCAGCTGATCGATGTTTCTTTCTCATTGATGTTTCTAGCTCTCTATCCCTCTTCCTTCCTCTCTGTAAAAAAAAAAAAAAAAAATCAATAAAATATATTAAAAAAAAAAAAAAAGATGACCATTGTCTTGATTTTTTTCACTATCTACAAGCCATATATGGCAACCTTTGTATATTTGCAAATGTTTTACATAAACAGTATCATACTGCATATTGTCATGTAACTTCCTCTTTTTCATTCATCATGATGTTAACTCTGATGGTGGTGATGCATCTCAGCCGTTTATTTGTTCTAACTGCTTTGTAATGTTCCACTTTCATATACTATAATGCATTCATCCTTGCCCCATATTTCAAGCTGTTTTCAATAGGATTAATAAGGTTTTACTGCTCATAGCAGCAGTACATTGACGCGGGATACCATTTTGAACTCTTTACACCTATTCACTCTTGTAACAAGCATTTTCAGGCAGCTACTTCGTGCCAGGCCCTGTTTTAGGCACCTGGGACATAGCAGCGAATGCACTACCTCCCTTCCTCGTTGTGTTTTCATCAGATACTTTCAACTAATCTATCAAACAGGTTTTGTTATTCACATGTTACAGCTGAGGAAACTGGAGTGCTGTGAATTTAATGACTTCCCCAGGTGCCCTCTGAAAAGTGCAGGGAGTTTTGAAACAAATCTGCTCACCCTAATTCCAACACTCTTTCTGACATTTCAACAGGATTTCTGATAAGCCAAATATGCAGTGAGCCTGATAACAATGACCATTTCTTAGCTTAAAACCATCTCTTTGGAGGCTTTGATTTATGTGTTTATTTTTTGGAGTAACAGATTTACAGAAAAGTGTCAAAGGTAATACAGAGAGCATCTATATACCCCTCATCCGTAGACACCTCATCCACATCATTGTTAACAGTTATCACTGTGGCGCGTTGGTCAACGCTAAGAAACTGACATGTGTGTATTAGTGTTAATGAAACACCCGGCTTTATTTGGATGTCACCAGTTTTTCTATTAATGACCCTCCTGGACCTGGATCCTGGCCAGGGCACCCCCTGGCATTTAGTCATCATGTTTCCCCAGTCCCTGTGGTCTGTGGTAGCTCTCAGTCTTGGCTTGTTTTCCATGACCTGGACAAGCAGTGCATTGATTTAGCTTAGTTTATCACCAATGTCCAAATGAGGTCATATCAAGAATTTCCAGAGCCACCACCAACTCACCTGAGAGTTAGGGTTTGGAGGTCCTAGCAGTGAAGAGAAAGTGCCATTTCAGCAATTCAGAAAGGGCAGCACTGCTGGGTGGGTGCTCCCTGGGTGCAAGGACACAGGGAAACTGAGAGCAAGTCGTCCTGAGGGGGGAGGGGCCAGATGCTGAGTATGGGGAAAGGTAGGTTTCAGTGAACACGCAGCTTACCGAGAGCTGATCATCTCCCGCCCTCATGTCCAGTTCCAACCCCGGTGTCTTGTAACCACAGTTTGATGGTGCTCCTGGTTTTGCCTTTTTCCATGAACATCTGTATCTCCCAAAAGTCAGGCTTCACTTCTGATGACCAAATAAAAGCCCTGGCGGGATGAGAGTGAGCCTCCACCACCGGTTCGGTGACGCCTAGAGAGATTTGTCATTGCTTTTGCCAGCCCCACTGGATGTTGGCCGGCAACATGGAGGGATCCGAGAACTCTTTGAAACAATATCCCAATTGTTGCCTGGAAACGTTATCAGGTTACAACATGGAAGAACCCAGAAAGGGTCCATTCTTAGAGCATACTAAATTCCCAGCTGTTTTCTTAAAAGGGTGGTTATTGGGGCACTTTCTTTTTAAGATTTAAATTTAGTTTGACTTTATTTTTTAAATATATTTTAAATACAGGCCGTCCTCAGGTTATGTCAGACTCAATGTACGTCGTTTCATGGTTATGTTGCCATCTCCCATTTATTTATTTTTTTTAAAAAGTTCTGTCATTTCGGCGTATGTACATATGTGCTTTATGTTTTTTATTATTTATTTACCACAAGTAAAGGTCAGGAATTGTTATCTTTCTTTTAATTTTTTTTTACTGTTTCACTTCATTACTGCTGTGTATGTACTGCATGTGAGTGACAGGTGCTTATGTAGGTGGGTTCCGACTTACAGCGAAAATCGCATTACATCACGCCGTAGGAACGGATCTCTGACGTAACCCAAGGACCCACTGTATATGTATGTACATATATGTAATTATGTTTATTTCCACCCCCATTTGAAATTTTTCAGAAAATAGCATCTATCTCTCTATATATAAAAGCCTAAACGACCCTGCGACTGTTAGACTGTTCAATCAGTAGCTATGATGCATACTGACCACTAGGGGGCAGATGCTCAATGCACAGGCATGGAAACATGGAATAGACTGATGAATCTCAGAGGGAAGAGTGGAGGGGGGAGGGCGAGAAGAGATTAACCAAAGATCCTATAAACATACAAGAGGCCCAGTGCACAGAATCATGCACCGATGAATCTTGGCCTGGCCTATGGGGATCAGGCTGAAACCAGCAGTCCGACTTCCCCTGAGGGGTCCCAGATTGCGAGAGGGCACAGGTCAGGCTGAGGGACCCCACCGGTGCACGAATCCGTGCACCAGGCCTCTAGTATAAAATAGTTATCCATGATTCATTTCCAGCATAAGGATTTTATTTGTTGTATTTTTTAACTCTTAAATAAATACATAATAGTTTTTCACTTAAATAATATTTTAGTTCATTTAATCATTCTATGATACAGTTTGTTAATTTTTAATGCTGAGAGAAATATTTTGAAAGTAGAGCTCTGCTCTCCTTATATGTTAGATTATTTCTATGTAATAAAATCTTAGAAGTGGAGTTATTGGATCAAAGATTATAAAACAAATTTAAGGCTTTTGATACATTTTGGGGTAGAGGAGGAACCCATTTTATCAAACACTAATAATTTTCTAGCTTTGTCCAATGTCACTGCTTGCTCTCTGGACTTACACTTTGACTTGGCCACAACAGCTAAACTTATGCTTTATTGATTTTTTCATGTATTCACTCCTTCATTCCTTCATTCACATACGTGTAGGTGTCAGGCATTCTACCAGATTATGAGAATAAGATGCTAAGCAAAATCAGAGCTCCTACTCTCATGTCCAGAACAGCATCTGGTTTGGGAAGACCCTGACTGATTGAGAAGAGAGTTAGATAACCCCTTTTGAAACCATCTTTTTCACCAGCAGCTTGATGGTTTAATGCCAACTGTCTACCTCCAGTTTTGTTTCTCTAAGTAAGCTGTTCTGATTTTAGAGAAAGTTGGCCACTCCACATTCGATTCGAGGGAGATTTGATTTGAGCCCAGGAGATAAAACTAAAGCATTTTCTCTGTGCGTGGGCAAGCCATGTGGTTAGATAGCAGATGCTCATGGGCCTCGCTGCTACTGCCATCCTTAAGAATTGACATACACTTGGATTTCTGATCAGAAGGGAAGATGCAGTCTGGAGTGTGTCTCCAAGCGTTTAACGGAAAGTGCCTGTTTTTCTGTTCTCTGCCTCGGAGTCCCTGATTTATGACTCTACCCCTTCCCATCTTCCTCATTGGTCATCTTACCCTCTTTATTTTGATAATGATGGTGTGTGAGAAGCACCATCTTGAAATGGTTTTCAAAAAGGTTTAGAGGAACAAATGTGTGCCTCTGAGCAGCCTGCAGCTGGGGTCAGCAGGAGTAACTGAGACCAGCTCTGAGGATGCAGCCATGGCCACTTGTCTGGGGAACATTTTGTCTAAATCACTTGAATGGTTGACGTCAGTGCAGACATTTCATTGTAATTATGTGGGTCGTGAAGTCCTGACGACTCCCAGTGGACTTCAGTAAAGAGTGACTAATGGATCATGGGGTCGTTTGGTTAACTTGGGGAGAAAATCTGGTCAACCAAGGACAAGACTTGAGGCACTCCCCATCTGACCAACCTCCACAAATGCTGCTGCCTCTGTTACCTGGGGTCCCTGACTCCTCCGGGCTTCTCCCCCACCTCGTTAGAGGAGAGCTCCAGATGCAGGCTCACTCAGCTCCACTCTGCCCCCTGCCCCACACCTCAGTGGCTGATATCACCGAGCCAAGCAGAGCCTGTGTGTGAGCAGAGATGCCATGGTTGCTTGTGAAAGGCAGTGCCCTGTGTCAACCATGATGTCATCTGAGAGGGTCATCCCAGCCCAGGCTGTGCTTTTAATAATGTCCACACTAACGTTTCTTGGTTCTAAATCATGGTTGTGTTTCTTCTGTTAACATATTGTGCTCATTGGTGATAAAAGAAGGATGAGGCTCTAAGAACCAGTAAATATTTTACATTTAGCCACATTCTGGTGTTCCCTGGACGAGGTCTTGCATCCCTCTCTCTCCCTCTTTCCCCTTCCTCTTCCTCTTGCCCACTCCCGCTCTCCTTCTTTCTGTCTCTCTCTTCTTTATTTGGATACTATTGCTTTTTAATTGTTTAGGGCAGTGAACAATTCACTTCAGAACATAAATAGGATGCCCCAAATTTTTTTAAATAAAAGTTTATCATGGGCTTTTGCATGAGAAAATATTCCTACAAGGTCCTTTAATGTCAAATTGGGTACCATTGGAGAGCTGGAATCTAGCATGGCCTCTGGTACCATCTTCCTATGGTAAACATAGTATGTCCTGCTGTAATTCCATGGGCCCCCTTATTCCTATGGGTCCTAATGCAAATGTGTTGTTGTAAGATGAGCTCAAAAGCAAGCTTTCCAAAACACAGTCCCTGAGGAGCATGAACTCTGGGACACCAGTTGACATGCTCTTCCAACAGCCATGCTAGAAGGGCATTTCATCTCTTCGCAAGCCGGCTTCACCTCTACCTGAGGAAAGATAAAGAACTTTGCTCAGGAAATATGAGCCCCCATGCCCGAGCCCTGTTCCTCTCAAGCTGATGGACAGGTATGGAAGGAATGCATTTGTTGGCAGGAATTCCATGGTGCCCAGGCATAAATGGAAGTCACGTGCTGATCCGTCCTCTCTCTGCTTCGGGGAAAACACTGTGGTGGAGGGGGCGCTCTGCAGGGAGGGGTTGCAGAACAAGCTGTCTCCGTTTCAGCCAGCTGCCACTTGTCAACAGACTCCAACGATGGCATCTGGCTCTGTGAGTGTGGGAGCCAGGAATGTGCCTAATGGTGGAGGCGGAGTGACCAGTGGGAGGGGAAGTAAACCTTCTCTGCAAGTCAGGAACAAGGTGCAAGGGCTTAGCTTGTCTGATACCTTCTTCCAAAGAAGAGTGTTTCCCACCCTGCACTGCTAACCAATCATAGCTCATTTCTGACTTCAAGGTTTGGTGTTCCCTTTGGTTCTTTCTGTTTCCAGCCAGATGGCTTTTCATGGCAAGCAGGTGGCTGAGACAGGCAGGGAGAAACCTAGTTAACCTGTAGTTCCCACCGTAGGCTTGATCAAATGCATTACTGTTTCAGAGAATGCTGCGATGCTGTTGCAAGTGATGCTGGGGGTGTATTTTAGCTCGCATGCAAAGATAGCCAGGATGTAATAAGCAAACAGCAAAGGCTATAAAACAGTAGGTGCAGTACATTGCCATATTGGAATTCTCTCTCTGTGTGGAGAGAAGAATGGAAAACTGCACCAGAGATTTAAATGGTCAGCATTTCTCAAGGTAATGTTACCGGTGGTTATTTTTCCTTGGAGGTTTTTCTGTTTTCTAAACCTTTTCCTTCCCTAATGACTTTGGATCACTCTAGTTCTAGCAACCTCTACCTATAGCCAGGAATCAAACCCATTTATATTTTTCTCTAAACCAGCAATGTTCAATTGGTGTGCCATGGCAGGCACACTGGAGTGGCGCAAGAATTTTTAAAACATTCAATACCTGACTACTTAGTCTGGGGCACTGACCTCTTTTCCCCTGGATTGTCAAGTAAAAATAAATGACAACATCCACAACAATAGCCATCCAGTCTGAATGAATTAAAATTATACCTATTTTTGGTCAGATCAGCCAGAGATATTTTTGGTGTGCTGCAGAACATTAGTAATTAGTTCATGTGTGCCATGAGATGAAAAAGATTGAGAATCGCTGCTCTAGACAGTGCGATAGGTTGGCACTGTGCCAGCACTGGTTTAGAAGGGATGAGTGGGTCTAAATCCATCTCCTGATCCACTGGCCAAACCATTCCTGGACTGTGTCTTCCCAGGGGAAGGGAGCCTTTTCTAATTACCTGCCCAGATATGCCTGTTTTCTCATTCATGCAGTGACCAGCAGCTCTGCTTCTCTCTCTCTCTCTCTCTCTCTCTCTCTCTCTCTCTCTCTCTCTCTCTCTCTCTCTCTCTCCAGGTTAATCATTTTGACCATCTTTCATAACCACCATATACTACTACAAAGGGGAATTATTTCTCAGTCTAAATGTAGCAAGATTCTTCATTCTTACATTCAGATTTTAGAAATTGCTTTTTGTAGGGATGGGTGAAGTTTACAGATTCCTCAGAAGGACCAGCTTTTGGGGGCCGTATATGTGCTTACCTCCATAAGTCCTAGGGATAGAAAGGGTTAGGGGAAGAATATTGGACTTTGAAATGTCAATAATGGACCCTGACCAATGAAAGACGTCAGCTAAGTAACACCATCTCGCCCCTATGCAAATAGGATATAGGCCATCTTCATTGTTCCATCTTCATGGTGTCACCGGGGGCCTAAAGAAAGAAGCACCATGACCATGTGACTGTCCTCTTGGGTAGAAAATGGTCAAATTCTTCCATCCTCTTTCCAATCTACATCTCTTTGTATGGTCTCTCCTTTGTTATTTGGGGGAAACTGGTGGAGCTTAATAGATAGAGCATGAGCTATCCAGTAAGGATGCAATAATGGAATTGAATGGCTCCCAGAGTCCTTTCCTCAAGTCAGAGTAAAGCTATGATGAGCCAGGAGGATGCTGGGTTATGGGATCTTAGGGCTTTGATGCACCTGCATGTTCCAGAAATAGCTTTTCTGACCCCAGAGACTGGGGCAGCCTTGTTTTAATTTCAGGATTGCAATAATGACAGTTTTGTGAACTGCCAAATAGCTGTTCTCTTGAGAGTGTGGTCTGAGACCTTGACTTGTGTAGTCAAAGCGTGTAATAACTGATTGGGCTCCCAGTGATCCTGTGACAGCCTTCACTTTGTAGCCTATTTCAGAACCCCCTCTTATCTGGGAACACCTAAACGTGGGCCCCAGGGAGGCAAGATTTAGAAGCAGCATCGCCTGCAGGGCAGTCTGGGGCCAAGCTAGTCAACTGACCACTCTCAGCTCAGTGAGAAGCAACAAGAAGTCACCCCTGAGGTTGGTGAGAGCTACTTCTCGGTAAACAGAGGGAGTAGCCTAGGGCAGTGATCAGCAAACTTATTAGTCAACAGAGCCAAATATCAACAGTACAACGATTGAAATTTCTTTTCAGAGCCGAAAACCAACTTCTGCACATGGGCCACAAAGTTTCAATCGCACTGCACGTGCGCGCCCACACGTGTTATTTTGTGGAAGAGCCACACTCAAGGGGCCAAAGAGCCGCATGTGGCTTGTGAGCCACGGTTTGCCGACCACTAGCCTAGGGTGTCTCATGTGCAGCTCTAGAATTCTTTCTCTGAGAAATCAGTACAACTGGAGTGTCAGGTAATGGTTGGGAGCCGGGGGGGGGGGGGGGGGGGCGCGGGGCGGGGGGGGTGGAGCCAGGGGGCGTGGAGAGGGTGTAGAGTGAAAGCACTGAACTAGGAAGCCGGGCAGCTCCTGGGTAACCTCAGGACATTGTTGTCCTTGAAAGGAGCATCTCCAGGTTATCCCTAGGGGCCCTTTCCCTATGAAGCCCCATAGCTTTGTGATGGAAGCACTAGCTGAGGATGCCTTACGGACACGTCATTTATAAGCAGAAGCCTTCAAATCAGAAGGCTTCTCCCCGCCACACACATACCCTTTTTGCAGAAGCAATGTGTCCGATTGTTACTGACAGTGGGGTTGTTAAGAATGTTAATGATGAGATGGTGTTTAGCTCACAGAAATGCCTCCAAAAGAAAATATAGTAGTCCCTCCTCATCTGCAGGGCATACACTCCAAGATGCCCAGTGGGTAGTACCGAACCCTATATATACTATTTTTCCTATATATATATGTACCCATGACAAGGTTTTTACTTGATAAGTCAGGCCCTATAAGAGATCAACAACAATAACTAGTAATAAAATAGAACAGGTGTGACAGTATACTGTAATAAAGGTTATGTGAGTGGCTTTGAGGCCATTAGTAAGTAAAATAAGTGTTACCTGAACACAAGCACTGCGATACCATGGCAGCCCATCTGGTAACTGAGACGGCTACTAAGTGACTAATGGGCGGGTAGCCTATGCAGCGAGGAGACTCTGGACAAAGGGATGATTCACATCCCGGGCAGGAGGGAGCAGGACAGCACGAGATTTCATCACACTACTCAGAAATACACGCAATTTAAAACTTACGGATTATTTATTTCTGGAATTTTTCACTTAATGTTTTTTGGGCCACAGTTGACAGAGGGTAACTGAAACCTCACGAAGCGAAATCACAGATAAGTTGTGACTGTTGTACAGAGCAGCAAGGGATATCAAGATGAATGATCTCCCTGCCCTGGCCAGTGTGGCTTAGTGGTTGAGCATCCCCCATGCACCAGAAGGTCACCGCTTCAATTCCTGCTCAGGGCACACGCCCAGATTGCGGACTCAATTCCCCCGGTTGGGGATCGATGTTTCTCTCTCTCTCCCTCTCCCTTCCTCTTTCTCTAAAATCAATAAAAACATATCTTTTAAAAAGAAGATGAATGGTCCCTTGAACATTGGTGATGGTGTAAACCAGGCTTTTTCAGTTCTGAGCGTTGAACGTTGACAGGATAGGATGGCCTCAGTGTCCGTCCGTGGTTGGCATACACAGGCCATCGGGGGTGATGGGAGGGGTCTCCCTGTAGAAAAGTCAGGTGTTTTGGACATAAACACAGTAGACACGAGTCCGTGGGGGTGGGAAGTCGGGAGTGGGGAAAGTTTTTACATCACTGGTTAATGAATCTAAAGCTATACAAAGTATGCCACTTGATAACTTAGATTTGGATTTGCTGTCTCTAAGGAAATCAAGTAGAGATTAAGTCAGTTTTGACTTTTAGCAGAAAGATGTAGGTATTGGAAGTCCTAAAATTAATTCGGAGGTGAAGAGATAAGGCTCTGGGTCACAGTTCCTGAGGCCTCACACAGGGGTGGCTACTGAGAATGGCTGTATTGAAGAGGCCTTGAGAATATAGACTGTGGAGTTGGACAGATCTGGATTATAATCCTGGCACTAGGACATAGTGGCAGTGCAAATTTATGCAAGTTAATACCTATCTAACTTTAGCTTCCTTATTGTTCAATGGGGCGGAAATATAGTATAATGAATAGGTATAAGATGAATGAGATCTGGTAGTAAATTCCTAAGAAATGGAGGCTAGGTTTACCAGTCGGTATCCTATATCAATCTGTGGACCAAAAGACTAGGGTTAGACACAGCAATACTGAAACAGGCAGAAGGGGGCTAGCTGGATGCTGAGAGGTGGGTGGTGGGACAGAGGCAGGTAAACCAAGACTGTGGTAAATAGAAGACCAGTGGGAAGCTGTGCACAGGGGTTAGACACAGAGCAGGTATGTGTGCAAATCAGGAGAAGTCTTGGATTCCATGCTGTATTCGTTTCTTACTGCTGCTATAACAAATTACTACATATTTTATGGCATAAAGCAACGCAGATTGGTTACCTGACAGTTCTGGAGGTCAAAAGTCTGAAACGGAGTTTAATGAGCTGAAGCGGAGATGTTGGCAGGGCCAACCACTCCCCTTGGAGGCTCTAGGGGAGCATCCATGTCCTTGCATTTTCCAGGTTCTAGAGGCTGCCTGCATTATTTGGCTCATAGTCCCTTCCACCATCTTCAAAGCAGTATCGTAGCATTTGAACCTACCTTGCTTTCTGTTTCTGGTGTCTCACCACCTCCTTTCCTCCTGGGCTAGGGGTGGACCTCTGGTGGGTGGCACTAGATAGAAATCACTTCCCTCCCATAGGATTTCTCCAAAGCTTGTGTTCCCAGAGTAAGTGTATGAGGAAGGAGAAGGCTAGAAAAGTAGGTATCTGTTACTTCTCCACCTTCCATCGTATGCCATCACCCCCAAGACAAGCACTCTGACTTTATATCTGTGATCAGATGTGTTTTCTTCAAGTATCAAATGAAGTCTAATTTGAAATGGAAAGAACGATAGGACTCGCTTAACATCACTACTTAAAAAGATATCCTTCTTGGCTCGGTTCTGTTCCTGAATATGAAGTCAGGTTTTAAGTAGCCAGATCCAAGGCCAGGTACGGATGCTGATGAGTGGTGCAGCTCCAAGAAGCTGTATGTTGCAGGCTTTTATAGGCCTCCCCTGGACACTGACTGTCATCTTATCAGCTATTTTTCCCCCTTTCTTTAAATAGTATGACAAACGGGTGTTCTGATAAGGCTGTCTTTGGTGTGGTCTCATGAGTTGATATAATTAAGAGCCAGTTCCACTTGGCAGTGCTGCAAGAAAACCATCCAAGTCTGATGAACAAGGGAATCACTTAACAATTCAGGTGAGCACTGACTCTTGAAAAAGTGGAGGCTAAGATGGGAGGGAAGGCAGGACACCCACACTGGCAGCCAACCAAGGGTGGGTGGTCAGCCAAAGTCAAGTTCCCCCTCCCTTTCCTGCTGCCCCTACATGAGTCTTTGACGACTGTGCACCTGAGATGGGCTATGGATGGGCTCTGATTGCTGTTGCTGCCCAAGGGCTGGACAGAGCATCGAAGTCAAGGAAAATGACTGTGTCTTTGATTCCCTCCAGTTCTTACGAAATAAATATCACCTGGCAATTCCTTTGAGATTGATTGGTCACTATTCTATTCCCTTGAGTCCTTCCTGCTGGGTTAAACATTTTTTTAAACAATGGCATCATTAATCAGCATGATAACAGTTTCTAGTTGTCTACAACATAACCAGGTTCTGTACTTAGTGGAGGCCCCTTTATGAAACCGTCACTTAGATCAGAAATTCATTCTATGGCGGATACTGTTTCCCAGGAGAGCCGCACATGCCCAGCAGAGGAAATGTTCCTGTGGGAGATTTAGTTTTGGAGAAGTCCCAGGGGTCATCTGCAAGGCAAGGCTGAGCAAGTCTGTTCTGGTGGAACTCCAAGACCTTTGCTCTGGGTCAGCCAGTGTCTTTGACCTCCATATGTATCAGCTTTGATGCTTTTAATAGCTGCAGAGGCAGGCCAAGTATCATGGTTTAGTAGACAAGATCTAGACAGACTTGGGTTCAAATACAAGGTCCGGCACTAACTGGTCATGGGGCCTTGGGAAACTTTTAACTCAGAAATAAATATAATCTATGTGGAATGCCTTACCATGAGGCCTAGTAGATACTAAGTGCTCCTAAATGGTAGTTTAGAAACTAAGAACACCACTGGAATCATTTAAAAAAAAATCATGAGACTCCAGTCTGTTTTCTGGGACAGAAGCAAACTGAAGAATATCATAAAAGCCATTCAGGTGAAAGGGTGCCTAGAATGTCCCCTACTCTCAAAATGAGTCCCTATCAGAGTGGCAGGTTTGCATGCAACAGGTTCCTGCAGGTATCAAATGACACACCCACTCCTTTAAAAATCTGTTTCATCTCCTAGTGATGTCCAAGGTCCTGAATCCTACAGACCTCTGCCATCCAAGTTCCTGGGCCGTGTCCTCCCAGTGATCCAGGGCAAGCCATTTGGGAGACTCATTGTGTAGCTCTACCCTAAAGCGTAGACTGAGCTCTGTTCCTTGACCCCACTGTCCTGGGTCAACAGCCTGGTCTTAGCCTGGTCCTGCCTAGGATTTCTTTTCCTTTCTTAGTCTCACCTGGCATTTCAGAGGTGAAGAAACCCTCAAAGATTGAAGGGAACATTCAGGCCAGAGGCAACTCTAGGCACTCTTAAAGGAGAAACAAATTCAGAAAGAATCAATACTCGGTCTTAGCGCCATTTGCCAAGTGCTCGTCCTAGCACACAAAGTCCCCCATAGAAGACGTCATTGAACACGTCATAGAACTCATCTAACAAATTATTGGGGAATTAAAGGCTCTGTTATATATTGGAAAAGTACACATTTCAAAAATATTAAATTGGACAGCATACATCCTAGAATTAAAGAACCACAACTTTTTTCTGAGCCCGTATCAGAACATCTTTTTCCTGTTCTGTCAATTCATGCTTAAAACACTCTGAAGGACTCTCAAGTGCCATTTAAATGGGCAAGGGAGAGAAACCCAGAGTTTCAAATCTATTAAATCTATTTCTGGCCAGCAGTGTTTAGAGCTCCTTGTGTAGGAGAACAAGAGCCTTCTCCTCCTGAGAAGAGAGACCTCTGGGTGGCATGGAATACGAGTCGCCAGACATTTTCAGGGTATGGGAACCGTGGCTGTGGTTTGGGTAAGATGTTTTAAACAAACAGAATTCTGGCTAACACCACCCACCGGTGCCTAGAAATCCTCCATTCCTCCTTCCCACATCAGACTTGAGGTGAAGTTCAGTTGGCGGCAGCTTGGCTCTGCCATCATGTCCAAATTCTACTATTTCTGGCCCGAATTTGCTTTTCCTGGCAGACTTGAGCCAAGTCCCAATGAAACATATCCATGACTTTCAAAATCACTGGCAAAATTGGGCTGGCAAGAGGTGTGGGGGCAGAGGAAGGAGGGGTGGGGGGACTATCCAGGGTAATTGCTGTGAATGGCCCAGTGATGAGAATCTACATCCAGGAAGTAATTTCACGAGATCTCTGCTCACTCACTTCCAGTCTGGCTCTCGCCTCCCTGAGGCCGGGCACAGAGCTCACTCTTTATGGACTGTAAGTTCATTGTGAAGTTATAGATCCTGGCAGTTTATAGGCAGTGTTTTCTTTCTTTTTATTGGTGCCCCCGGACAGTGCAGGCACACTCATGCTTGCTGGTGCCTTCCCCTTTCATGCTGGCCCTAAGAAGGACTCCTCCCCACCCCCAACCAGTTCTTCATAGGAAGCCATGTCCCTCCTGCACCGGGGACAGCCTCTGATTGGTGATGTGTCCCTGGTCCGGGGTCCTCCAGCCCATCCTGGATGCAGGGGACAGGAGGGTGCAGCCCTCCCTGGAAGCTTATGTAAATCTGAAAGGCTCCATGGACTTCGAGGCCAGCCCAGGGAAACCTCAACAAATCAGCTCCCCTTTGCTTTCCTTCGATTCCCTATAAATAATCAGGCTGTGATTGCCGTGGGAACCAGAAATGGGGCCATTTCATGCTTGAGGACTTGTCTCCAGTGCGGTGCCAAGCAGTGGGAGCCTCTTCTCATACTTAGGCCTTGATTAGCCTGGTCTCCCTCCAACATCAACATTTTGTTGAGGGGAAGAAGTGTTTGTGGCCCAAGGAAATGTAATTCACAGAAAATCATGGACACTGACTGTCATCTTGTCAGTGATGATAACAGGTTTGGTTGCCTATGTGTTTTCAGTCAGCCACGAAGTTCTGTCAGCATGACCTTCATCATTCCCCTCCACTCCATTGTCTTCTACTCTTTCCCTCCTCAGATCCATCCTGAACACCTTAACCAGGTTGGTCATCCTGGAGAAATATCTCAGCACCTTGTCCCAACATCCAGTAGCTCCCCAGTTCCCTATGGTAAAGTCCTCACTTCATTTCTGACATCCAAATCCCTAACAACATGGCCTCAACCCAACCCATGTTTATGGCCTCACGTCCTACCCTTCTTCTGTGGTAACCAGACCAGAAGGCTCACAGCCCCTGGGACACCTGCTCTACCACATCTCTGCTCAGAATGGCCTCCCTTGGCTGACTGCAGTGACGCTGCATTCAAGTCTGCATCCCTCACAGACCAGCCCTGACAGCCCTGACCCGAGGGTCTGTCTCTCTCTCTCTCTCTCTCTCTCTCTCTCTCTCTCTCTCTCTCTCTCTCTCTCTCTCTTTATCTCTCTCTCTCTCTCTCTCTCTCTCTCTCTCTCTTTCTCTCTCTCTCTCTCTCTTTCTCTCTCTCTTTCTCTCAATCTGTTGTCCTTTGGCACTTTCAGTCTGGGACCTTATTTTTCACTGCTTTATAGAATAAAGCATAGGCACTGTCTCGGCCTCTGCAGGGCCCACTGTGCCTGTGTGCTGGGTGGGCCCTGCCAAAGAGGAGGTGGGCCGGCATGGAGGTCAGGGGCACTGGCCTGGATCAGGAGGGTCAGGAGCATTGAGGCTGGAGTCCCCCACAGTGTGCAACCCTGGGCAAGATCTTCATCCCTCTGGCCCATAATCTCCTCCTTGGCCAAGTGGGGCAGTAGTGACTTATTTGACAGAATCATTGTAAGGATTAAATAAGATATTCTGGGTTAGGCACCTGGCATGGTGCTCTATTCACAGTTATTATTGTCATTCCCATTAAATGGATGTGTTGCATAGGCTTCTGGCACTAGGATCCAGGGCCTTTCCGAGGGGTCGGACATTTGGCTTGGTCTGTGTGTGGAACTGCTGGCCTGGATTCCATAAATTTGACTAAGTCTCCGTTTCCCAGGTGTAACTAGGGAAGAACAGGAGGACCCACCTCCCAGAGTTGTAAGAATTAACTGGGATGATGGGTCTAAAATGCCAACACGTAGTAAAGACTCTGTTGATGGAGAGCCTGGGATTCTGAGCATCGCTCAAGAATGCTGGCCTGCATCACGCCTGGGACTCTCCCTGGTAGACTTGTTTCCCCAGCCCTACGTTAAGTCTGGTAGGGTTAGGCACAGAAGCCTCCTCCGGCTTTAACTTCATGTAATTCTGTCTTCTCCCCCTGCCCCCCTCTTTGCCTACTCAGTCCAGACCAGAGCTGGGAGAGCTTTTGGGGTTTCAGAGCTCTTTCCTGCTCGTAGCTGAGGAAGGTGGGGCCCTTGGAGTGGCCGAGGTGGACGGATCATGCATTTGCCCCCAAGCAGGCCCTCAGACTCTGCACATGCCTCTCTGTGAACACAGAGCACCCCTGGACATACGTGTTCTGGGCTGTGGGCCTCAACACAGACAGATTAGCACTCCATCTCCCTGAGGCTTGCCCCTCCATTTCATCAGCTTTATCCTGGGGTGGATAATGTTTCTCTAACTGCCTAATTGGGAGAATTTAGCTGGAAAATTGCCATCATGTTCTCTTTTAAAGGGTGCCAGCAGCCAGGGGCTGCCAGCTGTAATGTCAGTAGGTAATCCCGACTTTGCTGCCATGGAGCCAGGGAGCACCCCTCCTTCTTCAATCTACGTCCCAAGTCCTTAGAGCAGGTCGTAGTTTCTAGGAGAAAAGAGCACCCAAGAGCAGCACAGATGCCCTGGCCGGTTTGGCTCAGTGGATAGAGCGCCGGCCTGCAGACTCAAGGGTCCCAGGTTCGATTCTGGTCAAAGGCATATACCTTGGTTGTGGGCATATCTCCGGTAGGGAGTGTGCAGGAGGCAGCTGATTGATGTTTCTTTCTCATCGATGTTTCTAGCTCTCTATCCTTCTCCCTTATTCTCTGTAAAAGATCAATAAAATGTATTTAAAAAAAAAAAAAAGAGCAGCACAGAGGTGGCAGGGACGCAGCTGCCAGCACTGGTCTGTTTCCTTCCTGCCCCCCATGCCCCAGCGGGAATGCAGTACAATGAATGGAATGTCAGCCGCCTTGGTGCAGTGGATAGCACCATGAACTCCACCCAGGCGAGTCTGGGAATTATCTGGGAAAAGGAAATTACAATGGCGAAGCCTTGTTCCTAACTTTGGGAGAAACGCAGTGTAGAGCAGTATTTAGGAGTGTGGACCCTGGGGCAGACTGCTGGCTTGGGTTCAAATCTAGGCCCTGCTCTTTGCTGGGCAAATTCCCATATCTCCTGGTTTTATCATCTGTAAAACATGGATGATGACACTAGCACTTACCTCTGCTCCATACATGGAGGGACCCAGGCTGACGGCGGCTCTGCCACCTTTAATGTGTGGCCTCCAGGATCTTCCTGCAGATCGGACATCTAGCCCACAGAAAGGGAGAAGGCATAAAGGATTGGAGGGCACAGGGTTAGATGGGCCAGGCTTGGAAGAGGGTGCCCCATTCTAGTCATATCCCCTCTCCAGGGTGCAGTCATATTGCCCAGCCTAACTTGACCAGGGAATGTCGTTAGCTGGTGCTCAAGATATAGAGGCTCAGCCACCCAGAGAACCTGCCTGGTAACAGTAGTAGAGGCATTTACTGAGTACTCACTGTTCTAATATATTAACTCAATTACTCAAAACAACATGATGATACTATGTATAGATTATATATTCCTGAGGGTCTTGGTAGAAGGGATAATTAAAGAGGGCGTAAGGATATTTGTACACCTGTGTTCATAGCAGCAGCATTCACAGTAGCCAAAAGATAGAAGCAATTCAAGTTTCCATCAACAGAAGAATGGATATGTAAAATGTGATACACACATACAATAGAATATCATTCACCCTTAAAAAGAAGGGAAATTGTAACACATGCTATAACATGGGTGAACCTTGAGAATAATTATGTGAAGTGAAATAAGCCAGTCACAAAAGACAAATGCCGTCTGATTCCACTTGGACAAGTAGAATGGCGGTTGCCAGGGGCTGGCTGGAGGGGGCAGGGCAATGGAGAATTACTGCTTAATGAGTACAGAGTTTCAGTTTTACAGGATGAAAAAGTTCTGGGTGTGGATGGCGGTGATGTTTGCCCAACAATGTGAATAGTGTGTGTTTAATGCTACTAGCCTGTACACTTAGAAATGATTAAAATGGTAAATTTCATGTTATATGTATTTTACCAAAATTAAAAATAATCTTCAAGGAGGGCTTAAGGAAGGGGATATTTACAGAAGATATAGATGGGATATAGGACCTGTGGGTGGTGATGGTTAAGCACGGAGGGATTAGCAACCACAGCAAACTACATCCACCCATAGGCATGAGGGGTAAGTGGAAGGAGGGGTTATCAGAACAATGTGGGGACAATAGCATGGGAGAAGGGCCACCCAACAGGAGCCGTGGCTTTAGGGACCGAACTCAGCACCTCCAGACCACGCCTGGTAGAGAGGAACCAGGGGACAACTACCCTGACCTCTGTCCTTGGGCCCGTGAGGCCCACTGGCAGCACCCAGCTGGAATCAGGGCAGAGGTGATGGTGATGTCCACTGAGTCAGCCTCCCCAAGGCTCAGAGAAGGACGGGGGCGGGGGGGGGGGAGCGTGGAGAACAGATCTGGGGAGGTGACCAGAAAAGATTCAGTGAGCTACCATTATTCCCATTCTATAGAAGAGGACGCCGAGCTAAAGTAACCCACCCAAGGTCACACATTGAACCTGAGGTGGCTTTGAACCTGAGGTGGCTGGCCCCTAAGCCTCCTAGGGAAAGGGCAGAAACCAAAAAGTCATGAAGGTCTGGGATGTGCCGGCGCTGTGCTTTCTCCTCATGCAAGGAGAGAGAGAAGAGGGACTCAGAGAGCTTAATGCAGTCGCCTGCCCGTGGTCAGGCAGCTAATCAGCGGCAGATCCGGGATTTCAGGCTCCAGAGCCCAGCTCCTTCCACCAGCTGAGGGGCCTTCAGGCAGGCAGTGGTTCATGTCACCACCATTATCACCAGCATCAGGACACGGTCACTGAGCAAGGGCAGCAGCGTGCCTGTGTCCGGACAAAGGGAGCTACTGTGCACAGACCCCGTGATTCCCACCCCTGGAGCTTTCAGGCCTGGGCACCTACTTTGTAACAAGCCATGCTCAACACCCACACAAGGACACAAAACACTGTCCATCCCAGTCAGCAGACACCAGCATGCTAGAACTGGAAGAGATGTTTGAAACCATCTATCAAACCCCCTCATTTTGCCTGGGCCAGAATGACCCCCTGGTCCAGTGTGAACTCAGTTCTTAATGAGTTCAGCATGATCCCAACATGCCAGGGCCTCCATCTATCATCCTGAAGAGCCCTGCCAGGCCACCTGTCTGGGGCCATCACCCCTGGGTGAAGCTTTCACCACATAGAAACCCAACCAATCCTCTTTCCACGTTCAAGACACACAGCTTAGAATAACAAGTTTTTTCCAAGCCTTCAGAAATGCAAACCCATATCTACAAGTACTTGGAAGAAAAGACCAACGTTACAACTCTTAGCACCAGGGAAGTGTGCAGGGAGCAGCTCGAAGGAAATTAGGTAAAGCCAACATGTGCATTCGGGCCTGTAAAGTGTGAGGGGAGCTTGGTGTTCTACCCTGTTCACCCCCAACGCCTTTGAGTTTGGGAATGAAGCTTGAGCTGGGAGGAGTGTGAGCTGAGCTGCAGGGTCATGTATGGGAAAGGGAGAGGGAGGCAGGCAGACTCACTCGTGCGTTCCCTGGCAGCGAGGAGCAGGGCCAGCCATATGGGCAGTCGTGAGGGGGCACTAATTAGAAGCAAACTAAGGCCTGCCTGAAGTGGCTGCAAGGACACCCAGTGGGGGCCGTTTCCTGCGCAGGGTGGGCAGCCCTGGATGAGGGGCCGACAGGTGCTGCCTCCTCTGAGTCTCTTGGCAGCATCTCACCTGCTCCTGCAGCTCATTCTGAGATGCGCATGACCTTGGAATGCCCAGGGAAGCTGGGTTTGACTAGAGATTCCAGAGACGGCTTTCTACAGTGAACGGCCGTCTCCTCAACTTTCTCTTTTGAAGATTTATCTGCAAAAGCTAAAGGACTTTTGCTTATTTTGAAGTTCAGCACACAGATGGGTGATATTTGGACACAGGGTCATTTCGACATAACCTAGACATCAAGCCAGGGAATTGTCAGCGTGTGTTGCAGTGCCTTAGCATGCTGCATGGAGCCCGAGGGGGTGATGGGACACATGCAGTAGCGTGAGGAATAGGGGAAGCTCAGCACTGAGACAGAATGAGGAGGTCAGAGACAGTAAAGGATCAGGAGCAAGATGATGGTTGCATTCCATTGGTTCTTTTTTAAATGGTATTTTGCATATTTGTTAATGTGAACATGACTGTCAAGGTAATCATATCAGAATGACCCACTTTGCACCTGTGATGCTAAGAAGGGTCCACTTGACAGAAATCTTCATCGAGTCCCCCATCTCCCCTCCCCTTTCTCACCCTCGTCTAGACCCTCATCATCACTCACCATACTCTTCCCTGGTCACTCTGTGGTCTCCTCTCCACACTGAGGGGTTTTTTCTAAAGCACATCTGTTTTTTAAAGAGTCTCCATGGCCTCTGTATCCTGATACAAACCCTCGGCTGCTAACCCTGATCAGTAAATCCTGTTCTTCCTACTTCCCTGTGCCCTGGAACATGTTGGTTTATCCAAGAATGACCTTGGAGGGCATTGCCTGATGGATGAGTTTTATCTTCAGAAGCCTCGTGCCTCCCGAGGCCGCCCTCTAGCCAGAGACGCCCTCAGCCTCAGTAACACTTGGTGCGCCTTTGGGGGTTGGGGGAGAGCATGGCCCTCCTGCATTCCTTTGCCTGAAGACTGCTTTTCTCTGGGGATAAAGATGGGGCAGGAAGTCATGCATTGGGTAGTTCCTTAGTTTAAAGGAAACAGAAAAGCATCCTCAGTCCTTGTGAGCACGTTACATATATGTGCATTAGAATCCTTAATGATTCTTTGGAGAGAGGTTAAATTTATGTGTGGTTTATCCAAACGATGTATCCCCGGTGGGGAGAAAACCACCCTATTAAACAGCATTTGTGATGCATGGAGGGAAAAGAAAGCAAAAAAAAAAAAAGGAAGAGAGAGAGAAGGAAACCCTGAACTCCAAGAGCGTGAGAAAACAAAGGGGAAATCGAAATCGTGGGTCTGCCAGGAACCTGCCATTCATAGAGCCCACAAATCACAGGGAAACAAAGAGAAATAGAAAGATTTGGTATTAAAAACCCATTTTTCCCTGAACCTGTGCCAGCACCTATAAAACAATTACATGTGATCATATTTGAGGCTGTTCTGAGACACTAATTCTCCTCCTGACATTAAAATGTGTGTGTTGCTTTCAAAATGCTGCCCGCAGTCACGAAGGGCCCCCATGAGAAGGGCAGACTGGATTGCCGGGCGGGCGGGCAGGCGAACCCAGCCTTGGGAAACGCTGGTGTTCTCCCTTTTCTGCCTGGGAACTTCCCCTTGGAGCTGCTGATTTTTGACCACCGCCCTGTGATATCTTTGTGTGGTTCTCAGATGGCACCCTGGTTGCCAGGAGACCAGTCAAGGGGAAAGATGGTCTCCCTAAATCCCCCCTCCAAAAGAGGAGAGAAACCCACCAAAGCTCACGACCAGGAGAAGGCACTGAGGCTCCACGCATGGCCCAGGGCGGAATGACCGCCTGCACTCAGTTCCCGCGCAGAAAGCCAGCCATGGATCCATTTGTCCACGCGCAGTGCTTCTCCGCCTTCAACGGGTCTTTGACCTGCGATTAAACAGGGCCCCTGTGTGAAATCGGCTGTTAGTTTTGAAAGCCTTTTCTTTTCCTTTTGACAGGTGAGCACCTCATCAGAGTTACCCAGTGCAAAGATGTCAGGGAAAATGTACAAGAGGAAAATGTGAGGGAGCGAGCGTAGGCGTCCTGGGCCCTGGCCTTCCTGCACAGGCCTATTTATTTCCCGTGCATTCGCTCTGTGGGCCTTTCCCCTCGTCCAGGCTTAGACATAAAAATGCACAAAAGACAGGTGATTCCAGGGCTTTGGCTCCTTGCCGGCATGGCTTCAGGGATGCACCTCTCGGCAGGGGGCCCACCTTCAGATCAAATGTGGGGGTTATTTCCAAATGGAGCTTTGCGGGGTGGAGCCCTGAGAAGGGAAGGCAAGAAGAAGAAAAATGGGTGAATTAAGTGAAAAGCATGTTGTGGGCCAATTTAATCAGGGTTAATGTATCAGGCCTCATATTGTTTTTGGAACCGGCTTCGGGAGTAACAGGATCCCCGGCAAGTTGCAGCCAGCCCTACTAGGGAGTGACTCTGCAGTTCACACACCGGTCTGAGCGGCAAGTGGCAGGTCCCCTCTGGTGGCAGGGTGGGCCGCAGGGCCAGCCATGCGCGCTCCCTCCTGGGTCTTGCTGCCCTGCTGCTGGTGTGTGACAAAGGCTGGGAGTCGAGGCTTCCGGCAGCGTGGCCAGCCCCAGGCCTGTGTGGGCCTGCCCCTGGCTGGAGGGGTGTGAGGGGGACACCTGGCCATGCTTTCAGAAAGCTCCCTTACTGCTGGCTGCAGGCGATTCCACCTCCAACGGGGCCTAGAAAGGGGGCAGGCCTTGGTCTCGCAGTCTCTGCAAGGGGACCTTGGGGAAGGTGTGTGATTTAATCCCTGTGTTTTGCCCATGGAAAACGAATGGCCCAGAGTGTGAAAGGGGTCTCACTCTCCGCATATGCTACTGACCCAAGGGACGACTCAGGATACCGAGAGCCACTTGCTCTCAGAACGCACCAGGCGGAGCCGACCTTTCCTGCGCTGGACCGCAGGATCACATATCCTTGGCTTGGTTTTCCCCACAGACTCTGAGGATCACCTGAGCCAGGGCTTCTCAACCCCCTTCAGAGCTACCCAGGCCAGGAGGAAGGTCTGCGCCTCCGCTTTTTTAGCACCGGCTCGATTAGCCTGGTTTCCTAGCAGGCTGGGGAAAATCCTGTACCTTGAGTGCAAATGCAGCCTTCACTGTTTACGAGCTGTGTGGCTTTGAACATGTTATCCCACCTGCTCTCGGCCCCCCGTTCCCACCTCTGTACAGTGGGGAGGAGAAGAATAGTGCCTGCTTCACACGATTGTCATGAAGAATCAGGGAGGCCATGTATGTAAGCTCTGCAAAAAGTCCTGGACGAATCATCACTCAAAAATGTTACTGCTACCATTTACTAGTATTATCATGGTCATTATCATATTAGAGTTGTGGGGAAGAGTGCATTTGAAGAAAAAGGGGCGGGGGGGGTTGAAAGATAAAATATGTTTGAAATCCACTGATTTGGGACGTAAGTGACCTGTTGTGGTTAATATTACTTATCACCTTGACTTGGCCATGGGGGTGCCCAGATATTTGACCAAGCATTATTCTGAGTGCTTCTGTGAGGGTGTTTTAACATTTAAGTCAGCAGACTGAGGAAAGCAGATTGCTCTCTGTAATGTGGGTGGGCCTCACCCAATCAGTTGAAGGCCTGAGTAGAACAAAAAGGCTGGCCCTCCCTGACACAGAGAGAACTCTCCTGTCTGATGGCCTTTGAACTGGGGCATTGACCCTTCCTGGTTCTCTAGCAGCCTGCCTCCCTTTGAACTAGAACTGGGACATCAGCTCTGCAGATTTTGGACTTGCCAGCCGACATATAACAAATCTCTGTGTGTGTGTGTGTGTGTTTTACCTGTGTGTCTAAATATGTGTGTATATTATTACATAATAATATACATCTATATTATAAAAGTCCTGTGGCCCTGACGCTGTAATGACCAAAGACCGGCGCGGGCGGGTGGGACTGCAAATTCTGCAGGGAACGTGGGCGGGTGAGGCATGCTTGGGTGGGTGGGGCCACAAAATTTCACGGCTGGGCTTCTAGTATTATATATAATCTCCTATTGGTTCTGTTTCTCTGGAGCACCCTGACTAATACATGACCTATGGGCCAAATTTCATGTGAGTGTGTATGTATGTGTAGGCACACATATGTATGATTGTCTACATATTTTCATATTTAAAAATAATCCAAATGTCTGACGATTTGGCAGCAGTATTCTCAAATTGGCTGGAAGTGATTTTAACTGTTCCCAGAAGACAGGGCATGGGATCCCCAGTTTTCACCCCCACCCCAACACATATATTCCCTTTTAGAGGCGGGTCCATGTAGACAATGGGGAAAAATTCTGAGGGATACTGGGAAAGTTGGCTGCTTTCCAGAATTCAGGATTCATTCATGTAGTTAAGAGTCACTGAGGGAGGCAAGGTCAACATGAATAAGACATGGGTTGCTTCGTTTAAGGAGCTCACCGTCTAGTGGAGAAGGCGAGTGTGTAAGTAGAACAGCCAAGGGCTGAGTAGTAAGTGCTAGGACAGAGGAAAGGCAGGTTCTCTGGGGTTATTGAGTCTGGGGTAGTGAGGATGGTAAGGAAGGCCACTAAAAAGTGGGAAAGCGTTGAGCTGAGTCTTGAAGATTGCATGTAAGGTCAGACAGGTGGAGAAGAAGATGAGACTCTAAGCAGAGAGAATAGTTTGGGCAAAGAAAGGCCCTGTGTTAAGCAGAGCAGAATGGAGAGAGAACTGTTTCCCATAGCTGGGGCACATGGTGGCTCTCAGGTGTTGAGGCCAGAGGCATAAAGAGTGGCAAGATCATCAGGACCATTTTTTTAACATGATTCAAGGCCATTGAGGGTTGTTTTTTTGTTTTATTTTGTTTTTTAGTTTTTTTAGCAGAGAAATGACTTATGTTACTACTGTAGGAAGATCTCTCCAGCTGTATTGTGCAGAATGGATTGAGAGGGAAGGCAAGGCCAGGTGATGAGTCTCCAAGGCAAATATGGAAGTCTAAAATTTCCTTTCAAGTAGCTCAAGCTTGGATCCCTATATAGTGTATGTGGGATAAGAATTTAATCTCTATCACACTTCAGTGTGAATGAGTTCAGGGACTTTCCACAAGAGCAGGTTCTCATGGTAGGAGGTGTGGAGGGCACTAGGGCATTAAAACAAACTTCACTGGCATCATGATTTTGCCCAGGTTCTGTCCTGTGAAGAGGGACTATGCAAGAGCTCAGTAATGACCTTGGGAAGGTTGTTGCTGTTCTTCTGTACTAAATATTGTGCAGCAAATCACAGGTCTCCTTGCCTCCTGCTGATCATGTTCGTGGCTTTCTTCTTGGAAGGCAACAACCAGATTTCCTTTACTTCCTAAGACCATCAAATTGAAAACAATAATTTCAGACATCCATGGGACTTGGGATGAGACTGAATGCTCAATATTAACTTTTCCTTTGTCCAAACGAACAGAAATCAAAACCAGTTAGTCAGGATGAGGCCTCCAATTGTCAACTTTCACTCTGGCTCACATGCTGGGCTGTTTGTTTATAAAACAGGAGGGCATTTAGAGAGACAGCAACTAGCATGTTCTTGCCAGATTCCTCCATAACTGGGATTTCCCTGTGTCAGCTTGTCATCCTCCAAGGAACATGGAGAGCACTTCTGAGTCAGCCTGATTCTCAACTCTGAGGTGTCCCAAGGCCCATTGGAGAAGATGGAGGTGCCTGGACTTAGCCATGGAGCACTGGGAGATGGGAGGCCTTAGTGTCGGCTCCAGTCTTTCCCTCTACCACGGCTAAGGGATAGACCCTCAGAGGCAGATGGTCATGAGGAAGGTCAAGAGACTTCTTTTGGTCTTTTTTTTCCCTGTTCTCCCTACCCTCAGCCTTAGAAGGGGCTTCACACACCATTTGTTGAGATACCATTACTCTCCTGCCTACTTGAGAACATAGCCCATATTCCAAACTCCCTTACACTGTAGAGCACCTTCCCTGTCTTCACTCACAAAGCAATTTCTTGCCACCCTTTCCTTTGTGCCTGGACCAACCCTGTGAAGTAGGCATTATAGTCCCCATTTGACTAATAGGTAAAATGAGGCTCACCTACTTTGAAGGGATGAGCCTCCAAAGCTCATGTGATCCTGTGAAGACTACACCTAGTGGTTAAGTCCACAGTGTTTGCTGCCCTCTCCTCCCTGACCCACCCATGGTGTTTATCTTTGTATATTGGGCCCAGGAGAATTCACAGTTGCATCCTTCCTGGTATCTTCTTGCTTTGTTCTGGATCCTGCCCTCTGCTGGCTCTCGTATTATATATAATCTCCTATTGGTTCTGTCACTGACATCATTGGTTTCCCTGGGTCTCCAGCATGCAGACGACAGATCATGGGATTTAGCCTATGGCCAGCACCCTCTACTCTGTTATCACCGCATCTGGGCATTCGCCGTGCCAGAGGAGAGCTTGACAGTGCGATTAGTTAAGTGCAGGTGAAGCAGAAGAGGATGTTCCAGGCCAAAGGCCAGTTATCTCCCCGACATTTGCTTCCCAGAGAAGGGGGTATGACTCCTGGTCAGGCAGCCTTCGTTCACCTAAACCCAGCAAGTGCATCTGGACCTTGCTCTCCTGGCTGGCAAATGTCTACTTGCCTTCAGGGCTCACCTTAGATGTCCTCTCCTCCTTGCAGGAGTCCTTGCCTTCCTTCCCTTCAGGCAGGGATAGGTGCCCCTCCAGAACACTTACCCCTCCAGTAGCGTTTGTCACACATATCTCAGTCCCCATACTACCTGGCCACCATGCCCACTGCCCTGAGGTTGAGGCAAGGTTGTGTGGCAGGCCACTGTCATGGTTAGGGCTAGGATGGGCTGTGGAGTCAGACTGCCTGGGTTTAAACCCCCAGCTCCAGCACTTTGTAGCTGTGCGACCCACTTAGAGGGTCAGTTTCTACATCTATACAACAGGGCTAATAAGCACGCCTCGCCAAAATGTTTTTAGGAGGATAAACTGGCATAATGTTCAGAAAGCATTCAGCCTTGTGAAGGGTACACAGTAGGTGCTTGGCATATGCTAATTATTATTATGTGTATGTCCCCAGTGGGTAGTAAGTGCACAAGTAAGGGAGAAGAACTGGGGGAAGGAAGAATTGATTGAACTAAGAAATGACAAATGATTGAATGGATGATGACTAAGTTGTACAAGAGTTTTAGTCAAGGTTCGCCATAGAAACAAGAACAGGTGCAGGGGAAGAAAGGTACTGATTTATTATAAGGAATCGGCTCACATGATTTCGGAGGCCAGGAAGTCCCATGATCTGCCCTCTACATGCTGGAGACCCAGGGAAACCAGTGATGGCAGTGACTAGTGGCCTGAGAACCTGAGGGTAGGACAAGATGAGATGAGATGTCCCACTTCCATCAGTGAGGCAGAAACAGGCCCATTCCTCCTTCCTTCACCTTTTGTTCTATTCAAGCCCTCAACAGGTTGGATGATACCCACCCATGCTGGGGAGGGCAATCCACTTTACGGAGCCCCTGGATTCAAATGCTCAACTTACCTGGAAACACCCCCCTACCCCCACCGCCCCAGAAATAATGTTTAATCTGGGTACCCATGGCCAGTCAAGTTGACACAAAATTAACCATCACATACAAGCATGAGGATAAGAACAGAACGGGGCCCAGAGTACCCTGGGTCATTCCTCCCACCCAGGTTATGTGGAGGCCACTGTCTTTGGGGCTGCGGCATCTATAAATCACCTACTTTGTACAAACAAACTGTAATCTCAGAGGCACATTCCATGCTGATCAGAGAATTCCAAAAGCAAGGAAGGGTAGTCAGAAGGTGAGATGGCAAAAGACTGGGAAATGGGGGTGAGGGGGTTGGGAGAAGATGCTTGCTAAGTCTTCAAGCCTTCCTAGAGTTGGTCAAGTAGAGGCAGCCAATTTGTGAAACCTTCACCAGCTCCTGGGAGTAGGCCCTGAGCTTCGGCTGCTAGGAGAGGGCAGGCATCCGAGCTCAGTGCCCTGGCCTTCTCCTGCTGCCCAGGTGTGCGACCCTCCCACCCCCTGGAATGTGGCCAAGCTGGAGATGTAATCAGCAGAATTCCTCTGACTTCTCCGAAAATGCTCCTGTGAGAGGGAAAAACGCAAACAGGTTGGGGCCATGTGAGTCCTGCTTCTTGTGCCAGAACAGTCGCCCCATTGTAATGAGCCTGTGCAGCAGAGTAGCCGTCCACGTGCAACTCTTACATCGTTTGACGCATGCGTAGGTGGGCGCATCAGTTTCGCCCACTTTTGCTGCTGTGTTTGCTTGCTGAGCTGTTTCATGTCTACCAAACTGTACGCAGCATCTCCCTGCCCGGGTTATCAGAACTGAAAATATCAAGAACTGGAATTGCGTGAGTGTGGAATCATAGGTGGAGAATCCACTGGCTGATGGACTGCTCTGTGCCCGTCAGCATTTCTTCATATTCTGGTTTACTCCTAAGTCTCTGAGCTCAGGAGAGAAACCCTTCTGCATCTACAGTGAATGGATTCACACGCAGGCCAAAAAGGTGCCTAAGATTGTGCTTGGTTACTAGTTGCATGTGTAGGGGGAGTGTGCACCGTGGGGGTGATTTGGGAAAGGGACACCCCACATTAAAAAATATGAGGTTCTTCTCGTAGAAGGAAAGACACTTGGTCACTTGGCTCCGTGGGAAGGGAAGTTCTTCCTGGAGTAATTTGTGACTGAAAATGAACCCTAAGCCATGGAACACTGTGTGTGAGGAGGAACCAGCTCTCCAAAAGAAATAAAACCAAGCTGGGGCCCCGCGATAACCATCGGGAAGGTGCGGGCAGCTTGCCCAGAGTCAGAGGTTTGCTTTGCTCTGGGCATCTCTTCTGACAGGTTTTCCCCAAACTGGGAGTAAGCGCTTGTCAAGTATATTAAAAAAACTTAGAAAGGAGGAGAACATGTTGAATGGCCCCTCAATCAGGCCCCTTGGGGTTTCCCCACTCACATTTTTAACAGCTCAGGCCTTGGCAGGTCTAGCTTTCCAGTTGGCAGAGACCGAGTGGAAAATGCACTTCATTCTCCAAGTTGTGCCTGGGGATCTGGGTTTGGACCTAACAAAGGGCAGAGGAGAACCAGCACTGGGGACCTTTGGGGGCTCCTGAGCCAGGTGCAAGACACCAACGTCACATAGTCACCCCTGCTGCTGTGCTTCACCTGCTTCCCCAAGGACCCCTGTGACCAGAATGCCCATGGCGGCTAAGGGCACAGTGTCCCGTAACTGCTCTTCTTGCAGAATGAGCATCTCCCTGGTAGCCTGCCCTTGATAGTCTTAATCCATCCCCAAACTGCCCCTAAGAAGTGAAAGCATATGAGGAAATAGGGAAATACTATTTGCCAAGGGCATATATAGCAGTTCTCTGTGAGGAGACAGTCTACCTCATGAAGTGTTGAATAAAGTGTGTGTGAGGTGGCGGGTGGGGGCGGGGGGCGGCATCTGTAATACTTTCAATAGGAAAGAGAAAATTTTTAAAAAGGGCATATACATTTAAGAATGGATTCTTCTTTCCCTTCTCTCACCCTCCCCTCCACCCTCACTTCCTCCTTCCCTTCTTTCCTTCTTCCCCCTCCCTCCCTCCTTCCCTTTTCCTCCCTTCTACCTGGCCCTCCCTCCTTCCCATCCACCTACTCAGCCCTCTATTCATCCATCCATCCTCCTTTCATCCTTCCGTGGGTGAACCACAGGCCAGTTTTATTGTCACTTCTCAAACTTAATGGACCAAGCGTGGAAGAAAAGCAAGGATCTCTCCCCAGAGAGGGAGCTAAGAGTTACAGTGGCTCAGGCCCTGCAGGCAGGGTAGGTGCCCACCGCTGGTAGAGCAGGCGGGGCGTGGGGGGGGGGGGGGGGATGCTTCAGCACTGGATGGATGCTAGCACACTGGGTCCTATAAGGAATCCTAACCTGAGGTTCATGGGTGCCACTTGGGAGCTCTCTGAACAGTCTGAAATTGTAGGCGAAATGTATGTGCATGTTCCTGGGGAAATGGTCCACCAAAGCCACCCGATTCCCAGTTGTCCAAGCCATCTGTGACATGCATTGTTGTGTCGCAGTAGTTTAAGCACATGAACTCTGGGGTCGTGCTGCCTGGATAGCAAGGCTGGCTCCATCAGTTACCAGCTTTGTGGCCTTAAAGAATGATTTAATATCCCTGAGCTTCAGTGATTCTGCTACTTCATGGGTTAAATGGGATAATATAGGCAAAATACATAGCAATGGGCATGATACATCTAAGGGACTCAGTAAATGTTAGTAACCATTGGTGCTTTGGTGTCTAGAAATAGCCATAAAACACCAGTGTTCTAGTTGAAAGGTATGCTCTAAAGCAAAGTGCAGCATCTATGGCCTGTGAGCCAAAACCTTCCCCCTAGCTGTTTTTGTAAATAAATTTTATTAGGACACAGCCACACCCATTCCATTACGTATTGTTTATGGCTGATTTCAAAACACAAGTGCAAAAGTTGAGTGGTTGTGACAGGAACTGTTGGCCTGCAGAGCTGATAATATTTACTAGCTGGCCCTTTACAGAAGAACATTTGCCAACCTCTGCTGTAAACAATTAGAAAACAATAAATAACATATCTCCCCTGGAGACACTCGCAAGTGCACAGGAGGCATAGACAAGGATGTTTATAACATCATCATTTCCCTGTCAAATACCTGGGAACAGTCTGTCAATCAGAGGAGAAATGCTGGGGCTCATACTATGGCAGATTAAAAGAATACCTGCTACCCTATTGAGTCTTATAGATACCTCATGTTTAGAAAAGCCTCCTAGGGATTGTTGAGTGAAAAAAACCAAGGGTGTTACCATTTGTGTAAAACATGCAAAACATGTTGTATACTTTCTACTCGTTTCATATGTGAAAATGCAAATGCATAGAAAGGACTCTGGGAAAACATGCAACAAATGGATAATCTTGCTCACCTTTGAGGAAGAATGGAGTTTGGAGGTTTTTTTCAGTAGAGACTTTAGCCCTATCCATAATGCTCTACATTATGACTGGGAGCATGCATTCATGTATTTCTTGTTTAATTAAAATTGATTTAGGAAGTATCCTATATAGTAAAGAGCTAATATGCTAATTAGACCGAACAGCAGAATGACCATCCAGACAACCTTCTGGATGAAGCTGGGGCTGCAAGGGAAGCCCTGGTCCCGGGTGCCAAAGGGAAGCTGGTGCCAGCAACCAGGGGAAGGAAGGCCTACTCTTGCACGAATTTCGTGCATGGGCCTCTAGTTGTATATAAAATGTAATACTCTTGGGCAAAACATTGAGGGATGGATGTGATTCTGGTAGGTGGAACAGTGGGAGAGAAACTAGAGATGCCAAGCGGAGGGAACACAAGAGCAAAACAATGGAGCTGGAAAGTCCTGATGTCACTGAGTCGCTAGGCAATGAGGGCAGTAACTGGTGTGGCCCTGTGGAAGGCAGGAGAAGGTGAGGATTGGGGAGGAGAAGCAGACAGCGGAAGGAAGTCATTTTTTACAGTAGAGGTCATGAAGGGGACTTAAAGCCTTACACCTGTTGTCACACTGGGACACTCTGGAGAGAGGCAGCAGGTGGGAAGGTCATGGGTATTTACAATGAGGCTGGACAGTGCTTGGAGTTCATCCGGCCTGCCAGACTAGGTAGGGGTGGAGGCTTACTCTTCTCAATCCCACCCCCTTGGGTCTTGTGAAGTCTTTACATTATGTTCTAGCACTAGGGGACCAGAGAACTGGTTGTGCTTCTCAGAGCTTCATAAAACCAACTAGATGTGGTGTTTAGCATTAGGAGAAAAAAAGTCTGTTTCTACAACAGTTGTTATAACATGTGAAAGTGCCAGTCAGATGTGGTTTGGGGTGAGACGACTCTGCATTCATATTTCTAACATGAGGAAATGCACCCAGTTGGAGAACTTAAAAGTGCTTCCTGGGATGAGCAGTAGCTGCGCAATGTGCAAGAGGAAACTGCAGATGGGGGCTCTGCTTTGGAACAAGGGCGTGCTCTGGCTTTGAGCCCTTGGCAGAGACAAGGAAATAAGGTTTCAAAGCAACAGAGATGACTGTCAGACTTCATCACTTGGATCCGGCGGTAGGGAAGCAGCCATCCCTTGCTGTCTCTCTCCACCCCACGGTGGTCCCTGTGAGCATGAGCCACCCGGGTCCTCGCCAAGCAGGCTGTGTCGGCAAGCTGTTTCTGTAGAGTCACACAATAACTATTTCAGACTTGCAGGACATGTTGTTTCTCTCACAACTACTCAGCTCTGCTGTTACAAAGCAGCCGCGGACAGTATGTGGATGGAGAGGAGAGCTGTGTTCTAATAAGGACTTCACTGAAAAAGACAGTGGCAGTTTAGATTTGGCCTTGGGCCATAGTTCACCAACCTCTCTTCTAAAGACACGTTTCCATACCTTTATGCCTCGGGGTGTCAACACTGTTCTGTCCCCCAGGGAATTCACAGTATCTTGGGAGGTAGTTAAGGAAGTGGTTTTGACTTCTGGCCCAAAGTCCTTATTAGCTCTGTGACCTTGGACATATGGTGTGATCTCATGAGCCTTAGTATCCTCGTCTGTAAAATAGGGATAAGCCCCACCTCCCTGGGTTCTTTGAATATACATTTGGATTAACAGATGGAGGGAGGATCACATAGTAGGTAAGAAGATTAGACTCAAATCCTGGCTCCAGCACTTATTAGCTGTGTGATTTGGGGGCCAGGTTCTTTATGTTTCTGTTCCTCAGTTTCACCATCTGTACAGTAGGATTAATAAGGACCCCAGTTTCGTAGTATGCCAGGACTATGATGGGAGTTCCCAGGGAGGAAGAGCTTGGAGCAGCACTGGGAACATAGTGCACTCAAGAAACATCAGGTACTAGTAGTAATTACTTCTATTATAAGTTCTTGGTTTTAAATAATAATAGGTTTTTACCTGCCTTCAACATTAATAAATTACAGCCGATTCAAGGCAGTCCTTATGCCAGGTCACTTTTACTCCCTTGTATTGCAATATAAAATGTTTTAAGAGAGTGACAAATGAATGGAGCTTCAGTTTATGATCAGCTAGTCTAGCCTGTCTCATATCTGGCACAACTAATTGGGGAACGCAAGTAAAGTCTACTAATAATATGTTAATTGCTGTAAAAGAATAAAAAAACTTAAAAAAAATGTGTTACTCTATAGGAAAATTTTAATTCCCATAAATTGGCAGAAAACACAGTCTCCCAACAACAGTTGGGATTGTTGGGAGGCAGGGGTGCATGAGGGTTTCAAACAAAATCTGAGAACATTTAACGGAGTGATTGTCTTGGCTCCACAGCACAGTCCTAACCTGGGCCAGTCAGCCCCTGTCTCCCACCCTACCTAGCCCTGGCCACAGGTCAGAATGAACAGGTGACCTGAGTTTGCCTGATTATAGTCCATCCCAGGATTTTGCTGGGCTTTGGGGGGAAATAAACCTTTTTTTTCCTACTGGAACTACAAAGCTGGTAGGATACAAGCCTTGAGGAGGCAGAGACCACTGTAAGAACGGGGCCTGCCTACGAACGAAGCCAGCAAAGAGGAAAGCGAGAGGAGAGCAATGCTTGACGTTACTCTCTCACCAGATCCAGCTGTACCCGGATCCTGTTAACCCCCATACTTTAAAGTTATAAATAAATGTTCATTGTTCTTAAACCAGTTTCTGTCACTTCTACTTCAAAGAAGCCTGACAAATATATCCAACCTTTTATGCTGTGACAGGAAAAAAAAAATGCAGATCATTTTTCAGAACTCTGCTCTGGATAAAACAAGGCAAACTTTCCTCACTTCCTCCAACCATTTCGAAATAAACCAGTAGATACACCGCATCAGGCCAGGCTAACAGTTGCAAGGAACAGACATCCACACTGGCTGAAGTAAACAGCAAGTTTATTTATAGAAAATAAGTCAGGTGGGCCTCAGAATTGCTAGAGATCTAAAAATGGGGCTCCAGACGGGGGCAGGAACAAGCACCAGCACCACAAAGGGCCAGGATGGCGAGAAGGCCGCTGCCAGCACTGCTGCCCCGGAAATGGGCTGTGCTGCCATCCCTGCAAACACAATGCACGCCTACTGCTTTTTCATCAAAAGGGCAGATGCTGAGTCCCAGGCAGGAGCATCTGATTGGTTGAGCCTAGGTCACATGCCTGCTCTAGTTGCAAAGGAGGCTGGGAAAGTGATCTGGCCGTTCTGACTTCTAGAGTAGAAGAAGGCAGACTGCACCTTCCCCTGAGACTTTGGAGAGGAAAAAAAGAAAGAAAATGGATCGGAGTGGAGTGAGCGGAGTGGAGTAGGAGTAGGAGTAAATAAAATAAGATGGCATACACCCAATATGGTCCGTCTTTCCTTTCCTAGAAATGCTGCCACTCTGCATGGAAGTGGTTTTGACTTCTGGCCCATTCTTGGCCTTTTGCAACTGCCACAGCTTACCTCCTGTCCCCTGTGGATCAACCAGAACCTATATCCTGACCAACCCCACCCACCTCTTGGGCCACTTTTCAGGTCCACTCAGTGATTTCCCTGGGACCTGTTACCTGCCTAGGCTGTCAGCCTCGGGTAATGTGATTTCTGCAAGGCCCTCAATCCAGCTCACTCCACCTGCGAGCAGACTCTGAATCCGCCCACTGCGTGATCAGTAATTATCAGGCCAGGGCAGCCTCGTTGCATGACTTCGCACATGTCCGCTTTGCATTGTGGGCACGAGAGTCAGGCAAGGAGCAGCACGGAGGAAACCGCAGGTCCCATCAAGCCTGCCCTCCTTGTCATGTTCCTATTGTCTCCCTAGAAACTAATCCCAGTCCTCTTGACGACTGCACAGTGAGGCTGCTTGCTTCACTAGGATCCTCAAGGTAGCTTATCCCCTCGTTAATTAACTACTTAGAAAAGTGCTGTACGACACTGTGGTGCCTGGCTTCTAGCTTGTTAACACAGGAGACTCCAGAGAAACTTTGACCTGGCCCGTGGCTGTGAGTTGGATGACTCAAGAGAAAAAGAGTTACCTTTCTCCCCTTGGCTCACCATCACTTTCAAGGACTATAGGTAGGAAGAGTTGGAACACAACGGTCTTGGGAGATGGTGTTTGCTGCCACTTAAAGCAGAGAGAGTCCCTGGCAGGGCCTTGAAAGGTGGGGGCCAGATTTATAGGATAGACAAACCTGCAGAGTAGAGTCTGGGTCATGTCTAGAAATATTGGAATCTACTAACCTCTTCATTTGGTCAAAGACCAGGTGTGGCATAAAACCTAAATTCAATTTAATAATATGTATTTGCCTCCATTATATGCCCATCACTATGCTGAGAACTAGGGTAAGACATAGTCCTTCCTTCACGATCAGTCTAATATGACAGATAAGAGAGTGGAATAGACTCCTTCAATGCAAAGAGACAATGGGCTTCAGGGGTAAACAGGGAGTGCTGATGGGACCATATGGAGGGACACTGTGTTAGCTTCTGAAACTGCTGAAACAAATTAATGCAAACTTATAACTTAAAACAACAGTCCCGAAGGGCAGCAGCCTGAAATGAAGGCATCAGCAGGGCTGTACTCTCTTGGAGGCTCCAGGAGAGAATTTGCTCTCTGCCTCTTCCAGCTTTGGGTGGATGCCAGCATTCCTTGGCTTGTGGCTGCATCACCCGATCTCTTGTCTTCACATTACCTTTTCTTCTGTGTGTCTGTCTCCCTCTGCCTCTCTACTTTAAGGATACTTGTGATGTGTTTTAGGGCCCATTCAGAACATCCAAGATAAGCTCCTCCTCTCAAGATTCTTAATTACATCTTATAGGACATAAAATAAGATTGTCATGTAATGTAATATTCAGAGGTTCTGGGAATTAGGAAATGAATATATCTTAGGGGTGGAAATTTTTCAGCCTACCAAGGACCCCAAGCCTAGATCCCATAGTAATTAAGGACTTCTGGCCCTAGGCCTGTTTGCATTCTCCATTCCCCCCCTACTCTGTGGCTCAGGGCAGCCATACCTGCCAGCTGAGATTCCCAGGTTCCCATGTGAGCGGCTTCCATCTATATCCCAGGAGGAGAGGCATGGGGTTGGGGCTGGGAGGGAGAAGCCAGGATATTTCTTCTTCTTTGTCTCAACACCCTCTCTGGTAGAAGCTGTGTCTCCTTTGTGGTTGCATCTCTTGCCAGAGGGGTCCCTGGGCTCTGGTAACAGAGCCTGTTCCCTTTGTGCCTCCAGCCTAGGGGTGGGGACAGCTTCCTGCAGTTGCTTATCTATGGGCTAGCTCCATGGTCGGCAAACTGCAGCTCGTGAGCCACATGCAGCTCTTTGGCCCCTTGAGTGTGGCTCTTCCACAAAATACCACAGCCTGGGCGAGTCTATTTTGAAGAAGTGACGTTAGAAGAAGTTTAAGTTTAAAAAATTTGGCTCTCAAAAGAAATTTCAGTAGTTGTACTGTTCATATTTGGCTGTTGACTAATGAGTTTGCCGACCACTGGGCTAGCTCAGCATCTTCTCTTGGTGTGTCAGCTCCTCTATCACCACACAACCACTTCCCTGCATAAAATTCTCCCTGTAGGAAATATTTAAAGTGGTTTCTATTTCCCTGGTAGGTCCCTGACCTGTGCCAAATCCAAGTTTAGACTTGAAGGATGGATAGTCTAGGAGAGGGTGGAGGAGTACTGCTGTGCCAGGAGCTGCAATGGTGAGCCACACAGACGCTTTGGAGCCCACTGAAATGGAAAACACAGACCCTAATCAACTCAGCACCCAAATAAATATAAGAGTGCAAACAATGTCGGTGTATGACGGGGAAGTAGGATGGATTTAGAACAATACAATTATGGGACACCTGATCCAAGAAGGAGGGTCATCGAGGCTCCCAGAGGAGTGGTGTGTGAGCTGAGATCTGAGAGCTGAGTGAGGAGGGAACCCAGCTACGCATTGCAGAGAGAGTGTGAGGCATATGCACCGGCCCTGATGCACAAGATATACTCTCAAGGGTCTGAAAGAAGATAGATGTGAGTAGAGAACCAACAGCCCAAGTAAGGGGCTTCACCAAGAGGGGCAGAGAGGTAAGCAGAAGGCAGATGGTTCCGGGTCTTATGAGTTTGGGTTTGGGTTTAGGAAAGGAGGCAAGTAGTATTGTTTCCTTGGAGCAGAAGGCAATGTAGTCTGAGCTAGCAGCTGCCTAAGGAAGGCCTTGGGTTAGCCACTGGAGCCCAGGTGCAGAAGCACACCTGCTGTAGGGTTGAGCAACCGATTACCTTCTTACAAAATGAGGTGGCACACATGGACACAGAGGCCACATGAGGGAATCTCGGTTCTAGCAAGAGGAGGAGGTTTCTGGAAGTTTCCAGCCACACAGGGGCTAGCCTTTGAACTCAATGATGGATAGCCAGAGTGGAAGATGGAGAAGATTGTGGCTGTGGCCAGGAAGGGGTCTAGTTCTCGGTGGTGGTGTAATTACTGCTCCCTCCACACTACAGCCCTCTCTCTGGTCCTGCTCACTCCTGGGCTGGCTGTAAACCCCTGGTTCAGAAATGCTGGTTTTATGCTGTGATTCTTTGGGGGTTGGCTGTTCCAATGCCCATTGTTTTTGTTGCTGTTTTTGTGGAGGCAAAGAATAACTTCTAACAAAAAACACTGACAGGTCTGTAGGGGACAGTGGGGATGTCAGCATTTTGCAAATCCCTGCTGGACCCTTTGTAATACATATTGTGTCTTCCACATACCACCTGGCCGACCTGAGAACAAGTTAGGAGGGAGGACAGGCTTTTCTCACCTCCAATACCAGACAGACAGCCCCCCGACAATAGGAAGGGCAACTGCCTAATTCCTACCTCATCTAAAGCCATTTCCTTTGTTTCCTTCTGGAGAGCAGTCAACCTGGAAAACAGCAGTAGGACCATCTACAAAGGTACAAAGACATCTAGGGAACCTCCCTGCCCTCCTGCCTCCACTGTCCACCTTCTTAGAAGCCAGGGATGTCCCCACTTGTAAGTGGCCTGGGAAGAACAGGATGCAAGAGAAGAGAAAGAATGTAAGGAGGGATTGAGGTGATACTAATCCCTTTCAGAACTCCAAATAGTGATTCTGGATTCCTGGTTCTGTTCCAAGCTCTTTGCCCTCCTGCAAGTCACTTCTGTTCTGTTCATGTGCAAAATGGGGGGATTGGCCTGTGTAACCTCTAAGCTCAAAAACAGGTGATGGTGCTTGTGGCCTTGACCATCTTCACAAGCGAACAGCAGTTGATTGTGTAGGATGCTGAGCTTCTGAAGGACATGTGGCTGTGAGTGGAGCCACCCTTGGCTTTAGATGAGGGCCGGTGTTTTTGCTGCAGAAGCTCACTACCTTAGTCTAAGCCTCTGGCGTGATTTTGGGAACACCCATGGAATAACGTTGATGCTCACTCACTGGGCTTCCAGCTGGTACTCAATTCTGTGGCCAAGTCAGCTGAGGTTCAAAAATACCAGCATCGGGCCATCTTTGAAAGAAGGCAAGATGGTGCTGCCTGGCGATGTCCATGTCGTCTCTGCCTGTGCCTTGTACATGCTGTCTATCCAGCTGTGAAAATCACAGGAGGGATTCTCACAGATTTTTTTTTTATTATTCCAGAAACTGGAGAGAGGATGGCTTAGTGTTAGGATGGGCAGGCATTGCAGATGCTGGCTGGTCCCTCTAAGGCTGATCGGTCTTGCTGAGCCGGGTGTTGACACCAGGCGGTTCTGACTCACAGCAGCCACCTTCTTCTTGTTTCTGTTTCATTAATTTTCATTAAGTCTTAAACAGCCATGCATGTGGCCTGGATTTGGGGAATTGAGGTGGATCTGGAAAACTGAAAGCCCTTTAAGTTTTGTAGGTTATCTCTGAAGGAAATACCAGAGAGAACAACTCTTTTTTCCTCCTCTGTTACTGCTGTGTTAGTTGACAGGGTTTCAGGGGGATTAATTGACTACAGAACGATTTGCATTTTATTGCCCAGGCCTGCTCACTGGGTCAGAAGATGTCATAAATGCGGAAGGCCCAGGTTGTTGACAGCCTCAGAGACAGCAGGCCACTCCACAAAGAAATTGGACCGGCACTTCTCATTCTCTGTAACTCGGTGGTGTAATAAGCCACATGTGTTTCCAGCTGATCTGCTCTGGCTCTGAGAGTCAAGTTCTGTGTTTCTCCGGGACCCAGAGAAGCAAGTGAGCCTGAGCAGGAGTGGGGCTGCATTTAAGAAAGCAAGAAACCTGGGGTCTAGCAAAGGCTGGACGTGATGGCCACCCAGTAAGAAATTTCTCTAAAACCAGGGTAGAAATCTAATCTATTGTTGGTGCTGTTGAACTTGTGAAAAGTTTATATCTGCGTGTTTCTTGTTGTCTGTGCAGGGAGTAGACACTCCTGCTGTGAGTGGCAGGAAGCATGAATGGGTGAACTCAGTCAGGTGGCCAGTGAAGGGAGCTACCCCCCCCCCCCCCGCCCCGGCCCACAGGGAGCCTTTGTGTGAATTAGGAAAAGGGGCCCTTCTTCCCTGTGGAAGCCAACTGGCCCAACTCAGCCCTTTGGCCCCTGAACAGGCACTACCCACCCCACCAAATTTCATGGCCCGCCCACCGCTCAGCTCAACACAGCGTTTGTCATGCAGGGGTATGGACCCAGCTTGCCAGCCACTTCTGATTTTCTCTTTTCAAAATAAACTGAAAATCTACTTTTTGTGCATGAAAAGCCCGATTTTAAATGTAAGCCACAACTTCATTTTTTGATTCCCCTAAAGAGTGTTACAAGCATCTATGAGGGGTAAGTTTCCAGACTCAGGTCTTACATGGAAAAGGAGTTATACCACCTCTCCTACACACACACACACACACACACACACACACGTGAAACAGAAGCGGTGAGGATTCTGGGACTCTTTTTTTATTTATTCTTACACCCAAGTAAGCACACATTTGGAAAAGAACAAATGCCAGGCATGAGCATTGGTAAGATTGAGACTGCTCTCCAAGAGGGGCAAGTTCCAAGAAGCAAGACACAGGGCCCTTAAGAGATGAAGGTTATTACTTGAGGCAGCTCAGGGAACCAGGAGGGACCACTGTGCTCCAGGTGGGTACCTCCTTCATTGCCCAGCAGACTGGAAGTCTAGGTCTCTCCCAGAGGGCATTAAGAATTGGGAAGGGAAAGAGAAATTCCTGGAACGTGGCTGGCATGTCAGCTCCCTGGCACACAGGGCTCTGAGCAATGCCCTATCCTTGCCAGAGGCTGGTGATGGCTGACTCCAGCCCTGACAGTGTTTGGTCTTCCCTGCTGAGCCCAGATTGATGCACAGAGATGGCTAAGTAAACTCTGAGCTGACAAACACAGGGCCCAGGCGCCCCTTTGAAGAGCAGGAGCTCATGGGGGCAATTTCCTGTTTGCCAGCCTGCCCCCCAGATCTCCTCAGCGTGGGACTGTGTTAAGTTTAACTAAGGCATGTTGGTGGCACTGAACGCCACCCCCCTTTTGCTGAAGTTATAATCTTTTCTCTGCCACTTCATCTTTGGGCATATGTGCTTTGGAGGGGAAGAGGGGTGTGAAATGACCAAGCTTTAAGATCCCAGTTAACCTGGAGTCTTTTCCTATAAATCACTTCTATTGAAGAAACAGATATAGGTGCCCCTCCTGCCCGTATACCTGTCTTCACACATATCTAGATCATCATACGCATTGAGTAGGTAAATGCAGATACACATCATGTACATGGAAGTAGGGTCAATGATGAGCTTAGTTTGGTTTGGCGCCTCTGTGTGTCCTTTCCCCTCTCTGGGGTGATCAGTTGGTTCCAAATAGTACTGAGAGAGAGGGCTTCTTACCAGCAACCAAAGGAGCCAGGTTCTTATTTGGTTAGGTTATGGCACATATGGTAGTTATTCCATGAACACCAAATTAATCTGATTCTGTGATCACTCCGTTTGCTTTGGAACTGTAAGATGTGGGGGCTAAAACCAAATGCTTTTCCTCCCACCTTGTTAAGTTCTTCTAGCTGGACTAAAAATCAAATTAATAGAGACAGATTAATAGGAGAGAATCGAATTTTAATACGGGTGCATGGGGAATTCACATAAACCTGAAAATTCTAAAGACGGTGATGTATAATTGGGCATATATGTCATTTTGGACAAAGTAGAAATGGGGGGAGGGGCCTGCCATTTCACAGGAAGTAGGCAATTTACAGGTAGTTGAGGAAGAGTGGGAACCTACATGGCAGGTAAATTTTTGCTTCAATGGGACACTGAGGGATCTAGTAAGCAACACCTCTCTATCTCCCATACTTAATTCAAATTAGGCTAAGGCAAACACCCTAAGATTGCCTCCCTGGAGTAGGCCTTTCCCTCTGACTCTCTGAGGCAGGAAAGGGTGGAGCATCAAACGTTCTGTCCGCACCTTTTGTTTCTTAATAACCAGCTCAGAAATCAATATCCCAAGAGACAAAACTGTGGCCCCTTTCAAAGACAAACAGGCAGGTTCACATTGTGCATATGCCCTGGACTGGCTGCTGGGAACACAATTCATCACTGGCTGTGTGGCTGGTGTTACCGAGGCCAGGAAGGAGCGGGAGTGAACTCGGCTGAAAGAGCAGGAAATTGCATGCAGTTGCTGATGAAGGTACCGATCAGATGGCAAGGATAAACAGCGCGTCTTATAGGAAAGAGGTGTTAAACATCATCACATCGAAAGTGTTCATTTCTCCACGTTTCCACGGTTGCCAGTCCTGGAGCAGTCCTTTCTCCCTTTCTGCCACAGGACTGCACACACACACACACACACACACACACGCACACACGCACACACACATACACACACACACACTTTCCCCAGACCTCAAGTGTTGTGGTGGGAAGAACAGGACATAGAGAGTCCCTAGACAAACATCCCACCCTGTGAAGTTCATAGGGTGGTGGAAGAGGTCTGCGTGTTACTTTTTTTTAAGTAAACCGTCGCATTACTCTTTTGGAAATGAGTGAGACATACAGTAGAAAAAATAATGACGCCAACATTATCTTAACTGGGTCGTTGGCCAAAAATGAAACCTGGAAGCTCTGTAGATTAAAATAAAAAATTCATAGCTTAAAACATGAGCTGTGTATCTCCCGCATCTGTGAGCGTCCTTGGGAGTATCTGGGGAAATAGAATGAAGCTGGAGGAGGAGGGGGGGTTTTCAGTAGCACGGGAAGTGGTGGCTGGTTCAGCAGAGTGCTCCACTCAAGGACTGAGTTGCTGGAATGGCCATAGGCTGCATAGTACTAGTAAGGACTCCCTATGGACAGTGACTGTGTGACTTTGGGCAAATCCTGTGCCTCTCTGGGCTCTGTCTTCATCTGCAAAATGCATCAGTAATTAGGACCTGACAGAGTATTTACGTTAAAAGGGAAACCTAATACTTATTACTTTGTACATTAATCATTACATGATGTGTGGCGTTTGCATTCAAATGCTGGCTCTGCACCTCTCCACCTGCGTGGCCTTGGGCAAATCACTCAGCCACTCTGAGCTTCCGTTTCCTCAGCTGAGATCCTGAGCTGCTAGGCATGCTTTCAGGAGGAGGGAGACAGTGTCCATAAACAAGCACAGTGCGGGGTCTGGCCTAGCGTGAATTTTCTGTACATTTGGGGTGCTCTTAGCTGCCTTGGATAAAATTCATTCTAGCCAGCCTCCTACTGAAACTGCCTCTTCCCACTTGGGACGCCCCCTCGAGCTATCTGCTGAACAGGATGTGTGCTGCTGCTGCTGCTGCTGGAGGAGCTTCTAGTGGCTTCTGGGACCTTCCCAGAGCAGGCCCTTCAGAGCAGCATCCCCTCTCCTTGAGGCCCTGATGGGAGATGTTCAGAAGCATCCAGTCACTGCAAAACGGGCCATAAAACCCCCTGGAGGAAAGGACCCGTTAGCACCTGCACAACTGGGGACCGTGTCAGCAGCACGGCCAGGAGCTTCCTGCCGAAGCCCGAGGGCATGGCAGGTTTACAGAGGCCCTTCATTAAGATGAATTATGAACCTGAGGGTCTCTCTGGCTCAATTTGGCCCAAGCTGGGAAGCGAGGCCCAGCTGGCCCCCTGCCTGCATGACATGCAACCCTCCTCCTCCCCTCTCCTCCCAGCTCCATCCACCCCGCTGAGCACCTCCTACCCTTGTTTAATGAAAGAGAAAGGCATCAACCCCTCCAGGGGGGTCCCCAGAACAGGAGGTAAACTTCAACCTGAGAAAATAGTTTCCCTGTTAAGTGGCAGGCACCTGGCTCACCAGGCCTGGCCCAGGCCCTTTGTGACTTGTGCGGAGCCCTCTCCTACCCTCCCCCTCTCTGCTCAGGCCATTTACAAGTCCACACAGCCAGGAGGGAAGGGAGCCATTGTGGGGGAGGGGGCAGTCCAAGCCACAGAGCTGGCTGTGCGTTCCTTCCTATCCTAAGCCACAGGTCAGAGGTTACCTGTCAGCTCCTCCAGGGTGCCTGACTTTTTATGTGTTTTTTTTTCCTTTAAAACCATGAAATATGATAAATGGTTGTTCCAAGAATTCAAACCCAAATGGTCTCTAGTGCAGTGGTTCTTCAAGGTTAACGTGCCCGGAATCACCTGGGGATCTGGGAGTAGCAGGGAAAGCCTGTTGCAGCACAAAGGTGACATTTGGGGGCAGCTGCTGAGGACTCCATGCGCATCTGAGGCAGGAGAGACGGACGTCTCCCTACCTCACCGCAGAGTTGGCTGTGTGGTAGAATGGAGAGATTGGTGAAAAACAACTTCCCCAGAAATGTTGTAAAAAGAGAGGAGGAAATTGATATTCGCTGAGCGCCTGCCTCCTGTGTTACAGCTTTCTCCAGAGAAACGGGGAGCGGGGGATGGGCGGGTGGGTGGTGGGGGGAGAGGGCAGGGGGCAATGCGGTGCATGTGCAGGTTCTGCGGCCCAGCCCCAGGTCCGTCACCGGCTGACGTGGTCTCAGGCAAGTTATGTCACGTCACCCAGCCCCAGACTTCATGGGGCATGATGATGGTACCTGCCTCACAGAATCATTTATGTGGGTAAATGCATATGTAACAGCGCTTAGCACAGTGCTTGGCACATAAAAGCACAGCTAATGTTAAATGCTGTCATCATGACTCTCGGTAACATCGCCAGCGTCTTGTGGGCCCTCAAAGCCTGGGATCCTCTCTGCTCTGCTCCCTGGCCCAGGTCAGCAGGAGTCTTCCTTGTAGCTGAAAGTCTCTCAGCTGGGAGGCCAAGGGTGCGAAGTAAAGCTTCTTTGTTTAGCTAGAGGCTGTGAAAGCCCAAAACAAAACAGCTGAAAGGAGGCAGGTGCATAGTGACACGCCTCACCCTGTAATTCTCGGGTTTACACAACCACCTGGGCAAACCCCCGGCCTCAAAGCCTGGGGCCCCTTGAAGCCTGTTCCCTGGCAGCTGGAAAAGGAAGGAATTCACAGTGACTCACGGCCTAGGACACAGCGGGATGGGGCCCAAGGATCCGCTTTTCTCTCTCCCACCTCTCTCTCCCTCGCTCTTTTCTTTCCTGTTTTTCTTTTTCTTTTCTTTTCTTTTTTCTGACATCCCAGAATTTTGTGCCATTAGAAAGCTTGGAATCTGGAGTCCAAAAGAAGGTTGCTGGGTGTGAACTATGACCATGAGGAGGCAAACTCATTCTTTATGCCTTAGTTTCTTTCATTTTGAAAGCAAATGGTAATGGGAGATTCTGCTAGACTATAAGGGACTTGAGGACAAGAATTGGGTCTTCTTATTTTTAACTTATTTCACTCAGAGCATCTACCATGATATCTGTCACACCATTAGTGTCCATTACCTGTATCTGTTTGAGTGAATGCATATGGTTTACCTTACTGAGTTGTTGGAATTAGTTATTGAGATACTATGTGTAAAAACCCTTAGCCCAGTTATATTCATTGCCTGTTCCCTTTTCCTTTTCTGTTTTAGGCATGCTCCTTAGAAGGAGAGGGGGAAGGGTAAAGAAAGGAAAGTGATGGGAAGGGCCGGGGGGAGGACAAGGGAGGGAGGACAAGGTCAGTGGTGGTGAAGGAGGAAGGGTTTGGAGGCGGCCAGCCTCCTGTCACACACGGGTCTGTGATTTCCACTTGACCATTGACTGTTCCGAGTCTCAGGTTCCTCGTCTGTAAGACGGGAATAAAAACATTCATTTACTGGTGGTGTGTATTCAAGGAGAAATCTATTTGTGAAGGCAGAGTTCCTGGCATACATGAGATTCAAAATGGTATAAAATTTGAGGGTGGAGATGAAAAGAGAAGCAAAGAAAATAGAAAAGGAATATGAAGTCGCAGAAACAAGAGGAAAGAAAAGGAGGGTTTGGGATTTTTTTTTTTTTGCTTCAAAATCCCACCTTATTCTGTTTCTGGCCAGTTTGGATCTGAACTGGGCCCTTGAAGTCATTGCACTTGGACATCGCCTACCCTGTACTTTGTACCCTGATGTGATTCAGCTGAAGCAGTGCATGCCGGGGACAGAGCAAGGTAGTGAATGCACAGGACACAGTGCCCATGGGGGAAGCGAAATGAAGACAGGTCCCCAAACCATGCTCCCAGAAAGTAAAAATGGAGGTTGCCTAGCAGTCTGCACCTTCCAGACCGGCCTCCATCCTGTGTGCCTGGGAGAACACAATTGGCAGTTGGCCCAGCAAGCCAGGCAACAGACGTGCTGTGTGAACAAAGGCGCGGCCTGAGGAAAGTACACCTGGGAAGTGTCGTTATTGTTTTAGATTACTTTCAATATTTTCACAATGACACTTCCACTTTTAACAGTTAAGTTGTGGACAGTCATTCTGTCAGCAGGTCCCCTCCTTCCTCCCACCTCTACCTGAGTCACGGTTACTTTAGACTTGACTGTGAAGGAGGAAAGAGGACTGAAATGTCAAACCCAATGATCACCCCAAAGTGTCTGGTCCAAAATTAGAGCGAGAAAGAGACAATTCGTCACTCCCAGGTGAAGGATCATGACCCGGCCCGAAGCAGAGCCTCAGGGTGATGGATTGTGTTTATGGCCGACTTCCCAGCAGTGGCGTCCTGCGAAGGGCTTCCTGCAGCAGAGAACCGCTCTGTCTGCACAGTGCTCAGCCTACTTAGTCCATCTCCGGATGTGGTTCAGAGGTCAGCAGTGACATTTCCAGCTGGTCCCGGGGCCCCAAGCCCCGCAGGTGGCTCTGGACACAAGGAGCTATGGGGCCTGTCCCAGGTTGAGCCCCCACTCAAGCTGTTTGTCGCAAGGCTGACCTAGGGAAAAGGCCACACTCTGGTCCCTCTGGGAGAGATTTCAGCCTCAGCAGAGAACACCTGTTCCCCTTGAAGAAGGCTCACCCCAGGTACAAACACAAAGGAGCAGTGAGGAGCCCCAGGCACGGGGACTGGAACCCCGAATTCCATGCTTATACCTGCTCCTTAGGAGGGGGCAGGAGGGCAGGGTGACTCTGGAGACCTTTGCTAAGTTCCTTACCTCTCCCACCTGCCTCTTCAGGTCAAACTGGGTGACTGGTAGCATTTGCTTCACAGAGTATGTTTTAGAAGTAAATGAGTTCTTACATAATAAACTTTGGGACAATGTCTGTAATGTAGAAATAGTCAATAAATAGTTACCATCATTATTATCTGGGTCATTTGTTGTATCACCCAGGATGCCTAGTCTCTGATTTTAGCAGAAAAGGAATGCTCTAACAATGATATCAGGGGCCTAAAGAACTGCTGAGACATGAAAAATGAGAACTCGAGCCCCCCCAGTCACGAACAACACCCATCACCCTGAAGACCTGCCCTTGAGGGCACACTGCTACCCATACTGGGTGGTGCACTCTACTGCCCCTCCAGCCACCACTGCCCTTTACTCCGTCTCGCTCAACCCCTGGAAAAGATTCTTCCAAATCCCCATTTCTCATGGAACCTACTCCTCACTCCCTGGGGATCTGCCCAAACCTACTCCTCACTCCCCGGGATCTGCCTGAGCCCACTCCTCACTCCCCGGGATCTGCCTGAGCCCACTCCTCACTCCCTGGGATCTGCCTGACCCCACTCCTCACTCCCTGGGGATCAGTGCCGCCTGATGGGTAGAGCCTTAGGGCGGTCCCTACTGTTACTGCAAGGGAGTGTAGGCAGCACCTCTCTGGCATTGTCTCGTTCTCCTGTAGAAAGGGGCTCTGTCTCTCTCCAAGTCTCCAAATGCAGAGAGTTCCCCAAATGTTGGAAGGGTGGAGGTGTGCAGGGTTGTGCTTGCCTGTAGTGGTGCCCAGGAAGTACACAAGCCCTGCCCTGCCCTTTAATGTGCTGGTCCTTCTGGAAGCGCAGGAGAATTAGAAGATGGAGTTCCCCAGCCCTAGGCAGAACCAGGTGACCTGGGGCTCGGCCAGGGGCAGCAGTGTAAGAAAAGAGCCTTACAAGCCTCGTATCAGGTCTGAAGGATGAATTTTTAGTGCCTTATGTGCTCCCTGCACGGTGTGAGCATTTACCAATAAGTATCAGATGAATGAGCTGTAATCATTGCTTGAGCCCCCTGGCCACCTGAGGACACCTGCGTGTTCCAGGTAGGCTGGGGCCTGCTGCAGGGACCGGCGGCGTTTCAATGAGAGGCAGGCGCCCTTCACGGGGGGCAGTTTGGGCTGCTACTGAGGGTAGTTCTGCTGCACAAGAGGGTGGGTGATGGAGGCTGAGAAGGGCCAGAGGCGGTGGCAGGAAGAGCCTCACACCAGGGTTGTGCCTGAGGCCAGCCAGTGACTCAGCATGGAGACGCCCTGGTGTGAGCTTTATCTTCCCGCTGCTCTGTGCTGACCCCGCCCCGCTGGAATCTAGAAACATCCCTAACCCCTCTCTCTGGGTGGCTGTGTCAGGATGATAAAACCTCTCCAGGCAGACTGGACTCAGCACGGTGGCGGCTCCGTTTGCGCCTTTGCGCCGAGACACTTTAGCCTTGAATAAGTCACATCTTCATTTGTACTCACCTATCATCACAGACCATTTGAAGCAGGAGCGAGGAGATGTACTTAATGGGAGAGCTGATTCTATACCAAGGCGTAGATTTGTAAGTCATTTGCTCTTCTCAGCCCCTTGGGGAAGGGCCAGCAGATATTTGCAAACCTCGTTGGGTACAAGAGGGAGGTATCTGGGGTTCAGGAAGCTGCTGTGACTTCTCCAAGGTCACACGGCAGTGAGTGGAGGGCTGATCTCAGGTCTCCTGCCCCCAGGGCAGTGCCCGCGCAGTTGTCACTCTCCTTGTCTGTGCATGGTTGTCATTCTCTGCTCTTCTCTGGCCCGCTCCTAAACGACTTGCCCCCCCCCCCGGCCCCCACCACCACCACCGCCACACGCCATCACTGCAGCAAACGCTCTGTCTTGATACAGTATTTTCACGTGAGGGCCACCCGCCTCTCCCTCTTGATGTTTTCTGGAGTCTGGAGGTAGTAATTCCAGCGCCTGTTAATAAAGGACTCTTTGGCTCTTTGGAGATCAAAACTGAGCTATTGTTCTAGCCCCAGCTCAAGCCAACTTAGATCCAGGAAGCATCAAAGGCCGCTTTTGTTACCTTCTAGTGTTTCCCTGCGACATTCCGAGAACCTGCACCTGTCATTTCCCCCCTTTCTCCTCTGACCATAATGACCCAATACCTGGCCTCTGCCTGCCCGGTCCCACCCTCCCAACCGCCAGTACGGGACTTGAGAAGGCATGAGGGGCTAATTCCTACGCAGGAAGCCAAGGCAGTCATGGTGGTAACGCAAGAGCACACGACCTTTGCGGTGGAAAGAGATGGGACAGCGAGTGTCAGTTCCAATCCTGGATTCTAGGCTCACCCCCAGCAAGATGTGCGGTCACCGGGACGCCCCAGGAGGTCCCCTGATGTGGAGGCCTGTGTAATCAGGAGGAACGAGAGCCCGAAAGGCACGCGGCTCCACCAGAGGGGCTATGGCCTGGAGAAAACTTCAGAGCGAGAACAAGCCCTCTTCCAATACCTCCTCCAGTGCGCAGCCATTTGTCACTCTGTGCGCCTCCACCCGGTAATCAGAGCTTTATGAACTACCTTACCCTCCAAGGCTCTTTCTCCTCCTCCACTGGACACGAAACAGGAGTTTAATTAAACCCTGGACTGCTCCTGCTGCGGCTGCCGTGAGCAGGGAAATAGAGCTGGAGATCCTGGGTTGTGCAGGAATGACTTGATCTGTTGCTTCTGTTTCTAAAGAAGAAAAACAAGCACAGCCCCCATCAGGGACTGTGCTTCATGTCAGCTGGTGGGCCCCCATCAGGGACTGTGCTTCATGTCAGCTGGTGGGCCCCCATCAGGGACCGTGCTTCATGTCAGCTGGTGGGCCCCCATCAGGGACCGTGCTTCATGTCAGCTGGTGGGTCCCCATCAGGGACTGACGCGAACACCGCGCCTTCTCTGTGATGACTGTAGGAATGACTTTTCGATCACGATGGCTACACGTATCAAAATCGAACTACCCAGCCCAGCCAGCGTGGCTCAGTGGTTGAGCGGCGACCTATGAACCGGGAGGTCACAGTTTGATTCCCGGTCCGGGCACATGCCCAGGTTGCGGGCTGGATCCCCAGTAGGGGGCTTGCAGGAGGCAGCTGATCAATGATTCTCTCTCATCATTGATGTTTCTATCTCTCCCTGCCTCTCTGAAATCAATAAAATACATATTTTTAAAAAATCAAACTGCCACCGACAGTGATGTCATATTGGCCTTCTAGTTACCTTACCTGGAAGGTGAGTTCTCTTACTAACTGCATTTTACAGATGGGGAAATTGGGGCTTAAAGAAGTTAAGGAGCTTGCTCAAGGACACACAGCTAGGAAGTTGGCGAAGCCAGGATTCAAGCCCAGGATGCCAGCCCCAGAGCCCAGGCATCTCCCTGCTACACCCACCACCTTTTAAGGAAGATGATCGGTGACCACTGAGGTGGCTCAGCAGCTCAGGGTCCTAACCAGTTTGTGAGGTCAGTTTGAAAGTGAGGACCTTGGGCTTGTTTTTGGAGAAAAGGGGAGAGAAAATCTCAGCCTGTGTTGGTAGACATAGCTTGCTGGCATTCACGTGACGGGTACAGGAACTCAAGTGATGAATCTGGCCTTTGCATCTTTAAATACCTCAGAAGGTCAGATTAGTACAGGAACCCTGACGCTGAACCGAACACTTGGTCCTCCCAGGAGGCAAACATTCGCTGGTTGAAATACTTCCTGATGGAAATACTGATAGCACGCTGACAAAGTTCAGACTTGTTTCTAAAGGTCATTCCACCAGCGGAGCAATTAGTTCAAGTTTGCCTTTTGCTTTTCCCTGGTGAGAGTTTTAGGAGAAATACTCCAATTTGAGTCCTCTGTGGAACATAGGGTTAGTGACAGAAGACAACTGAGAGTAGACCCAACACAGAATGTGTGGCGATCAGGGTGTGTCTTCCCCTGGGCCAGAAGCGGAGTGAGACATCCGTCCTGGGCACAGCAGAGGCAATCTCCTCTCCAGGGGTGTCTCTGCAGTGCGCCGTGGCTACTCCCCTGGGATGCTCCCTGAACCCCAGCAACATCATGTTACCTCCTCACTGCATCACCTGGATACACCGCAAGCCCCACAAATACCCTGTTGCCACCCCCCTAAAGGTTTCTCTTCCTTCCGAGTCACTTGTCACCTTCAGTCAGTACCTAGGAATGTGCTCCGACCTCCCGTCTTACCCAGCACAGCATCTGCTAGAACTGTCTGCCCTCCTGCTGTCTCTCTCCTTTGTCCTTCCTTGTCTGTTTCCATGGCCGCTGCCCACTTTCATGCCCCATAACCTTTTGCCTGACCTGTTCTGCTACCTGTCTCCATCCCACCTTCCTGTGCCTCCTCCATATGAAGGTAGAGTGACCTTTCTCAAACCCCAATCTGACCTTGACTTCATCCATCTTTAAATCTTTTAGAAGTTCCCCACTGCTCTAGAATAAAGCCCAAATTTATTTATGGACGCAACAGGTGTCTGCTTGCTTCTCTGTCCTCATGAGTTACACACTCTCCACACTCCTTTATTTTTTATTTCACTCCATCTGCTTGTCTTGCCTCCTCACCCTGTCCCTGTTTTCCTCTCCCATCTCCTCTTACAAAACCCTAAAGAGGCCATGCCCCATCACACCTTTGCCTCTGCCTGTAATAATCTTCCTGCACGTACAGGATGCTAAGCCCCCAGGCTCCCAAGCCCACTGGGACCATTCCCACAGGTCTGAGTTCCTCAGGGACTGAGGGCAGGGGCCCCCTTTCTCCTGTGAAGTGGACCTGGTAGATGGTCAGTGCTCAAAGCTGCCCCTGGGACAAATGGGGACTGAATGAACCTTCCATGCCACTGCTCCTCCTGCTGACGCTGGTCCCAAAGAGCCACTGACTGCACATCTCCTGCCTCTCGCTTCCTGGGGCCTCCAGTGGCCCTTCCTCTCCACGTGCTCCTCCTGCCAGCCAGGTGTCTGGGAGCATCTGGAAGACAGCCCTGGCCGTGTTGGATGGTCTCTGGAGTCGGGTTCGCATTCACCTCCCGTCTCTGACACTGAGGATTTCTGTGCCTCTTCTGTCAGCCGGGGATGGTAGTTGTAACTCCCTCTAAGGGTTGTTGTGAGGATTAATTGAGAGCATTTGCATCAAGCACGTGGCCCATGTCTCGCTAGTCAGGAAAGGGTAGTGCTGGTCTTGTCATCTCCTCTCTGTGCCTTCTACTCTATTGGAGCAGTGTTTGCGCCTCTCCACTCAGCCTCCTTTATGTTGCGGAGGCTACAAACAAACCCAACAGACTTATTAATTGAAATGGGATTTCCCCTGAGCTACTGCTACTTCAGAAGGCAACCATTTCCGCCCTAACCAGTTTGGCTCAGTGGATAGAGCATCGGCCTGCAGACTGAAGGGTCCCCGGTTCGATTCCGGTCAAGGGCATGTACCTTGGTTGCAGGCACATCCCCAGTGGGGGTTGTGCATGAGGCAGCTGATTGATGTTTCTAGCTCTCTATCCTTCTCCCTTCCTCTCTGTAAAAAAATCAATAAAATACATTAAAAAAAAAAAAAAAAAGAAGGTCACCGTTTCCTGTGGGATCATAACCAGAGGATTCTGCACCCCTTTTTTGAGGCTTTTAAAATGTAGATGTTTCCTAGGAGTTTCCCCATGGCAAAGCCTCTTCGGCTGGGGTGGCTGTGTGTGCGTCATACACACGTGCGCACTCCCAGGGGTGCTCTGCCATCAAAAGTCTCCTCCCTGCTGTCTCGTCAGACACCTCGGGACTTGGACCTCTTTCCGTCAGGCCTTTGAGAGTCGCTGTTGCTGAACAAGGGGCATCACGAGGAGCATGACATGCCCATGGCATCATGGGAAGCAGGCCTCTGACACTGCCAGGCTATGGCCTCTCTAAGTGTATTGTCGGGACATTGTTTTAGGGGGACTCCCTGAAGACATCCGTTCAGCCTTTGGTTGCCAGAACGACTCTCTTTCTATATGACAATTGGTACATTTTAGACTCTCGTATCTCTCTCTGCTTTGGACACTGGGAAGCTCAGAGTATATATAACTCGTAGCCAACTTTAAACAAGTCCCTCTGGTGATCGGTACTGACTTCTGACTTCATCCCAGGCTTCAGGGGAGTGGCCGACCCTATTTTCATTTTCCTTTCATCTCTTTACCTCGGCATCTAGCTCAATGTCTGACCCATCGTAGGTAATTTTTTAACCACCATCCATTTCCAGAAGTCTATTGCCAACACACTACTCTTCATCCTTTTTTCCATAGAAATACATATATGTGCCCTTTTCTTGAAAATGGCAAGATAATAAATGAAGAAACAGAATGAACATTTTGTTCTCTCTCCCTCTCCCTCCCTCCCTCATTGTCTCTCATCTCAAAACATAATGAGAGTTCCCTTAAAGCAAGATTTATTGCACTGTTAGAGCTGAACAGGGAATAGTCCTTACCAGCCCGACTGGTGGAAAATCTCCAAGCTGCACAGTTCACTAGTTTATATTACCTAATAGTGAGATAAATAAGCCATGATTCTTCTTAAGGACTGGCTTTTAATTAGATTTTTAATGGATCCTCTTTGACTTTCCCAAGCATAAGTACTGCTGTATTAGTTCATTATTGTGATTAAAAGCAGCTAATAAAGATCATAACTGAATAATTCCCCTCAAGTGTTCCAGCCCAGTGTGATGCCCTGCGTGTGAGCAGGAGCTGGCTGAAGCCAGCCGCTCTCCTCGAAGCGCAGGGCAGAGCTGCCATTCGGTGTTAGAGGCTGGGAAGCCGCAGACACAGGAAAGCAGTGGGGACAGACAGCGCCTTCTCTCCAAGCTCATGCTTTGTGTTTTATAAAGTGCTGCTTGCAACACCCTCCATCCAGTTCATGCCTCTAGTGTCAGAGGCTTCTAAGCTTAGGCCACGTGGGGTACTTCCCCAGCTATATAGAGGTCACCAGTTGGGATGTGTGTTGGGAAGCTCACTGGCTGGAGGCGTGCAAGCTTGCAAAAGGCTAGCTCAAAGGCTCAGCCACATCCATATTGGCCATTGAGCTAACCATTAACATCCTCCTCCTGTCTGCCTTAGAGGTGCCGAGGGGAACGGATTGTCCTGTACAGAATGAAGGAGTCCCGTTGCCTATTAGAGTCATTAATCTTCATCCTTTATCCTTTTAAAAAAGTATTTTTTATATAAACAAAAATGTGGCTATTGTAGAAATTTTTTTAAATGCCTGGAAGGAACAGAATAACACAATTTGTTTTACTATTAATATTGCATGTTTGTTCTTCTTGCTTTTTTCTAGGCATATATTTATCTCTCTATTTTTATTTTTTCAGAAATTGTTTCCTTAGCAATGGATCATGAATATTTTCCCATGTCATTAAATCATCCTCTACAAAATCATTTTTAAGGTCTACAGGCTACACAGTATATCATTATATACATGTACCATAATTTATTAACTTATGCATATTGTTATATATTTAAATGGTTTTTAAGATGTATATTATTATAAGCAACACTATAATTAATATCCTTTTAAAAATATTTGGTCACAACCATGATTATTTTCTTGGGTGAAAATTTTAGGTGCTGACTAAAGGGAGCAGAGCATTTTAATGTTTTTCTAATGTCCTCCAGCACTGGGAATTAGAATGTTTATGATTAATATCCTTTACTAGGTTTCAAGGCAGTAGGAATAGTAGCTGATTTAATTTGTGCTTTTTTCCTCCACATACAAGTCAGGTTGAACATTTTTTTCATCCATTGGGATTCCTTATTTTGTGGGTCATCTCTTCTTGTCCTTTGCCCGTTTTGTTTTGTGATGATAATTTTGGTGTTACTATCTTTTGAGTAGCTAGGGTAGTCCTACTTTACCAAATAATACTCCCCCGTTGTCTGGCTGTATAACTTCATGCTAATGGGGAAGATAGGATCAACTCTGGGTTTGGGAATGCAATCACATCTAGTAAAATTGATGTAACAAATTCCAGCCTGCCCAAAAATATTTTTTAAACTTTATAACTAATTCTGGCATTGTGTTATTATGGATAGACCGTGCTTGAGTCCTGGCTCTGTGACTTACTAGCTATGTGAACACGGGCCAGGTTGCCTCACTTCTCTAAACCTCAGTTTCCTCATCTGTCAAGTGAGACAGTTTTCTCTAGTAGCAAATGTGATAAAGCTTTTAAAACACACTGCTGGTTTACAAAGATGGCAGCCATTTAGACATTCAAGATACTGTGCAAAATAATGTCCAATTTTCTACTGAAACATGTCACTTTTGAGCAGCCTGGATGTAACCTTTGGGGTCTTCCTCACCCTCAATCCTTCCCTCCTTGCAGATGGGACAGTGAGGAGAGGTGCATGCTATGTTAGGAAGAAGTCTTCTATCCTCCATGGAGCAGGCCCTCTTGGGAGATTTGCACATATCCCTGCTCTCTCCTGGCCCACAGTGCCATGAGAATAAAAGTGCTCCCAGGACCTAAGGACACCTTGGGGAAGATGGCTTGGCCTCCACATTCCCGAGCAATGAGTGGGATGCCTGATATGTTCAAGTCAAAGGTCAAGACAAAGGTCAAGTCAAAAAGAGATCGCTGTAGTGGTCAGGCTCCTCCAATTCATTCCCTCGGGACACAGGATTAGAACTTCTGGGGATACCAGGAGGTTGGCTTAACCCTAAAAACACTCCAGAGGGGCCACCCAAGTGGAGGGAAATGGATTTATGAGGACTCTGAGGCGACTCTTGGGCCATGCTCTATGTGATGGCTTCCACATTATCCATTTGGGATGGAGCAAGGAGAATTTCTTCTGTCTTTTTTTATTCTAGCACTCTGCATTATACACTGTTAACAGTAGCTGTTATAAAGGTGGGTGGTGAGTGCTTATCTGGTAGTTGGAGAGGAGATCTTACTGTGTTTGTGAAGCTGGTTTGTGAAAGGCTTTAATCTTACTTTTTATAAACACCTGAGACTCTGGCAGGAGTGGGGAACCTTTTTTGCTGCGAAGGGCCATTTGGATATTTATGCCATCATTCCTGGGCCATACAAAATTATCAACTTAAAAATGAATCTGCTGTATTGGGTCAGACATTTAATGAACTCATCCCTCATGCCTTGCCAGGGCCAGACTAAATGATGGTGCAGTGCCCCTGCTCCAAGGAATCCTCTCTGAGCATTTTGGGTAGTATCTACAGGTCCAGTTTTGAACCTTTGCACCAGTATTCCATGATTGTATAGCTATGTAAACTTTGCTCCTCTGGGCTTCCACTTCTTCAAGGTGGATACCAGTAATTTCCACACTTTCCTCAAAGGAGAAATTTTGGGGATAAAATCAAAACAATCAGAGTGAAAGGAGAGAACTCATAGTGTCAAGGTGAGCAGTGCGGCTGGGTTCTAGAACTGCCAGGGAAAAGCCCCCTGACACTTTTTTTGTCAACATCTTTGAAATTAGAAGGTTCAACTGAGTCCCTTATAGCTGTAACATTCTGGGAGCCTATATGAAATGTCCGAAAGGATTCATCAATAGCAAAGCCCTAGAACATAGACAGTGTTCCTAGGATTGAGTCAACGTCTAAGGAAATCCAGCTTCACAGGTCAGGAGGGGTGCACTGAGGGGAGGAATGGCCCTCGCTTTTAGCTGCAGTCAGGCATGGGCAGCAGCAACTCAGCTTACAGGCAGCATTGCATACAGAGTACATTCAATTCGGTAGCAAAAGGCCTGGGTTCAAATCTTGGCTCCATCACTTTCCAGCTGTTTGACTGGAAATATATCATTTTACCTCTCTGACCTCAGTTTTCTTCTCTGTAAAACAAAAGGTTAATACACCTGCTGGGTCTTGTGATGAGCAAATAAGATTGTGTGTCTAAAAATACTTGCCCATTATAGGGCCTCACACAGAGTGGGCATTCACTCATGGGACCACCATTGTTGTTATTGGACTAAAACAGAGAAGACAGCTTCTATTTCAGCCACCCAAACAATCGACAGGCAGTGGCCCCGAGCCAAGAAATGTCTGAGCAGGCAAAGACCATTCTGTCCTCCTGTCTCCCCTTCCCACTTCAGTTAGCGTCCTTCCAGGAGTCGCAGGTAAGCCAGAAGAGTTACGTTTGACTTTTAATAATCCCAGAAAGAGCACGTGTGTGTCTGTTTAAAGGAGAGCAGTGGAATCCATTTTTCTGGCACCAAGCAGAATAGAAGGTGTTCATTTGCAATGGGCTGGTTTTGTGCCTTAAACCCTGTCCTTATGAAAATAATTTACCCTGCTAATTACATCGCATTAACCAACTTCTCCCGGTATAGATTAAAGGACTACTTTTCCAAATCATTCCATAAATTAAAAGCAGTCCTCCCAGATACATGATTTCGTGGATAAATACTACATTTGTGTTGTCAGAATTTATGTTGAGAGGAAATGGAGGAAATGTATCCTTAAAGAAATATTTTGCAGTAGTTGTTAACACCTTCCACTCCTCTGCTCACTGCTTCCAGTACCATAATATAAATGTGCAAGCTGTTAGTGTGAGACGAACACTCCGGAGCGTCAGGGCCGCCTGCCTGCACGGCTGGCTTGGTATTTGAATTCCCTTTGCACTTCACAGATTTAGATCCTGCCAGGGTTCTGGTTTATGGTGTCCACATCGCACACATAAAACTTTCACCTCAGCTCCCGCTTTCTCATGCCCAGGAGGAAGTCATTTGTGGCCCCAGGTAGAATGGCGTGTGCAGCCCATGGTCACCAGCAGGGCCTGAGGACCAGAGAGAGCATCCAGAAGCCAGCTGGGATGTGGCAGTGTTTGGGATCCTCAGTTCTGACAAGTCCGTCCCTACTCCTTCCGTCAGCCACGAAAGAATAAGAGAAAGTGGGGGGTTGGAGGAGCAGAGACGTCGAGGAGAAGAAACGCCCAGGGTATCATCTGCTCCTGGTAAGAAAGAAATCCACAGCCCCTGGTTCCAGAGATGGTCAAGTGGGTGCTGGGCTGCAGTCCTTCAAAATGAGGCTGAGCTAATACATTGGAGGGTACAGAAGTGGCCATCAGGGGCCCACATCTGTGGTCATGGCAAGTCCAAGTCATGGCCTCCGGGGACAGCTGGCACTGGGCTAGGTTGGCATTTAGGATTCCAGACTTCCCTCTACGTCTGTATCTGCAGCCATCAATGTGCTAATTTGTCCAAGTGTCACATTTAAGCTTGGCAGACAACCCAGCAGGTGCGTTTTTAAAGCAGTTCAGACAAGTGAAGTCCCCATTCCAAATGTAAGGAACATCTTAGCAAGGGCTGGATTTTGAAAAGGTGGTGTGCGTGTGCGCGCGCGCGCACACACACACACACACACACACACACACACACGCATGCATGCACACACACCCCTTCTTTATGAAGGTCTTGTTCATCTTCCGTCACCTCTTTCTTATTCACAGTTAAAGGTTTTTCTCCTCCCTGGCTGTGTTGAGAACTTCTCCACATAAGGAAGGCAGAGAAGGAACTTTAATGGAAAAATGATAGTAAGAACACCTTCTATGGCCAGGGGACTCACAGACAACGAAACCTCGCAGACAGGGTCTCTGCTCTCATGGAATTTACAGCATCTTGGGAAGAGACAGGCCATAAGAACCAAACTCATGAGTAAATTGAGTAATTTCCAAAAGTGTGAAATAATAAGAAAACAATGTATTAGTGACTGGTGGCAGGAGCAAGAAAAAGGGGCCAACTTGGCAAGTTCAAGGGATCGAAAGGAGGCAAGTGTGGCTGAAGCACAGCGAGGGGGGAGGGGAGTAGAGGCAGATGGAATCAGAGAGGGAGGGAGGCCAGATGGCAAAGGCCCAGGTGGGGACTCAGAGCTGGGAGTGTTTGTCTACACCACAAAGGTAGGGCGTAGGTTAAGCATTCACCCAAGTGTATTCCTGGACATCTGTATAGATTCAGTGAGCAATAATGTGCTTTTAGTGAGCACTGAACCAACTGGATGGGTTCACCTTCCAGCAGTAAATGACATATTAATTATGTCTGCCTAAAAGGGCAACTGGCACAGTTTCTGTATGGTGAACAGCCTGGGGTTTCTTCGGGGATGACACAGGTTCTGTCCTCAAAGTAAAGGGATAGACTCAGCCTCTCTGGCACCTTCCTGCCAACAGAGGGTGGAGGGTGGGGATGAGGAATGATTCCATCAGCGCTACCCAGTGTCCAGCTGTAGGGAAGTGGGACGTTGCTCATGGCAAGAGCGAAGACCTTAGGTGAATGATGTTCCAGCATTTTCCCAGGAGGGCTGGTGGCATCTCAGTGACACTTGCTTTAAAGTCTTCCTAGTCCTGATAGGACAGAAATGAAGGCCACCCTCCCCCCGCCCAGGCTCCCAGCCTCTTGGGTGGGGCCCAGGTGGAGCTCTGGAAGATCAAGCGGAGACAGGATCCACCAGGATCAAATGCTGCATCGGAGTGTCTCAGCCCTCACCTGTGTGGTTAGCAAGATGCTCTCTGCGGCCAGGGCTACGGGTGGACAGTAGGGAGCCAAGTGGGCCTCTGTCTAAGAAAAATGGCACTTACCATAATGGGTGTGTGAGGGAAGAAATATGTAGAACGAAACAGACCCAAGGGGCAAGCAGACCTGGGTTCTAATTCAGTGCGCGGCACTAGTCGACATCCTACCACATGCACACTAGATGGAAAAAATAAATTCAAAGCTTTTCTGTCCCGGCTCCATGGACCAAACTTCTGAGAAAGTCACCAAAGACACTACTGAAGCCACACAGCATCCACACCATGGTAAGGGCTTTTCTCCCTGGCCTGAGCTGAAAATCCCTCCAGGTTCTTCCTACCACTGTCTTTCCTGTGTAACTCAGGCTCAGTTCCCTGGCTTCTCCTTGCTGGCCTGTGCCTCTCCCTGGAACTCCAGGCAGGCCAGTAGAAGCAAGCAGGCAGCAAGGAATCTGCCTGGGAATGCTCGCGGGAGGAAGTCCACGAATGCGTATGTGCCAGGGCAGGATTGTGCCCCATCATATTAACATAGCGGGTGCCACAGGCTCCGGGAGGAGCCTTTTGAGAGGGAGCTCTCTGGAAGGCAGGATGTTTGAGAGGCAGTGTGAGGGCTAGACCTTGTGTTCAAGAACAGGATGGCCCCTCCCTCTGACATGGAAGGAAGTTCCGTTCCTCTACCTGGTGGAATGGGGCCCATCATTTAATTCCCTGCGCCGTGGGGCAAGCAACTAGGGTTACTTGTGATCTCCTGTAGCCGATCTCAAGCCCCGTCCTGCTGAAAGGGAGGGGGGAAATCCCCCACTTCCAAATGGAAAGGAAAAGCGTCTCTTTTGTGCTTTAGTCTCTTGGAGGCACAGAGGGAACCCGATGTACCTCTCATGGTAGGGGTGCAGGGAAGATGTTCATTCCTCCCGATCATCTGGCACCCGTGGCGGAAGCCCAGGCCAGTGAAACCTGTGGGCTCTCCTCTCAGCAATGGGGAGCAGTGATGATCCTGCCCCGCCCTCTGTGCCTGGCTCCGCCTACGCTCTCCAGCTGTTCTGTGTCTCGGACCTGTTTTCTTTCCATCCCTCTCGCTTCCTCCTCCCTTGGGCTTCTGCTAACTGGTCCTCTCCCCCCTCAGGTGACACTTCCTCATGGACCCACCAGCTCTCTTCTCTTAGCCACCCTCTACATCCCCCACCAGGAGCTCGGGGCACTGGTTAGACCTGCTTTTCTACTCTCCAAGTTCTGTTTCTGGATTCTCTCTGCCAACACCCAGCAAACCACCAATGCCAGGCTTCCCCAGCTGCCCCCTGCAGGTGGCAGGGCACCTAACAAGGATGGTCTCCCCCCCCCCCCCCCCCCCCCCGCCAGCCGAATATGGAAGAGAGAGGAAAGCCCTGCTATGCTCAGCCTCTTCCCAGTCCACTGGGGTATCGCCTCCTGGATCCACCCTTCCAGATCTCAGCTCAGGTGATGAGATAGCATATCCCCTTCCCCCCCAAGTCTCATCTGCTGTGAATGTCTCCCCTATTGTCCAAAAGAGCACCTTTCCCCCTCCTGACTCGAGGGAACTCACCTCTATGTCATATTCTCCTCTCAGCTTCCCTAGGTGACAGGAGCACAGCTGCCCTTTTCCTCCCTGGAATAGCAGACCTGAATGGCATACAGAGGGAAATAAAGCAGGAAATATTTTTAAAATATTAACACCATTTCACTTACAACATGATTGTTCTTATCATTATGGGAATAGTAAGGTAGATAGCCTTTTCTGAGTTTACAGCTGAGAAAACTGAGTGAGGACCAGCGAGGTTAAGAGACCCACCAAGGTCACACAGCTTGTGGGTGGCACAGCTGGGAAGAGCTATGTGTTTTGACGGTTGAATGCTCCTTCTGGGGCACCATGCTGCCTCTCCGGCTGGGGTGCCCTTCTCCTCCAGTGGGCTGGGAAGTCAGCCACGGGACACCATCAGCTCCGCCAATCTCTTCCCGTCCCTTACAGTGATTATAAAGTGGAAACCATGAAACCAGCAGCTGCAAGAACGGCAGGAACTCTGCCTCAAATAGGCACAAATCCTGGACGCCAGCAGTTAATGCTGAAATCACTGCGAGCCTCATTTAATGTGTTGTTTTTTTTAAGAGATTGCCCGCTAAGAGTGTCTGGGAGGTGGCCAACGATCTGTTGTAAGCACTAAATAATCTGTAAGTCAAACCTCTCTATTGATGGCAATGTGATGTCAAAATCACTCAACTTAATGCACATTGAAAAGACAAATCAGTTATCCTGGGGCGCTCCAGAGGTGGTTTGGGAAGGCAGCGCATGGCTATGTAAGTATGTATCAACATGTATATTTAATGGAGTACAGAAGGAACAAGAACTAGTATGATAATCAAGGAATCTCTTGGACTCTACCCTTCTCCATGCTGGGAAATCTGCCCAGCCGAGAATCCACAAGTCCCCTGAATAAAGTAGGGCCCCTCCTCATCCATGGGCTTAGGGGAAAGTGAGACTCCTGCTGCCCCTAGCAAAGGCTCTGGAACCTACCCAGACCCCTGTCTGCGTAGCCCTCTTAGCAGAGCAAAACATATTGGACACCCCCACTCCATTGTCTCCTCCCAGCCCCCTGCAGCTCCCTCCTGGACTTCTATGAAAGCTACCCCACCAGCCTAATCAACTCCACTCTGCCCTGGGCAATCCACGCCCATGGAGAAGCCACAGAATTCTGTTGAGAACCAGAGAAGATCATGTCTTGCCCCTGCTCAGGCCCATCTCCACTGGTGGCCCACCGTATGGAGAAAATTCCAGTGACGTGCCATGGCAGAGAAAGCCCTCCACGTTTTGGACACTGCCTGCCTCTCTGGCTTCTTCTCATACCTTTGCCCAGCGCTCTCCCTAAGCCACAGCCTCTTCCGCATGGCTTGCTCTTCTTACTTAAATCTGTCAAGACCGTGCTGCCTCTGGGCCTTTGCTCAGCTTCTGCCTGAATGTCCTGCTTCTGACGTAGCACATCATCCATGTCTAATCTCAAAAGTCACCTCCTCGGAGAGCCTGAGACAGGTTGTTGTATCTGTTATATTTCTTTTACCTCACATCTCTAGCTGAAATGTACTTATTCACTCAATTATCCATCTCCCCGTTTACAGTGGAAGGTTTCAGAAAGCACGACTTTGCTTTATTCCCACGTGTATCCCCATTACCTAGAGTGGCTGCTTGGCTCAGGGTTGGCGTTTACATGGAACTTGATGGATTGGACAGACTCCTTTTCTCCCGAGCTGCTGGTCTTCATTGCCAGTTGAGAAATAGCCATGCTGAAGTTTACTAGAGATTTAGTCAGTCATTTTTAAAATTCATTTGTTCAACAAACAGTCACTAATTCCCCCCTGTTTGCCAGCCGATACGCCATGTATTGGGCCACAGAGCAGTCTCTGACCTCAAAGAACTCAGGATCTAGAAAAGTCCATGATAGCTGTTGAACATGGTCAGAAATATAACAGAAGTATGCATCTTACACTCAGAACGTGGGCCCTAGGTCAGGGCTTTCAAAGAAAGTTTTCAAAAGGAGCTAAATCCTGAGCTGTGTGTTGGAGGAAGTATAGGAGCTATGCAATAAGCGGTTGAAGTATTCTAAGCAGAGGAAAAGCAAATTTTAAGAGACCCAAGAGAGACTGACAGATGTCCCTGCATGGCTGAAGTCAAGGTTTCCCAGAAAGGAGCAGCAGGGAACTAAACAGGCTAGATTAAGGATCTTCATAATATTAAGGAGTTTGGGCTTTATCCTGAAACAAATGTAAATTTAAGAAGGGGAGTGTAAGGTTTGTGTTCTAGGACTGTCACTTTGGCCCCAGTGGAGAGGATGTGTCAGAGGACCCTCAGTTCCTAACACCATCACATTGGGCATTAGGGTTCAACATATGAGTGAGGAGGGAACACAAATATTCAACCCATGGTATAAGAATTTGAACTTTAATATACCTTTTTTAGGGATATAATTCAACCCATAACAGGGAGGGAATGGAAAGAATAGGAAAAATAGGAGTTGAATAGGAATGGATTCAATAAGTCTTAGAAGCTGTGTGTGTGTAAAAGTTTGAAGGACAGGGGTGATCTAGAAAGATTCTCATCTTTTGGGTTTATGCAGTCGGGTAGATGGGTGGAGCCATTCATTAAAATATGGAATATATCATTCCTGGCGTCAAACCTGAGATCCTTTCTCTTCTACAAAATACTTAGCACAGCCTCCCAAGCCATCTTATAACCTGAAGAACTCCCTTCGAGAGAAGGTAATGGCAACGGAGGCAACTGCGTGAGGAAAGCAAGAGGGTGCATTCTCTCCCTCAAAATTCAGACCTGAAACTGAAATGGAAGTCAAATTACGGAATTCAATTAATTTCTCATAAACTGGAGTCACATGCACAACCTGAGTTGTCCTGGTGGGGGAGAGGAAGGAAACCTGTTTTCCCAGCCTAATCTATTGACCCCTTCGTTCATTCATTCGGGAGCCAGGTTGAAATCAATAGTGTCTTGTTTGGTTAGAAAACCTTAGAAAAGGGAGACTAGCAGTGGGGCTTCTTTCAGAAGAGGAAGCATTTCACTTGCACAGGAAGCAGCAGACTTTACAGGTATAGCACCCTCGCCTGGTCTTATTCTGATATGGTTCATCCGGTGCCTGCAGCTGAGCCTCTTTGATGTCCAGACCAAACGCGACCCGCTGTCCCGCGGGCATCGGTGCCTTTCAGCATGTTTACCTGGAGGCCGTGGTTCTCTGCAGCAGACTTTGAAATGGAGGGGGACGGAGGTGGGTGGGTGATCCCCATGAAAAGGCCGATTGAATCTGTAGGCCCCGGGCAGAGGCGATGATACAGTATTTCAGCAGTGGCCTGAGAGGAAGCTTGGGTGGTGCAGAATGAAACCCACCTTCCTTCTACTTAAGACCTAGCTCAACCTCGGAAGACCTCAGCAGCGTGGTGGCTTATCGGGGCTGAGACATTGCCGGGTCAAGGCCAAAGAGGATGTGACCTGCCACATTTTACAGATCGCTGACAGATGGGCTTACTGGCCATTTTCCCTCCTCTGGCTCTTGTTGGGAAGTCCTGTCTGCTTCTCTGGCCTTGACTAACTTTCCATTGCCTAAAGCGGGAAACCACCTCTGCTCTTAATCTGACCCCGCTAATTAGCCCCAATGAAATAAATTAAGTAGAAAGAAGAGCCACCTCCGACACTTGCTACATATATCTCCTAAGTGTAAGAGACACAAAGAGTGACCACGGCCTTCTTCCAACTCCGTTATGGCTTCTTGACCTCTGCGCAATAATAAATAGTAGTCTCACAGGCTGTGCTGAAGATATGAAGACGTTTTGTGAGAACATCTGGCATTCATTGACTCAGGAACAGGAAGAAAAAAAAAATCACAAGGCCTGGGACAGAATTTCATTTTCTTTTCATGTTGCCATGTGGGTGAAGGAGCCTTCTCTGTCTTTAAGCAAATGTGTGTGTGTTGGGATGGGGGGCAGGGATGGTAGGGGTGGTGTGAGTTCCCTTTCAAGTTTTAAAAGGGGCATAAAACTTCTCAAGCACTTCTGGGAAAAAGTCCTCTGGCAGGAGAGGCATCTTTTTGAAGGGGTCTGGGGATGTCCTGTCGTTGTGACCTGCTGTCAGGATTCTCCTTTCCTTCTGTTCCTGTGGAGTTTTCTCTGTGCTGCCGCCTCCAGGAAGATTTGGGTCACAGATGATGGGATCTGTAGGTTGCTTAGGGGACACTGGGAAGTTTGAAATGGACAAGGGCTCAGAAGGCTGGAGTGCGTGCTCACTCATTCTCTCTCCCTCTCTCCTCTCTCTTTCTCTCTCTCTCCAGTTCCATAGCTCAGACACTCAAAACCCAACAAATTTAACTTCTCCATGGAATGCCAGGGAAGTTCACTTCCAAAGGGGATTTTCCTTTTTCCCACAGGATGAGCACTGCCTTCCTCCTCCCCTCCAAAAAAAAAGAAAGTGGCCTCTCTTTGATCAGCAAGTTTAAATCAGAATAGGTCTTGGGTAGCTGAAGTGGCTTGAAATGTTAGCAAACAGTGGGATCCCTTTTAATTTTTAAAGGGAACTCTAATTCTACCCTTTATGACTTGCTTAATTATCCTGGTCCCCTGAACAGCTGTCTATTGATTCCAATTAACATGATTGACATCTCCTCTGGAAGGTAAAAGCTAATCAACTACAGGATCCCCCACTGAGAATTCATTTCCTTCTTGGAGTCACTCCTGGGCAGAAGGAAACTTAAATAGAGAATTGAGATTCAGCACCCACAGCTCTGATTTACTCTTTTATATACAGCCCACAGTGTCTTGCGGAGGGGAAAAAAGACTAGAAAAAAAATTGGCAATTTATTTTTGAATCAAACTAGCATTAATTCTGTTGGCTTTCATTTTCTTTCTTTTCTTTTTTTATGAATCTAAATTGATCCCTTGAATGTCTGATTTCCTTTTCCTTTCTGGTTCTGAAGGACCCACAAAGTCTAATCCTGATTACTTCTGACAAGTTCATAAGTTGACCTGAACTTTCTGGTACAGCCAACTTTCCATTTTCCCATCTTTTGAATGTAGATCTTGATGGCTTTCTGGTGGTATTTTTGGATTTAAAAGAATCAGATAAGACAGAGGTTAAGTCAGATTACAAACCAGGCTCCATAAAGATAGCAGAGGGCTGGCATGACGCTGGATGGAAACATGAAACATAGAAGACGTGAAACCAACAAATTCATTTGACACATATTTCTATTATGTTCCAGGTACATGGAAACTTCTAGAAAGGGTGGATGTGATCTGGATGTGATGCCTGGGACATCCCCTTTCCCATGTGTGTTCCTCATAGTCAGAAAGAAAATCTAAGTGTTACAGTTGACATCAGCAAACTCAATATGAAAAGTGTTATGTGGTTGCAAAAAAAAAAAAATAGTGCTATTAAAGGCTGCAGGGTCTGCAGTTCAAAGGGAGCAGTGGTTAGGAAAATCCTGACGTTAATTGGCATTTTATTTGACTATAAATTTCATTAGTGCAGACACAATGTTGGCCTGCTTGATCACCACATTCCAATAGCCCAGCACAGGGCTTGGCCTGTCCCAGATACTGAATGAATACTTGTCGAATGAATGAATTCTCTGGGCACACACCCAACAATATCAAAGAAACATGGGCCAACTTTGTGCTTGGAAAGCTAGTCAGAGAGAATAATTATTAGATGGATGGACAGAGGGAGGGAGGGATGGAGGAAGGAAGGGAGGAAGGGCTAAGGTGAGATAAGAGGAAATGAGATGAGAACGTAAGACAGCAGAAAATGGGCAAATAAGGCTCAGTGTTCCCTCCAGAAAGAACTCATAGACTGGGTATGTGTACAGAAGGAGGTGCATGGCACTGCGTCCCTCACAGTTGACTGGCTCTCCTTTGGTTAGGTTTGGGCACTAAATGGGAAGGATGGTGAGAGGGAGCCCTTGACATCAGTGTGGTCCAGCCAGTCCTGGGCTGTCCCTTTCCTGGTGGGAGAAAACACTCTCCCCTACACACCTCTTCATTTATTCATTTATCTCTGATTCGGGAGCCAGGTCCTTTCCTGCAGGCAGGAAAAGAGGGAAGGGAAAGAGCCAGGGAGGAATAAAGGGCTCCACTCTGCCAGGAAACCAGCGTCCAAGCCCCACATTGCGAGGCTGCCACCTCCCTGGTAAAGATGTCGTGACCAACATGGAAGCGACAACGACAGGAACAGCACCGTAGACGCACCCTGGGAGCTGCGGGACACTTTCATTTTGTTTCTCTCTCACCCATTTCCGAATTTAAGTTTTTTGTCTAACAGATGTAAGCGCGTTGCCTAATTCCAGTTTCTCTTATCTTAGTGTCACTTCCTCTGACCAGGACAATAAATCTTGGGCCCATTAGAAGCCTCCCAGCTTCCAGCAGGGAGTCTGGCCTGAGGCTGGACTTCCTGCAGGGAGATGGGTACGTCTGCTGCTTCCATTCATGACATCGGGAAAATCACAGTCTCTCTATGTTTTTGGGTCTTCCTCTCCGCGTGGCCATGTCCCTGGCCAGGTGGTTTCTCTTGCTGACGTAGCTTTTGGAGGGAGGCAGAGAAAGGGTTAATAACAACCTAAAGACCAGTAGTCAAGCAAAACAATACCTGTGACTCCTGGTAACCTGCTCTGGTCACCTTCCCAACTGCAGAAGCCCCAAGGCTCTTATTTTTGGAGGAGTCCCACCTCCCATCTCAGCATCTCAGCAAACACAGTACACTGCATTTCTGTCACACATTCAATACCACAGATTTGCAGAAAAAGTAAAGCAGTTGTTATCCTTTCGCTTCTTACCATTTTGACCTCATCCTTATTTGTACACTGGGGCAAATACATTTTTCTCCAACTCCAGGCATCTTCACGGGGCCATGAGAAAGCGCGTGTGAAAAGGTCCCATCTACCCCATGGATTCCAGCGGCGCCCGCACAGGCTGTTGGCGTTCACAAGAGACCCGCCTGTCCGTCCTCTCTGTTAAGTCCACGGATGTCAGTCATCCACTGAGGGGCCCAGCATGTGCTGGTCGTGGCTGCACTGGACTTCCTGGCCCCGGCTCTGAGGCCTGTGCCTGGCTCAGGCTAGCTTGGGACTCCACGTTTCAAGAACAATATCTTAACTAAGCAGGGAATTTTTCCACGCAGCTGAACCAGTGTCGTAAGGGAACTGGCTCCTTTTCCCAGATTGTGATTCCTTCTGGGAGAATCCCACGCCACCTGTAGATGTGAGGTACTGGTGGTGACAGTTAGATCGTTATTATCTGAAGCAGAAATACAGTGCTGTGTAATGTGTGTTATGATACTGGAACTCATCACTCGAACTCAAAGCTAAAAAGGACAATTTTCGAACTCCTTGAAAGACATCTATAGGCAAACTAAGTAACTATTGCTGCGAGCAACCATGTTTATGGGGAATGCTTAAATTATGATAAGGCTGGTTTAATACTATGAGTCTCCTTTTTTTTTTTTTTTATTGTCACACCTTGTCTGTCACACCAGCTAGTCTACCAGCTTCACCGGGGCATAGGTTGCCTTGTAGCTTGAGAAGCTGTATCCAGTAAAAGATCACCAGAGGCAAGAATAAGGAAAAATAGTAAAAACCATCATCCATTGAATGCTTATAAATGGCTGGATCTGTTATCAGAACGTTTTCCCACTGGCCAAACATCAAGGCAGCTCAGTGTAGACAAGCTAATGAGTCTCTGTGTAAGGAGCAGGAAGCTGAGGCTTTGGGAGGTTCAGCGAGGTTAAGTGAGACCGCCCAAGGACCAAGTGTGAACATTCATACCTGTGTCCGCTGCAAAGCCTGTGCTTGGAGTCTCCTCATTTCTCTTTTGTAGCCTCAACTTCATTCCAGGGGCATTGAGGGAAACGAGCGGAGGTTTGGAGGCAATCTGCGGATCAGTGATGGAGCAGATGTTGACATTTTCTTCCATTTGGTTTCCTTCTTTTCATTCTTTCTTCCTCTTCCTTTCTTCCTTCCACAAATGTGTATTAGACACCGTGCTGAGTTGACTGTAACCTGGTCCTGCTCTCACCTGGCTCTCATCTAGGAGGGCGTATGACAGTGCAGTGCCCCCTGCAGCATGGCTGAGGACCTTCACAGCCATGCCCTGGTTTGCTACAGCACAGGGAAAGGAGCCAGAGAGCCAAAGGGGGGCGGGGAGCGGGAGCAAGTCTCCCAGCAGAAACAGAGACGACCTGGTGTGCCACGGCCCGGAAACATCCAAGCACACATCCTATTCAGGGAAAGACAAGGTAGTCAGGGGGAATTCGGTAGGAACAAATGGATGGAAGGAGCATCACGGGAGATGATGCTCACACGGCTCAATGTGAAGAGCTGATGATCCTGGGGGCTGCTGAAGGAGCAACTCCACTGAAGATGGGCCTAAGAGCCTCTGTTAGCACAGAAGGTAGCAGAGATGGGGTCAAAGGTTGGATTCAAAGACATTTCAACTGTAAAATCTAAGGATGTGGAGACACTTGAAAGGGGACAGAGAGGCCCAGGGGAAAAGGAATCTGCTGTCTTCAGCTGTGGAGATAGCGTGGGTGGGGATGTTGTTTGCCAGGATGAGGATGAAGAAGTGGCCTAGCAGAACCAGTGTGGCTCAGTGGATAGAGCGTCGGCCTGCGGACTGAAAGGTCCCAGGTTTGATTTCGGTCAAGGGCATGTGTCTTGGTTCTGGGCACATCCCCAGTGGGGGGTGTGCAGGAGGCAGCTGACCGATGTTTCTCTTTTGTCAATGTTTCTGGCTCTCTATCCCTCTTCCTTCCTCTCTATAAAAAATCAGTAAAATATATTTAAAAAAAAGAAGAAGAAGTGGCCTAAGGAGATGGTTGGGGAGCTGTCCACGAGTGCAGTTTTCAACAAGATGAGTTTGCAACGCCCACAGGACATCCAGGGGAAGTATATTTTATTAGCGAGGCATTGCTGTGTTGTTTTTGTTGTTGTTTTCCCCAGTCTACAAATAGAACTCGAGTCCTTCTTAAAGAAGTGAGGTTGCCAGTAAAAACAGTGTCAGAATTAGTGTGTCCTGACTGTGGCCGGGGTAGACTCCCTGTGGCAGAGCCCAGAATATATAGAAAGCAAATGGTGTTTTTGGCAGCCTGGGATGGGCACCCAGCGCTAAGTAGGGCTTAGGCGGGGAGCGGGGCCGCGAGCAGAGGCTGTTGGGAGAGGAGGGAGAAAAAGGGCAGGAGAATTCTCTCCAAAAAGAAATCACTTTTGTTTTTAATTTTGCACACATGGGGCTCATAATACTTTCAAGGACAGGGCTTAGTGAGGAGGAGAGATAAGAGTGAGCCTGCCTTCGTGCAAGGCTGAGAGCGCTGCTCCTTTATGTCGAACAGATTCCGTGCTCAGAGCGATGTATTTCTGGTGAAGGACAAGGAGAAAGTGATTCCCAGCCCTTCTGTGGCTTTCTTCGTGCTTTCCTAAGTGTGCAGGCCACCTCTCCACTCTGACCTGCCTGGAGTGCACCGCTGAGGTTACAGATCTGGGGGTTCAGATACGCAAAAGCGAAGGCTGCTCTCTCTGGTGCCTTATATTTCCTGACTTACCTACTTACTTTGAAAGCCATGTCAGAGGGAACCAGTATCCTCTGCAGTGTATCCAATTCCGGGAGCCTCACCTCCCTTCTTGTATTAATTTAGGAATCGTTCATTTCTGCAAAAATTATGCTGCGATCTTTGCTTTCCCATGCATGCCTTTCATCTGGCGCTCACAATGTGCTGTACAGATGTTCCTCTGCAGACCCTGGTGCCCCCTAATTTGCTTTGAGATCCCCGGCCAGTTACAGTCCCTGCAGGCAATACCACCCCTTTTACCTGTAGCTACACATACAAACAGGAGGCCTTGGAGGGTAGGGGCCTCCCTCCACCCACTGCCCATCTCATTCTCTGCCTTCCCTGTTCAGTCCATATAACTCCCATTCATCAAGGCATATTCATTCATTAAGTCAGTATGTCTGCGTTGAGTGATACACTAACTACTGTGTTGTTTGCCTAGGAATATAGCAATGAGCAAAACAGTCTGTTGCTGTACCCTACAGCTCACAGTGTAGTGGGGAGAAGATAGGGTAAGCACGGGCGCTATGGGAACACAGCGCGTGGATCCCTCACTCACCTGGTTCTTGTGCTTCCTATAGGAAGAAGGAGTTAGCTTGATACTATTTGGATCCTAGATCTACTACTTAAAGCTGTATTACTTTGGGCAAGTCACTTAATACCTCTGTGCCTTTAAAACATGATAATAAGTTAAAAACTTAGTGAAGTACCTAACACATAGTAAATGCTCAATAAGCACATGTTCATTCACTCATTCATTCATTCATTCATTCAGTAACTACCTATTGAGTACCTACCATGTGCCTAGCCATGTTCTTGAAGGTGTGTTCAGGTGTGCCCAGATATTGAAATAGCAGTACTTCCGGGGAGTAACTTACTTCATCTCAGTCCTTTGCCTTCTGCATGGACTGTATTTGGCGAAAGTCTTAGAAGTGATATCAATGCTGAGAGCTCTCTTTTGCTGCCTGTTGAAGCAGCACCCAGAGCTGCTTCACTCCTAGGGTGAGCAGAGGCCTAGCCAGGAAGCAGCACGTGTAACTGCACTCAATTTGCACGCTTCGGGTTTCCCTCTCACCTGCAGCTCCAGGCGGGCTCCCACGGCTCCAGCCCTGCAAGAGCCCTTCCCTCCCACCATCATCTCTTTCCCCACCTCATCTCAAGCTCAGGTCTGCGTAGCATGACAGGCACAGAGGATTGCATTGTCACCCTCTGTTGCCGTCAGAAATGCCTAAAAACCAATTAGGATGCCTTAAAGTTTTACAAGCACTCACTGCTGCCGAATACCTGGAATTCTTGGAAATAAAATGCACTGCTCCCAGGAGCCTTTCCCCAGGGAGATCCTGGCCACCGAGTTCATGGGTCCAGCTGCAGCTGTTTCAGACCCTCGCACAGAGCCAGGAGTGACTGGGAACTCTGACCCACTGAAACCTTTGCCAGACCCAGCATCTCTGGCCCAGAGCAGCTCAGGGGCTGTGGGGGAGTCCACCCCAGGCCCGATGGACAGGGGCAGCTTCCCCAAGGAAGATAAGCAGGGAGCTAAAGAAGCTGTGCTTATTCCTGTTGTTGATGCTCCAGAAAGGTACCAGTGAGTACTCCCCTGGTGGTCCAGACCACAGAGCTGTGTCCTTCAGTCCCGTTGAAGTGAAAGAGGAAAGCACCACTATTTTGAGTCATTCTCTTTCCAGGAAACCCCTTGCTCCCCCCCCCCCTTTTTTTGAGATATAATTCAGGTAACAAGTGTATTTACCATCTTAAAGTGTACAGGTCAGTAGGTTTTAGTACATTCACTGTGTCATATAACAGGCCCACTGTTTAACTCCAGAGCATTTCTGTCATGCCCAAAAGAAACCCACTTCCCATTAGCAGTCCCTCCTCTGCCCCCTCCCCACAGCCCTGTTAACCACTTATCTACTTTTCGTCCCCTTTTCTGGACATTTCATATAGATGGAGTCGTGCCATCTGTGACCTTGCATGCCTGACTTCTTCGCTTGGCATAATGTTTCTGAGGTTCATCCAGGCTGTGTCGGTAACAGTACTGCATTCCTTCTTTCAGGGTGAATAGGATTTCACTGTCTAGGTGTACCACGTTTTGTTTTTCTCTCATCAGTTGATGGGCACTTGGGTTGTTTCTACCTTTTGGCTATCCTATCTAATAAAAGAGTAATATGCAAATTGACTGTACCTCCGCTACACCCACAATCCACGCCAACCAGCCAATCAGGAGTGAGTGTGCAAATTAACCCAACCAAGATGGCTGTGGCCACAGAGTGAGCAGGAGGCTTGGGTTTCCCCGGCAATGGAGGAAGCCAAGCTTCCTGCACACCCTGGCTGGCCCAGGCCTCCACTCAAGGCTACAAAGTTTCAATTAAAGAAGAAAAATAAATCCCAACAAAAATGGTTGCGGCCACGGAGTGAACAGGAGGCTTGGGTTTTCCCAGCGATGGAAGAAGCCAAGCTTCCTGGCCAGCCTAGGCCTCTGCTCAAGTCTACAAGGTTTCAATTATAGAAGAAAAATAAATCCCAAAAAAAATGGCTGCAGCCCTGGGGCGAGCAGGAGGCTTGGGTTTAACCTGTGATAGAGGAAGCCAAACTTCCTGGCCGGCCCAGGGCTCCACTCAAGGCTACAAAGTTTCAATTATAGAATATAAATAAATCCCAGATACCAGGGCCTCTGCTTGGGTTGCTGGGGGGTGTGGCTGGCCTGCAAACCACCACAGGCCCCTCGCCCAGGCCGCCCCATGCCCCAAGGGAACCCCCACCCTGATCTGGGACACCCTTCAGGGCAAACCAGCAGGCCCCCACCCATGCACCAAGCCTCTATCCTATCTAAAAAAAGAGAAAAAAAGCGGGGGGGGGGAGTAATATGCAAATTAACCATCACTCCAACACAAGATGGCTGCCACAAGATGGCCACTAGGGGAGGGCAGTTGGGAGGGATCAGGCCTGCAAGGGAGGGCAGTTGGGCGCAATCAAGCCTGCAGGGGAGGGCATTTAGGGATGACCAGGCTGGCAGAGGAGGGAAGTTGGGAACGACCGGGCCTGCAGGGCAGGGCAATTGGGGGGGACCCAGGCCTGCAGGGGAGAGCAGTTGGGGGGGGACCAGGCCTGCAGGGGAGGGCAGTTAGGGGTGACCAGGCCTGCAGGGGAGGGCATTTAGGGGCAATCAGGCTGGCAGGGGAGTGGTTAGGGGGTGATCAGGCTGGCAGGCAGAAGCAGGAGGAATCAGGAAGGCAGGCAGGTGAGCAGTTGGGAGCCAGCAGTCCTGGATTGTGAGAGGGATGTCCGACTGCCCCATTTAGGCCCTATCCTACTGGGATTGGGCCTAAACAGGGCAGTCAGACATCCCTTGAGGGGTCCCAGATTGGAGAGGGTACAGGCTGGGCTGAGGGACACACACCCCTGTTCACGAATTTTGTGCACTGGGCCTCTAGTTATGAATAATGCTGCTATGAACATTTGTGTACAAATTTTTGTGTGGATGTATGTTTTCAGTTGTCATATTTCTAGCAGTGGGATTGCTAGGTCAGATAGTAATTCTGTGTGTAACTTTTGGAGGAACTGTCAAAACGGCTGTGTCATTTATGTGCATACCAACAATGTATGAGTGTTCCAGTTTCTCCACATCCTTGCCAACACTTGCTATTGTCCCCTTTTTGTTTGTTTTTGTTGTTTTGTTTTTTGTATAGTCGTCCTGCTGAAATGTACCCACTGAATGTGAAGTGGTACCCTTCCTGATGTGTATTGATTTGGCCACTCTACGCATTTTCTATTTTTCTCTTACCCATTGCTCCTATCAGCATAGGCTTCTCCTATCTAGTATTCACATTTTTTTCTTAGAATGGAACAAAAACTGGTGGGAAATTGTAATATTTGGGTCTCTCTTAATGTTAACCTGGCCAGAATCTGTGTCATCCCAATCGGGAGATCCCAATTCACATGTCTTCTTGGGATCAAGATCCCTCTCGATTCCTCGTATTTCCTAATTCCAAGGCCTGAATTTGATACACAGAGGTAGCTGTTTCCTCTTAAGTCAGCCACCCTTCCTGTCCAGGCAACTGGAGAGAAGAGAGGAGGAGCTCATTGCTTTCACCAGCAATCTCTTGCTTCTCTTTATTTGTAAACCCCGGGGGTTAATGAAATAGATAAAGAACTTGAGTTTGGAATAAAATGAAAGCAAAGCCTAATCATATCAAGGATAATCTGTGATCCTTTGAGCATAAGTTTGTGTAAAGAGTCTGCAAAAGAGAATATGATATTCAAGTTACACTAAACCAAACAAAATATTTCCATGTATTTTAGTTGCGTGTTTCTATCACTTCCATGTGTCGGGGTTATAACGTATAAATTGTTGTTATCATTAAAGCAAGTCCTGAAGGAGCTCCAGCAAACACTGAAATCACCAGCTTCTTGTGGACAATCTGTGCGTATGTTGTCATTTAAACTTTTCTAGCAAATTTACGCTGTCATGTATCTCGGCCAGCACATTTGATGAGACTTCACAGCACAGTGGTCACACACTGACGTTGAATAGGATTTCTCACCAGTGCGCAGTGGCAGACTGGGGCTTTGAGTCCAGCTCCGCTCGGCTGTGCGACCTTGGGCAAGTCATTCTTGTCTAGTGTAGAGTGAGAATCTGACACGTGGGCTCCAGGGCTGTTTTGGGAAGCAGAGATTACTTGTGTGAAGTGTCAGCGTTAAGTAAGGGAAGCCATTTGTAGTAGGAGAACAGTCTTTAATAATAGGTGTTCCAGAAATGGTGCGAGGAAACACTTTCCTAATTTTGTTTTGCGGACCATGAAACCTAGTAAGTGGAATAGGGACCTGATTTTTAAGAAACCCCGTGGTGAGTCCTCTTTTGTAAAAGATCAAATCACTTCAAGTTTAATCTGGTTTATATCCTTTTTACTTTGGAATAGGTGGGTTTCTTAAAATGAGACACACCTGTCCAGAATCCTAAGTTTTTATCTCCTGCCTGCGCTGAAAAAATGTCAGTTTTATTCTCAGGTTGGCAAATGCTAGCGTGGCAAACAACACCGCCTCCCCCCGCGGATGCGACCAGACTGTGTGTGAGAGAGCCCCGGGTCTCCGTTAAAAGGAGGTACTTACTGGCTCCTGGGAGAAAAAAAAGACCGATCTCACTAATCTTGTTCTCCATTTGGGCTTTTAAGGGAAATCTCACCAAAACGTTTAGGTTAAAAGGAAAGCAAAAACGCTCCAACGATAATAGGGATCTCAATTATAACCCTGGGAGAGCAGATGGGCCCCGGGTTTGATGGGGAGGACCCTTGCAGCACATCTGTCTTTGATAACATCCAAGGCGGAGTGTGGAGCCTTTGAAATTAATTGGTCACTCCAGAGCAGTGCTTTCAATAATGCAACTGAGAACTTTTTGTCATTTAGAACAGTCCTTACTGGTGCTGACTTTGAGTATTGAATTAAATTTTCATGAGTTCCTAGTGCTTCGGGCCACCATCCCAGCCTGTCTGGTTTCTGAGGGTTTTTAAATGTGCAGGCTCGTTTGTTTTCAGCAGGTCCGCATGGAGGCATCTGAGCAGCTCTCTTTTCTCCCTGGTCCATCGGGAAGAATGGTTCCAGAGAGTTCGAAAATTCTCCAGTCAGCCCAATAGGCTTGCCTATCCCACTTTGTTACCAAATATTTTTCCTCCGTTTTTTATTTTCCTTGCACATACCAAGTGTGCCGGCAATATGCACAGTCATTGAACCAAGAAGGTGAGTGGAGCAGCCAGCATCCCTGTAGGAGAGAGTGCCTTCTGTAGACCTACGCCTTTTGAATGAGCGATGAGGTCCCTAGCCCATTTATCCTATTCACCCCAGGAAGGGGCGCCTAGGGGTGTCTACCCACCCACTTGGATTCCTAGGATCTACTACTACCCTCATAAGTCCGCTCGCTAGAAATGAAGGCCTTGTCTAATAAGCAGACTTCACGTTAGCTTATCTTAGAAAGGACGCTCAGCCTCCTCATCTTCTGAAGCATCTCCCGAGTACTGCAATCCCCTCGACGGCCCTGTTCTCCCAACGCCTATAGCAGTGGTCGGCAAACTCATGAGTCAACAGAGCCAAATATCAACAGTACAATGATTGAAATTTCTTTGGAGAGCCACATTTTTTAAACTTAAACTTCTTCTAACGCCACTTCTTCAAAATAGACTCGCCCAGGCCGTGGTATTTTGTGGAAGAGCCACACTCAAGGGGCCAAAGAGCCACATGTGGCTCGCGAGCCGCAGTTTGCCGACCACGGGCCTATAGCGACCATACTGTCTGCAACACTGAGTGTAGCATTTGATCACCCACAGCCACTCATCACTAATAGACATTTATTCGTGGCAGGAAAAAATCAAAAATACCTTTTAGCCTGCCTCCCTTTCCCAATGCTTCATGGATATGTCATGTTTCACTAGATTGTAAGTGCAAGAATTGAGGAGTGGCTGACAAAAAGTAAGGGAAGGGAAGAGAAGGAAAAAAGGAAAGAGGGAGGGAGGGAGGGAAGGAGGGAGGAGAGAGAAGAGAAGGGAAGATAGGTGAGGATGTGGTTGTTCTATAGAAGACAGTCTACGTGCTGAGGCCACTGCAAACGGAACAGATCACAAGGAAAGCTCTCAAAAACCACCCCTGCTTGTCTCTCCCAGTCGGATCTGGATGCCATTCCTGCCTGTCCCCACCACCCCTGGGCCTTGGTTCCTTCCAGCACCGTTCACACTCAGTTGTGATTACCTGTGCACATGTTGGTCACCCCCATGGACCGTGTTCCCCAAGGACAAGGACTTGTCCTGTGCCTGTGTCTTGTTTGCACATCTGTCCCCAGCACTTGGCACACCGGCCACACACAGCTCAGTAAATGTGGAATGAATGACTGTGAATGAATGAAAGAGCCACGAACATTAGTTGGGGGCCTCTTCTCAAAGGAAACGATATTGAGAAATCCTAAGTGAACATCCAAGATACTCAGAATTGATTTAGAGAATGATACCGTAATCCCATAATTCACTTTGGTTTGGGCAGAATGTTAGCAGGAGTCCTGGGAAGAGTGACAAATATGAAATATTGTGGTCCAGTAAAGAAATTGTGGGAGCTGAATGTTTTGCAACCATCCTTGTGTTTATTGAGAGCACAATTAATCACCACCCCATCTCTCTATCAGCCCCACTTTAATGCATCCATCCATTTGCAAAGATGGGGAGTAAGAGAAGAGAGCCGCTGGGAGGAAGATTTCTGGGCTTGGAGGGGAGCTAATCAGTGGTCGGAAACCTATTGATGGGATTCTTAGGGTCCTAATCTATGCAGAGGACCTCCTTTTCCCCTTTGTAAAGGGATAATTGATGAGGTCAGAAGTTTCGGAGAGTCCTGGGACATTTTAATCCTGTGCCATCAGGCAAAGCTCACTACATCAATAAGGCGGTTCCACAGGGCTACGGAGGGGTAATTGAGATGCCACACCAGCTGGGATCCAGATGAAGATACATTTGGAAGCTTAATCACAATCATGTTCTACACTAAATATTCATCCTCCCGTCTCCCAAAAAGGGCAGGAAATTAAGTTGTCAAGGGCAGGGGGATGAGAGTTTAGCCGACAGAAGAAGCCCACATCTCATTCTTAACCTCTGAACATGCAAGTCTGTCGTAGCTGGTCGGAGCGAAAGCCTCTTCTTTTCAGTTTTATTTCCTGGAAAATATCTGAGCTGTTTGTACACAATTTATCAGCATTACCGTTACCACAATGGGCTGTTAGGAGAGCTCAGCCTCCTCACTGTGAGATAAATACCGATGAGAAAGGCCACTGCAGTAGAAAAAAAAAATGCTTTATTGAGCCATGTAGAAAAGCATTCAGTTGTGTAAACATGCAGGAAGGAGCAGGGGAATTCCTAAACAGAGCCAACGGCTGCGATCACACAAGCCTTGACGGACTGCATCCCGGAGGTTGAACTGAGCCCCCGGGTAGCATCAGTAGGAATTACATTACATATTGTGGGATTTCTTTCTTTTTTTTTAATTTCCAAGTTAAATTCTTTACAGTCCGGTCAAAGCATCTACATCTCATTGCAAATTGTGATTTGGAAATGTATGATGCTGCCATAAATCAGATGATCATTCCCTTTCACATTCTAGCCCACCCATGTGACTCAAACATTGGCTTTTATTAAAAGGGACAGTGAGCCCAGCTGGCGTGGCTCAGAGGTTGAGCGTTGAGCTATGAACCAGGAGGTCAGGGTTCGATCCCCAGTCAGGGCGCATGCCCGGTTGCAAGCTTGATCCCCCAGTAGGGGGTGTGCAGGAGGCAGCCAATCAATGATTCTCTCTCATCATTGATGTGTTTCTCTTTCTCTCTTCCTTCCTCTCTGAAATCAATACAAATATTTTTTTTTTAAAAAAGGGACAAGTGTGAATCAAACATTGGCTTTTATTAAAAGGGACAGTGACGTTCAGTGTCATATTATTGGTCAGGGGCACTGACTCTTGCCCTTAGATTGTCAAATAAAAAAATGGCAACGGCCAATGTAACAATAGCCATCTGGTGTGAATGAATAAAAATTATACCTATTCAGGTTGGCAACAATGTATTTTTCAATGTGCTGCAGAATTTTAGTTTATGTGTGCCATAAAATGAAAAAGGTTGAAAATTGCTGGTGTAAAGTATAATTTAATTGAATGTGTGTGCATAAAGCTGTATTTGACATGAATACATCATATATATATGTATGTATGTATGTAATATATCCATGTTATTACATATGTATATGTATATTAAGCCAACAGTTAATATATTGAGGAGGTAGCCTTCATTCCCCATCGCTCCAGGCCTTCCAGTTTGCAGGGTTAGTGCTGCTCAGTGTGGTCCACAGGTGGGTGCCAGTGCAAACTGTGTGACTGGTCCAGGACTGGTAAGTACAGAAACAGAGACTAAACCTTTAGACACACAGGAATTGGGCGCCTCTAAGACATCATGCCCACGTTCACTTTTCTAATACCTAATTTTTATTGTATTCTACAAAAATATCGGTACATGACAGATTGCAAATTACAAGGGGAAAAGCACACTGGCCCGTCCCAGGCGAGCAGAGAAGTCTGGGAGGATAGACACGTATGGAAGCCACCCCTGGCCTTCCAGGCGCTGCGGTTTATTTGGAGTGAGAAGAGGCCATTACACAAAGTTGTTAAACAACAGTACAAGCATGACAGTGAAAAATAAGGTCATAAGGAAGTCATAGATGAGCCAGTGCCACATCAGTGGGCGGGAAAACGCGTGCCACGCATATCCCCAGGAGGACGAGGCCACAGCGTGGCAGTTTTCAGCAAAGTCTTCCCTGAGCAGGTGGATGGGTTTTGAATTCCCCTGCATCCTGGGCTCCTGTCAGGGCCTGCTCGGTTGGTCCCTTTTCACTCGGCGGCCTGAAGGGTTAATCTCCTGGTGAGCGAGGGCCTGCGAATGAAGCGGAATGGAGTTATGTGTCAGACTGCAGCAGGCATGCACTAAATATCCCGCCCCATTATCCTTGACGGGGCTTTGATGTTGGCGCAAAACACGTCGGATTACAAGGGACGTCATGTCATGTGTCAAACCAGGGTTGGGGCCCCATCCTGACACTTTAATTAGTACGGGTGGAGGGAAAGGGTGTGTTATTATTATGTTTCAAGGCAAAGACCCTAACACCCACTGAGAACTGTTTGGTTATACCCAAGCCTGAATGTAGTCGTCTCTCCTTTTCAAAACACAGCCTGCACCCCCTAGGACAATGGCCATAATGTCAGCTAATGAAAAGATCTATGGACTGGGAGGCATAAACCTCACCCAATTCTAGTCCCCAGGAACAACTGTGGGAGCTAGCTATACCCCCCAGTGTCCCCATCTTCAGCAACATACATGCTCATTAATTATTGACTCCAGGTTTCTCAACCTTTAAAAGCCGCTACTGATGCTTTTATGCATCTCCCAGGAGGATTCGTTGTTGAAAGGAGATGATGCCGGTACCAGTGCTGGGTAGGCAGGGTACGGGGTAGGAGGAGAGACACCATTGGAGAACTTGGTTTGCCGGAACCCTAGGTCACTTGGCAGCAGCGTACCCCAGAGCTGGAAGCACCTGGAAACACCTTGCCTTGCTGATGCCCCGGCAAGCAGGTGTGGGTGTCAGAGTTCAGGGATATATTCCACCCAGAAAAGTGTCCGGCCATGACCCTAGCCCTTTGCCATTTGTGAACGTGGCCTTGAGTAATGAGAAACCTGCACTTTGCTTTCTGCTCCCGGAAGAAGGTCGTCCAAGTTAATACTGAGTGAAATCTCTAAACGTCAATAAGCCGCATTCATTTTGACATCTAGATTCCTGTGTAATTAAGACCTCAGGTCTGGCGCTTGGTTTATCAGTGTGTCTCGATTCTCATTTACATGACTTTGGTTTTTCCCACATCTCTGCACAAACGCTGCCAAAAAAAAAAAAAAAATACTATTAACAATAAAAGGGCTGAAGATCCAGTTACACAGCCCATCGTGTCTCTAATCCCGGCTTAACATTTCCCTTAAAAAGAGCATTGCCCTGTTCGGAAATGAAAAGCAACGTGTTTAACTGTTCTTTATGGAGGGAAAGGGAGGTCGATTTCCCCCTGCTTTATTTTGGGCTCGAACAACATCCGATTCATGCCCCTTCCTCAACTCTGCTGCATAATTGGAGGGTTGGTGTCTCCATCTCTCTTTCAGGAAACAGCAGGCCCCTTTCCCCTCCCTGTAGTGGATGCTAAAGACTGAGGCTGGACTCCGAGACCCCCTCGGTGTCGATCTGGTCTTGTTTATTCAGACTGAAGTCTATTCTGTGTAACCAGATCCTACAAAGAGAAGAGAGACGTGTGGGGCTGCTGGCTACCATCCTTCCCTTTCTCCAGAGTGTCCTCCAGGGCAGTGAGCTATGGGGACCCAACACGGAAGCCTCCTCTTCTCCCAACATGAATGGCTTCAAGGCAGAGGGTTTGTTTTTGCAACTCAAATGAGGCAAGCCAAGTCCAGGAGAAGTTAGAGGACTTTCACAAGACCACACATGTGGTTGGTTATGTGACCTGGAAAATCATGCCATCTCTATAGGTCTTCCTTTTCACATTGATGAAATGTGCTCATCTGTAAAATGAGGGACGGGGAGAAGAAGCCTAATAAAAAGGTGCAGAGAAAGGAGATCGTGGAGTTTATGTGTCAGGATTCTAGGCTTTAACATATCTGTTTTAAGTAAGAAAAGATAGAAACGTGGATTCCTTTCATGGAGCCTCCCATTTCAGCTCTACCACTTACTACAGTGTGACCTTGGAGAGCTTACTACACGTCTCTGGGCCTCATCTTAGAAATAAATCCTCATGGTGCTGCTTTTGCAGTGTTGCTGTGAAGGTTAAATGAAATGTTTCTTATAAAGTACTTAGAGGTGTAACTGACATAAAGTTAGCCCTCAATGAATGTTGCCCATTATTAGTAATAATACGACAGCTACTATTATTTATCCAGAAAGCTGTCCCTTTCTAAATGAGACAAAAACAGTGATTGACTCCAATGATTGACACCAGATCCTCCCCCTGCAGCCTATCCTCATTATCTGCCCAGTCCTTGGAGGCCCAGACAGGCCGGGAAGGCATCCAAGAATCTAGGTCAGAGGTTCCCAGCCTGAGTCCACCCGGAGAACTTCAAACAATACTGATGCTTGGGTCCCATTCCGGAGATTTTGATTTAATTGATCTGGAGTCTAGCTTGGCATAAAGAGTTTTAAAACCTCCCCAGATGATTCAAATGGTCAGAACCATTGGCCTTATTAATTTTAATATTTAAAAAGGACCTGAAATATGAATGGTGTAAGCTATTGTTTCCCAAGTATAGTGTTTACTGCTGATGGTATGTGAGAGCCAGTTAGGTAGTCGTTTCTTTGTACATTAATAGACCGGTTACTATCTTAATGTGAATTAGGAAAATGTAACTAGCATGTCAACCTGTCATTTCACAGGTAATATTCTTTAGGTTGAAATTTTTGTTTAAAAAAAGTGAAAGGTAATATATGTAAATTCAATTTAAGCAAAATATCAGGTTAATATTTTCACATCTGTAGTAAAAATTAAAACATTGGTACATAAATGACTAAGGTTTAGGAAATGTAATTTGAAACAAATATCATTTTAATTATAATTCTGAGCAAATGTGATAATTCTAAACAACAAAATTATTTTATTCAATAATGGTACACTTTTCAGCATTTGAAAAAGTTAGATTTATGAAATGTAAAACGTCTAACCAATCTCAGAACACAAACATTTTTGGTTTCTGGTAACTTATTTTGAGGATGCAATTGGAGATAAAAATGTTATTCCACACTGACTCAGAACTATAATTATAATTACTTTGTATACATTGACATGGTTAACGATAATGACATCCTGCATTTTAATAATGCTTTACCATTTACAAAGCACTTGCACTCGCATTGTTTACTTGGCTTCCTAATAACGTGCCGAGCTTGGATTATTAGCCCTTTGTCACACCTGGGGAAAGTCGAGGGCAGACATGGAATCACCTGAGAGGGGTAGTCCCACATCACACAGCGAAGACGTGGTGCCGGCAGGATTGGCACCTCAGCACCGCCACCCAGGTAGGACTTTGGAAGTTGATACCATTCTTGCTCTTCCAAGTCTGGTCCGTGCTGCCTGCTCTCTCTCCCACACTAAGTTATAAACTCCCTCAAAGGGGACCCGTCACTGTGTGACTGCATTGCCTTTCTGGTGACTTGTTCCACATTACGAGCATCCAGTGTGACTTCCAGTTCCAGAAACTCATGGGACTGGTTAGGTGCATCGGAGGAAGATCACCCTGATAACCTCCTCATAGATCCCTTCACTTACACTCTTGACCTACCTCCATGTTTTCCCCAGACACTAGCCACAATCATCTTTGAAACCCTGTCCATCCATCATGACATTCCTTACTGAGATCCCTGCGACCGCTCCCTATCTTGCTTTGCATAATGATGAGCCCTAGTCCCCCTGACCCATCTCCCATCTCCTGGTGCTCTGGTCTTGCTCGCTGGGCACCGGCAGCCTCGTCTTCGTGTGATTCCTCAAACAGACCACATGCTTGTCTTGTCACATCAAGCACGGTTGTCCCATGCAACAGGACTTATCTTCAGGAAGTGGAATTCCCTGACTCCCTAATTGGATGAGATCCCGCTCCCCCCCCCCCCCCTTGTTACTCTTCATGCAGTAGACAGATTTTTCCTTCATAGCTTCATAGCTCTTAGTATGACTTGGAATTATTGGTGGGAAGCTACATGAGGGCAGAGATGGAATCACCTCTTGGTTTTTCTACCGCTCCAGTCCTGTACCCTAACACAGAACTTAGTACACAGTAATTGCTCAACAAATATTTGTTGAACTAATGAACAGAATAGGAAAAGGCTGAGAGGCAGCTTGCCCTCCTGAGGACAGGGTGCAGTTTTCAGTGCCTATGCCGAGCGCAAGCCAGGAGGTCCGTGTTTGCAAGAGCTTCAAGGCCCGTCAGCTCTGCCTGGGAGCATTATCCTGTAGCTCCTGTCTGCACCTGACTAGGCTTTGGCTATACTGGATACTCTACACAGGAAATGAGCACCTGCCAATGGCTTCCACACTGCTTTTTGAGAGAGAGAACATTCTAGTTAAACCCAGCGTAGACTCCCAGAGCCCTGCTGGCCCCACCTTCTCACTGCTCCCCCAGAAGTTCCGGAGGCAGTGTATAAGAACTCTAGGGGCTCTCAGGAACACAATTTTAAAACCACATATCTAGTAGATAAATACAGCACCATAAATTAAAAATCTGTAATCTATTCCCAGTGATACTACTTTCAACTTCTGAGCCAATGAGTTGCTATTATTGGCCAAACTTCAGATTCCATTAAAATAGGGGTAATACTGCTTATCCTTCTTAGCTCATGGGATTGCTTTATAGACAAAATAAGATAAAAATGAAAATATTTTGAATAGGTAGAAGCACTTTACATTATCGTTTGAGCCCGAATGGCCATATTATATGATTTCTCCTTAAGGGCTGTTAAATGAAGGAAGAGGCACTGATTTTCACTGATACAAAGACATCCCAACGACATACACACAGTGAAGAACAAATGCATTATTCATTAGCATTATGGATTTAGGTGGGTGGTCAGGAAGAGACTGGTTTCTACAGCAGGAAGATCTTCGCCTGAGGATCAGGAGACCTGGGTTTGAACCCACCTTGTCATCCAATTACAAGCTGTGTGAGTTTGGAAGGTCGCGTAACCCCTGGAAGCCTCAGTGGCCCCATCTGCAAATTGCAGGGGGGTGGAGTGGGCGAGGAAGTGGAGAATGGTAATGACATTATGGTAATTTGGAGGATCAAGTGAAGCAGCATCTAAAAAAGGCCTTTGGAAACAGCAAAGTGTCTTAGCAATGCAAGGCATTAGTATTAGCCAAGTACTTGCATTACTTAGCCAAGGGGCGATCAAGGAGTTGTCAGGGAAGGCTGCCCAAAATAACAAGGAAGTATCAAGAATGACTTGAATAATGACTGAGAGAGGGCAGGTCTCGGAGAGAACGCGTGCTTCAGGCAGGGTGCAGCTTGGGAGAGGGCTTATTTCCAAGGGGCTGGCAGGACCCAGCCAAGACCAGGGGTAGCCCCCCCCCCTTTCCAGGAGCTGAAGTGCCTCCTAAAAGCTCTGATTACAAGGCAGAGAACAGCATCCAGGTGGGCAGAACGTGTTAAAAGGATCCCAAGTACACTCAAGGATGTTTGTTTTTGATTAGAAGATAAGGATTAACTGGATTAATGAAGCCTCATGGATGGAGAATGTGCAGACGCTAATTGCCCCTAAATTACGGTGGATTCCATTGGAATTGTGTATTCTCCTGCACAAGTGTAGCCACCGCCCTCCCCCCTCCCTCCTCACACCATGCTAAATGAAAGTGTCATTTTAACTGAGATGAAAGGCCTTAAATTTATTTTCCACTTTCCTCCAAGATCCCTTGTTTGCAAAATACAAGAGGGCCTAGGTTACTAATCTAGTTCCACTTTATTTCATCCCCAGAGAAATTTAAAAATGTATCCCAGGGATTCAGATTTCTGGAAGGCTTTTCCCAGTCCTTTTTTTCTTGCTAGGTTTTCCTGGCCACACTAAAGGCCGAAATGAGTGGGCCTCAAAGTTGAGTGTGTTTCAGAATCACGCAGAGACTCTGCTAAAGCACATTTCTGAGCTCCATCCTGGAGTCTGACCCAGGAGGTATAAGGAGGTCCCCAAAGCTTGCGTTTCTAACAAGCTCCTGGTAATGTGATGTTGCTGCTCCCAAGACGCACTTTGAGAACCAGTGAACTGGGGAAATAGCAAAGGATTTCAAAGAACCTGGTCAAAGAAATAAAATTTGAACCTCCCAGTCCTAGGGCTGCGTCTCCTGGAAGAGGAGGTACAGTCATTCAGAACTTAAAAGGTATTTCTTTCCTAAGTCAGATAAGCCTGTATTCTCTTGGTTTTTCCAAAGCTTACGGATGGTTTATGGGATAAGTGTGCTTTGCTATATAGCACAGCAAATGCCAAGGAGCTTGGAACTGGGGCCCCATCCATTCCTTCCTTCGGTTTGCAAACCCTCCTTTCTGTTGATCCTTGTTGTGAAGTAGTTTTTGACGACTCCACAGACATCACACCTCCAGACCACCAACATTCCCTCTGCCTTCACGCCACCAGTGTGTCTAGTCCTGTACCACAGTTATTTACAGATCGCTTCTTCTCTGCAAGGCTGGGTAAGGTTTGGGCTACTTTTGCTGATGTTTCCAGAATTTAACAAAGCACTAAACAGTGAGTCAACGAATTTGGGGTTTTAGCTCTGGCTTTGCATCTGTCCTACCATGTGACTTCAGAAAAGCATTCCAAACCTCCAGGCATGATTTGCCTCATCAATTAAAGGAGAGGGCTAGTCTGGCTAGATTAGTGGTTCTTCCCCTTTAGGGAAAAATGAAAATGAAATGTGTGGACTTCTTCCTAGGAAAATGCACATGTGCCCATAAATGCAAAACGCCACTTACAGTTTTTAGACCGCATAAAGAGTAATACAGCAATAGCAAGCAATAATAATAGCTGGTATCCATAGAGTGTCAACTATACACCGGGCACTGTGCAAAGCACTTTACGCGCATTATCTTATTTCACACTTGCAACAGTCCTATGAGGTCATCAGGCCATATTTCTAGAAGAGACAATCATGGCAGCGATGGGAAGGAATTGATCTCAGATCACCCGCTAGTAAGTAGCGGGAAGGAATTTGAGGCAATCGACACTGTTCCGAAGCTGCTAAATGGTGTCTTGGGCGGGTATGACCCTGAGTAAGGAATGGCCCGTCTTCTAGGTGACCTTTCATGTTCCTGGAGCTCTGGAGCCTCAGGGCTCACAAGGTTCTCACGAGTCCTAGGAACCACATGCTGGGGAAATGACCTCTGGCTTCCCAAAGCTCTCGTGCATCAGAGTGGTCACAAACATAGAATTTAAGGGAAATTTGGGGTTCCGACTCAGAAGAGCCAGGCACTTCTGTCCTTTGCGTCTGTCTTAAAACTGAAAAGCTTTCTCGTAGTATCTAACCAGAGGCAGCCTCCTTTCAAGGCCAGGGAGGCACCCACCGGGCTTGGGCAGGTCAGTGATGTGACGAGATAAAGGGCAGTTGCTTAATGAAAACCACTCTGCCTCCTGCCAGCAAAGGAGTTTTCTCCGTGCATTTCAAGTCGGCTCACACCTCTTCCCAGATCAGTGTCTTTTCATAAATGCACCAGGAGATCTTTGAACCTCTAATGCTTCAGGGGCTGTTTAGGTTTGGAGTCAAACTGTTTAATATAACTCTCCTCCAAGTCTGGCTCTATTGAAAGGTCTCAGGAAACAGGGCAGGGGGATGTATAAAAACCAGAACCGCCATGGCCAAGCGCCGTCCCCCACCTTGGCCTCCTGTTTATACAAGCAAATTGGACCAGGCTGATTACTTTCAGGAGGGGAACGGGGGAATGGAATGACACGTGGGTCATGGTGGGGAGCTGAGTGAAAAGGAATCCGATTAAAGGTGCCTTTTGATCGGAATGGGGCAAGTCATTTGCTTAGGAAGGCGGGCTGGGCATTGACTGGCTTCATCAACAGATGAAGTCACCAACAGATTAAGCTCTACACTGAAAACCGCATTGAGCCAGGGACACGTGGGCCAGACTCCCGTGGTCCTGGAAAAGCGAGTGCCATCTAATTCAGAGCGCGTCTAAACACTGATGCTGAAGGGTCTTTTATAAGAAGGTGGGTGGCGGCAAGCATCTAGGGGCTGGGACACCAAAGGGCACTCTTTCTTCTACCTACTGCCATTCCATACCTGCTTTCTCAGAGCCCTGGGTGAGAATGGTGGGGAAGTAATAATAGTTGGCCTTTCCCTGATGACCCCCGCCCCCCCTGCTCTTTGCGGGCCCTGTGTTATATCTTTACCTCATCTAAACCCCACAACAATCCTCTGAGGTGGATCCTCTAGCAGGGGTCCTCAAACTTTTTAAACAGGGGGCCAGTTCACTGTCCCTCAGACCGTTGGAGGGCCGGACTATAGTTTAAAAGAAAAACTATGAACAAATTCCTATGCGCACTGCGGGCCTGGGACGAGTCGGCTGCTAAGCAGGACAGGCAGCGGCACCCGGCGGGCCGGATAAATGTCCTCGGTGGGCCGCCTGTGGCCCGCGGGCTGTAGTTTGAGGACCCCTGCACTGTGATTCACCCCACTTCCCGATGTGGAAACTGGACCTCGGGGCAGGTGAGCAACTTGACCAATGTCACATCCATCTGGGCTGGGAACCCTAATGAGCTCTTCCTCTACCCTCCAAACGACATCTACCCATGTGAATGTGACCCACCGTCATCTAACGTATAGCTCATTTGCTCCTGAAGCTCTGGGACTGACTTAGTGGTTATTTCGTGTACCCCTTGTTTAGACTCCCAGCCCCCCAAGGGCAGGGACCTGTGGTCTTTGCATTATATCCCCCCTCCCCCACAGTGCCTGCTGCAGTCAAGACCTGCTTCCTGCGCTTTGTTCTTGAAAAGTCCATCCAAACATAGCATTAGGGTTTGGTGGTTGGGTTTTTTTTTGTTTTTTTTTTCCAATAACTACAATATTAATACAAGCTCACTGCATAAAAGATTGCTTTGGGTACCAAAATGATACAAAGATAAAAAGAAGAAACCACCAGAGGTAACAGTCATTAACATTTGGTGCATAGCCTTCTCCTCTCTTCCTGATGTGCATATACATGGAAAGGTACACTGCAAATGGGAGTGTGCGGGGTATAGTATGTTGTTTTAGAGCCTGATTTTTTTTTTCCCAACAATAATATTCCGTGGGCACCTTGCCACGTCAGTAGCCATAGGTCGTCAGCAGTTTGTATGTCATAATCTAGCACATGTTCCCTTGGGTGTTGTGTCAGAATTCACTAGGGCACAGCTGATGGACCTGGGTGGTACCTGGCGTTTGCTTGTCTAGACAAGGAAGTAGCAAACACGCCCACACTCACCAGTCCATGTACCTCTTTCAGTCCCTGTTCTTGGCCCTGCTGCTTGGAGTCATCACACTGCCAGCAGTTACTTGGACTTCAGTTCTCCTAGAAATGGCAAATCGTACATGCTGTTTCAGGATGCCTCGGAGCTTATGCACTTCCGCTTTTAATGTCAAAGTTAGGCCATTTCCCTTAGAACAGAAGGAAGTCTCAGTGTCCATTCCTGACTCAGGACATCCTGGTGGTCTCTCCTGTGAGCACTCTCCCTGGAGTCATCCCAACCTGGGGCCCAGAGACCTTTCCATAAATGCCCTGGGTGTGGAACTGCTGTGGACAGCCATAAACTCGGGTCAGAGGTTAATGAATGCCAGCAAGAGCCTGGGGAGAGGAGACAGGCTGGGGGTTTGGGTGTGTGAGGAATAGGCCACTTCTCTTGTAAGTTCATGGCTCAAGTGTGTCCTGGGGAATCACAGGTGGCTGTAGTGATGCAAGGACCAAACCAGGTAAGAAGGTGATGCTGCGGGAGGGTTGGGAGTGGTAGTGAGAGTTAATACAAGGCTCAGGCCCTGGGAGCCCTATTTATTATTTCTCATCAGCCAAATGAAGACAATTTTCAGATTACATTTTTTTGATGAAACTGTCTCCATGGTGATGGAATTGGAAATTGTTTTTCTGACAACTTTGCCGTTAAGCCATTTGTTGGATTATTTGCGTACGTGACTCCAGGAGGCCCTGGAGCTGTGCTTCCCTCGCTGGGAAGGAGAGGGCTGGTCTCAGCTGTCACTTGGATTCTTCACCTCAGAGAGGGCCAGGCTCCCCAGATGCCTAGGCTCTACCAGGTATGGAGCGGGCTCCTGGATTCCCCGGAGAAGGAAACGCATAAGACCCAAGATAAGAACAAGAACAAAGACTTGACCATGTGCTTGGGGGAAGGGCTGTGAGCCTCTCTGCTTCTGCTCTGTACCTGCCTGGTTTGGTCCCTTGCACATCACTTCTACAAAAGCCACCACAGGGCCGAGATGGGGGGAGACATGTAGGAGGCTTGACCTCCGGAGTAAGCTGGAACTCCAGGGTCTAACCTGCTGCTTCCATTACTGCACTGGAGCCGCTTCTGAATTCATCCCTTTCCTTCCTTGAGGGGTGGATTTCAAAATAATTTTTCAAACTCTTAACTTTCCAGCTGACTCCAGACCCATATCCAGAGAAGTCCCTTCTAAACAGCCTTCTCTGATTGTGGCCCAGCAAGAGAGAGGGTTCCATCCTGAAACTTTCCCCTTCCATTCAGGCCTTCCTCTGGAAAGCACTGGCCCCTTAATGAAGAACAGAGTCCATTTTGCAAGCTGTCCTCTAATTTGATGAGATTGGACATGTCCGGAGACTTCTAATCCTACTAGAGGCCCGATGCATGAAGATTCGTACAAGAATGGGCCTTCCTTCCCCTGGCTGCCGGCACCGCCTTCGCTTCAGCTGGAGCTGCCTTTTTGCTCTGGCCTGGAGCTGCCTTTCCGCCTTCCTATGCTGCCCAGAGGCCCGGAGTGGCTGGGGTGGTGCAGAACACCTGCGTTGTCACCATATGCAAGTGTCCTGCCCCACCCCCACCCCCCGCAACTGCTGGGCGCCTGCATATGCAAATTAACCCGCCTTCTTTGTTGGGTTAATTTGCATACTCAGTTCTGATTGACTGGTGGGTGTCTCGAAGGTACAGTCAATTTGCATCTTACTCTTTTATTAGTGTAGATGGCCCCATGAGGATTCTGTGCACTGGTAGGAATTGCTTGAAGATGACTGTTTTGGGTGTCTTTATTTTGTCTCTCCATTCCCCCATCACTGTATTACTCTTCTTTACAGACGAGCAGAGGGATGGTTTATCATGGTTGTCCTCAGTTTGCTTCTGGAGGATGTGGTGCGTGCGACAGCTTGGGCAAGGCATGGAGCCCAGGCTGTTTGTGTCATTCTGCATTCCCACCCACAAACACCACTGCTCGCCTCCCGCCCACATCCAATAAACACACGTGATCTCCTAGTTCTGCGCAGTTGCTCTGGAAACAGGAACGGCAGCACGATCTGGAGCAGAAACATGGCCTCGGCCACCCAAAATGTCCAGGAAGTGGAAGAGGGTTCTTGACCAATAGCTCTCTCCCTCCAGGGGAAAAGTTTGCCTCTTGAAGTTCTAGCACGTGTGTCTGCCCACACTTAACATTGGGGGCAGCGTAGTTTATTAGAAGAGAACTCAGACTGCTGCTTACTAGATAAGGCACACAGACGGGCTCCGGGGCCTCAGGCTGCCATCAGACCTTGAAGCAGCCCCCCACCTCCCAGCGAATGGGCCATCACGGGGTCCCCCTGGTGCTGAGTCCCCCTGGTGCTAACTCCCCACGCAGCATTCACGCGCACTGCCGTGCTCTCGGGATTCAGCTTCTGGCTCAGCTCCTTACCAGCTGGGTGACTGGCCGTGTTCCTCACCTTTCTGGTCCTCCACTGGTTGTTCATAAAAGGAAAACCATTAGACCTACCTCAGAGCTGGTTTGTGAGGATAGATATAATAGCATGCATGAGGTCCCTAACTCAGGATGCACCCAGGATCACATTCTTCAACCTCAGGATATAAATGTTTCCACTGGGGACAGAAGGGGTCTCTCACCATGCGTTCATCTGTGTCTCTGCTCCCTTCACCATCTTTTTCATATTCTCCCCAGCTGGAGAAATCTTTGCAAGAGGGAGGTTACTAATTCTGAATAATCAGCTAGACCCTTAATACACTTAGGGTTCAGATCAGGGGTGTCCAACAACGTTCTGCAGTGAGAGAAATGTTCATGATGGTAGCCCAGTTACATGAACTAGAGTGACAGATAAACCAGTCTTTTAATTTTAACTGGCTTAAATACAAGTAGCTAGTGGCTACCATACTGGACAGCAGAGGTCTAGACTTTTTAAAGCTAAAAGCCACGAATTAATGTCTTTATTCTCAATGCTGTGCTGGTACAATTCATCCCTAAAGCAAAAGTAGAAAGTATCCTGTCTGCCAGGGAACAAGAACCTGTCCAGGTACTGCAGGGTGCAGCGTGGAACACATCAGTTATCACTTCACAGTACTATCCCACCGCAAATAAATGAAAAATCATGTTGTGATTGAAGCCCAGATTCTGCCAATGTCCACGCCTTAAATATTAAAGAAGATATGGAAGCACCTCTGAAGGGTCATATAGGCGTCCTTGGAACTTGCTCTGGAAATCACTGACTAGTAATACCTGAAATCCAGTCTGCTTCTGACATTCGAAGATGTAGACTTGCACAGGGACGTCATGACTTCAAAGGGGTGGCAACTTGCCTTAAGCTCCACAGCTCATTTTTGCAGGAGAAACCTGAGTGCCACATCTGCCACACCTCCTTCAGAACGGTTTTCCCCATACCTCGTACCTTCCTGCAGAACTCTAACCTTGATGCTAGGTGGTTCCGTCTCTCCAGAAAATAATTATGTCCCAGAGAAAGGGTCCTGTCTCCTCTCCCGGCACTGTAGACGAGAGATGTCAGCCATGAGGGAGCCCACTGGTAGTGCTGGTGCTGTGCGATGGAAGTAGAGAGACCCTGTGCAAAAACACTTTCCACAACCACTACCCTCTGTGGTTCTCCTCTAGCCCCTCTTCCCCTTGTGCACAGGAAGCAGTCCCTGCCCTTCCCACCCGTGCTTCTGCAGGTGCTAACGTGTTCTGAATAAGGAAAGGACCTTTTCCTTAACCCTCCTGGGAGGAGGCTCCATGTTTAACTTCAATTCATTTTGGCTGTTGTAACAGATGAATTCAGTATAATGTACAATGGCTTAAACTGATTGGGGTTTCTTTCTCTCTCATGTAAAGTCCAAAAATGGATTTTTCTGATGGGAAAATGGCTTGCCTCCAAGTAATGACTGAGATCCAAGCTCCTTCACAAGGTTCTGCCACTTTCAGCAGGAGGCTACCTAGAATTGAGGCCAGGCTTGTCTTCAGCGGAGGATCAATTCAGGGTGACTTGATAGGCCAGGTCAGTCCAGGTTCATATGGTTTCTTTGCACATCATCTTGGACAGAACTCAGCCACATGACCATGCCAAACTGCAAGGAAGGCTGGGAAATGTCATCTAGCTATGTGCCCAGGAAGACAAGGAAAGGAATTTATTGAACAGCTAGCTAGCCAGTCTCTGCCACCCTTCTAAGCCAACAATGGGCAAACTTTTTCTGCAAAAGGCTGGATAATAAATATTTTAGGCTTCACAGGACATACTGTCTCTGTTACAAATACTCACCCCTGCCATTGTAGTTTAAAAGTGGCCACATACAGTGTGTAGACAAATGGCATGACCAGGATAACTATTACAGAAACAGACAGGGGGCCAAATTTGGCTCAAGGACTCCAGTTTGCCAGCTTCTGTTCCAGACAGGGAAAACACTTGTTCCCAACAAAACCCAGAACAGGCACATTTCAGACTGTTTGCAAAGAACCGAAAAAAGAAGTGTGTGTTTTCTCTGGGTGCTGGAGGCAGCAAAAGGAAATGGATTAAAAGGAGTCAGAAATGTATCTGATTAATCCTTTAGAAAAGAGGAATGGTTTTGGTTGTGCTTCAAAGGGTGAAGAGGGAGTTTATGGCAAATGTAGATTTCAGGATTCCACCCTCAATGCCTTTGGAGTGGGGCCCGGGAATCTGCCTTTTCGGGACGCTCCTCAGCTGTTTTTAGCAAACAGTAGAACTGGTGGGTGATCACCGCTCGTTAAATACAGCACAGCCATTCGTTTTTCTGGCTCTCGTGGGTGTAACCAGGCATGAGCCTTTGGAGTCCATGGGCAAGGACACAAATCTGCTTGTCTCGGCTTAACTTTTCTTTTCTTTTCCAAAGAAGCTATCAGGAAACAAGGGAGTGGGAGTGACCTTACAGGTCTTCTTAGTTTAAGTGAATAAATTGGCAGGTTAATTCGTAATGAATCAGGTAGGTATGGCACAGCCCACAACTGGTTGTAAAGCAGGGAATAGGGAGTCAAGACCCAACCAGGCTGGGACTGCAGGCAGTTCACTTCCCCGAGGCGTTCCATCCCTCCTTCCCTTCCCTGCAAAGCGTTGACCCCCACATCTGAGGAGAGACAGTGTTGGTTGGCGCTGCCAAGAGAGATTCACAGTCTTGGGGAATGAGCCGACCCAGCTGGACAACAGTGATTTCTAAAGCCAAGTCCCTGCCCTTTCCTCTCCCCACTGTGGCTTAAAAGTTCTCCCTCTGCAGGGGGTGACGTAAGCCCTGGCCACTCACTTCCCCTCCTGTCACCCAGCAGCCCAGAGTGGGACAGGCAGATTGGCCTAGGAGAGTCAGGCGTGATAGGCAGCAAAGTCGGTGCTAATGGGCATCCAGTGGGGAGGCAAAAATGGGTTCCGGTGACCTTAAGGAAGTCACCACAGGGAGTCCCATATGCCAGCCCGTGTGTCCGTGTTCCAAAGATGTAGCAGGGATATAAGGAAAAAGAAGCCTACTTGGAGCCCCCTCCTTTCCCTAAAATTAGCCAGTCGCCTACCATCAGACTTGCTGGGGATGTTTTCAGTTCCCTCAGCAAGAAGCTGCAAAGTGTGGAAGGGTGAAGAGCAAATCAGTAAGTGTTTCCTCAGTTCACCACCCAGCTCAGGCACAAGAGGGGAAAGATACACTGGGCTAAGATTTCTTTTTCTAGTAGAGGGTGGCAGGCCTGTGCTTGGATCTGACTCCTGGGCATGGCAGTTGGCCCTCAACTGCACTTTCTCCCAATCCCTCCTGGAGGGGCCGGGCAGCCCCCTCACCTGTCTGTCTATGAACAAGGGTTGCCAAAGCCAAACCCTCTCCTTCAGCTCGGCAGCTTGGCAGTGCCCTGGGCTCAGGATGGTGCTCTGGCGTCTCCCTGGAAAAGGCAGCTTTTATTCTTATTTGAGTGCCCTTGCCAGCAGCCCTCTGATGAGTGTGGTAAAATGTAGACAATCAGAAAATGCAAGGAAAGAGTTCCTTCCGCTGATTCACACCCCTGATGCAGACAGGGGGCAGGGGATGGTCCAACAGCTTTAGTCTGCGCAGGAATCACCTTGGGAGCGTGTAAAAAATGTGGGTGAAAGGTCACCCACAAGCCCCCTACCCCCATTCTGACTCAGAAGTTTGGGGTGGGACCTGGGAACTTGCATTTACACAAGCTTCCCAGATGATCCTAATGCAGATGGTATACATGGTGCAGGTAATGCTGGGACAAGTGGTATGACTAGGAAGGAGGCAGGGTCCTGGCGGTAGGAGGGAGTTCTGTTTTGTTTTGGAATTGTAGTTTTGTAGTTTGAAGATGTCTGGGTAGAACTGAAATCTAGTAGTCTAATCAGTTTGCATCCAAAAAGGACTTTCTTTTATCCAGCTAGACCCCTTCCTCCCACTTAAGCCTATGTTCCTTTCTGTGATTCTCAGTGGCCCTGAATTCTCTCTTTTCCTCATAACAGCAAATAAGACCAAAAAAAAAAAAAAAAAAAAAAAAAAAAAAGCTTGGAACCTCTTGAAGACACTAAGCCAGTCCTTGGGCTATTTTTGTTTGTTTGTTTGTTTTTGTTCTTATAGACAAGAGTCCTTTAGGCCTTTCTCAAAGAACTGGTTATCCATGCTGTCTTGCTCACCCTTCCTAGAGCTTCCTCTGCAGCACACACCTTTGAGGACGTCCGTTTCCACCGGAAACTTGGCCATCGGCTCTGCAGAAGCTCAGGGAAGCGTTCGCTGACTTGGAGGAGCTGGCTGCAGACAGCACGAACCTGGCCTGCCCTTCCCAGTCCTGCCGCAAGCAAGAGCTGGCACATGTGCTATGAATGTCGCCCAGGCTGCCCAGGTGGCTCTTTCCTTTCCGTAACGCTTCCTATGGAGCCTCTGGCGTTCCCGGGTCTGTTGCCCTATTCTTTGCCATCACTCTTCTTAGCTCGGTCCTCGGCATGTCTGTGTTAGGGACCCCCAGAGCCTGGTGTGAGCTGGGCCGTTAAGGAAGGGGCAGAAGGCAGTGTCCCAGAAGAGCCCAGAAGGCAGGCCGGGCCAGAAGGTCACATTGTTGAAATCACAGAGGATGCACGAAGCGGCCTGATCTGCTACCTCAATGGAGAAATTCAGGCCTGACTGTATCAGGCACAGACTAGCCTGACCTTTCCGGGGTAGATTTATACAAACCGCAGATTCATAGTGACGTTTAAAGGCACATGCAGGACAGATGCCCCGGAGGCAGCCAGTTGACTGGAACGTTTAAAGCAGGTGCCATGAAGCACGCCTGAGTGCAGCAGCAGTAATTTACACCCCCAGCGTGTGGGTGTGGACAGACTGAGCTGGGTTCAAGCCCCATCCTAGCCGTGGCCTCCGGTCACATAACACTCTCTAGGCCTCAGTAACCATGTGTGGGAAAATGATGCTAGCAACAATAAATAACGTTTATGGAGCATTTACTGTGTTCCTGCCATTACGTTAAGTGCTTTATATAACTTTGTAATTAAAAAGTCATGCCAACCCTTTGAAGTATATACTGTTATTGGTTCTATTTCACAGATGAAAAAACTGAGGTGCCAGGAAGTGCAGAATCTGTGTGACTATTAACATGCTCTTAACACTGTGCTAGCATTTTATTGTGAGGAAGTGTGTATCTACATGTATTACTGGTATGTAAGCTTAATGGAAGGGCCCTTCCCAAATGGGGTGATTTCTCAATTTAGAGGAATAGATGCACTTAATGAAAAGCGATTCATTACGTTTCACTAAATTCCCACATTATGTGGCCTCTCCTAGGAAGACTTCCTGGATCCATAAAATTCATTCCTCCCATAATCAGCATGATTCTTTAGTTGCGAGTATTTCACCCACTACGTGTGTCTCGATTTTTGCAGTAGAACTGGGTTTTTTTCCATTGACTTATTTTTTATATTAAGGGATAATTGACATATAACATTATATTAATTTCAGGTGTACATCACAGTGGCTCGGTGTCTGTACATATTGCAGTATAAATGTTGCATTTCTGTGCGCGTCTGTTTCTGGGTCCCAGTATTTATTGCTCGGGTCCTTTTTCTTACTCACTGCTTAACAGGAGACCTGGGGATTTGCCTTTCAGCCCAAGAACCAGAAAGCTGAATCATAACCACGGGATACCGCCTACTCCAAACCTTCTGAAAACAGTTGCTGATTTGCCCACTTCCCTGGTCCGCTGCTGGGGAGTCACTGGCCCTTGTGAGTCCAAGGGCACTTGGCCACGAGGGAGGAAAGGAAAAAGGCAGAAGATGACAGGGGAAGAGCAAGGGGGAGAGAGAGAGCAAAGAGGGTAGACGTGTAGTATTTTTAAACTGCAAGATTCTTAGAAAGTACCTATTACAATGTTTTGTTTTATCAATGAGGTTAGAGAGTTCTAATTACACAGCTACAGACTGTGCACCACTTTTGGACGGTCGTGGCAGAGACTTTGCCCCTGCCCGTCCATGCAGGTGTGCAGGTTGCCAAACTCTGGGTTTGGGAACCCCTTTGCTAACTGGCTTTCGGAACTCGGAATCCCAGCCTCCCTAAGACAGAGGCCCCCACAGCCATTGGACACACGCCTCCAGGAGCTCTCCCACTGGGTTCAGGGTCGCCACGACCCCACCCTGAACCTGCCACGGAGCCTCTCTGTGCCGGGGATAAGAATGGCCAGTGGGCAGTGACGGTCACCACAATGTACAGAAAATCCACATGGGCCCAATAGATGGGCTTGTCTAGGGTGCTGCTGTCTGCATTCGGTTCCTTGGTTGCTGTCTGCATTCGGTTCCTTGGTTTGCAGCCCAGTTTTGTATGGATGTGTAGCCCTCCTCAGTGACCAGGTTTCGCTTTTTGCCCTCCTGACTAGGCTGGAGCCCCGTGGAGAGCACTGTTCCCCAGCTCAGAGCAGCAAGAGCAGCATGTGCTCCATGGGAGGGAAGCTAGGATGACATGAGTCTCGGTCTGTCCTTTCTGTTCATCTGCCCTGGACTGCAGGCAAAGGACAGCCCAGACAGTTCCTGTCCTTTCTACCATCTCACCATGCCCTCCCCCACCCATACTTCATATTTATACTGACTTTCCCTTTCATGCACTTAGAAAATTCACTAGATGTCATTAGAGGGGAAGGGAGGGAGGGACTGTGAATATGTATGATGGCAGGGGACACTTCCAGATAAAGTTATCTTGAACTAGAGGCCCGATGCATGAAATTCGTGCATGAGTAGGCCTTCACAGCACACGGTCGTGCCACTGTTCAGCCATTTAGTCGATTTGCATATTATGCGTTTATTATTATGGGTTACTCACTCCTTGTATATGATGTCATAAAGAGTACGGTCAGTCCACAAGTCTATCGTAAAGCTTTGGGACATTAAGAGTGAAAGAGTAACCTCCCTCCCTCCCTCTCTTCCTCCCTTCCTTCCTTTTTTCCTTTTCTTCCCTTCCCTTCCTTTTTGTAGACACTCCTAGCTTCCTAACTAACTTCCTCAACAAAACATCCTCTGGGCTCCCAGCCCCAGTGGCAGGCAGGCCTCTGGGGTTTAGTGCGGCATTTTGTAAAACTTTCTCTCCCTTTCCTCGTCTACCCAGTGCAAAAACCAGCACAGGCTGGGCCTACAGCGGGAACAAGCCAGGCGAGCTAGGGCTCTTCTCACTGAGCTGCTGTCTAGGGGCCGCGTGGAAGCGAATATAGGGTGTCGCGTACACACACTTTAACTGCTGATAACTCACTTAATTTTCACTCCTTTCCAGTTCTAACTGACTTGAAATAATAGATGAAACTAGACTAAGCTTTGGACAAAGAAAATTTACCCTAAACTGCCACTAGACTTTTATTTTTTTATGGGGCACAAAACCAGCAACCTTTGACAAATTAAGGGCACACAAACAATGAACTAAATGATTCTTGATGTTTGTGATTCCATTGCTTTACATTATCAGCAGTGCCTGCACCAGAGTAGTCATCAGTTTGAAAACAGATATTGACAACAAATTATTCATTTCTGTAGATTCTTTTGAAATTTGAAAATGAACTGTATGATAATAAACACTGACTTTATAATCATTAAAAGTGTGTATACAATTTTTTGGGACACCCTGTATATCCATGAGCTGCTTTGGGATAAATGGCGTGAGAAAACAGAGGAGATAAGAGGTGAGCGATTTCATAGTTGGGGGTACAGGAAGGAGACAGGAGTGGACATTTGGGCAGAGACCTGAGCAAGTAGGAGAAACCAGCCTTGCTCAAAAAATATTTGACAACTGCCCTAGCCGGTTTTGCTCAGTGGTTACAGTGTCGGCTCGCGGACTGAAGGATCTCAGGTTCGATTCCCACTCAGGGCACGTACTGCAGTTGCAGGCTTGATCCCTGGCCTCCATGGGGGCACATGCAAGAGGCAACCAATCAGTGTGTATGTCGCTCTCACATTGATGTTTCTCTCTCTCTCCCCCGCCCTCCCTTTTACTCTCTCTAAAAAAACAAACAAAAATGGAAAAAGTATCCTCAGGCAAGGATAAAATATACATATATTTGACAACCCAGGAGCTGCGTTGGGTCCTGGCTGCCCTGGGCTACCTAGTATTTAGCCAGGTTTTAATTCCAGGTGAGTCTCCACCTCAGGACCAGTTAAGAAGGAGAGGTCAAGCAGCTGCTGAAAGTGGGTAACCCAATCTGGGACAGTGGGCCCTTAATAAGCATCCAGGTAGTCCTTTGAAAAATGAAACCTGTGGTCAGGTCTTCCAGAGCAGAGGGATCAGGTTTCAGTTTTAATTATGGAACCAAAGAGATGTCCCTGCTTCTGTCCCATGTTGCTCAAATTCAGCTTCCCTGAGAGAGGGTTTCCTGTCTCAGATCCTCAGGGCCCCGTATGCTTACCTCATGCAGATACTGGCTGCTCTGATCCTGCTGAAATGGTAGGATGGAAGCAGACGCCCAGATGTTGTGTGCGAGTGGGTGATGAAAAGCATGTGGGGAGTGAGGACTGGTTGCCGGGGTTGTTAGAGTTCAGAACTGTGGGCTGCAGCTCCGATTATGACATCACAGATGGATGGGACAACTGGCGAGTCCAGGAGTATGAATGTGTTTTTCCTCCCCTTAGCTCCCCTTGGCTCCCCTTGGCTCCCCTTGGCTCCCCTTGGCTCCCCTTGGCACCCCTTGGCACCCCTTGGCACCCCTTGGCACCCCTTAGCTCCCCTTAGCTCCCATGTGTCTGGCAAAGCCTCATTATGCATAAGGCAGAACAATGCAGTGGGAAGATAGTCAGTGCCAGCAAAGACCCCCCTGCTAGTAGCTCACATTTTTGGCACTTGCCATGTGCCAAACACCGAGGTAAGCAGTTGGCATGCACTAGTTTGCTTAAACCTCTCAGTAGATCAGAGTACTAGTCCCATTTTGTAGATGCAGGAAGTGAGACTCAGAGGTTAGACAACTTGCCTAAGGTCATTCGGGCAGTAGGCAATGGCCAGGACTTATCCCGGGTCTGACTTGAGAGTCTGTATTCTTCACATGTCGCTGCATCTCTTGCAGGCGCCAGACTTGCCATCGTAAGACAAATGGAAAGAGGTGACCTGCCTTCCTCAAGGCATTTTCTGAAGTGATTTCCAAAGATATGTTATATGGGCAACGTTCCAGAATTAGCTCAGTTGTTAGCTGTTTCATGGATGAGTAAGTGGGATTGGTGTGGGGTTGGGACACGGTGAGAGAGACACATGGGTGGAGAAGGATTTCCGAGGCTGGATCTTTTCTTTATTGGACTCCAGTAAATGTTAACAAGGCCCTTAATGAAATCCCAGAGCTTAGCAGAGCCTCCATGTTTACAAGTCAGCAGCTCTGGGCGGAGGAAGGGAGTCAGGAGCCCTGGCACTGAGCTCATTCCTGCTGACCTTCAATCATCCAGGTGAGCCAGGCAGGCAAGAATAGCATCCCCCTCCCCCCCCCCCCCCCCCCCGCCTCCAAGTAGGACACATGTGCCAGACACGGTGTGTGAGTCCTGACACCCATCCAGGCTGCCCCGCTCCTCAGGTGTGTGTCCTTCCGAGGATATGTCTCCAGGCCATGGCTGCCAGTCAGCGAGATAGATCCTTGAGAGAAGTACTCAACTACAGTGATCACAGGTCCTCCGAGCACTGTGTCATTTTTCTCGGAAATATTACAAATCAGATATTTGTAATGAATGTTTTGATGATCATCAAAATCCTGTCTCATTTCCCATTCTAGAATTTGCTTTTTCCCACGCCCAAAAAATGGCTCCACCACCAATGAAGAGTGATTCTTGCTAGGATTAACTATTTAGTAGGTAATAAATAATATTTATGACATACCAAGGTTTAAAGAATAAAAAATGAAAATAAAACTGGTTCCTATCTTCTAACACTCATCTTTCCTTTTTTTTTAAAAAAAAGAAAAGAACATTTCCCCTGCCCTTGAAGTCCTCTAAGTAGAGTGAGAAATGAAATTTTTTAAAATATATTTTTGTGGATTTCAGAGAGGAAGGGAGAGGGAAAGAGAGATTAATGATGAGAAAGAATCATTGATTGGCTGCCTCTTGCACACCCCACACTGGGGATTGAGTCTGCAACCTGGACATGAGCCCTGACCAGGAACTGAACCATGACCTCTTGGTTCATTGGCTGGACGCTCAACTATTGAGCCATGCCAGCTGGGCGAGAAATAAAATTTGTATCAAAGTGGGCAGTGGTATACACTGGGCTTCCCCAGGATCAGAGTCTTTTATTTCCAAAACATGCTTTTTAAAAAAATCCGCTTTTCTAATGTCAAAAGCAGCTGTGGCCCATTTGCTAGCAGCAGCACCGGGTCCATAAGTACAGATTTTAGGGTGTGCAAACCCCAAGCTCTGACAGAGTGGGGCCCCTCCTCCCAGGCAGTGCCTGTCTTGGGAGTGTGCTGGACAGAGCATTCTGCAGCCTGGTGCCCTCGGGTGTCTATAAGGTGTCCCAGATGTCTGGCCTCATTCTTCTCACAGCTCTCTTCTCCATAAATCACCACCCACCGCATTGTCGCCGAGCGTCAGAGGGAAGTCGTCCCATTGTCGTGGCTGTCCCCTGGCCTGGAAGGTGATGAACCAGAGGCTTAGTACCTCGACCTGTTACCAGGCATCCTGGGACCCACAGGCAATGGAGACTTAACTGTGGTCACCTCACCGAGTAAAACCATGTCTTAGTTCGGGCTCTTCTGCAAACCAAGGAGCGGGCATGTGGATTTGGACACCTCTAAAATGTCACGCTTCCCAGAGGCTAGCGAGAAGTGTTTTGGAACTGAACTGAGTGAGGAGGGCCATTTCTGGAGGCTGGAGCCTGGGCCGGGCGGGGATGCAGGGGCGGTGCCAGGTCCCAGAGCAAGCCCCCCAGAGCTGAGCAGGTTTGGTTACAGCTCTAGACTACGTGGACTTAGCGTCCTCAGCGAGCGTAGCTTCCCTGAGCCCTGGTTCTTTTTCTGGAGATAATGAGACCACAGTTCTCATCTCACCAGGTTAGTGGGAGAGCCGGACGACACAGTGCATGTGAAGGAGCTTCCTAAACTGGGAAGCGCTCTAACGATAAAGGGCACAAAATTTCAACGGGTATCAGTCCCAGTCCACAGATTCAGTTCTGCAAATTCAGGTATGAATTTTCTTCCACGTCATTTTTGTCACCTTAATTTGAACTTCAAGCCCAATCTAGGGTTGCCAGATTTAGCAAATAAAAACACAGCACATAGTGCATAATTGAAAACCAAACAAAAAACACAGCACACCCACTATAGGCTGTTTGTTCTATATTGTGTCTGGCAGCCTTAGCTCTATCCCTCCAGACCACCAGGTCACTATGCTAGGAATTGCTGGGGTTCCACCGGCAGTCTGGGCCACAGTGCGAGGGACCTGTGCATCCTCAAAGTAAGGCAGAAACCAAGCAAGTGGCTTCTGGGATGCCCCTGTTCCCTCCATATGGCATCCTTAAGGCTAGCAGCTCTCTGTGGTCACACTGGGGACCTGAGAATTTTGGAAATTTTTTTTGCAGAATTACCTCTGGTCTTGTGTTTTCCTAGACATGCCGCATAGCCCTTGTTTTGGGGGGGCTTGCTCAGGCGATTATGTCCCGTTTGTCTAAGCACCCAATAATCCCAGTCTCTCTCTCCTCTCTCTTGTTCTCCTCCTACCTTTGCCCCAGCCTGGGATATTTCTTTCTATTCTGAGAGCAAACCTCTCTCTACCTTTGGCTTTCTTCAGTTTACTTTGCTTCTCCCGCCTGATGGGGTCTCACTCTTCTGAGTCCAGCACGGAAAGAGAGATGTTCTTCAGTAGAGGGGCTGGGGATTGAGGAAATAAAAGAAAGAGACACAGAGATAGAAGGAAAAAGCTGGGAACCGGGTAGGACTGCTGCCCTCTTCCGCTGGAGAGACAGTGACCCAGAGCCCCCCACATACCAGGAAGTTTCACCAAAAGTCCAGACAAAGGAGATTATTTGCATTCTTGAGCATGCCTGGTGCTTGACTGGATTTACATATCAAAACACAATCGTGGACACCTGGGCTGAAATGAAGGCCAAGCTGATAACACTCTTGCCTTTTTGGCAAAGCGTGTTCCCAGGGCGTGGCTTTGCCTGTCTGCCTTGGGTTCAGCTGACAATAATTAAAGAATGCCCAGGTGCCTTCCCTCCCATTCTTCTCTGTCCTCCTTCCTACTCCATAAACCCTACTGATTCAGCTCCAGGCATGAGTTTTGGAATAGGAAAGCCAGGGAGCATCTTTCAAGTGACTGTTCTCTCTGCAATGGACCTACCATCTTTGAGGCAACGCAGGCAAGGCTGATCGGCCACTTGGTTGAGGAGAAAATAGATGAAACATAAATACCAATTCATAGTTCAAAGTAAGTTCCCGCCAGAACTGAAATGATGCCCATGTGGTATGTTTTTAATTGCACCCTATGTGGTGATTTCTTCACTGGTCTTTTCCTCCTCTATAATTTGGGGAGGGGTGGGCGCCATGCTTTATCCTGCCGGCTGTCTGACCGGAAGGCAGGAGGTGCTCAGTGGATGCTTGTGGATCTTGTTCTGGTGGCTTCAAGTTGGGATGTGGCATCTGTCAGCTGCCGGGCTAACCTACCTACTTTTCCGGGAAGTGGCTGCTCCTGATGACAAGGGCAGAGCAGATAAGATGCCGTGGGTCACTGTTGGTCTGTTCCTCTTCAGCATGGAGAGCTGCGTGGGCTTGAGGAGCCTGCTCAGAAAGGAGCTGGGGGCCATGCAGACATCTTGTCCTTTGACAGGAAGGGAGGAGTGTTGGCTGCAGACTCGCTGTGTGACATTTGGCACCATTTCCAGCTCATGATATCTTTCTGAGAGCCATGCCGACATCGACAGCTGACTCAACCCAGTTATGGTCACCCAGAGACATGGCTGCTGGGATCTGGAAAGTGAATTAGCGGACCTGGGTCTCCAGAGCTGTGGGGGGGGGGGGGGGGGCTGGGGAGGGAGGGAAGGGGGAGTTGAGGGGGGAGTACATGGATATAAAGTGGTTGTTTTAAGAGGAGGGAGATGGTTTTCAGGTTTGACACCTTTTGAAGGTCTCCCGTATTTGCTTTGTGTTCCAAGGTCATCTCTCTTCTAATTTACCTTTTCTGGTTTCTTCTAAAAAGAGCAGTAATTTCTTACTGAAATGTTACCTTGGGTGCAGAAAGGTCAGACTGCTTTTGCTCAAATCCCAGCTCATCCACTCATATCCGTGTGGCCTCAGACAAGCGAGCTCATCTCTGAACTCTGGCTTCCTCGTCTGAGAAATGCAAATAGCAACACACATGCACGTGTCTGCCATGAGCGGGTGCGAGGGCCGAGCGAGAAAGTGTGTCAGAGCGCTCCTGCAGCGCCTGGCCTGTAATGAGAGCGAGGCAAATGATGGCTGTGATTGCGTTTAGAATACTTTTCCTGTGAAGAATGGAAGGGCGGACGATTTCTCCTTTTACAAAGGCCATGGTGAGACCCAGAGAGGCCAGTGGCTTGTCCAGACCTACAAGGGAAGCCAGTAGCTGAGCTGGGAGCCCTGCTTCCTCCATAAAAAAGTGGACCTGGCCAGGACCACAGGCCCTGGATTCCCCCTGCTCCTTCAATGGCCAGCTCTGGCTATCAGTACAGCCTCTTTCCAGCCCCAGCGCTCCTCTCTGTGGCCAGGGAAGTCAGGCCCCATTCCCTGTGTGCTCCTCCTTATCGTGGGACCTTGCCCAGCCTCCCGGCTCCGTGGCCACAGACTGTGTGGTGACCCAGAGATGAGAGGCATGAGAATCACTCACCTCCTTTCATATGAGTCTAGAGATCCCCTTTTCCACAGAACCCAGGGTTTTTCCTAACTCTCATCTTGGCAGAGATGATTCCTTCCCGTCACCAAGAGTTGACCTTGTTTTTGGTTTTTAATCTCTATGGACTTCACCCAGGAGAAGGGTCAGGTCATCTTCGCTTCACCAAGAACCATTTAGAGCTGTGGGTATATGCCCCACATCGTGGTGGGACGAATGCCCTCTACCTACTGATACCAAAGGAAAGTGGCCGGATCCCCTGGAGTGGGCTCCACGAAGCCCAGCACAGAAGCCCAGCAGGCTGGTGAGGAGGTCACTGTAAGGCAGCAGAGAAAAGGGAGATTAGCAGGAAAGAGTAACGTCCAAATTAACACCCAGAGAAGACTTCCTTGGCTCCTCGCGTTCCAGCAGAAGTGATGGGGAACCTGAGACTCCTAAAGGGTGTGCCTGTATACATGTGTATGTGCGTGCCTGTGTACAGGTACACACGCGTGAGTACACCACCTAAGTACACTGGGAAGAGGCCATCCTCCGCTCTGATGAATCCTGGAAAGAAAAGCTGTTGAGAGAAACTTTCTACTTTGAGGAAGTCAGGATAAAATGGTCGCAGAGCAGGTTGGTGCATATGCAGTTGAAGCAGACAGGCTGCAGTGCATGTAGGCAAACATTCCCAGACTGTGCACCCCAAAACACATACTTTCAAGAGTATACCCACATGCACAGGTGTAGTGCAAACACACTTACACACCTTTCCAGAGACTCCGAGACCCTCTCTGCCTAAGCTCACTTTAAAGTCTGTTATTTCGGCATCACAGAATGTGTAGGATGAGGTTGGCACCAGAGGGGTCACCTAACGTCCTGCCCTTTCATCCTGGATGATCAGGGCAGAATCAGGGTGACAGAATGAGAAAATGTCCACAATTCGGAGGCCTGGTGGGCCTGAGGGGGTGGCAGTTGGGCAGTGGGTTAGGCAGAGCTGTGGGACAGAAGAGGAGGGCTCTCTGAGAACCCAGGCCACTTCCTGGGAGCCCCACGTGCCTCCTCACACTCTGCCGGGGTGGGGGGTGGCGGGAATGACAGCGGAGGAGGCCAAAGGAATTGGCTTTACAGGCTTGTAAAAGGAATGCTTGGAGGAGGCACTTGGGATTCCTGGTAGAGCAATCTCTCATTTAAGGACCTTTAGGCAGGAAAAAAAGAAAAATGGGGTAAAGAGCTAGGTTTTCTCTCATTGGGTTTTCAAATCCTGTTTCTAATAGTCATCAGGCTGTCATCAGCTCTTTGTGCTTAGAGAGGTGTGTGTGTGTGTGTGTGTGTGTGTGTGTGTGTGTGTGTGTGTGTGACCGGGTGGGGGAAGGGGAAGAGAGAGGAAGATGGGGGGAGGAGGGAGAGTCTTTAAAATTTAATTGGTCTGCAATGAAAGATTTAACTGTTTAAAAAACAAAACCCTCTTAGTCCCAGACCACAACTTATGTGCTAATGTGGGAGGTTGGGGGCTAGTGAAGAAAGAAGGAGGGAGGGGTAGGTTCCTGATGGGTCCAGTGGGGAATCTTGCTGTTAAGGGGTAGGGAACCAGCCATATGGACAATGGAATACAACTCAGACCTACTGAGCTCTCTAGCTGTTGTCCATCTCTGTGGTGGAAGGTGGTCTTTGCCTTCCTTATTTTTTAGAGCGTCCTGTAAATGAAGGAGATGTTAGAGCATGCAGACTTGGTTTAAGGTCCTGCATGCTCCCCGCTGCAGGTGATGGCCTGGCTGGTGGATGGCTATGCTGTAATGCCCTGAAAGAGGGTGAAACGGCAGAGGCCTTGGGGATCAGGCCCTGCCGTTTCATAGGGTGCTTGTTTCTTCTCCCTCTACGCAGACTCTGAGCCCTACCCTCCTATCCTGGGACCGTGCCTGCTTTGTCCACCATGGCACTCCCGGCCTACCCCAGTACCTGGCACTGAGGAGAGGGCAGCAAACACATGCTGGATTTCCCATGAGCATTTTGGGGGAAAGTATGGCACCTGATGACTTCTTTGGCGTTAACTTTGAGCAGTGGCATGGGTTGCTGTCTGCTGAGGCTGCGTTGCAGCGACAAGGCAGAGCACTCCCCAGACGGAAGCAGACCGTGTCTGTCCTGCTCGCAGCTGGAGATGCCACTCCAGAAAAGTGTCTGGCCCGGAGCAGTTACAGTATTTGTTGGATGAATGAATGGGCGAATGTTACAGCTGTGTCTTTTCCCATATCCTGATGGTCTAGCTCAGTGGTCGGCAACCTCATTAGTCAACAGAGCCAAATATCAACAGGACAACGATTGAAATTTCTTTTGAGAGCCAAATTTTTTAAACTTCTTCTAACGCCACTTCTTCAAAACAGACTCGCCCAGGCCGTGGTATTTTGTGGAAGAGCCACACTCAAGGGGCCAAAGAGCCGCATGTGGCTCATGAGCCGCAGTTTGCCGACCACGGGTCTAGCTGAAGAGTGACACTGGGGACGTGTACACTGGTGCTGTCATGAACGCCATTTGCAAACCCACCATATATGGCACTGAGCTGAGTTGAACTTAGTGCATCTGTTCTTAGTTCACCTTCACCGCCGGCCCGGTCATCGGGCAGATATTGGTGGTGTCCCTGCTGCTGCTGCTTACCATTCATTGGGAGCCCGCCATGTGCCAGGAACTCTCCTATGCATTTTACATGCTTCGCCTCATTGAAGCCCCCATAGCCATTCTGTGATGCAGTTATTGGGTTTTTCTCTCAATTCCATGGAAACTGAAGCTCCGAGTGGGTAGCCCACATGTCCAAAGCCCCTTGCTTAGGAAGGCATGGGGGCAGCATTTCAGTCCAGGGGCCGTACAGCCTCCAAGCCCGTTCCCTGACCTCCGGCCAGGCTGAGCAACACCAGACTTGGCTGCGGAAGAGGGCCCAGAGGGGTCACTAAAAGCAGCAGGAGAGAAACCAACGGCAGGGAGTCTATTAATGGTTGGTCTCCAAAGCCTCGTGACGACCTTCTTCTCTCCAGAGGACAGGCATGAACGTCAGCGATTCACCGCAGCTCCCTGGCTGGAGATGTCCAGGCATCTCCCCTCACCTGTGCCTCGGGGCTCCGAACCTAACCCAGCAGGGACTCCGAAGGGGCCATTCCTGTCCACTGCTGCTTCTCTCAGCCACCCAGAGGATCAGCCCGTCTGATGGGGTGGGGGGTCGTCCAGGCAGGTCATGGGCTTCCAGCCAAAAATCCTTTCAATTACTGGCCTGGGAGCAGCACCCACCAAGAAAATTAGAAACAGATCAGAGGAGAAGGGCCCTCGCGCTCCGAGCAGAGGAAAGGAGTGATTCTTGGATTATGCTGATGATTTACCAATGTTTTCCTAACGTGAGAATCGGTCAGCAGGGGCCTGAGTTTTTTACGAGGGAGGAACCTCTTCCAGACAGCTCTCTCCCCACCGCCCCGAGGAATCCCACACCCCAATTCCCGGGAGAATGCGGCCCTCTCCAGAGTGGCCGTGTCAGAGCCTGGTTAGCTGCTCTGTACTTATCAGCCGCAGCCCCAGCGTCAGTTCATGCTTGCAACATGAAGCCATTTCATATTTATTCTTGTTTTATCTGGCAAGGAGCCTTAAAAGAAAAAGGAGTCCCCTGCTGGTGCTGTTCAGCTCTTATATCTTTATCGTGTCTTGAATTGATTTGACAGAGCAATCACAGGCCGTGGGTGAGACCCAATGCCTCTCTCAGCAACAGGCTGGGAGCACCACGGGCTGCTCACCCCCTGGGGCCAGTCCCGCCGCTTCCAGGGTCTGCCCCGGGGTATGTGCTGCCCTCGCCCGCTCTGGCCCATGCAGGCCAGCTCCGTAAGAAGAGTTTTCCTTGTGGCAATTGCCTCAGGAAAGAGCAAGGGCATCTGGGGAGCCCTCAGGAATGGCCCACCCTACAGAACATTCTAGAAGCTGCGTGAGGTCAGACTCCCCCAGAGGGTGTTGCAGACTTCTCCAAAGCCACTGTGATCTTCGGGAAAATTCGCCAAGGAACCTGGTCCATGGGAAGCTAAGGTTCACATCCTGCAAACCTCAGATAAGGCAAGAGGGTTTTAACCCAGAGGGCAGTGACAACATGATCTAGGAAACTGTGCATGCACCGTTTTCTGGGAAAGGGGTCTGTAGATTTTAGTCGCTGAGCAAAGACACCCGGGGCCCCAGTAAACTTAAAAACCTATGAACCAAGGCAGCTTTCTATCAAGTATACATGCCCCACTGGAAGTCTGAGTGATTCTAAGTATAACTCAGACAAAATTCTATTTTACCAGCCATGTACTTATTTTCCTGTGGGTTAATACGTAAATAACTAATAATCGAGTTTATGGTTTCAGAGATATTGCAGATCAAGATGAGGTTAAACATTGTTTGAGTAAGCAGAAGAGTCAAATTATTAGTGGAAAGGGATAAAATAAGTAAATAGTGGTACGGGTTCTATGCACCTATGGCAAAATCCCCCGATGCTGGACAGGGAAATACTTCGATTACAGAAGAAACACATGGGAGAATCCAGCCCTCGTCACCTCTTACGATTGCGATGTTTGTAAATTAGACCCTGATTCTAGTCTCATTCTGTTGCCTGCACACCATTGTCATTCTAGCAACCCACTCAGATCCTAAGGCCCTCCTGCTCTGGGACACGATGGCTCCCTGCGGCCACCACATTGTGCCCCAACTGCTCTGGCTGGGATTTCAAGTCCAGCTTCCTCCTGGTGCTATCTCCACTGTTTCCTACTCTAGAAACTTCTTTTCACTGTCCTCCCCAAGTCCACAAATCCATATTCATTCCTGCAGCTTTGCTTTTGCCAACCCTGTGCTTCTTAATCCTCCCTTGAGCCCCCCACAACCTTACAGATCGACTGTTTGCAGTGTCCACCGCACTAGTGCCGCCCTTCTTGGGAATATTGGTGCCTTGCAATTCTGCGTGTCAGAAAACAAACGGGGGGAGGACTTTGGGTTAAGTTTTTTATTTGGCACCAGTCAGCCGAGACACAGAGCTATCGCCAGGAGTCTAAAACTTCCCTTTTGGCTTGTTGAAGTTATTGGGGAAACGGGTTAAGTTTGGGAGTATTCACTGAAAAACAAGTGAGATAAACTCCTGGGTTACAGAAATGTTCACTCCGCATCCCAGCTTAGGTTATCAAAGCCAAAACTTGGTCATTTTTCACAGTTTATGAGCTTTATCTTTGGCCTGTCATGAGATGCTGACAGAAAAATGAAATTGGCCTGTTTCTAGTCGGTTTCACTTTCTCATTCCCACTCTCCTGCAACAAGCTGACATGGCACATTGTAAACACCGGAGGAGAAAAAGCAGTGGAGACGTGAGCTGCGAATGTGCTGTACCTCTTAGAGCTATTTTGCATTGTTTTCTGTCTTTTTATTGTTAAGGGCAAACTTGAAAGATGCTGGGGGGAGCTCCCCCTTATTTCAAGCAGAAGGTAAATATAAGTGATTTAGTAGGGGAGAGTGACCGTAAGTCAGTGGTCGGCAAACTCATTAGTCAACAGAGCGGCAAACCGCAGTTTGCCGACCACTGCCCTAAGTTAATAAGTGGGGGTAGTTGGAGAACTTTATTTTCTCAGGATTAGGCTGATGGAGAGGCACTAGATGTGAGAAAATTCTGCAAGCGTTGGCTGAGATTTCTTTCATTTCATTCCCATCGGACATTCATTAAAAATTAGCAAAGAGTGTGGATAGACATGGAAGTGGTGGGAAGTGGGAGAAGTGCCGTGCATTTGCAGAAAAGCATGATTTTCAATGGAATGGTATTATTTCTGCCCCTCTGACCTATCACTGAGATGACAAAGTGATGGGCTTCGCACCAGGACCCTGCTCAGTGTAGAATTTAATTTAAAAAAATGTAGTTTCTGAAACAACTCGAGTAACAGATTAGCAGGACAAGTTATTCAAGAGAGGCTTCAGCACTTCCAATAACGGGTATCTGGGAAAAAATAAATGACAATGAGAAAAATCATTTCTCAGTTGATCAGTATCCATCAGATGCTACTGTCTGCTCAGCACCTTGAGGACTGGACGGGGTGTGTATTCCTTTTCATGGCTGCGTTTGTATTAAGGTGATTCCCAATCGTTCTCTAAGGTAGCCAGTGCTTCCCAGGCCTATAATATTCAATCTCATTTTACGATTCAGCTTATGCCCAGAATTCTAACACCATAAAGCTTCCATAATTAGTTTTTTGTGTCATTGTTATTTTGGAGTCGTCAAACGTTTTCTGTGATTGCACTGTTGTTTTTCTCCTTGTAGAATTCTGAATTATAGACATAAGCATTAACGCAACGGAAAGGACCTTCCAATTCTGGAAAGGGTCGTGTTCATAACTTTTCTAATTCTTTATGTTCTTAACTAATTTTTTTAAGGCAAGGGCATACTCGTGTTTCAGAATTCCCAGCTATGCCCCAGCTGGCCGGTGGGTCGGCCTTCAGCACCAGGGCTGGGGCACAGGCCTTGCGGGCAGACCCCCTGGGCTGGAATTTAGGAGTCCCCACTGACTGATTCTGTCACCTTGGCTACTGGCTGAGCATCTTGTGCCTCAGTGTCCTGGTGCGAAGCCCATCACTTTGTCATCTCAGTGATAGGTCAGAGGGGCAGAAATAATATTAAAAGCGAATAATATTATAGCTGCCCTGTCATGGAGGTGCAAGGATTAATGGGTTAATACGTTGAGTCATACACGCCTGGCCCATACTCAGCTCTCCATGTGTGTTGACGGTGGCTATTCGTACCTGCCAGGAAGCAGCAGTGTTACCAGTTACTTCCATGTAGCAATCTGGAAATATCACCCAACTTCTTAGTAATGATCACAGCACTGATTAAACACTGATTTTTTTGCAAGTGATGGGGAATGCTTTACCCCCACGCCTCCTATTTCCATAGCGGGGCAGCAGCACCATGGCCCCAAGAGGAGAAGTTATGAGGGGCCTCAGGCTGCTGTCTGCACTCCTTCCCGCACTCCCTCCTACTCTGAGCCTTAAGCTACAAGGGTTTTGAGTCAAGAGCACCGCTGAGCCCAGCAGGTCTCCTTGGTATAGCTCTGACAGATGGGCGTTCACTCTGTGCCTGCCTCTTGGGGTGGAGCCTGTGGGTGCCTCTTCTGTCCTCATTCCTGGGGTCTGAGTGGCAATGATTCAGGTTAAATGGGCCTCCTCTGCATATCCACCACTACCAAGACCACCCTGCCAGGGACATTGTCCAAAGTGCGGGGAGGCAGAGTGGGAAGTCCAGGGGTGGGTGGTGGCCACACACCTGCGTCATGTTCCTCAGAGGAGTTTTGCCAGCAATAAGGCCGGTGCTCTGGTCTCATCCACCTGGTTCTCATTGGTCTGGCACTTGGAAGGGGCTGGGCTGTGATTCGTTTTCACCAAGCGCCCCAAACACCCGCACCAGGCTCTGTGTTCTTTCCCTTGATCCGACCGTCCTGTGAGATGCGGATCGTTATTACTGGTCATCAGATCCGAGGAACCAGGCTAAGGAAGATGAAACCGCAGCATAGGATAAAGTGCCAGTGACTGAGAATCTGGGATCCAAACCCAGGGCCGTCTGATCACAGAGCTCGGGGCCTGGAGCCCCTCGCCGAGGCTCTCGTGCGTGGAAGTTCAGCCAGCACCCCCAGAAGGTTCATTAAAACACGGGTTGCTGGCCCCCTCTCGGTTTCTGATTCAGTGGGTCTGGTGTGGGGCCCAACAATTTGCATTTCTAACCAGTTCCCAGGTGATCTGGTCCTGCGCAGCTTCCTCAAGTGTGGAACTGCCAGATGGGCGTCCTGGCACCCAGGTGTGCCAGAAGTACTCATTCACATTGAAACGTTAGCTCCAGTGCTCCCTCTTCCCATCCCCATTTACTTAAAATGGAACCACTTTCTGTGTGAAATGGGCAGGATATTGTAGCTCCTGTGTCCCGTGTTGACTTCAGCCTAGGAAGCTGTGTGGGCCTGGGGAGGAGGACAGCAGGCCACTCTGGAGGGCTCTGCCTGCACACCTACCACCCGTGTGCTTGCTCCTCCGTCCCAAAGGGCAGTGGCTTCTCTTGAAGGGAAGAGCGCCCCCAGAACAGATGCGTCCTCACTCCTCCCCTTTCCCAGCTGTCCAGGCCATGTGGCGCCTCCGAGAGTTTTGTGGGCATCAATGGCCTTGGCAGGCTCCAGTTGAACATCTGGGATAAAGCTACTCACCGTCGGTCCACAGGAGCCAGAAAGGATGTCTAGTGCTGGGGGAACTGGATTCAACAGTGGCCTACTCTGGGAAGTCAGCTTTAGTTCTCAGGCTCCGTCCAGAACAGAGGCCCAGATGCGCAGTGCATCCTGCCTTGCATTCTGGGATCCGGGCTGTGTGCAGAGTTGGCGGGCGCCAGCTTGATGCTGGTTTGCCAAGTAAGCAATTAGGCCACGAGAGGTGGCGGGGCCAGGGTAGCAAGGGAAGCGCATTGGAGACCACAAGTTCCCCATCCATGGGAACCATGTGCTTCTAGCGAACCAGGATCACTTACTTTGCGAATGTGTCAAGTGGATGCTCTCGGGGGAGCACCCTTCTTGACACTGATGATTCTCAGTTTTCTGGCAGTGGAGTAGCCAAGTTTTTTATTTCTCCTTAGCCCCTAGCACAAGTCAAACCGTTTTCGTTCATCACTTAATCATTGAGTGCCCAGGGAACACAAGCCAGGTTTAGTGGTAGCTTGCGCGAACCGTGACTTAAGGCATCCCAATTAGGAATGGGGGAAGTACCTCTTAAAATCACATCATGAATCAGAGCAGAATAAGGGACTTTTGGAGGGTCCATCCTGTTGACTGATCCAGTGGCTGATTTTCCCCATCCTGTCCGCCCCCACACTTTCCGCTGCGCATGCAGGAAGGCCAGGGAGCTCTCACACTGGGTCGGTGTGCTTGGCCGTGCTGTGGCTATCCTGAGGTAGAGCTGCAAACTGCCGTCGATGGGCATGTCTAAAAGATGGGGCTGGTTTGCATCTTGCCTCTGCCCCCTCCCAACTGTGAAACCTTATGCAAGACACCAGATTTCTCTGCACCTCCGTTTCCTGGTGGAAACGTGGCAATAGTAACAGCTCCTAACTTCATGGGCTTTTTGTGTGCCTTAAAGAAGACGATGCATGCAGAGAAGAAAGCCTGACAGGGTGGAGTCTGATAGCACTAGATATTATTGCTGTTTGTCACCACTGAGACCAGGGGATGGGAAGGGGAGGCTGTTCATCTTGGAGGTGAGGTGGGGCTTGTGTGGGCGTGTAAATAAATAATGTGGGTGGGGGTGGGAGGAGACTGAGCTGGACAGATAACTGAATCTGGGGTGGTGCCTTTCACCCTTTCGGGGTACGGACAAGTGCCAGGTGAGAAAGTGGAAAATCACGGTGGAAATTAGGGCTCTTTTTCTGTAGGAATCCGGACGGGGCCTTTAGATTCTCTGTCCATCCCAGAAAGCCCTGCCAGGGTCTTCACCAGCCAGCGCAGCCTTGCAGCGTCCCTCACAGCACCCAGGGGCCGTGCACCCCACTTGTCCTCCGGGGTCGTGAGTCTATAGTCCATGGGGCTCTGGAGGCTCCAGATGAGCTCACAGCCCTCCCACTCCGTGCCTCTGGGACAAGTGTGTCTGCAGGCAGCCTGGTGAAGTCCCCTCTTCTCCTCCGTCTCTCCCATTCGGCTGCCCGTGCGGGGCAAAGTCAGAGCAGCACCCCAGCCCCCGCGTTCTCTCTCACCCCCAACTGCCATCCCAGGTGCTCTCGGTCAGCTGCTGCCAAGAACTTATATTCTGTGGAGTTGTGTTTTGCTTCGGTTTTACTCATGTGGTAATATAGCAGCAGGGGAAATCCAGGGGCTTTGCCAGGAAGGAGGAAGGTGGGTGAGGTGGGCACTTTCTTACGTGGCCTGTAGCTGACGCAGCAGAGAAGGTGGGCACGGCCAGGAGCGAGGCGCTGGCCTGCCAGGCCAGTCAACACTTGTTCTCCTTTTTATTTCCGGCTTTGCATCCTTCAGGCAGGGTTTATTTTTTCCTGGTTATTGAGAAAGTATATGAGAACACAAAGACACACACACACACACACACACACACACACACACACACCCGCTCCATCCCTTTTGGCGAGGAGGTAAAAAATTCGTAGTCACTTGAGATGGAAAATCCTTGGAAGACGAAAGCACTTCCGAGCAGGGAATGAGGGCACGGTGAGCCAGTGAGCGCCAGTGCCCCCCTGGGGGATTCTGTGGTCTGGCCTTTCCCCTCCCCGCCTCGTGCCCCCCAGCTGTGTAGGGGGTTACTGTCTGTCCTGTCTGTTTCAGCAGGATCATGGGCTGCGTCTCTGAAGAAGCAAGGGTGGGTCTCACAGGTGGGGCGCAGGCCTGGGGCTGTGCAGTGCAGACCCACAGCAGAGTGCTTCCCGACCCTGCCCGGGGGGCGGATCAGCCCAGAACCTCACCAGGTCTGTCCTCAACCCAGCAGCTCCCCAGGGCCTGGCCATTGTTCACTGGGCTGCCATCTCAGGTTTCCTCAGTCCCCTAGGAGGTGGAGAGGAAATGTGTGTTTTCGGTTTGAAAAGGGAGATAAATCTCTAAATGTCAGACCTAAGGCTTACAGGGAGCTCACAAGGGCTGTTTTCATTTGGGCCCTGAGGAGCCTGGAGTGTCCCTGCCCACCCCTCCATCCCACCCCCACCCCCCACCACCACCTACTGAAGCCCCAGAAGCTGACCTGCCTGGAGAGGCTCGGGCCAGTCCTGCACCTTGTCACCCTTTCCAGAGCAGACAAGTCTTTGAAGCTCACACCGAGCTCTGGTGACCATTGTTCTGCATGTGAAGAGCCCTTGCTAATACCCACTGGCATCTCCTAGAACAAGGGGGCACTGTATCAGCCCCCAGGAATATCATAAAGACGTTGGGATGTGAAACCACAGTTCCCCTTTTAGGTCCAGGGATCCAGGGTGGCAGAGACTAGGAAATACGTCCTAAGGAGTATTCGTGTATTTGGAGCCATGCTTCTCAAACTGCGTTCTTCGGAACCCTGAGGTTCCATAGAATACCTCAGGGTCAGGGGCCAGGGCGCCATGGGCAGGGCTCCTGGCCTCCCCCTCCTTCTGGAACTGCTGCTTTCCTCTGTCCTTGATGTCCTGCACACTGCTCCACCAACATAGGTTTTTAATGAGAGTTTGAAGCCACTGGCTGATTTAGAGGTTCTCTCCACAGCATTCAAGCTGTAATTATATTCACAGGAAAAAGTAAATAAAAAGCCATTTACAAATCCAGGTTAATTAGCCCTTGCATAAAGTGAAAGCAAGCCTCAGCAGAATTCAGCAGGATTCCGAGTCCCCATAACCCTTGTTCCCTGCCCCACGTAGTTGAGGGTCCTTGGATCTGTCCCCAAGACGGCCTGCTCCTAATTCCTGAGGTCGCCTTGTACTCTGTGTCCCTTCCGTGGGCTCTGGCTGGAGAGGGAGCAAACTTGAGAAATCTTCCCCGTCTGAATAAAACACAGGGGGTCACTCTCTTTTCTGCTAGGGGCAACTTCTCAACCACTAAATGGTGACCCAGGAGGGGGTGGGATAGGGGGCAAGTCCAGAGGCAAATGCATTGGCTGTGAGCCAAAGGGTAGAATGCACGTTTTCAGGAAAATTCGATAAATTTACCCCGAGGCAGGTCCTACTTGCACACTGAGTTCTTATATGGGCCCTTTTATATTGCTGTTTGCTTTGCTTTTAAATAAAAAATGAGTGCCTGCCAGCCAGGGCCTCTGGGGCCCTGAATGGGTCTGTGCAGCCTGCCCCGCCCCCACTCCCAGGCTCAGGGTCAGAGGCAGATGGGAACTGCCAGCTCAGTGTCAAAAGGGAATGTGGGGGTGGAGGCCTGGGAGTCTGGGCTTGGATCTGTATGAGGGGGACACACAGGGGTGGCCGCTCTGAGAGGGGCTTTCTCCTCTCCCATCTCTGGGGTGGGCCCTGGAAAACAACGCCTCTGCTATAGAAAGACTAAGGGGGACCTTCCCAGGGGTCCCAAGCAACCCGGAGAGAAGGGCCAGTCTTTTCCTGGTCTCCCCACAGACCACATGGCACTGCATTTCCCCAGTCCTGACTACAGGTTTGCTGCTGGGAGTAAACACCAAGATGCACGGCTGTGGTCCACCATGCCTGTGGCCCGCCTCTGCTCCTAGAGGGCTCCTGCCCCAGGAGCACCCGGGCAGCCATGCCCTCCTGAGTCTGAGCCTTCGGGCCCTCTGCTCTCCTGGGCCAAAGGGTAAAATACACGTTTTCAGGAAAATTCAATAAATTTTCCCCAGGCAGGTCCTATTTGCACACTGAGTTCTTAAATGGGCCCTTGCATATTGCTGTTTTCTTTTCTTTTAAATAAAAAATGAGTTCCTGGCAGCCAGGTGACAGGGTGGGGGTGGAGCTCTGCCTATGCTGGTAATAGCAGGAACCTTGGAGTAATTCCTATCCTATCCCCACCACTTTCTCCTTTTGAGCTTTCTGAGCCTCCGTTTCCTCACCTCTAAATTGGGGAGACGAATGGCACCTGCTTTATAAGGCTTTTGAATGGATGAAAGAAGACAAATTTCTGGAACCCACAGCCGGGCCCTTGGCACATAGTAACCGCTCCATAAATGTCGCCATCACCAGTTTAGTCATCTCATTGGGAAGCAAGCACTCTGGTGTCTAGGGCGAGCATGGCTTTTGCAGTAAAAAAGATCTGAGTTCCAGTCTTAGCCGTGCCAATAGCTAACTGTGTGATTTTGGATAAATTCCTTGACCTCTCTGAGCTTCACTTTCCCCTTTGACAGAATAAAGGTAATAGTGCCCATCTCAAAAGGCAGCAGTGACAATGAAAGGAGATAATGCAAATGAGTGTTTAGCACAGGGCCTGGCACTTAGCCAACAGTCAATAAGTAATAGACATCATTATTTTTTAAAAATATATTTTTATTGGTTTCAGAGAAGAAGAGAGGGAGAGAGAGAGATAGAAACATCAATGATGAGAGAGAATCATTGATCAGCCGCCTCTGTACTTCAGATGGAGCCCGCAACCCAGGTATGTGCCCTGACCTGGAATCAAACCACGACCTCCTGGTTCGTAGGTTGACACTCAACCACTGAGGCATGCCAGCCGTGCGATAGATGTCATCATTAATGCTAGCTCTCACATCTGTATTCTCCAAAGAGAATTTGTGCTGGTTTTTATTGTTGTTTTTCCCCACAAAGCCTCCTCAGAGTGGGTCCCCCGGATGAACCAGCAGACAGATGACAGACATCATACTGACCCACCCCAGGGGGACAGGGCATCCCTCCCCAGAGGGCCCTGTACCTGGCCCCCTCGAGTCTCTTGTTGGCGTCATGACATTCAAGCTGTTGGTTGAGACAGGGACACGTTGTTTTAAATTTTTTGATTCTCATCAAATTTAAAAAGAATACTCTCCTGGCTGCTGGGTGGTGGTGGAAGGTATGGGAGAGATCAAGGCCTAGAGATGAAAGGGAAATAGAAGTGACAGGGTCTGCATCACTTAAAACAAAACAAAAACCCGTAGTATGAAAACAGAGGCTTTCCTGGAACGTTTTGGAGCTGGGACCAGCGTTTCTTGCCAGGTCCCACCCTCGCAGGCCTCTTTTGCTCTCTCCTTTGTCGACGGTGGCCTGGAGAGTGGGCAAGAGAGGAGTCTGTGGGGCAGATGAGAAGGTGCTGGTGGCCTGGATGCCTGCAAGGCTGAAGTTGCCCAGGACAGAAGACAGACATCCTGTGGGACAGAAGGCCCCAGGGGAAGCGCGTCTGGATGCAGGCGGGCTCTCCTCAGTTACTAGTCGAGCCGATCCCCTTCACATCCTTAGGGGAGAGGCGCTTAGGATCTGCAGGCTGGGTCTGAGAGCAGCAGCTCAAGACATTGTTCTGAACCCAGATAAACAGCGGGAGAGGTGGGCATGGAATTTACATGAAATGGGCCTGGACTTTCTTGTCTCAACTTTAAATTTCCTTGTTTAATCTCTTGACCCTTATGTGCCAGCGACCTAGTTATTCACTGAACGTTAGAGGTAAGGCGGACCCCCAGGACATTCCACCTGACCCCATCACTTTACAGGAAAAGGAAGCTGAACCCGAGAAGGTGAACGACTTGGTCAGGGTCCCCTCTCCCCACTGGTTCTGGCAGCCCTGGGATTAGACTCCAGTTGGCTCAGCTGATAGCCTGCTCCTCGGCTCATCCTCCGTGGTCCCCCCTTCAGTGGGGTGACTGGGCAGCGGCTAAGCCTCCCTTCCAGTGCGTCTGCCCAAGTGCTCCGCATTTGTTTGTAGCTGCCTTTCCGTTCTTGTGAGTGTGGGTTACAACTCAGATGTCTCTAGCTCTCTCAGCATCCAGCTACCGCACACGGCAAACTTTGGGAATTGTATTAGATGCAGGGGTTTGCTGGGATGTGTCCCCACCACCTTCCCTGGTGGGACTCTCCTCCTTTCTGACCGTGGGAAGCCCAAGTGACAAGTGTGGCAAATCCCAGGGGACAGTTGCTGAGGCCTCTCTGCCATGTTCTTGGCAGACTGCAGTCAAGTGCCGAATACGCCTGAGGGTACAGCTCAGCTTCTGTTTTGTAGGAGAATCCTTGGCTTTGTTTCTTCCTCCTGCAGATACTTTCATTCGCCATGAACTTGGTTTTGAAAAACCAATTTCTACATTTTTTTACTACTAAGAAGAATTTTGTTTTTAACCAAAAGAGATGGTGTCTTTAAGATGTATACTGACCAGCCCTAGCCTGTTTGGCTCAGCGCATAGAGCGCTGGCCTGTGGCCTGAAGGGTCCCAGGTTCGATCCGGTCAAGGGCACATGTCCGGGTTGCCGGCTCGATCCCCAGTGTGGGGCATGCAGGAAGCAGCTGATCAGTGATTCTCTCTCCTCATTGATGCTTCTATCTCTTTCTTCCTCTCTGAAATCAATACACATATATTTAAAAAAAAAAAAAAAAAAAAAGATGTTTACTGACCATACTCAGTCAGGACTGGGTCTGCCTCGTTTTGGTGTCTTTGTAAGGGAGGCTTTCTCTCTATCCTGCCTTGCCAAGCTTTCCTGCATTCAGTGTAGCTTCCTAATAAAAAGCTTGAATTCAGTGGGGTGTCTGTGAAGCAAATCGATTTAGTGCCAGGGCTGAGACTGTGGAGATGTAAATGTCCGATAATATTGAGAGCTGGCGTTTGCTTCAGCAGGATTTGTTAATGAAAAGAAAAAAAAATCCAGAAAATTTCGCTTTCTGAAGTGAACAGGGTAGCAAAGGGCTGGCACGGCTGAGCTGGGAGCGCCAGAGAGATTCCAGGAGAAAGCTGGCGCATTCTTTTCTCAGGAGGCCAAACCCAGGAAGGCTTTGGGGCTCAGTTCTCACCTTGCTGGCCCCCAGGGGGATCCCCCAGTTGGTCCTTCTCCAGCCTCCCTCAGTGAGATCTGTGGTTTGCCACCGAGGTTACATTTAAATCCCACCGCTTACCTTCCTGTGCAACGTGCACGCTGAGGATCACATTAATTACACCCCGAGTATCTGCTGTGACGTTTGCTTTAAGTTAGAGCGTCATCTCCCTGGCAGTGCCCTGCCCTGGGTTGTTAATGTCCAGAAGCTATTCTGAGAGAGTGCCAGGAACCCTGACACCCTCCCACTGTACCCTGCGGCTCCAGGTGGATGGGGAGCCCAGGCTGCGGATGAGACACGATGTTTTGATTTTTCCGGGCTAGCCCACTCATGTGCCCTGGCCAAGCCCTTTCCCTTCTCCCCGGCCTGGGGGAAATGAGCGTTGTCTGTAATCCCTTCCAAATATAAATTATCAGATTCCAGGGCTTCGGCAGATTCCATGCTCATGTAACGGAGGAAGCAAAAAGAAACACCATGTGGTTACATTAGAGAAGCAGTGGGGCAGAGAAATGCTCTAGAGCAAGCATGTCAAACTCGCAGCCCACAACGAATATTTTCGCGGCCCAGCCAATATAACAGTATGTAAGAAACGTTTTGATAAAAATTTCATAGCTTAATTTTTACAATAACCTGTTATACATATTATATATTATGTATAATATATATGTTATATATTAATAACAAACTACTATGTTCGCTAATGACTGATGACTATAATCGTGTTGCATTCATTTCCCTTACGTGCCTTATGTGCTGGCACACCATTTCTCTCCACCAATACCAGCAGCGAATATTTTAGCAGCCAATGGCCACAGCATTTAATCTTGGACTGACTTGTTTGGTGTGCGCAACAGGAAATATTTCGCTTTCAGAGAACAAGAAAAATAGGTTTATTTGCATTACGCTTATTAATTTGTGCAGTTATTCAGTGTCTGGTAAATGTGTTCAAGAAAAAAAATATTAATTTTTATTAAAATGTTCTATTATTTTATGTTAACGATGACTCATTTATTTCAGCCCTTTGTATTCAGCATGACTCTATCGAAATAAACCTACATTTTTATGAAAATTGAAGCTTTTGGGTTTTTTTGCGGCACACATAAACTTAAACCTTGTGTATTTGGCCCGTTAGCCTTTGAGTTTGACATGCTTGCTCTAGAGTGACCAACGGTCCTGATTTGTCTGGGTCCGAAGGGCGTCCCAGGACACAGGACTTTCAGTTCTTAAACTAGGAAAGCCCTGGACAGAACTGTCACCCTGGATGCACTTACGGTGCCCGACATCAGCCTCCCTGGCACTTCAGCATCGATGTGGGCCTGGGAAGCCCAGCCTGGCAGGGACTCCTAAACCCGCAGGCTTTCCGACGGAGCCAGCTGGATGGACGGAGGGGACAGGTGCCAGCCACATCCCTCCGAAGCTGAAACCTCAATGTGCACTTGACTTGTGGAATCAGCTTCAGCTGTATCACTTTGGCCTGTTTGGTGCTAATATTAAACGTGGGAAATGGCAACAGGAGCCTGGGGATTTGAGTCCATCTTGGTCCCCTCCACCACCAAAAAACGAGAAAGAAAACATCTATATATTCCGTAACAGATCCTCCTCTTTCTGTTCTGGCAGTGCAGGCTTCCTGTCTAATGGATAGGCTGCCACCTGGTGGCCACAAGGGGGAATGTGGGAGCGTGCAGGTAACCACGGAGAGGGAAATGCCTCTGGGTTAAATCAGTCCAGCTCCTACCTGGCTTGAGGCAGCAAGCTAAGCACTGTGCAGCTACGGCCGTGATTACGTTAACAAGGGTTGAACTGGTTCTGTGCACGTGATAAACATGCTTAGCGCTTTGCATGTGGTATCTCCTAGAGTGTTTCCAACAACACAGAGCGGAAGGTATTACGGTTATCACCAGTTTACAGGTGAGGAAACAGAGAGTGAGAGGTGGTCACTTTTCTGCTGTACTGGAGGAAAGATGAGCGTGAACAGAAACACAGCACGGCACAGATAGTCTGGGTGGGAGAACTAGGTTATCCCGAATACATGGACATCAAGGATGGATGCCAGGTAGGCGGTGGCTCTGACATCAATTGCAGAGGGATCCACAGCAGAGGGGGAGAGACAGCTAGAGTTGTCGGGATTTTTAAAGGTTCAGGCAGGAGGCAGGACTTGAAGTAGCTGTTGAGGGACGCAGGTAAGCAGAGCAAGCGAGTTTAGTGCCCACTAAATGATGTGCTGACAGTCTGTGACCTATAAATATTAGCTCCCGTTAATAGTGTTTATTATCATCTGTGAGACCCATGCTAAGGCTTTTACATGTATTGCATTCATTTGCAAAAGCTCTATGAGATCCGAGTATGACCCCCATTTTATAGGTGAGGAAACTGAGCCTTCAAGAGGTTCTCACTTACCCACAGTCGTATCAATAAATAAGGGGCGAGTCCTCATTTGAACCTAGGTCCTGCTGACCCACGGCCTGTGCTAAAACCTCATCGTGTTTCCTGGTAGAGGAAACAGAACTGGCACAGACATGGAGGGCAATGCCTACAGCATATCTGGATGTCATGTGAGCATCATGGGAGGGTTTGTGCAAAGGAGAGAAGGGCAAGGAGGATGCTGGGGGTTGAGACAGGAGCCTGCCTGTTCTGGCTGATGAATATGCTGAAAGCCCTCTCCCCCCAGCTGCCGGTGTGGGCCGAGCACTGTCTGTGCTGCCAAGTGGGGAGGAGGACCAGGGAGCCCAAGAGAGAAGGACCCACAGTTCCGAGGGTGACCTTCCCCATCCACACTGCGGGGCCAGGCAGTGGCCTGACTCCTCCATGGCCCTGCCCACCCCAGGCAAGTTAACTCGGCTCTCTTGGCTTCGGCGGCCTCCTCTGTCGCAGAGGGACCACCACTTCGCCCTGCCGCACGGCCGTTACCTCAGCAGCACTGAGCACTGTGGGAGGGGAAATTGTGAGAACGAAATGTAATAAGCGACGGGAAAGACGGAGCTGGACGCCGTCTTCCAGTTTCCTCAGCTGAGTGTACCCACTTGAGGGGGCAGGGTCTCTGTGGGAAGAAGGGGAAAGTAGCGCTTTCTTTGGGAGGCCGGACAGCTCGCCTTATTAGAGTGGGAAGTGTCTCTCAGTTACGGAGTCTTAGGGAAAGGCAGCCCAAGTTTAATTAAACATCAAAAGCCTCGTGGATCTGAAAAGCCCAGGGAGGAGGAGGGCACCTGGCGGGATGACTTAGTCAGTGGTTCAGGGACAGCTGCCACACCCAGTGCTCTCTCCCTCCAACCCCACCCCCCACCCCTCGCCACCCAGGGGCTCCATTGAGACAGCTGCTCATGGTGGCAAGGTGGCCACCACAGCTCGGACCTCACACCCCCCAGGTTCAAGGTGCATACCTGCCCCTGTCTTTGTTCCAGTATTCCTGCGCACCCCCTCCTCCCATGGGTTCCACCTGGGTCATGGGACAGAGAAATGGGAAGTTCTGATTGGCTCAGCCCAGGGCCACATGCTTTCAGTCATGTGCGGGAACTGAAAAGTGTGCAGACTGGCTCTGCAATCAAAAGCGGAAGCCGTTGCAACAAATAAAATAGGAAAATAAGTTAGTGGATGATAACTCATCTGTCAGCAGATGCCTCCCATCACTGTTGTGCCCTTCAGTTAGGGATACAGACGCCCCCTGTGGACCCAAAGCTACTATGTTTTTCTGATGACTTGCTGATGACAACAGCAGAGCAGAGACCGCTGAGGCCTAATTTCTCTCTGCTTCCCAAAACCTTGTAGAATCCAGAAGGCTCAGCAGTCACGTTGAGGACCAGGATGGCGTGTTCTTGGCTCAGCTCAGATGGCAGCTGGAAAAGGGAGTCAGGTCCTGACTCCTGAGCTGGTTGTTGAAAGGGTTCAAGTGAACTTGGGCCAGGAAATAGCTCCTCCAGCAGGGTGCAGAGATCTGAACATGTTAGGTGACCCTTTTCCAGTTTCTTGTGGCTTCTCTCTCAGCATTTCCCTCATTGTGTGATGTTTCTGGGTCACTATTTCTGAAAGTTTATTAGTAGAAAATGCAGACCTGCTCCTACCAGGGACCTCGAGGAGCAGAGGGGAGCTGGAGGGATAGGGTCTGCCTGCTGAGCAAGCACCCTGGGCCGCTAAGTGCACTGACGTGTGCGAGAGCCCTGAATTCCGTACAGATTTCCCCTGCAACTCCCATTCTATCAACTTAACTAAAACTCAGTCTCGTGTTCAGTTATCTTCCTCTGAATTCTGGAAGTAATTCATTAAGGAGTGGCGGGCATTGTAAATGGGACAAGCAAGAGGTTCTCAGAGTCACCCTGACATTTTCCCAAAAAGAGGCCATGCGGCCCCACGCAGCCTCATATGGATGTTTCTTGGGGGCCTGGGGAAAGCTTTCTTCTGTGGTTGGCCTTGTACAGCCAGCGTGGCTGTAGCTGCCGTAACCTCACAACCACCGGAGGCCAGACGGTTAAAAGACACAGCCAGCGCCTGAGAGGGCGTCCCGACAGGAAGCAGGCCAGGTGACCCCACTGCGCTTGGGCAGTTCAGATGCGCTCGCTGAGATGGAGGAACCGTTCCTTTGTTCAAGGGGGAGACGCAGTTTGGGGAGTCCGCATCAGGCACGGACAGCCCAGCAGGCCCCGAGTTCTCGCCTCGCCTCACGTTCACCTGCATTTATCATTCATATCGCGTGTCTGTTTCCTCCCTTGGGATTTTTTTAAAGTTATTTTATTATTTTTAAATTTTGTATGGTGCAGGGATGCCTTGTTTTATTGTGGTACTCCCCTTATGGCGGTGGTTTGGATCTGAACCCGCAGTATCTCTGAGGTAGGCCTGTGCTCCGTTTCAAGTCAAGTGATGTTCGGGTTTGTCGCAAGTGCGTTTTACAGTGTCTGCCTTCCTTCTGTCCGTCACCTTTCCTATCAGCATCTCCATTTCCCTTTCTTGTCTTTTGTCTTTTTCCTTTGGTCTCCTTTCAATGTGGTAATGATACCCTACTGTAGTTTCATCCTAAGACTCAGATTTGGGGGGAAGAGGAGGTTGTTCTGTTGAGAAATAAAAAGTTTTCTGTAATGTCTCTGTCCACATCATGGACCTACAAAAACCTTTTAGAAATAGCTTATACCCTCTCAGATAAGTAAATAAATATCACAACTAGCATTCACTACACGCCGAGCGCTGTCTGAGTGCTTTATGATTTTACAGCAACTCTAGGAATCAGGTTCCTTCATTTTGCAGATGAAGAAACCAAAGCACAGAGGTGTTTAGTGATTCTCCCGGAAGCCCGCAGCTAACAATGGTGGAGTGGGAAATGGACCTCAGGCCTCTGTCCTCCTCCGCCACCTCCCGGGAAGAATCTTAGCCTCAGAGAAACAAGGCAACACCAAAGTCCCACTTAGAAATCACAATATTGTGATGAAAAATATATTTGGCCCCATCCTAGGAGACTCGGGACTGCAGGGCTAAGTGGAGAAAACCTCAGCGCTAACCTGCTGTTGACTTACTAGTTAGTATGCGGGAAGATGAAGTGTCACTCTGGCTGTAAGTGGTCCTGGGCGTCTACCTGAGTTTACCTGGGGGATAAGGCTGTGAGTGCTCTGCAAAGTGAGGCGCCTTTTAACATCCAGAAAGTGATGCTTTGATCGCTACGTTTTCTGGAGCCCGTAGATCTCAGAAGTCTGACTTAGCCTTCTGAGGTCAAATCCAGTTGTCACCTGAGACCGGGGCATCCATTCACCCAGGTCCCCAGGACAGCGTGTGACCACTTCTCACTCTCCAGTTTTGATTATTCCGTGGCTTAGGCAGCTTGGCTGAAAAATGCATGGCTATTCTTTCTCAGAGGAAACTAAACAAGTTACATGTTATGGGTAGCAATGTCTTAGGCCCCTTGCCCCCACCATTTTTATATAAATTTCTCGTGGCAGAGTTTGTTTTAAGTAAAAATGTAATGTGGCTGGGCACAGTTATGCAGACCAAAACATTTGAGTGGGATTTTAAGAAGGCGGGGGGCAGTGGGGAGAGGGGCTCTGTTCGAAATAAGGGCACTAACCAGGAGTCTCTGAGCACAAAATAAGGCGGTTATGCCGCAGGGTCCTCTCAGTCCATTCACCTTCCCATCAGCTTTGCCCAAGGACATTCTTAGAAGTTCCTGGTGATCCTCCAGGTGCCACCCAGCTGGGGTTCTACTCCAAACCAAAGCTGTGCCCCAAATGCCAGCTCTATTCAGTTCTGGGTTATCTCTAGTGAAAACAATAGCTGCTAAGACTGAGCCCAAACTTCTGCGGAGATAGACTTTTTCCTTTAAAAACAAAAACCCCAACCTACAGGCGAATACAATTTTAAAACACAGTAAACATGACTTAACTGAAAGATGGAGTGAAAAAGAAAAAGACATACAAAATAGAAGCCTAGATATTTAATAACTGAACAGGATTAGAACAGCATTTATTTCAAAAAATCAGAATACACATTATAAGAGAAAAGCAAGATAATTACAACCCCATGCTCGTTGGTCACCTATTAGGCTGTGTATAAGTGATTGTCACACACTGGGATGTGGCAATGTCAGATTGTTATAGAAGTTGCTGGATGACTCATTCTTAACTTCTGTGTGCACGTCTTCAGGGACCAGTGATCAGTAGTTCCTGGACTGGCTGCGATCCCCTGGGAGTCAATGGGACTCCAGTCCTAGCTCCAACCTTCAGTGCCCTTAAATCTCCAGGCTCCTAGAAGCCTCTTGGGGAAACCAGGTGCCTTTGAAACAGTAATCCAGGGCGATCAGAATAATATGCCTGACACTGAGACAGTCCACTCATCAGAGGAAGATGAGAGCAGACAATGCCTCTTTAGGATCTGGGCATGGAGTTATTGAGTGGAGATGAAATAGGGCGTGGGGTTCTTATAGCAAAGGGCAGGAGAGGTAGGGACAGCAGTTGAAGAGGCAACCTGTTCGACTTCTTCTGCAGTAACCAAAGTCAGGCAGTGCTGGCTGGGAAGGACGCCAGCTGGTCAGGCCTGCCCTCGCTTGGCTCTGCGGGCCCGGCTGGCCCTGCCACTTGAGGCTTTATTTATTTTATTTTTGCTCTAATGGGCATGAGGGAAGGGCTGTGTATGGAACCCTGTCACAGGCATTGGCACTGCCGTTTAAGAGGAAGGAATAACCCCTCCGCTCGTTCCCAGGCACCCCCAAGCCTCATCACAGTCCTTTGTCTCGCCACCCTCTCTTTTTAAATCCCACCATTTCCCTCAGATCTCCCCACGTACCAAGATCGGACCCGTTAGCCTGCACCCCACAATGTGCCAAGCACATTGGTGAACAAACCAGTGTGTGATCTAAACTACGTGTGTGTGATAAACAAAAGCAACCTTGCTCAGATGTAACATGATTATCACACACATAATGACACAGTCATATATTGAGATAGTCTGAAAATATTGCCTTGCACGTGATTGTTGGAAATTGTTTTTAATGCTTTTATTTTTCCTTATTTAAAAAGTAATATGTTTTTAGGGAAAATGCAAATTAGCCAAAAGCAGAAATCCTCCTAAGTCTGTAAGTACACAGAGCTCTCCTTCTTTCCTTAGCGTCATTGTACCCCATTGTACTGCAGTGCCGAATGGATGTACCACTCTTCGCTGATGGACATTGAGTTACACATCCATTTTTTTTACTTAACTTTACACTGTAAACATTCCCGTGCCATTAAGTACTCTTCTGTCCTAGTGATTTAATGAGCACAGTATTCTACTGAGTGGATATAATACCTTCTTTTCCTCCAACATTTCTGCTGTTATCCATAGTATTATGGAGCATCATTATGAATAGACCTTTGCCTGCCTCTGATTATTGTCTTAGGTGAAGTCCGTAGCCTTGAAAGCTCTGGATCAAGGGCATGGAGTATTCTCAGGCCTTCCTGAAGCCTGGCCATCCTGTCCAAGTGGCTAAGGAAAGACAAGACCTGGGGCTGTGGAGAAAGATAGGCCTTGGTCCTAAGCCTCTCGCTCTGCCCTTGCCAAGCTGGGTGACGTTTGTTAAGGACTGACATCCTCTGAGCCTCATTTGCCTCCAAACACTGTAGGAATGCAAATAAAAGCATGACTTCACAGGGCTGAGCTTTTGTTGTTGTCTTACTGATGTGAGAGAGAGAAAGGAAGGAGAGAGAATCACATCAATGTGTTGTTCCACTTATTTTTTCCTTCACTGATAAATTCTTGCACTAGTATGTGCCCTGACCAGGGATCAAACCCACAGCCTTGGTGTATCCGGACGACACTCTAAGCAACTGATCTACCTGGTCAGGGCCACGGCACTGTTTTGAAACTCCCAATACAATCCTGCATTTCAAGCCCCGAGCACAGTTCCTGGCCTAGGAAGTGGCCTCCACCTTGGACCAAAGACATATGAGCGAGGACACGTTTCTAACTCTGCCTGTCAACTCCACCAGCTTGCACACAGGCCTCAAACCTGGGCGTGGCTCCGTTCCATTTCAGGGGGAAGAAGAGGGCCAGGGGCTGGAGTTTCAAAGGCATGCAGAGCTGGCCCGGCTCTTCTACGATGTGAATAAAATCTCCCGGGAGCAAACGATGACTAGATGAAACAGCCAGGGGTTTGCATCCTGTTCCTCAGAAGTGTGGGGCCTCAGAACTGTGTACTTTTCTTCCTTGATGAGCAAGACGACGATGTCAGGTTCTGAAACCCCAGAAGCCGAAAAAAAAGTCCCTTTTTGGCCCCGTTTCTGCTCTCCCTGGGTTCTTTGTGAAGCGCACTGAGGGCTAAAGGGAGAAAGAGGAACGACACCCACTGATCCCCAGCAAAACGACACCCCCCTTCCTTTGATGTGTTCTGGTTGAAACCCACAAGGTTCAAAACGAGAAAGCCCCCCCCCACCCCACCCCCCGCCCCGGGATGGAGACTGGTATGCTGCACTTCGTTGGGAGCCGGGCCTGGCTGCTGCAGCAGGCGCGCTTGTATGTTTGGATTTTCCAGAAGGGATAAATCACACAAACAGAGCACCTCAGGAATCCTGCGGGGAGTCGGCTCCGCTCCGGCCCCTCCTGCTAAACACATGGCCCATTCCCCAGGCTGCGGCCAGCCCTGCACGCACTCCTCTGCTCTGAAGAGCTCTTTCTGGAAAACTCATTCCTGGAGAGAACTTGCTTTGTGCAGTCCCTTCAGCCTTTTAGACTAAACAGACGAGAAAAGAGTGAAGCATGGGAAAAAGAAAGAAAGAAAGAGAAAAAAAAGAGTTCCACTCGGTAAATAGAGAAAGCAGGTCTCGCTTTGGGTTTGACAGGCCCTCCCGCTCAGATCCTCGGGGCCCCGTGTTAACAGCGGCGCCCGAGCCAGCAAAGGTACGGAGAACTAGGCGCTCCCTTTCCCCGGCTCTGTTTTCCCTTTGTTTTCTCAAATGCACGGATGGTGCCGCGAGCCTGTCTGGCCGCCAAGTGCACATCTTGTCCTGCTCGGGCCCGGCGCAGGCCTGCGGTATTTGGCCCGCAGAGCAGCGTTCATTTACAATCGCAGCTTTGAAGGCTGCTCTGGTTTGAGAACAACCCGGGAGCCAGGGATTCCCTGGCCTGTGGGCCCCTTGGGGCTGCACAGAACGAGGAGAGTGTCGTTCCTCCAGGAGGATTCCAAAGTGATGCTGCGGAACTGTCTCCCGGGTGAGGGGCCTCGCTCTGCACCACAACTGGCACGGCCCCCTACCCCTCCATCCCTGTCCTTCCCCGGCTGGGCGGAGGCGCACACATCCTGTTTTTGTTATGAGGTGCGTTTGGCTCCAGCCCCGCACACCACCCCCCTCCCCCAGCCCCCCGTGAGACGAGTCCCATGCTGATGGAGTCCGGACAGATGACAGCACCCGCCCAAGGTTGAGCTTCCAACTGAGGAGGGAGGGGGGGTCTTGGACCAGCAATTTCGGGAGACAGTTAAAAGATTAGATAGTAAATTTACTTAACAGAGACTAATCACCTGGGACTGGGTTTCATATCCTGTTTTGAAATAATGTATTTTCTTTTGTGCTCTGGTCTGAATCTGTCATCCCTGCTCTAATAATGAGAGGCAGCGATTTTTAATCTTTGACCCTCTTCCGTATAATCTAATCACACTGGTTTTCTGATCCTCCTCTCCTTATTTGGTGAAGTGCAGGAAGGAGGAAGAACTCATTTATCGGGCAGGGCTGGCCACTCTGGAGCTCTTGTGGGGGCTAGGCTGATGGTAAGATCAGCCTCTGCCTCTGGGACCCCAGCTCTGTGCTCTTCACTTTGGGAGGAGCGGTGAGCAGAGAAGAAAGGGCAGGAAGGCCCAAGGCTCTTATGTCTGAATTGGGTGAACAAAGGATGGCAAGTAGGGACTACAATAAAATGGTGTGACATCCGTTTCATATGAAGGCCGCCTCCTGAGCCATGGGTCACAAAATGGGAGCAGCCTTAGGTGAGCCTGGCTTCTTCCCACAAAGCCTCTAAAGGGCGTCCAGTTAAGGGGGAGGCCAGGTAATCCCCCATGGAAACTGTTACACAGTTAACCTCCTCCCCTTCCCTTCCCAACCGGGAGGTCTTGGGTGTCTCCCCTTCCGCTCTGAGTTTGACTCACAGGCGGGTGCTGAGGTCTTCCCTTTGGGTGGGTTTTCCAGATGGGGTATCTCTCTAGGATCTCTGGCTTTGGGGTTACCCTACCAGGAATCTGAAGGCTGGGAGATTGGGTTCAGTTTGCACTAGAACTGGGAGAAAGTGAACAGAGTAATGCTTTCCCTCTTTCTCTTGCCCACCTCGCATTTGTGTGATTGTTGCTTGATTGTTGGGAGAGACGTGGACAAGATCCCCAGCACCTCCCTCTTCCCCTTTGCCGTCCCTCAGGGCTCAGTGACGCTCCAGACACTCCTTTGGCTGCTTAGCCAGAGTTTTCTGGTTGGAAGCAACAACACACAACAAATCTAGTTCAATAAAAGGGGATTTTTTTGAAAACACTTGGGGTGGAGCACCTGGAATCAAAGGGAGGGTTAAAAACAGGGCTTACAAAGACAGGCACTGATCATCTTCACAGGGTCTTAAAAGCAGGCATCACTCAACAGTTGTGCCCAGGCACCAGCGCTAATGAGAGATGCCAACTACATTCCATTTTTCCGGTCCCTTTGCTTACAATTCAGATGCCAGGGATGGAGACTCTCATTTGGCTGAGCTTGGGCCATGCGTTCAGCCAAGCAAAGGTCCTACTAGATTGTATGCAGAGAAAGGCAACTTCTCAACAGGTGGTAGGTAGGACAGGGTGCTGTGCCCACAGGTCCATGTCTCATGAGGACCTGACCTTGCTGGGTAAGTCTGCTATGTCAGCATGCAGCGCAGAGCAGGATAAAGGACATCGCGAGAGAAATTGACAGTGCTGTCTTCCCTCGCTTCCTTCCTGTCACTGCACCATCCCCTCGCCCACCCCCATCCTATCAGGATCAGAATGGGCAGATAGATTGCTGGAACGTGACCTTTTGATGGAGGCTATTTTATTTCTGTTGAATCTCTAAGGTTCTAATCTTCATGTGTCTTCATTCACTTCCCCCTGAGTCCCATGGTACTCCATTCAGATCTGGGCCACCACTCAAGATCCCTGTCCCAACCCTCCCCCACGTTCACAGCTTAGATAAATAATTTATAGGCCAAATAAATATCCAGCCCCCACCCCCACCTCTGTGTAATTACCTTTCTGTTGTGTGGTGGCTTCACCCTTATGGGAAATGTGAGAAGGGAAATGGATCCTTTTAGCCTGTGAATGGTGCTTTATTATTTTGATGCATGAATGCGGAAGGAATAAGAGACAAAATAAAGTTAATAATACATCGCAGTATAGATAATTCATCACTTAAATCAATAGGAACTGCGGGTCACTGAACTGGAACCGGTGTTACTGTGATCCAAACATGGAATTAATAATTGAAACGACACTGATCCGTCTTCCTGCAATGGGAAGACAGACAGCCCCAGGGATAGATCCGTACAGCTCGGGAGGAACGAGGCGATGGAGATAGACAGATGATTCATTTAGTTCCTACAGCTGTCACATCCAGTAAATATGAAAATCTGCTTTCTCTCTGCAATCAGCCTCATTTGGGAGCGAGGTTCGCTGAATTATATCCTCAACGGCGTGTTTATTTTTTCATTTATGGCAGGAATTTCAAATGATTGGTTAGCATGGAATGCCACATTCTCCAAGGCTGAGAAAGCTCTCTAGCCCACTAGGCAGTGGTATGCACAGCATATGCGGCCCCACCACCTTCTCTATACCCATCTGGGAATTCTGGGTCCTCAGTTTCCAAAAACAGTGGAATCTGCACAGAGCAAATAGATACCTGTATAACATAAGAATCAAGAAGGCAACTTCGGAGGGAAGCCCTCAGCTCTGCTATCTTGGGCAAGTTACCTATTCTCTCCAAGCCTCGGTTCCCCTCCCAGGAAAGGAGGTAATGATAGCACCTACCTCACAAGGTACCTGAGGACTGCGCGAGATGGTGAATGAAAGCACTCAGTGCCCTGGTGGCCCCTGGTCCCCACCATGTTTGATGTTGTTCTCAGTGGTGGTCATGGAGTCACTGGCCAGAGTGAGGCTGAAGTTCGTGATTATGGAGATATACTTATTACTGGTTAAAATTAAAATCAACCCTAGCTGCTCTGGCTCTTAAAGCAGTAGAACCAATTGTAGAAGTGGATCTCTGTCCTGTTGCCTTGTGCTTGTGGGGGTGAGAATGAGTGGGCCCGAGCAGGGGGCCCACTGAGAGGTATGGACTCCTGGCAAAAGTAGGACTTCCGTGTGGAGGTGGGGCTCAGCGCAGTTCAATCGCTCTGCCTAATGAAATGGGAGGACGTGGGGTAAGGGATAGGTTACTGGAGGACTCTTGAGAGAGAGAGAAGCAAGGAGAAAATTCAGGGACAATGTAGAAGGTGGAGCCTGGCGTGGGTAGATGGATGAGTTTTTTTTAAGAAAAGATACGCTTCAGAATTATTTTTAATCATTCTTTTTGCATTTATAGTGGACATACACTATATATTAGTTTCAGGTGTGTAACAGTGATTAGACTTTTATATACCTTATAAAGTGCCCCCCCCCCATAAGCCTAGTACCCACCTGACACCATGCATAGTTATTACAATATTATTTACTACATTCCCTGTGCTGTACTTTACATCCCAGTGACTGTTTTTACAACTGGCAATTTGTTCCTCTTAATCCCTTCCCCTTTTTCACTCATCCCTCCCACCTCCTTTCCATCTGGCAGCCATCAAAACGTCCTCTGTATCTATGAGTTTGTTTCTCTTTTGTTAAACCTCCCTCCATCTCCACTATCTTCACATTCATCTGTATCTTATATAAATGCAGTGTCTGGGGGGAGGCTGGTGGTGGTAGGTGTAATGTTCATAATAGAAGGACAAAGGGTTGGGTTTCCTGGCTGGGGTGCCATGGCGGGGACTGCCCATGTGAGATGGCCAGATGATCCATAACCTGGTCTATCTGAGCAGAAGTCAGACTTTCAAGTCAGAGCCGACTAGGAGAAGCCTGGTTTTCGCCCCTACCCCAGGCCCTGGAGAGGCTGGGTGGACACAGGGCTTCCTCAGGGAGTGAGACGAGTCCTGCATCCACTTCACTTGCTTCTCCACTTGCAGCTGTGCAGGCTCAGGAGGGGCTGGACATCATCTGCCAGGTATAGGGAAGTACTGTGCCCAAAAGTCCCTTCCCATGTTTCCCTGCAGTCCTTCTTAAGAGTCCATTTGTCCCTTGTAGTTAGTGTCTTTTCTATGTAATAGAGCACCAGTCTGAGGATGCCATGGGAATGTGTGGCCAACACTGGGAAAGGGGATGGTGGGAGACCAGCCCCTGAGGTGAAGGAGGAAGACCCAACAAATGAGCAGGATTTCTAGAAGAGACATGCTCAGTCGTTCCCCTGTCATCAGAGGAGAGGCTAGAGGTGTGCGGGCAGGTAGAAGACCAGGCCACCTCCTCTGGGGATTTCCTGAGACCCCTGCAGCAGCTGGGATCGATTCCTGAGAGTTGGACAGAAATGTACCTTGGCAGAGCAGAGGTTGACTTGGCTGAGCCATTGTCTGTAGGCAAAGGGACAGGGCAGAGAATAAGAGGTGACAGCCCCTCCCTGTGGATAGAGGTGACCACATTTTAACTGTTTTTTTGTTTATTGTTCCTTAAAGAGCCACTTCTCCTCTTCTCTCCAGATTTTGTCAGAGCCCAATAGGCTCTTTTCAGGGCAACTCTTTGGATGGAAACACAGTATAGCCCATTGCATGCCAAGTGTCTGTTCTAAAGTCAGCAGTGATATGAACACCTGCACAATCAAATGTACCCTCCAAAACCCCTTAATCTTTAGAACCTGGTCCCTTCAAAAGTCAAAAAGGAACTTTTTAAAATCTTGTTTTTTTATTATTATTATTATTTTATTGTTTAAAGTGTTACATATAGTAGTAATCTCCTATTTTCCCCCCATTGACCTTCCCCCAGCCTCCCCCACCCCCTGTCGCATGCCCTCATCCCCCACCCCCACCCCCGCCCCCCGGCCTGCCCTGTGTCTTGTGTCCATTGACCGTGCTTATATGCATGCTTACAAGTCCTTTGGTTGATTTCTTCCCCCCCCCCCTCCACCCCAACACTCCCCAGCCTTCCCACTGTAATTTGACAGTCTGTTCGGTGCTTTACTGCCTCTGTATCTATCTTTTTGTTCATCAGGTTATAATGTTCTTTATTTTCCATAAATGAGTCAGATTATGTGGTATTTTTCTTTCATTGCCTGGCTTATTTCATTTAGCATAATGCTCTCCAGGTCCATCCATGCTGCTGCAAATGGTAAGAATTTCTTCTTCTTTATAGCAGCATAGTATTCCATTGTGTAGATGTACCACAGTTTTTTAATCCACTCATCTGCTGATGGGCATTTAGGCTGTTTCCAAATCTTAGATATGGTGAATTCTGCTGCTATGAACATAGGGGTGCATATATCCTTTCTGATTGGTGTTTCTAGTTTCTTGGGATATATTCCTAGAAGTGGGATTACTGTGTCAAATGGGAGTTCCATTTTTAGTTTTTTGAGGAAACTCCATACTGTTCTTCACAATGGCTGCACCAGTCTGCATTCCCACCAGCAGTGCACGGGGGTTCCTTTAAAATCTTGTTTTCTTTAGGGACCCAGCCTTCCCTGGAGTACAGGCCAAGATCTAGTGTGAACTGGAAAATGATGGGATTTTTGTCTCTCTACTGAGCAGGACAGATCTTTTCTTATGCCCTTGCTGATATGGCTTCAGTAAATTGGGCTAAGAGCGGGGAAGGCAGTGAACCAAGAGGCAGAAGACCTCAGATTAAGTCTGGCTTTACTACAAACTAGTCATGTGACCTTGAACAAGACACTTGATCTTAATTTTCCAAACTTTAGAACAAACTCAGTGAAAATATTTATATAGATAGGGAGATTCTAGTATTTTTTAAATGTATAATTTAAAGTATTAGATTCTAGTATTTTTTAAATGTATAATTTAAAGTATTCAAACAAAAGGAGAATGGATACTTTTATAATTGTGGTTTTATAGTTTTCTTATATTTTTTTCATGAAAGCCCTTTGAATTTAGAAGTCTAACATTGCCCCCTAATATTGTTAAATTGGATTACAAATGGCCAGAGTGTACATACAAAGGTTGACTCATTTTAGGACTGAAATCAGCTAATATTTGGGATGTCCTCCTGCCATCTGAGAAAAACCCGCCCTCGCTGTGTGCTAGAGGCCATGTATGTTGGAGATGAAGGTAAATGAGAGGCAGGTCTCGGTTGACAATTTGGTGCCTCGGGTAGACAGCTCCGGAGGAATCGTAATACCTTGCAGAACTTGGGGGGCCGTACTGTGTGGATCTTTGTTAATTTACACTTTTAGGAAATGTACCTCTTAGGAGTCTAGATTTCCTCAAACAAGAGGTGAGGCTGTTGGGCAGAGGTCTTCACATTCTTTGGCTGGGTTCCCTGGACATGCCCCAGGGGCCTTCCAGGAGCCAGGCAGGGACAAAGGATGGGAGGAAATTTCTAGCTGTCAGGACTCCAGGTCCCCTAGGCCCCTTCTTGCAATGATACAGCTCTGCTTTTATCTGATTTATATATTAAAGTTTTCATGTCAGATTTCACTTTTAAAAAGGGTCTGCGGTGAGGAAACTGAAAGGAGATCGATGATCTTTAAAGTCTATGGTCTCCATGTGTTAAGTTTTTGTAATCTTAGAGAAAGAGACAGAAGTCTGAGTTTGTGGGACCTGGCAGATGAATCCTGAACACTATGCTACTTTCTAGGAACTGGTGTAGATTCCTTTCCACCATCCAAGTCCCCCAGGGTCATGAAACCAATATGTAGTCGATTCTTGTTATCTATGGTAGTTATATTCTGTAAAGTCACCTTGAACTACTGAATTAGTGAATGCTGAATCATTGCTTCTAGGGGAATTATGTGCAAGCACGTGCGTGCGGGCACACACACAACACACACACACACACACACACACACACACACACAGATTATCATCTTAATCTCTAAAAACAACTTGTCCTGGTAAATTCTATTCTTTCTATTTTATGGAAAGAAAACAAGGTTCAGAAGTGTCAAGTGGATTGCCTGAAGCCACCCCACTAAACAGGTGTCACAGTTGGGATTCAAAGCCCATTCAGCTGGCCTGAGAGCCAGAGCCCGCACTGCCCTGCCCTGTCCCCGCACTCTGTCCCACCCCCACCCCAGCTTCCCTGTAAGAGACCTGACTCAGGAAGGCAGAGTATGGGCTTGGATGACCTGAGCTGGGAACCTACCTCTGTGTTGGGCAACTCAAATTTTTTGGCCACTCTTCACATATTTAGATGACCGCAAAGCACTGCAGGTATTGATTTTGGGGTTACAAATAAATTTTTGCAAGAAGAAATTGCAGAGATTGGATCTGTGAAATATAAAGATCAGCTATCTATGTGATGTCAGTCACTGGCAGTCTAGTCAAAACTAGGTAGCCGAAACCGGTTTGGCTCAGTGGATAGAGCGTCGGCCTGTGGACTGAAGGGTCCTGGGTTCAATTCTGGTCAAGGGCATGTACCTGGGTTGCAGGCACATCTCCAGTAGCGGGTGTGCAGGAGGCAGCTGATTGATGTTTCTCTCTCATCGATGTTTCTAGTTCTCTATCCCTCTTCCTTCCTCTCTGTAAAAAATCAATAAAATATATTTTAAAAAAAACTAGGTAAAGTTACTCCTTCTCGTATTCTGCTGTTCATGTGCACAGTACATTTTATGTGTCTGTTTGCCTTTCACGGCGATCTGTTACTCAAAGGATCTGGGCAGGAGCCCTTGACGAGTCAGGATTTTCCCTTTCCTACTAATGAGCAAATAAAGTGAAAAACGAATGCATTGTAAGAAGAAAATGTAATTAACATATAACAGTGCCCTCGCTTTCTGCCACTTCCTGCTGCCTCCCTGTCTTATACTCTCCAGGGGAAGGCCTGCTGTTACTAACCTAGTTCCCGGATGTCTTGTGACGTAAAATCTGGGAAATGGGTGGAAGGACAGGACCTGGGAGGTGGTAAATGGCAGGACTGGCTGAGGGGTTGGGTGTGCTTGCAAGCAGGAGTGTTCAGAGCATCCATGAGCTATGCACCGGACACATGGAGATGAGGAAAAAGGGTGTCTGAAAGTCTTCCCCCGGATAAGTGCAATAAGAGATCCAAATAAATATTGGAATTCCTTTCTAACCATGTGCGGTTGCCTAACTGCTTCTTCACGTGTAACTCCGTGTAGAAACTGAGTTTCCATTTCATCATGGTGTGAACAAGCCTGATGCCTGCCTGTTCATGCATGTGTTTGTTCACGCAGTCTCTGCAGCATTAATTGTCCGTATTGCAGTCATTAGAGGACCCGGGGCGGGGGGGTGGGGGCGGGAGGGTGGCTATGAAAGTGAATATTCTTTTCTGAAAAATGAGTATGAAATTTGGTGGGCGGGGCTAAGTGTCACAGGGAATGTGACCCTCGGGAAGAAAAGTTTTCCAGGACCAGCCTGTATCTTTCATGTTTGGTTGTCCTAAGAAAAGAAACACGCTGGATAGTAGCTTGGAGTTTCTTATGTCCTTCACGCTCTCTCAGCCCCAGGCTCGCCATCTGTGAACTAGGGGTGAGAAAGGACCTGTCCCCCACCAGTCCCATGAGGATCTAAGGAGATAGACTTAGCTCAGTCCCTGACGCCAACTAACACAACATATATTGTCTGTTATGACAATGGTTATTCCCATCCTATTGGTTTATTCCACGAGAAGTTTTTAAAAGTTATTTCTGAAGAGAAATGGAAACATAAAACTTTGTACATGGATATTTCATAGACTACATATGGTCTATCTACACAATGGCATATTGTTCAGCCATAAAGTAGAATGAAGTACTGGGACATGCTACCGCATGGATGAATCGTGAAAACATTAAGTGAAAGAAGCCAGGAACAGAATACCATGTGTTATATGATGCAATTCCTATGAGAACCCAGAATGGGGAACTCCACAGAGACAAAAAGTGGATTAGGGGTTGCTTAGGGCTGGGGGCAGGGCCGAGATAGGGAAATGGGGAGGGGGGTGCGGGATAGCTAAAGGATATGGGGTTTCTTTTTGAGGTCATGAAAACTGTATCAATTAACTGTGGTGACGGGTTGCACATTTCTGTGAATATACTAGTGAATTGTGCACGTTAAATGTAAGGCATATGAATTATGTCTCAATAAAGCTGTTCAAAATTTTTCAATGAAAACTGGGGGTGGGATTTATTTCTGCTGGTTTTGCTTCTGACCACGAGTCGGAAGCCAACAGTTAGAAAACTGCAGTTACATTCATGACAGACACGAAACAAGACCCAAGACCGCAGGAAGCCATCTGCGTCCCTTCATTCCTCTGGGCTCTGCAAGGACAATACCAAGAATCTACATTAAGCTGAAGCTTAGCATCCCTGCACTGGGAAGCATTTCAGAGGTCACCTACGGAAAGCAGGCCCCAGTCACTGCCAGCATTTCGTCTCCGCCAGACACTTCTTAATCTCTGCTTTTACCAGGAAATTACACCTAGAGAGGAGAAGGGAACCTCAAACTCCACGTGGGGGATATTTGTGGCACGGCTTGTGGGGAGGAAGGACTTGGGAAAGAATGCATTTGACCCCCGGGGGGAGGAGAGGGCAGAGTGATAACAGCTGCCCTGAAGTGTGGATGACATGTTGCATGCGGCTCACACCCAGTGCGGGGCGCAGGCCAGTGAGTGAACACAGGCGGGGAGGGTATGCGTGCGCAGAAGACAGCAAAGGGAGGAGAGGGAGAGGGTAGAGCCCCCGTTACGGGTGTCACGCCACGCGGTGCTTCACAGAGGTCACCTCGCTTAACCTCTGCCCCTCAAAGCAGGTGTCATTACCACTGTCACCGATAAGGAAGCTGAGGCTTGGAAAGGGTGCTGGACATTTTCAGGTGCAGAGTGTCCGAGCCGCAGCAGGGACACTGATCTGTGACCCCAGGTGATTCTCACGTGTTAATAGTGAAGACGATAAGAGCAACAGCCACTGTATGGGGCACGGGGACAACGCGCCAGCACCGAGCACCTGTCCTTGCTCTGTGTCAGTGAGTCCTCATACATTAGCTCCATGAGAGCAGCGACCCTGTCTCGTTTACCTTAAATCTCCCGCGTCTCAGGCAGCGTCTCGCCTGTAGCTTTTCAGTAATCGCTGGGCGAATGAATGAAGGAGGTGGTCCCACACTTACCCGCCAGCATACAAGCTCTGCTCCGGGCCAGCGCCCGCGTGGCTGTGGTTCATGGGTAGCTGCTGAATCGACGATGCCCCGCTTCACAGATGAGGACACAGGCCCAGAGAGAGGGTGTTGCCTGCCCAAGGTCACACAGGCAGGAAGAGGTAATGACAAGCCAGGCTCTTAACGATGATGAGAAAAGGGAACTTCCGGTTTAAGGGTCGTGGGTAAAAACCTGCGTAGAAAGGGACTAAGTGGAGATGGGAAGTGAATTAGAGGTGATTCAAACACACAGAACGCTGCAGCTAAACTGCCACCTGTGGGCAAAAGACGGCTCAGTGCTGGGCTCCCGAAGGCTCTGCTTCTGGGTCTTTCCCGCAGCTCAGGTCAGAAGAGTCCTTCTTTGTTCTTGTTGTTTGTAAAGGGAGAATTAGGGTGTTAACTAACCTCCCGTCACTGTGAGAAATGGTGTTTCGAGGACCCTGAGGAGACTGAGATAAGCGTCCCCTTCGCAGCCCCAGGAACCGGGCGGCCGCAGGGAAAGCAAGCTCGAGGCCGCTGCACCTGTCAGGCAAATCCAGTATCGCAGTCCCACGCATCAAGCTGTCAACTTCTAACCCGCCAGAAAGCCATCTAGATGCGTGTGTGCGTGTATCCGCCACACGGAGCAGAGCGGGGGGGGGGGGGGGGGGAGCCATCCGGTAGCCTGGGGCTGTTTTCAGGCCGACCTGAGTGGGAGGGCGGTCTTACCTTTCTCTGAGAAAAACAAACAGAGCCCAACAATAGAACCGCCTGTGCCTGGACCGCACAGGGTTAGCCTTGTCTGTGTTTGTCCAGGCAAAGGCGGGCTCCTGGGCAGTGTATGCAGCTCGGGTACCGCATGTCAACGGAGGAGAAAATTAAAGCCGAAAACCTCGGTATAATTTATTTATCACAGCCTCACCTTGCCTCCCTGCTTGTCTGCGTTCGCGTGGCGCTCATTTAACTGCTTCCACGGTGTCTGTTTAAAGAGGAAACAGAAGAATCAGCTCAGGGATTAAGATAAACCCAAACACAAAAACGGCACACCAGTCCTTTCATTTTATTCCTCAACCGACTTTGTTCCACTCCACTGTCAAGATGAAAATGGCTCTGCATCAAAATGATTAATTATCATTATTCCTTCAAGTGTGATGTCTAGACCAGGAAAGCAAAGTCCCAGACTCCAACTGTGTTTTCCTCTGCTTCTGAAAACATGAGTCCACAGTAGATGTTGTTGTCACCACTTTGTAGACGAAGATCAGAGAGAGAGAGGGACTTGCCCAACAAGGTCACACAGTGAGGACGGGTCAGTGCTAAGACGGACTTAAGTCTGTCTGAGTCAAAGCCTCCAAGTTTCCCTGAGTTCCATTAGGAGACCATGGTCTGTGGGGCAAAGGCCTATGAAGGTATGTAATGTAGACACAGCGGAGAAGGAGACAGAGATCTGGCAAACAGAGAAGTTACTCAAACATTAGGAAAGTCTTTGGAGTGGACAGGTGAGGTGAGAGCCGGATGGCTACAGAGGAGCAAGTTGAGGTTTATGTCCTACCTCCCCAGTGAGATTTATGCTCCGAGGAGATGAATACTTCAAAAGAATATAGAACTCAGGCTGCACAACGATTTCCTTTGTAATGCACCCAACAGAGCCAACTACAAAGATACCTTCCCGAGTTTACAATGACGCTGTTGACAGTGATGGCAGCGGAGGACGGTGTCTGCCAGGGTGATGACAGGGATGGGATTCTGCTGCTGTCCAAATGTGGAGCCCGGCGCTCCCTCCCCAGCCTTGTTTGGGGAGAGAGGCGTTTGGAATTCCAGGATAGCAGGAGAGGCACAAGAGAAGATTTACACATTGTGCTGGGAGACAGGGGCCAAGGCCGAGCGAGGGCCCTGGGAAGCAGAGAGTGGGCGAGCTCGCTGATAATGATGATGATGAGCACTATTCCAGCCCGCTGACCTGGAGGAGCAGAGGGGGAGAGCGGCTGTGAGAGGAGGAATGCCATATCTAACGGGAGGGGAGTGATAAATAATTCTTTATCTTTATGGTCAGGGAGGAGGGTCTCTCGTCCAAGGCCCAGGGAGTGAGGAATTTGACCGCCTGCCAGAGCAGGTGAGCGAGGCTTGAGAAGAGAATCTGGCGCGGACACAGAGGCTAGCAGGGGGTGCGAGAGTGTGATCCTGCAGACCTCGCCTTCCTGCCGCGCTGCTGTGATAGGAAGGAAAGTGGGAAACGGGCGCGTATCCGGCCTGCAGAGCAGAGCTGACCACATCAGATGCCGTAGCTACAGGACTGTGAGTGGGCAGGGGCAAGTAAGGTAGTAAAGCCCCCTAAGATGTGAGACGGGGGTGCCAGAGGAATGCCAGGGTTTTTTAAAAAATCATTACAGAAGTGCTCTGTATTCACTGTAGAAAAATTGCATAGGGAAGCCAAACAAATAAAAATGATTTACTCATAATCCCACACCTAGAAATAATGACTATAATATTTTGGTACAATTTTCCCCAGATCTGCTTCTCCCTCATGTCCATACACGTGCGCACACACACACACACATTTATGTTTATAGCTTTTGATTACACTATGCATACTCTTTGGAAACCTCCCTTTTCACTTAAAAATACACACAGAGCGTTTTTCTAAGTTTATAAATAACATATTTTTTTTTAATGGTTGCTGGTCTTCCCTTGTGGAGATAGGCTCCTGCGGTTGGGATGTTGAGGTGGCTTGCAGATTTTTTCCATCACCAGAAGTGCTCCAGTGAACACACAGCTTTGTGTACCTTCGTCAGATTGTTTCCGTACGAGCAGAGTTACCAAGCAGGGGTTGTGCATGCAGGAAGAGCTTTCGCGATGTATTGCCAGATTGCCCAACTGAAAGGCATTACTGTGCATATTCCTTCCAGAAGTGAGAGAGGGCTCTGCCTCTCACTTTCACAGGCATCATCATTAAAAAAAAAACCCAAAAAGTTACTGCTGTGCAAATGTGAGGGGCTGGAAGGAACACCATGACCTCCCTCTGCCCGGAACCCCGACAACACTCTCCAGGCTGAGGAGTTTAGGGGCCGGGGATGTGTAGAGCCTCTGGAGATGGGTTTGGGGGAATCAAAACACATATAAAAGAATGTATTTAACATACAGGTGATGGCCATGACGGGAGGTTCTCTCCGTCAGGTTTAATGTAGAGAATCAAGAGACGACTCCTGCCATCAGAGATGACACTGTAGAAAGGAGGGTACACTCGTAGCAGGGAGAGCATGGGGCGTGGTCCACGCTGGCTCCCTCTAGTCCTCCTCCTGTCTCATCCGTCCCATGATTCCAAACACGGTCCTGAGGTTCTGTCTTCCTCCGACAAAAATCGCCCTGGCTTTAAAATAAGGAAATCGGCGAACTCCTCAGTCTCTTCTAGGCAGAAGACTGAATCTCATCTGGGTCCTGTCCGAGAAGAGCAGGCACAAGAAAGTCTGATGTCAGCGGTACAGAGAAGATGGGAACTCACCTGGGGAGACGTACAAGTGTTCTGCACTCAAAGCACATGTCTCCAATCCGAACCAGAGGACTGTGGCGCTCAGTGCTTACATCTGGCACAAAACTCTTGCTTTCATGTTTCCCAGAAAGTAATAAAACTCACAGTTGCATCTCATAACCAATATAGCACCTCTTCAGACCCTCTGCACACTGGGCACCCAAGCCCTGGCCTGGCTCGAGTAAGAGAAACATATGCTGTTGCTTATTCTTCCTTGTTGAGACCTCCCTGCTGGGTGGCTTCTAAGGTAAATCTTGTTCCCCCAACTAAATGGGGTCAGGGGAGCCAGAGAGAGCCAGAGAGAGTGTCATACTTTTTCATAATTGGGGAGGTAGACACATCTCAGTACGTGCCAGTTGGGATTGTCGAGCAGTTCAACCAGAAGCGCCAATTCAGAATCAAGTGGCAGGCTTGCCCTCAGAAAGACAGCGGGCTTTCAGGTGTCGTTGTTGATAAGTGACAGAGAAGAATTCTGTCTGTAGTCATATACTATCAGTTTGCAACACTGCCGTGTCAAAGTGCATTTGGCATGAAGTTCGTTTTGGATGACCAACCAGAGAAATGCCATAAGGGACCCATGTTTGAAGAGGCTGAACTCATAGTTTCCTTTTTAAAAAAAAAAATATATATATATATATATATATATATATACACACATATATATATATATACATATATATATTTGATTTTTACAGAGAGGAAGAGAGAGGAATAGAGTTATAAACATCGATGAAAGAGAAACATCAATCAGCTGCTTCCTGCACGCCCCCTACTGGGGATAGAATCCACAACCAAGGTACATGCCCTTAACCAGAATCAAAACCAGGATCCTTCAGTCCACAGGCTGACGCGCTATCTACTGAGCCAAACTGCTAGGGCTGGTCATAGTTTCCTGACCTCATTTCCTGCTGTCAAAATGCAGTGAAAGTCACAATTAGATACAGTTTGACTAGAATAGATCAAGTACTTAAATCATTTTATAGCTATCTCATGTTCATATTAGTAAGGAGTAAAAGCTCTGTTAACGTTTGTTTCTTAGCTGTTATAATCTCTGACTACATCTCCTGTTTTAGCTTTGCTTGAAGTGGGTTTTTCTGTACTTCATTGAATTTATTGAAGTGGCATTGGTTAACAAAATCATATAGGTTTCAGGTATGCAACTCTATAATACCCCATCTGTATATTGTATTGCATCTTAAAGTGTTTTAGTATCTTCCCTTGTTAACGTGAGCAAATTGTCATGCCTCATTAGCATGTTATTATCTTCTAAATATTATTAGAATAAGCATATGCCTTACTTTTGTTCTTAGCATTTTGTCTTTCATAGATACTTACCATCTAAAGATTTTTTCTTTCGTGACCCTCTAAAAGAAGGGTCACTTTTCCTCTTTGAGAGTGAGCCACTTGGGTTCAATTGTTCTGAGAAGAAGGAAAAACAATGAGCCTGGACTAGAGCAAGATAAGGCAGATGCCCAGGGCGCACTGTTTAAGGAGGCTCTCACTCTCAGGGATGGGTAAGTGCGGGGTTGGCACCTGCGGCCGAGTGCCTCCTTCAATGGTGTCCTCATTGCCTCCACTCGCCTCACACTCATCCTGACTCTGGGCCTGGTTACTATCTCCAGACTCTTTTGGACACATCAGTGATATCTACCTTTTAGAGCCTTCTTCACTACAAACTTATGAAGGGCCCCTGTAGACACAGGAAACGTGCTTTGTGGTGTGTGCAGGTGATGAAGAGCAGATGGCCCTATGGTAAAAGGGTCCCTCTTACTGGTGTCCAGGTGGCTCCACCACTCACACACAGATTGACTGCTGTTTCTTCTATGCTATCCCTAGTTCATGTTATAGTTTTGCCTCCATTACAACATATGGGCCAAAAGGTTTAAAAAAAAAAAATACTGCTAGGTGACCAGAAGTCCCAAAGGTTGTCTGTGTAGAACCGGATCATTTTATGTTTTGTCAGCTCTGCTTTATTTATGAGCAGTAACGTTCACTCAGTTCACTTGGCTTCTTAGCTTTTGTTCAGCTTGCAAAATGAAATGAGTTTGTTTTGGGAGCTTGTATTCAGCAGGCTCCTAATATTCCCTTATACGTTCTGTTGGCCATTAATACATGACCCTGGGCCTCAGGCTTTCCGGACATGCATGTAAATATCTACCTCTCTCATCTCCCATTGTAGTAACTTATCCAGGAAATGTATTTCCAACAGGTTAGGTGTTAAACGCTTCCTTACATAAACCCACATTGAATGTCTCTGTTGAAATTATACTTTCCAAAGTATTCTATCACTGAGTCCAGATAAATTATTTTTCCCATGACTGGGTGACTTGAAAAATTTTGATCGGCCCCCGTCGGTGTTGCTCAATGGTTGATCGTTCACCTGTGAACCAGGAGGTCACAGTTTGATTCCCAGTCAGGGCACCTGCCTGGGATACCGGCTGGATCCCCAGCAGGAGGCGTGCAGGAGGCAGCCTATCAATGATTCCCTCATCATTGATGTTTCTATCTCTCTCTCCCTCTCCCTTCTTCTCTGAAACCAAAAAAAAAAAAATTTTTAAATATTGATCAGGCTACAAAAATGTTTTCCCAAATGCTTTCTTAAGTTCAGATTTGCACAGACACTTGCTTTTATCGGCAGGAAAGGAAGTCTTTGCCCACTTGGAGAAAACTCAAGCTAATGATTTTTATTTCACCCGCTCCCCGGCACTTCTCTCCATTTGGGCTGCCTGCTTTGAGCTTGCTGCTGTAACCAGAGACAACCCTCTGTGGCTTCATAAATCAGAATTGTTAATATTTATGGCTTTGTAGGTCTTTTAAAATGCAGTTTGAGGATTTGTGGGGGTTTTTTTTTTCCCTCTCTTAAAACTTTACCATTTGTTCTTTTTTAAAGGCATGATGTTATGGAACTAAATAATTTTTCTGGTTTTTAACCCCAAACTAAGTTCAACTAAGTTCAAGGCAACCCTTAAACAATGTCAGAAAAAGAAAGGGTTAAAAAATGCAGGTCATCCTCTTGGCCCTTGACACAGCGATCCTAACCTGCCATCTTTAAGGCCTGTCTTCCAGCAAGTGCCCATCAAGTGCCTCTGATGGGCCTCACCCTGGACTACAAACCAGCCACACACGGATATGAAAGACAGACTCAGTCTCCCCACCCTTGTGGTTTACTGTGAATACGAAAGTTACCAAACTCTGTCTCTAATGGGCCAGCGAGGAAATACCTCGGATGCTGTCACAGCAACTCGGCTCTGCCGTGCATGGCAGTCTGTGAAGACAGGAGCGAGAATGACTGCCCCAGTACGGCTCGGTTTACAGAAACAGGCAGTGCTCCGATGCGGCCCATGGGCCACAGTTTGCCAACCCCTGGCCAAATGAAACGAAAGTGAAAATAAGTATGAACTAAAATACAATAGTGACCACAGGTGAGCACTGCCGTGAGAGCAGCCGGGCACTGAGAGACGGGGGCAGGGACACAGGCTGTGGATGGGCAGTTGGAGAAGAAGTGGCTGCTGGGAGGGGTGCGGTGGCAGCTGAGGAGGTGAGTGGTGGGCAGTGAGCAGTGGAGGATTCCAGGCAGTGAGAACAGCGAGTGCAAAGGCCCCAAGGAGGGGAAGGGCTTGGTAGTCGAAGCCCACAGCTTTCTTCATGCCTGATGTGGGGTGTTCTTGTGAAACATGGAAGTCTGTTGGCATTCCGCAGAATCCGGCTGCCCAGGCTCCCTGGGGAACCCTGGGACCTCCAGTGTGTGGACATTGACCTCTCTCTACTAGCCACCCAGGGAAGACAGAGGTTGGGCTCACTTTCTCTCTCTCTCTCTCTCTCTCTCTCTCTCTCTCTCTCCCCTTCTACTTCTTCAGAGAGAACCTTTCACCAGCACATGGAATACAAAAAGCTTGCTTGGAATGTGTCAGGCTAAGCAAAAACACATGGTCTGGATATATTCTCCTAAAATAGAACAAGAGAAAGGCGGGAAATAGAGCAGCCTCCCATAAATCATCATTTGTCCAGGGAAAAAATTTCTGACAGATATGCAAGGTACCGGTGTACATGTGTGCGCGCGTGCGTGCGTGCGTGTGTGTGTGCGCGCGTGTGTGTGTGTCTGTGTGATGGTTGATTTCCAAGGCAGAAATTCATTGCCTGGTCCTGCCTGGTCCTGTCTGGAAAGCAGAAGGCTTGTGCTTTCTGCATCTGCAAGCCGCATCATTAAAGACACGCCCTGAACCCCACAGGTACCAAAACTAGCCAGAGACCCCTAGAGGGCAGGGCCTGAGCAGGTGGGTTAGAGCGTTGGAGCCGTAGGTCTGCCCCGTATGAATGCTGACACACCATAGCCCTGGGCAGTGGAGGTGCCAGCAGGACCTCACACACCTCCCTGACCTTCCCCTCCAGACTCCATACAGCACCCAGAATAGTCTTTTCAAAGCCTCTCTCTCTCTCTCCCTCCCTCCCTCCCTCCCTCCCTCCCTCCCTCCGGTTGTGTGTGTGTAAGTGTGTCTCTGTCTCTCTTTTATGCACACACATGCATACTTTAAATGGTACCCTATGGCTTTTAAGATAAGGATAAAGTTCCTAATATGCCATTAAACTACCCCTGTAATTACACCCCTGGGTTCTTTCTTCTCCTGAGTTACCCTGCATTTTCTCCAACCTCACTGAACCTTTTATCAGGTCTGTGCATCCACCCTCCATCCTGCTTCCTCCTGCCACTGAGCATTCGCGCGTGCATGGGAAGCTCTATTCCCCGTGCCTCTTCACCTTTTCTCAGCTCCAACCCAGCCTCCTAACGCGGGCCATTTTCTCTGACGCCTGTCACACCCTGTATTTCCCTCTCAACGCATGTACTACTACTGTCGTTTGGTATTTACTTATATTATTTGATTGATCTTGGTTCTCACCCCCACCCTCCTCCTCATTCCTGGGGCAAGAAACAGGGCGGAGTCTGTGCATAAGATGGTCCGCGTATAGTGTTAATTCTCTTCTGTGAGGTTTGTTTGTCATGGCACGAAAACGGTATCTGGGACATGGTTGATACAAAATACATTTTTCTCAACGAGTGAGTGAGTCTGCTGGCTATTTCCTCCTGCAGTGGGCACTGAAGTAATCTTCAGAACTATATCCCGTTACCTGGGGTTTCTCCCTGACAGGGCTTTTTCCAATCAAAGATGCATTGGTCCCCACTGGGGTGTTCCATGGTGAACAGGGAAGGAGTGGGGAGGAATGACAGTTCATTCTGTTCGTTCTGGAAATGAAGACTTTCTGAGTGAAAGGGGCTGTTGGAGATTATCCATGGACTCCTCGTTATACAGGTAAGGAGCTAAAGGTTTTCAAGGTCAAGGGCTCATTAGATTATCAGCCACCTTTACAGCCACACTGTCAGCCCCTAGGACGCAGGTTTTTACCAGAAGCCTTTCTGCCTGACCCTATCCCCACCCCCGTCTCAGCCCCACATCTGTCCTGAGTGCCGTGGGCAAGGTTGACCTTCCTCAAACAAGTAAAGCTCCAGCTCTCCCTTCCCTCCCCACCAGGACCCCGCCTCTCCACTCTCACTGTCCACCCCGACCACGCCCAGTGCCCCTTTCCAGGCCAAGGATGCTCAGCATGTTCTAGAAGGTGCCCCTGATGCTCACCTTTCCTGACCTGACATCATCCTCAAAACTCGCCTGTCCTAGATCCATGCACATTCATTTTAACTTTGGGGACTCAACTGTCGAGCAGCCCACCAAGCCATGTTCATGGGTTTATCCGCAATTCAGTTCTGGGAGCACCCACGTTTGAACCAGGTCCTCCCGGAGCTGCTTAGCAGTGGGAACTCGGGGCACTGCTGCAAACCACTGAGGGAACTTTCTACCCCACTCACGGGCGTTCAGCCCTGTGCTCAGCAGAAAACACACTAGATTTCACCTCTAAAACAAAGCAAAGGCTGCCTCTGAGCATCAACCCTGAAATGACTTGATTTTACCATCGCTTTCCACCCATGCACGGCCTGGAAGCTAACTCTTCAGTGGGACTTTCTCATCCCCGTGGACAATAGTCCTTCAGGCCCACGTCAAGCTGTGGACATGCAGACGGTGTGGCATTCCCTGGTTCTCCGCTAAGCCGTTCGGGGCTAACTCCCTACTGCCTGCATGCAACTGTGGAACATGCTCCATGTCCCTGGGGGTTACCTTCCCATCTTTAAAATGATTCCAGTGAACCTTGGTGTGTTTCTAAGTGCCTGTACGTTCTTTCGTTTAATTGGGGGCAGGGGGCATGAATTAGCTTCATTGTCTAATAATTGGGAAGCATGGCTAAAATGAGCTGGGTGTCCAACAGTGGGGAATGGTGGAGAGCATGGTGAATACAAGGGTATGGGCCCACCAGGGGGACAGCAGGATCCAGTGGACAATAAAACTATCTCTACAACATCAATCCCACCCCTCCCCCACTGGCTAGCAGCTGTAAACACTGGTTCTCTCTCAATAGCATAAAACGCAGTTATGACGTTTAGAAGCACAACTTCCATTTTGCCCCCATGAAGAAGCCAGCCTTGTGATGAAGCCAATATCTTAAAAGAAAGAAGGAGAATCAGAAATACATTGGGTCCTTGGTGACCTTATTGATCTTTAAATCTAACCAACCTTGCCTTCTAATCCACCTCCGGGCTTTTCCGGTATATGTAACAAGAATGGCTTGGGTTTTCATTTACCTGTAACAAGATTCTTACCTGGTACAGGTGCATCCAGTATTTACCACATGACAGTGCAAGCCCACAGTCTTCAGATCTTTTTTTCCCCAAGGAAATCTGCAAATTTGGATTTTTTAGCCGAAATTTTATGATTAAAATACTAAGTAGGCCAAACAGAACATCTCTGTGAGCTTCTAGTCCACACCTCCCAATGCTCTAGGGGTCTGACTTTACTTTTTATTTTTTTCAATTACAGTGTACATCCAATGTTATTAGTTTCAGGTGCACAGCATAGTGGTTAGACAAGCATTTACTTTATAAAATGTACAGTATTTCTAGTACTCACCTGGCACCATGTACATTTATTACAACACTAGAGGCCCAGTGCACAAAATACATGCACTGGTAGGGTCCCTAGCAGCTGCGGGCCACCAGCCGGGGCCTCCCTCCCTTCCCCTGGCTGGCCCCACCCCTTGGTTGAACTCCTGGATGAACTCCAAGTCAAGGGAACAATTTGCATACTATGTTTTTATTATATAGGATTATTGACTATATTTCCTATGCTGTACTTTACATCCCAGGACTATTTTGTAACTAACAATCTGTACTTCTCAGTCCCTTTTTCTTTTTCAACCAGTCCCCCAGCTCCCCACCCCTCTGGCAATCATTAGTCTATTCTCTGTATCTTTGAGTCTGTTTCTATTTTGTTTGTTCATTTATAGTGTTCTTTAGGTAAGTGAAATCATATGGTATTTGTCATTCTCTGACTGACTTATTTCACTTAGCATAATAACCTCCAGGTCTATCCATACTGTTGCAAATGATAAGATTTCATTCTTTTTATGGCTGAGTAATATTGCACTGTATATATGTACCACTACTTTTCATCCACTTGTCTATTGATGGGCACTTGGGTGGCTTCCATAGCTTGGCTATATATTTCTCTCTCTCTCTCTTTCTCTCTCTCTCTCTCTCTCTCTCTCTTTCTCTCTCTCTCTCTCTCTCTCTCTCTCTCTCTCTATATATATATATATATATATATATATATATATATATATATATATATTATATATATATGGCTAATATGCTAAGTGTCCAACCGTCTGACCAGTTGCTATGACACACACTGACCACCAGGGGGCAGATGTTCAATGCAGGAGCTGCTGTGACACATACTGGCACCATGGACCTGGCGCCACAGAACAACATTCGGTTTCCCCCAAGTGGGACACAGGCCCCGCCACCACCCCGAAGCAACAGCCCACCAAATCACAGCGTATCCTGCCAAGACCCCATGGCGCAAAATAAGGCCCACAACCCAGCCCAGCCCAGAAAGGTTGCTGTGCACGCCGGGTAATGACGTCATGTAGCAATGCCCAGCTTCCTCTCCCTAGCCACTAGCCTCCTTGTAGTTTTTTCAGCCCAGGAACACAACTTGCTTTATAGCCAGTTGCAAGCATTCCACACTTTAACCAAATGTCTCTGAAGTGTTTTCCCGTGCCTCATCTTATTTGATCCTTACAGAAGTCCTGGAGTAGGTAGAGAGGAGACTCTGTGGAATTCTGTTTTCTTTTCACTAGCCAGAAAACAGATTTAGAAAGTTTAGAAACTTGACCTGACTGAAAAGAAGTAAGAAATGGTGGACCTTGAAAATGACTTCTGGTTTTCTCACTGCGCAGAAGATAGTCAAACACTGCTGCAGGTCAATATTTTACCCTTTGTTCTTCCTGCATGTTGATATTTACTGCTGTGTTGCTGACAATTACCTGTGTTGATATTTACTGCTGTGTGGCTGACAATTACCTGAAAGAGAAGTTGGGGTGCTTCACTGGGCTGGAAAAAGTTTAGCTAAATCAGAAAGCAGGTCTAATTAAGCAAGTTTATTCTATATATATAAAAGGCTAAGTTGACTCAGGCATGTGTGAGACATATAAAGCACTTGCTGGCACCAGTCGCACACCTGTGTTTTGATCTGCCATTGTCAGTTATGAATTTGGTTGACACTTCTATTGTAGAGAAAGGGCGATTGGAATATTAGGATATTTCTTCTAATTAATTTCCTTTCAATGTGCACAAATCCATGCACTGGGCCACTAGTTATAAACAATGCTGCAATGACCATAGGGGTGCATGTATTCTTTCAAATTAGTGTTTTGTGTTTCTTCAATTATATACCCAGAAGTGGAATCCCTGGGTCATAAGGCAGTTCCACTTTTAATTTTTTGAGGACCCTCCATACTGTTTTCCATAGTGGCTGCACCAATCTGCATTCCCACCAACAGTGCATGAGGGTTCCTTTTTCTCCACATCCTCAACAACATTTGTTGTTTGTTGATTTATTGATGATAGCCATTCTGACAGATGTGAGGTGACATCTCATTGTAGTTTTAATTTGCATTTCTCTGACAATTAGTGACATTGAGCATCTTTTCGTGTCTATTGGCCATCTGTATATCCTCTTTGGAGAAGTGTCTATTCAGGTCCTCTGTCCATTTTTAATTGGATTTTGGGGTAAGGTTTTCTTTTTTTTTGGTGTTGAGTTGTATGAGAATTCTATATAAATTTTGGGTCATTGGTGAATATGTTCTCCCATTCAGTAAGTTATCTTTTCATTTTGTTGATTCATTTGCTGTGCAAAAACATTTCAGTTTGATAAAGTACCATTTGTTTATTTTTCCTTTCTTTTCCTTGCCCGAGGAGATATATTAGAGGAAATGTTGCTAAAAGAAATGCTCGAGATTTTACTGCCTTTGTTTTCTTTTAGGAGTTTTATGGTTTTGAGTCTTACATTTAAGTCTTTAATCCATTTTGAGTTTATGCCATTAGTATTCTCTATTCCTGTGACTAAAAGTCCTTGCTAGACCCCCCTGATATTTTGCTTCCAATAGTCATAACCTGGTTTTGTGTTATCAGCTCTGTCATAATATATTAGCATTACTTGGGACACGGAAGAAACAGCAACCAGTGTCTGTCATTGAGCTCATGAATGTCAATGCCTTAAGGGCTTTTTTAAAATTTAATAAATCTTTATTGTTCAGATTATTACAATTGTTTCTCCTTTTTCCCCCCATAGCTCCCCTCCACCCAGTTCCCACCCCACCCTCTGCCCTTACCTCCCTCCCACTGTCCTCATCTATAGGTGTATGATTTTTGTCCAGTCTCTTCCCCCACACCCCCACACTCCTTTCCCCCTGAGAATTATCAATCCACTCCCATTGTATGCCCCTGATTCTGTTATATTCACCAGTTTGTTCTGTTCCTCAGATTTTTAATTCACTTGATTTTTAGATTCACTTGTTGATAGATATGTATTTGTTGTTCATAATTTTTATCTTTACCTTTTTCTTCTTCTTCCTCTTCTTAAAGAATACCTTTCAGCATTTCATATAATACTGGTTTGGCAGTGATGAACTCCTTTAGCTTTTCCTTATCTGTGAAGCTCTTTATCTGACCTTCAATTCTGAATGATAACTTTGCTGGATAGAGTAATCTTGGTTGTAGGTTCTTGCTATTCATCACTTTGAATATTTCTTGCCACTCCCATCTGGCCTGCATAGTTTCTGTTGAGAAATCAGCTGATAATCATATGGGTGCTCCCTTGTAGGTAACTAACTGTTTTTCTCTTGCTGCTTTTAATATTCTCTCTTTGTCTTTTGCCCTTGGCATTTTAATTATGATGTGTCTTTGTGTGGTCCTCTTTGGATTCCTTTTGTTTGGGGTTCTGTGCGCTTCTTGGACTTGTAAGTCTATTTCTTTCACCAGGTGGGGGAAGTTTTCAGTCATTATTTCTTCAAATAGGTTTTCAGTATCTTGCTCTCTCTCTTCTTCTGGCACCCCCATAATTCTGATATTGGTACGCTTGAAGTTGTCCCAGAGGCTTCTTACACTATCTTCAATTTTTTTTAATTCTTTTTTCTTTTTGCTTTCCTGATTGAGTGTTTTTTGCTTCTTTGTATATCAAGTCTTTGACTTGATTCTTGCATTTTTCTATTCTGCTGTTGGGTCTCTGTATAATATTTTTTATTTCAGTCAGTATATGCTTAATTTCTAGTTGGTCCTTTTTCATATCCTCAAGGGTCTCATTGAATTTATCGGCCTTTTCTAGGAAATTCTTGAAAAACCTTATAACCGTGGTTTTGAACTCTTTATCCAGTCATTTGTTTTCCTCCATTTCTTTTGTGATCTGTTTCTTTGTCTCCGCATTTTCACTGCTTCCCTGAGTTGGTAGGGTGGCTTTGTGTGCTAGGTTTCCTATATGGCCCAGTGGGTCGGCCTCCCAGTTACCTGAGGTGGACACTCTTAGTGCACCCCTTTGTGGATTGTGTGTACAGCCTTGTTATAGTTAAGTCTTGATTGTTCTTGGTGTCACTGGAAGGAATTGACCTCCAGGCCAATTAGCTGTGAGGACTCGCTGTATCTATAATGGAAGAACTTCTGCACTGGAGACACACTTACGGTGCAGGACTTGCTTCAGTGGGGCTTTGGTGCTCACTGAGTCTGCCTCTTGAATGTGTCACTTATGGATGTGAGCAGTTGAAATCTGATGTCGTCGCACACTGACCACTAGATACACTAGCTTCTGGATCTCCAATGGGGTGCTGGTCAGCTACTGTCTGAGGCCACCCAGCAGGAGGTACAGTGAGAACTACAGTTTTCTCCTCTTTGCTTGGGGTTTGGAGGTTTTGGAGCTGTCTGACCAGAGCTGCAGTTTGTTTGGTTAAGCTGTGATGGGCAGGCCATTTATATGCAAAAGCCACTGTGTGGAGCTTGGGTGGGTTTGTAGATTGTGTGGGTGGGGTCTCAGGGAGTCACTAGGCTAGGGCGTGGCAAACAGCAATGGCTGCCAGTCAGCCATCTCTGCGTTTCTGCATTTCCAAGTCCCTGCATCCCACACCCCAGAGCAGTAAACAATGATTGCTGGGCGCACCTCTGCAAGAAAGTCACCCTTACTTTCCGACCTAATGGCAGACAGTCCAGCTTCTCCCCGTAGGATTTTGGGTCCCCAGTGTCTCCCCAGAAACTGGAGTTCAGAGTAATCGAGAGCTTGTCTCTCTTCGGGTTGAAAAAAGCAGCTCACCCAGTGACCCTCCACCAGCCCGATTCGCGCGCCTCCATACCTCAGCTTTTTAGTGCTTGTGCACCTCTCAATGCTCTTTTCTCTTTCCTTGTAGTTGTAGAACTCCCACTCAGCCAGCTTTCCCGTGGTTCTGGATGATAGGCTTTTTGTCTTTTAGTCGTAATTTTGAAATTATTGTGCAAGGCAGCAGTTTAGGTGTTTACCTATGCCACCATCTTGGTTTCTCCGCCTTAAGGGCTTTGAAGCTTCACAAGGTTTAGGCACATTGGGAAAAATCTATACTAATAAAAGGGTAATATGCAAATTGGTCACGACACCCTCACACTAACAACCAAACAGCAGGCTGCGTGGGGCGACAAGGCTGGCAGGGGGGGTTAGTGAGGGACGACCAAACAACTCACCAGCAGGCTGCATGGGGCGACCAGGCCGGTGGGGGTGGGGGGTGGGGGTGGAGAGGGGCAGTGAGGGGCGACCAGGCCAGCAGGGGGGGGGCAGTTGGGGACAACGAGGCCGGCAGAGGGAGACAGTTGGGAGCAACTAGGCCAGCAGTGGGGGAGGGGGCACTAAGTGGCAACCAGGCCAGTGGGGGGCAGTTAGGGGCGATCAGGCTGGCAGGCAGAGGCGGTTAGGGGTGATCAGGCTGGCAGGGGGGCCAGTTAGGGGTTATCAGGCAGGCAGGCAGGTGAGCAGTTAGGAGCCAACAGTCCCAGATTGTGAGAGGGATGTCCCCCAGGGGGTCCCAGTTTGGAGAGGGTGCAGCTGGGCTGAGGGTATCCCCTCCCCCCATACACAAATTTAGTGCACTGGGCCTCTAGTTAGAAAGATAAAATCTGAGGGGGGGTGCATATCAGCTTTCATTGCTGTCCTCTCCACCAACTCCAGCAGCACCACTGCTACATCTCTGGGCCTCTTCTGGGCTCTCTTTCTTTATTGGCTCACAGACCATTGGAATTGGAAAATCCTTCATCTGCTTGAGCTTCTTCATTTTACAATGGTTCCAACCAGGGGAGAAACTTCCTGTGGCTACATAATTAATTTGGTAAAAGTGCCATGCTAAAATCCATAACTGACACTCAGTTTTATGTCGTCTACATTTTCCTATGTCATTGGTCTTTATTTTCTCCCAAATCAAACCATCCAGCCCAATGCACAAAATTCTTGCAAGAATAGGCCTTACTTCCCCCAGCTGCTAGCACTGGCTTCCCTCTGGCACCCGGGACCCAGGTTTCCCTCCAGCCGCTGGCAGGCACCCAAGACCCAGGCTTCCCTCGCAGCTGCAGCTTCATCCAGAAGGTTGTCCAGAAGGACATCCGGTCTAATTAGCATATTATACTTTTATTATTGTACTAGAGGCCTGGTGAATGAATTCATGCACCAGTGGGGTCCCTCGGCCTGGCCTGCACCTTCTCACAATCTGAAACCCCTTGGGGGATGTCAGAGAGCCGGTTTTGGACTTAGGCTTTTATTATGTAGGAGATATATATATTTCCCAGAACAGAGCTAGCTCTCCATAAATGCCCCCTGTTGTTGTTATGTGGGTGACATGATTCTCACTAAGGCCACATGTCTCACTAAGCCCAGCTGGAGTCCTGTATATCTGAGCTGAACAGAGGAGCAGCAACTCAGAGCTGACTCCCAGGCACAGGGAAGACAGAGCTGGGGCCTGAGGCTGCAGAAGAACTGAGCAGCCCTGTCTTCAAGGCTCCACATCCCTCGGCCCACATCACTGGGATAGATTCTTGGCCCCCACATCTCGGGTTCCATTCTAGAGGGATCACCTGCTTCAGACAGCCGGGGAGGTAGGGCCTCTGCCAGGATGTCACTCATAATTTGAGCAAAAGATATTGTGTTTGTTTTTTCTCCTACTTACTGACACTTTATCCACAGAGTCACAGACAATGTGGAATAGTGGCCTCTCTGGGCAGTTTCCATGTGTGGGGGGGATTTTCTTACACAAGTTTGGCAGCACAGTCATATTAACCAACACAGACAGAGCCTCTCTTTCCCCTGATGAACTCCACCTGGCTTTGAACACCTGCCAGAACTTGGGATGTTATTCTTGGATGAGGCTGTACTTCTCTAGGAACAGACCAACCCCTTCATTTATGGATGACTGAACTGAGCTCCAGAGTGAGATATAACCTGCATGAGATCACAAGCCAGTTAGTGCCAGGGGTAGGATTCGAACTCAGGCTTCCAGATTCCCAGACAAGTGCTAGTTCTACTTTGCCACAGTTCCAGTAGGCAACCACTTCCTTTTCAAATCTCAACCTGAATCCATCGGCTGTGCCTGCCTGGAGCCTTCCACAAAGGAGGGTGGTAAGGCCACATTCAGGGTATAACAGCTGTGATTGATTAGCCATGTCTGCCACCTTAGGAGAGTGGGGCCCTGTTCCCTTATCCTTCACGCAAGCCAAAAGAAGCACTACTCACGGTGCAGTTTCCAGGTTAAGCCCCAAGGAGAAAGGAGAATCTAAAGCGTTAGGTTAAATTTTGGGGTGAGGGTGCAACAGAATCACCCGAGGCGCTTGTAAAATTAGACACCTCAGTACCAGGTAATCAGAGCCTCTGAAACATATATGAGGAAACCAGCTGCACAGGTGCTCCTGGGGCACGATCGTGTCGGGCAGCCATCACTGGGCCCAGGCTGTCAGAATGGGCTTGAGAACCAACAGCAGGGGCATTGCCTGGGAGCTTTGTAGAAATGCAGAGGACCCCAGGCCCCAGCCCAGCCCTGCTGAACCGGGATCTGCATGTGAACAAGATCCCCTGAGTGGATGTGTGCACCCGGGTGGGCAGGATGCTCATGAGATACTCACAAGGCCCTTCACAGCCAGTCCAGCGGGACATCCTTTAAACGGGGCTGAGATTTTCAAAAATGTCTGCCTGACCTGAAGAGAATACACAGACCTGGGATGGAGTGAGATTACGCCTTTGACCTTAGGGTGTCTCAGCAATATTTTCAACACTCAGCTACCTTCTTCCTGGACCAGCCGACTGAGCCTTCTCACGGCTGGGCAAAGGGCATTTGATTGTTTTTTAATGAACCTTGTTATTTCTCCAAATGTGCTTGCATCAGCCTTACTGTTAAACACAGACAGGTTTCCCCAAATTGTCCTCATCTCACATCCAGTAAGCATCTTTACCTTGACTTTCTCGTACTCCAGTGGCTTTTTATGCCCTTTGGAGTACAGGGCTTGTTTCTGAATAAGAGTTTTGTTCTTTTGTTGCTTCCAGTAGTGGGTGTGCGTACTGTGTGTGATGAACAACCTTTACATTTGAAATACAGTGGGAAGGAATATTCTCCCTGGGAAAGTTTACTTGATTTCTAGTTACACAGGTACCATTTGTGTAGGACCCCCCCTCCCTCAAGTCCCAAAGTGAGTTGCCCTTATGTCCGGTGTGGTGCATCAGAGTTTGTGTTGTACAGACCAGCAGACCGCTGCCTCGCTTGTTTGCTGGCATGGATAGAACCCAAAAGTTTTGTTGACTGATCTCTCCTCTCGCATCTCGAGCAATGGAAGACCAGATTCAGTGGGAGTCACAGCCCCAAATCTGAAACCCTTAGCCACCTGTGGAAACATCCCTGCGGGATTTGTGGGGAGGTATAGAGGGGGTAGAAAGGAAGGTTCTATCACATGTCACAGAACGCAATTTAAGCAGACTCATCCTAGGGGTCCCTTCCCTTCTGGTGCTCTGCTGGCTCTTGTCTTCCTCACATCAAAACAGTCTCTAAGATCCCCACTCTTGCCCAACCAGTGTGGCTCAGTGGTTGAGGGTCGACCTACGAACCAGCAAGTCATGGTTCAATTCCTGGTCAGGGCACATGCCTGGGATGCGGGCTCGATCCCCAGTGTAGGGTGTGCAGGAGGCAGCTGATCAATGATTCTCGTCATTGATGTTTCAATCTCCCTCTCCCTTCCTCTCTGAAATCAATAAACATATATATATTTTTTAATCTCCGCTCTTACCCTGAACCTTTCAGCAGTGGCCTGAAGTCCACTGTCCTTTCTGGGCCCAACAGTTTTGGAGTTGGGCCTTTGGGGTAACATGTTCCCCCAGCGTGCCCCTTGCATGCACAGTTCACCAGCCGTGTGACACTGGAGTGTGTCTCAGCATGTAGTGAGGGCCATGGATTTGGCTCATGCCCTCCCCATCTCTTCGCCTTCAGAACAGCCTGGCCCAGCAACCTGAGCCTGTTGTCTGAGAGAGGAAGGTGCGGGAGGGAGAGCAGCAAGCAGTTTAGTCCAAACCATTAGTATTCACAACTCTGAGGAAGCAGCCCACGGAGTCCCTCTTGGGAAGCCTCCGGGGAGCTCTGCTGTCTAACCTGCAAAAACAGAAAAATAATTTTCTTTTCAGAAACGCCAGGCTACCCCATTGATTTGCTAATGGGTTCTGGCAGCCTTTGTATTAGTCTGAGAAGCCATTCAGACCACCACTGACAATGTCAAACTTTTAAATTGCTCTTGATAAAACCTGCACATCAAAATTAAATAGGAAACACCTGGGGAGCTGGCCCGCACCATGGGGAAGGCCAGGAGTGCCCTGGTGGTGGAGAAGTGAGGCCAGGGGGCATTCAGAAGTCCCTGGAGACCGGGGGAGGGGGAGGGAGGCAGGGACATAGAGGACTTAGGACATCGGGTCAGATCTGACAGCCGCTTGGAAATCGGAAGATTTGGTCACCAGGAGCCACATTCTTTTATTGTTTAATTATACTTTACTTTTACTGTTGATACTATTACAGATGTCCCCCATTCCCTTCCTTTGCTCCTCTGCACCCAGCCCCGCACTGCCCTCCCTCTGGCCCCCACCACATTGCTGTGGGTGTCCATGGGTCATGCATACATGGCAGTGATCAGCGACAGCAGCTGTCCCTTATTCTTCATGGTACCAACCAAGGGCTCCTTCCAGCCGCTTCCTCTTCCGTCTCACCCACAGCCCCTGCTGGCGTGGGAGTTTGAATTCCCTTTGTTCGTAGACTTTGGAGACAGAACCTTGGCTTCAAATGACCTTAGAGAGGTCACATGCTGTCTTCAAACCTCGGTTTTCTCATCTGTGAAATGGAGGCGATATGCCCACTTAACTTAAAACTTGATGAGGTTGGAAATGAATGTTCTTCCTTCCTGTCAAGGAGCTCTCCTTACTCTCATGGAGTGTTTTCGCTCCCCAGGTCCCAACTGAAACTAAGCCACTGTTTCTAATAAAAAATAGGCATAGTAATAGCGTGAGTGGAGAGCCTTGCATGCCAGAGCCGCTTCTCCTGTTCGCATCCATCCTCTGGGTCCCTCCCAGCCCAGCAGAGTTAGGGCTGTTCTCCCTGGTCTATTAATGAGTCCAGGACCCAGGGCCTGAAATCACCCCTTTGAGAGGCGATCGCCAAAGCATTCTACCACCTTCCACAGCCTCCTTCCTTCCTGGGCCAGAGCTTCTAGAATAAGACAATTTTCAGTGCATTGTTGGGCTCTAGAGTGACACCTGTTTCCCCAGAGCAGAAATGACGCCTTTGAAGTAAAATGTTCTCAGCTCCCCGCTCCACAGGAGAAACCCACTTGGGGACCCATTATGGCTGCATTCTAGGCATGGTCAAATTGGATGCTTAAATATATCATTTCTTTGGTTCTCAGCTGCCAGCAGCAGGAAAAACATTTGAAGGGCAAATAAATATTTATGTATGAGGGCTCTTTGTGCACAGTAAATGTTTGAGTCTGTTGTCCCAATTCCCTGGGCCGAGAGTCAATTATGGAGCCCAGAAGAGTATGGGAGTGAGTGTGATTCAGCACCGACGTTCATCAGCAAGGTGATTGCGAGCATCTCCCACTGTAGCTCTGGGCCCTGCACGGAAATAACAGCTTATGAAGCGCTCGCAGGTGCCCGGAGACCTCAGTGCTCTGCACTAATGATCTCATTTAATTGCCACAACGCGTCCTTTTACCGACAGAGCCTGCTGGGTTTGTTTTCGACTGGCCTGTCCTGTGTAGACACGGGCAAAGAGAGAGGAGATCATGTTCTCCCTGCTCTTTCTCCCTGCTCCCTCCTAAATTGTAAGCTCATGGAGGACTATCTGGGATGATAATAATGCTAAGCTGCTGTGGGGCCCTTCCTAAGGGCAGGCCCTCTGCTAAGCACTTGCTGTTCCTTTGACTCCTCACAAAAGCCCTCATGACATGGGCATAATCCATCCCTCAGAAATGCATGCTGAATGAATGAGTGAAAACCGTGCCAGTCTGCCCGCAGCCATGGCAGCGGGAGAAGAAACATCCATTTGGGTTGTTCCTACCAGTAAATATCTACGGGAAAGGTGTCCAAGCAAAGAAACCCCCCATCAGATCCACTTGCTGCGCACAGAAAGGGTATTGTCCTCTGTCAGGTCCACCTCCCCATTCCTGTGCTCTCTCTCTCTCCCTCTGTCTCATTTTTCCTTTTCTTACTGTCTTTTCCTTTGTCTTTTCTTCTTCATAACCATCCCTTTCCTTTTTGATCACATTTTCTTCCTACCCTCGTCATTCTCTTCTATACTCTTGGGCATTTCCTGTTCCTCTCCCTCCTGTGCGACCCCTTCCTTCCTTCTCTCCCTCCTCTTCCTTCTTCCTCCTCCTCTCTACTTTCCTTCCCCTCCTCATCTTTCTCCTGCTCCCCACACAGTCAGCCCTCAGGTCTCCAAGATCGCAGGGGAAATGTTTGCAGGCATTTCTGAGGATGATGGAGCTGGGGAGGCGTGCAGCAACTTGGGGGAAGTAATACCAGATGTGCCTCTGGTGCCAACAATCAGCCTGAATGTAAACTGTGCCGAGTGCCAGCAATAAAGCTCGCACAGCTGGCGTGCCGGGAATGCCAGAGGGAGGGAGTGCGGCCTCGCTTCCTAGCCAGGGAGGGCTCAAATCTGGTCCTTGCGTATATTTATGTCTCCAGATCCTTTTTTGCTTCTTCAGGAAGGCGATCCATCTTCCCCCAAGTTTATTAAAGGCCGTTTTCCAACACCACTTATGAAATATTACAGGCAACCCCATGATTCATGGCCTCATTTATAACCCACAGCACTTGAGAACTTTGGGGGAATATTTCTCATTAAAACTATTTCCCAAGTCTTTGGAGTTGTCTCCTGCTTCCCCAAGAAACACCCAGAAATTCAAGACAGGTGTGAGCAGCGGGGGAAGGTGGGTCTCCTGGTGTGGGGCCTGGATGACGGGGGGCGAGGAAGCACAGGGAGGAGAGAGGCACCGGTGACCTTCCACCTGGTTCTCGGGGCCGTGGGTGTGTTTCCCACACAGCAGTCTGTGCACCTAGAACTTCGGTCCCTTTGCCCTCGGTCTGCATCTTCTCTGGCCAAGGTCTCTCCGGGTGAGAGCACGTGGAGGGGTAGACAGACAGAGTGACAGATCTGGCAGGCCAGGCGTCCACACCCTGGTCAGCAGGGCCCCTGGTTAGGAAGCAGGCTCCCTTCTGGCAGGAGCAGGCCAGGAGCCGGGAGCTCATGCCTTGGACTTGGCCGTCAAACGCTGCAGCAGCTCCTTCCTGTTGCCTGAGTGACATTTTTCTTAAGCCTGGCTTACAGCTGGAAATAAGTTGTTCCTTGAACCAGGTGACATGAAGTCGCTAGGCCCTCAATTCTCGGCCAAGTATCTGTAAGAAAGGTTTTCACGAGAACTTCGGTGCTCTGACCATTTTACCAACACAATGGCGTGGCTGCCCTGCTGAGCACAGGAAGGGAGAAACCCTCTACCCACAGTAGCTGCCTGCCAGGCCTCTGCCAGGGGCTGGCTTTCCTCTGGGGGGTGCCATCTCCCGAGACAGAACCTGGCTTTGATCACATAGTCCCCTCCGGCCACCTATGATTTAGGTGTGTCGTAGTCTACAGTGGCAGGGTGCAGCATAACTCACTGAAAGTAGAAGAAAAACAAAAACACACAGGATCGGTGTTTGTTTTTATATTTATATATTGGGTCATAAAGGGTAATAGTCAACTTACGGAATTTAACTCTGTGTGCTGAGCAGCAAGCGGCAGGTCAGTCATTTAAACAATGGGCGGTGTCACCCGCCTTGGTGGTCAGTGTGTGCCCGGGGTGAACCTGACATGGGAAGAAGGAATCTGCTCCTCACCCCACCTCACATCCTTGTGTGGCAGTGTTGTGAGACAGATTTTCTGTTTTTTGTAATATGGGTCCATTCCTGTTTATTGTATTACTAGAGGCCCCATGCATGAATTCATGCATGGGTGGGGTCCCTCGGTCTGGCTAGCATTAGGTCTGATTGGGGTCATCTCACCCAGTCATTCCCCCCCACCCACCCGCCCACCCACACACACACACACACACAGAGGAGGTTGGCTGGCTGGGGGGAGGGATCACAGGAGGTTGGCCGGCTGGCTGTGGGAGTGCACTGACCACCAGGGACCAGCTCCTGCATGGAGCGTCTGACTCTGCCCCCTTGTGGTCAGTGTGCATCACAGCAACCGGTCAACCAGTCATTCTGTTGACCGGTCATAATGGTCACTTAGGCTTTTATTTATATAAATAACGGAGGGTGGCAAACTATGGCCTGGGAAATTGCTTGTTTTTGTAAAGTTTTATTGAGCACAGCTGTGCTCAGGGAGTCTGTGGCTACCTTCATGTGCAGCAACAGAACTGAACAGTGGTGACAAAGGCTGTAGGACCCACGAAGCCTAAAATATTGACCATTGACCCTTTAAGAAAAGTGCGTCTCGCTGAAACCGGTTTGCCTCAGTGGATAGAGTGTCAGCCTGCGGACTGAAGGGTCCCAGGTTCGATTACGGTCAAGGACATGTACCTGGGTTGTGGGCATGTCCCCAGTGGAGGGCGTGCAGGAGGCAGCTGATCGATGTTTCTCTCTCATCGATGTTTCTAGCTCTCTGTCTCTCTCCCTTCCTCTCTGTAAAAAAAATCAATAAAATATATTTTTTTTAAGAAAAGAAAAAGAAAAGTGCGCCCACCCCTGATTTATGTATTAACATGTACATATGGCTATCCAGAGCTGTGTGCTCAGAGCCATCCGCTGCAGTGTTCTCTGGGTGATTTAAGGGAATTTCAAGGGCAATGTCAACTCGCTGTGACTCTGCTTTACACACTGGCTTTTGTGAGGAAGAGTCCCCAGAAAGCTCCCCTGGACCGTGGCACTGTGGTGGTTGTGGGGTGTGTCGTGGTGGTGGTGATAGTGGTGCTGGTGATTTTCAACTGATCTGGTCAGCTATGTCTGGCCTCACACGCATGTGGTCATGGCGTTTGTTTTGGGAGGATTCTTGGAGGAAGTCTTCTCCAGAGGATGGGCTAGCTATAGGAAGAGGGAGACCATCCCTGTGATGAACTGTCCCCATGATGCCTGGACTTGCTGTGGCTAGTGCTCCGGAGACAGTTATGGAGAGGGACACTTAGCTTAACCAAACCTGCTCAGGTTGGTTCAGAGTTAAAAGCAGAGAATTCCCCTTGGAACACTCAGGGGAAGGGGATCTCACAGGTCAGCGTGTCCAGCCAGGGCCTCCCAGTCTTGATGATGTTGCCGGCAGCCCTGCAGCCTCCCTCAGCCTGGACAGGCGGTGGTCCCCTCCCTCCTTGGGCAGGGATATAGGGCAGAAGCATCAGGGCCCTGCGTCCCAGGCTGGGGTCCCTTTCACGTGGCCTCTGGTGGCCTGGGGCCTGCGCAGCATCTCAGCCCCACCACCTCCTGGCCAAAGCAGGTAGCGAGGGGCCTGTGGAGTGAAGCGGGGGTGCCCAGGCTGCAGGCACAGGATCTTGCTGCATTTCTCTTTCAGCCTTTAGTTTACATCGCCCCCGGTGTCGGCCTCAGTGTTTAAAGGCTTTCATGTGTCTCTCTGCCTCTGTCGGTCCGTGTGTGTGTGTGTGTGTGTGTGTGTGTGTGTGTGTGTGTGTGTGTGTGGTCTGATTGTGTGCGGTGCATGTTCCTCACTTCCATAGACAACCTTTACAGTACAAGTCAAAGCGAAGGGCACAGCCCAGTGAACATGGATCACAAAGTGTTAGGGGGAGACACAGTAGCAATAATAAGACACCCTGGCACACGTGCCATTTGCTGGTGAAGCCTTTTTCTAGAGCGGTGGTTCTCAACCTTTCTGATGCCGCGACCCTTTAATACGGTTCCTCATGTTGTGGTGACCCCCAACCATAAAATTATTTTCGTTGCTACTTCATAACTGTAATTTTGCTACTGTTAATGAATCGTCATGTAAATATCTGTGTTTTCCGATGGTCTTAGGCGACCCCGCTAGCGGTTCTCAACCTAGGGGTCACCACAACATGAGGAACTGTATTAAAGGGTCGCGGCATTAGAAAGGTTGAGAACCACTGCTCTAGAGGGAAGTACTGAGCTAATTTTTAGTTCCAGAAGCACTTTTTTGTCATCAGGTGGTGCTGATAAAAGACTTCATGAATGGGGAGGAGTTTGGAGCTGCTATTGTATTCAAGTTAGAGACACCTTCCCTAAGCGCGGAAGTCACTGAGCCAAAGGCTGGGGGAGGGGGAAAGGAAGGGGAGGGCATGGAGGTGGTGTAGCAGGACCGAGGCAGGCTGCAGGGGGTGCTGACCTACAAGCCCCGTGCCCATCTCTGAGATTCAGGGTCTGTGTGCTTGAGTCAGCCCAGAGCCTGCGGTCCCTGCCGTCACCCAGCCTCTCCCCTGGATGTCACTGTTGTGCTGTGTGAACTGCGCTGGGGAGCACTTAGGAGCCGAGAAACCCCCCTGGAAGCGCAGCCCTTAGGGCTGGGGAGGCCGGGCAGGAAAAGGCGGGGATGGGCCTGTTGGCAAGCATTTGGGAGGTGGGGGCTCCATGTCCCCAGGCCGAATGGTGCTGCCCCACGATAGTGGGTAGGAGGTAGGGGTGACACAAAGGCTCTCTGCCCCCACATGTCCTGGGCAGGACTGCTTCTCCAGCACGAGGAAACTAGGGTGGCTGAGAGAACTGGGGTCAGCCAAGCACACCCCCACCCCACATAGCCCCTCTCAGGCGGGAGTCACCACGTCAGAGCAGTTGGAGGAGGTTCCGGGCCGTGGTCAAGGGCACGGATGTGAGCTCACACCCCAGCCTCTCCAAGCAGGCGGTGAACTTGGGGAAGCTCTGGCCTCAGAGCCGGTGTCCCCATCACCAGCATTAAATGGGACTCCCCCGCAGCATTAAGAATTAAATGGGAATAATGCGCAGGAAACTTAATACACGCCGTGCAGCTATTATTCTCACGAGGAATTTAGAAAGAGGGCGCAGAGAGCCTTCAAGGCCTCAGCCCGGGAGGAAAAGCTTGTCTCTAATCCAATCATGAAAGGAAGCCCTGGCTCACCGATTAGAACAAATCAAGAGATTTGGCCCAGACCTACCAGGACCAGCGCCCTCTTTTCCTCTTGCTTGGTTTTGAGTTTCCTGCGAGGCCGCCGCCCCCTCGCCGAGCCACATGTGCGCGTGTTCTGATCCGGGTGTTGGGAGGACGCACCGGAGTTGAGCCCTAAAGCAGTCAGGGGATTTTTTTTTTCCTGTCTCGGTGTTGATCTATTTGAAGTAACTGGAAGCAGACCTCGCACATATGCAAAGGCAAGCCCGTGAACTGAGCTCCAAGCAGGGGTCTCCGGGCTGACGAGCGAGGAGACCCCGTGACTGAGGGAGGCCAGACCGCGGGCCTCTCCAGCGCCCTGAGATGGGACTCCATCCAGAAGCCTGTGCGCTCCTTTTGGTTTTCCTCCCTGGCAGGAGATGTCACGGTATAAATTATTAAAATAGCGCCCAGTACCAAGCAGTGTGGTGCGACTTCAGGCAGTGTGAGCGTTTTCCCGGAGTCTCGCTCCGGTGACAGGAGCTGCCCGTTTTACGAGCGCCCACTCCCTGCACACTCCTTAAGCATCAGTGTTGCAGACCCACCGAGCTGGAGAGAGGTACCACGCCCCTCCTCCTGCCTCCTCTCCCCTGGTATCACAGGCCCCTCCCAGGTCGGGTCCTGCCCCTCCATCTCATCAGCATTCTTTCAGTGATTGGAGGCGTAGACCCTTCTAGGCATTGAAATGGGCGTATTGAAGTGGGCCCACCATTCTCAGCTCTGAGCAAGTTAGGGATTCAAGTGGGAGGCCCCCTCGGTATTAAAGAGCCATCCAGTCCACACACCACGCAACCGGGGGCCCGCAAGCCCAGGCTTGCTCACCACTCCCACCCTAGACAGTCAAAGAGCAAACTGGGAGTGGAAGGCACCCCTTCCGTTTTATTGTGCATTTGGGATTTCTGTTTTTTAGGGAACACTTTTGGCATCTTAATTCCATAACCACTGACTCAACCCTGTTTCCTCTTTCTGAGTGCTGCGGGCCTCGTGCCCCGAGAGAGGCCTGTGTCTTTGTGTCTGAGGGTGATGGGAGGACAGAGGCGAGTGTGGCATGCTGGGTGGGGGAAGGCAGATTGGAAAATGAGGGGGGAAGCAGTGCCGCGCAGCTGCAGAATTGTTCGAAACCATTTTCTCAACTGGGCTAATTGCTCCTCCCCACGGTGCAGAGACACCGACGCCTCCGAAGTCTGCCTTTCCTTATTGCCAGGAGCAGCCTATTAAGAGAGACAGATAGATTGTTACCAGGAGCAGCGGCTCTCCACCTCTCTTCCCTTTCACTCCATCTCAGTTCTCTCCCGCTCGCACCCCTACCCCCCTCCCCCGACAGAGCTCATGTGACTCTCACCCCCGGCCTCAGCTTTATCACTGGGGAGGGTTGTCAGTGGTAGGAAGCGGGGCGGGCAGACTCAAGCCAGCTCTGCCTGAAGAGTAGGCATAATTACGAAATCTCAGGCCGTTATCCAATTACTCTGACATGTGGCCCTTCTAGGGAGTTCTAACTGGATTACGTTCATTATGAAAAGATTAGTCCTAGGATGGGGACTGTGCATAACCAAGTGAACCTTCAGAATGTGCGCTGCTGGGCCACCCAGGACTTTGGGGGTAAAACCGAGTGAATGGCTTTGTTTATTGAATTACCGCTTAGGGATTCACCAAGGTGTTTTGTTCAGATAGAGTTTGTGGCTTAAAGCAACTGTCAGCAGTTTCTGTTTGTTTTCCCTTTCTCGACACGGTTCTTCAGTGCCATTGTAACTGTTGTCAGAGCACTAATTCCAGATGTCTGTCCCTACTGTTCTGTGTGAGAGTAGAGGGGAGATGATGGATCAGAGTGGATCGGAGACCCACGGCCTCATGCATTATTCATTCGCGGAGTGCACAGGTGCCTGTCTGGAGAGAGTGTGTGCCCGTGGAATACGCTGCATTTGCATAATGTCTTGTAGCTTTACAAAACACTTTCACATTTCTCATTTGACCCACACCGCGACGCTGTGGGATAAATAGGCATTACGATGATGCTTTTACAGATAATGAAACTGGGACTCAAGAGAGGTTAATCCATGGTCACCCAACTAGCTGGTCCCAGAACGGAGGTTACTGCTCACAACTGCTCCTCCTAGCCTAGCGTTCCACAGACACATGTGAACTCAGTTTACACGTGTATTTTTAACATAAAAGATGTGTTCAGCTCATGGCAGTTGAGTATTTCTATTAACCAAGTTGTTTGAGATCATTTTTCTTCCTCCATTTACCATGAGAAATATATCAGGTATCAGTTTTGAACAACCAATGGAGTTGCTAAATACTTTCTTCCCAAGCCGAGGGAAATTTTTCATGAAGGAAACATCATGGACCTGTTCTTTGAGGGTTACCCCAAACCACTCTTCTGGCATATTCAGTAGAGTCTGTCCTTGAAGAAATTGGTCATCACTTCACCTTCCTAGCATAAATGCTGGAGTCACTTCTGAGGATCTGGGAGTTAGAAATGTGGATATCAGGGTCAGTGAAAAGGTGTAAATTACCAGCCAATCTCTTGTAATTTCACTTAGCATGACTTACTTTATTGGGGCCCCAAACTCCTCTGGTAAGAATTAAAACTCTGAGTGGGGCGTGGCCGGCGTGGCTCAGTGGTTGAGTATCCACCTTTGAACCAGGAGGTCACAGTTGGATTCCCGGTCAGGGTACATGCCTGGGTTGCAGGCTCGATCCCAGTGTGGGATGTGCAGGAGGCAGCTGATCAATGATGCTCTCTCATCATTGATGATTCCATCTGTCTTTCCCTCTCCCTTCCTCTCTGAAATCAATGGTCAGTCCATCAATCTGAGTAGGTATATGTGAGCTCCTTAAGTCTTTTAGGGATCAGCAATGCCTTGATTTCTCCCTCCTAAGCCAGTGCAACCTTTGCTAAAGGATCATCACGCACTTCTCTACTTAGTCTGGGCTTGCACTTCCAACACATCTCAAAACTGACCTCCAGGCAGCCACCAGCAAGTGCCAAGAATTGGCTAGCAAGATTGGCATCTCTTTACCATCCTGACCCCGGACTCTGGTGACCTCACAAAACTCCAGGGGCCTTGAGAGGCACAACCAGACCAGCCGGTCAGGCCCTTTTTGTCTGGTACCATCTTGATGGCCTCATTTGGTGATCAGCAATTCAGGACACCCAGGGAAGGTCAAGGAGACTATGATCAAAAAGTCTTTAGATTTAGGAGATTAATATATTCAGGGTGAATTACAGTGAAGATGAGGGCGAAAGCTAACTGGCCAGGAAAGAAAGGTGTGTGCATGAGCAGAAATCTGGATTGCTACAGACAAATGATTCTATATACCCTTTTCCCCAAGAGAACGACATAGATACAACATTGTGTACAAATATTTAGTCCTTAAAGCACATATAGCTTGCGATCAAGGTTAAAGAAACAAGTAAACTAGCAAAACCAATATGGACTGTTGAAGTATAATCAGGAATCTCATCTACAGATAATAGAACCCAAATTCAAAATGACTTTTCCAAAAATTCAAGGGGTTCAAGGAAAGGCTGGACCTAATAGCTTAATAATACCATTGGAACTTTTTCTAAATGGTGGCTCTCAGTATCTCCACACTTATCTCTTCAGCATGGAATTTGGCAGAAGAAAAATAACCCCTCTCCCCCATAGTTTCTATGAAACTATGATTGGGTCTGGCTTGGTCATGTGCCCACAGTTGCCAGGGATGCAGCTAGGCCAGGGCTGGGCTGTGAGGTCTCCCTGGAGACTAGCCCTCTTCCCTTCCCCACACCATATACCAACTACTTACATTAAGAATGGTGCAGATATGGTGGGGTGGAGGGACAGCTAACAGGCTCTCCACTGACTGCTTGTTATATACCAGGCCATGCTAGATGCTAAAAGAAGACATCACAGATAGGTCCAACGCTTAACAATTTGCAGACTCTTTTTGTATAAACAGTCTTATTTAATCCTGAAAAACACCACAAGATAAATATTTTTATTATCACCATTGTACAGAGGAGAAAAGTTCTGTTCAGTGGAGGTCTGTAACCCACTCAAGTAGACCTGGCAATTGGCCTTTGATTTATCCAACTCCCAAAACTGGGCCCTTTCCATGATTCTTGTGTCTAGGGAGGTGAGAATATTCACATGGAAAATTACAGTTCCTCACTCTTTTATCTGAAACAGGCAAGTTAGAGACTGGGTTTCTGTTTGTTTGTTTTTCCACTTAGGAACAAGCCTCGAACCCAACATTCATGATAAGGAGGACTGATCTTAGATACAACATAGAAATAACACCAGCTGTAGTTTATTGAGCACTTACTATGTGCCACGCACTGTGTAAGCACTTTACAAAGAATATTCCATTAATGCTAAAATGGACTAGCCCTTCTTATTCCTATTAGAGAGCAGAGAAAAGCTAGTCTCAGATGGGTGGCATGACCTACTCTAGTTAGCGTGTAGAGCCAGAGTTTGAACTCACCTCTGACTGCACTCGGCTGTGCTTCCAACCGAGAACTGAATGGACCTCACATCTTGATTTCAGTCGCTGATTAGAACTCGTTAGAAAACCGGGTAGAGATGGGAGACAAGAAAAGCACCCATTGCAAACTTTGGGGAGCCCAGAAAAAGCAGAACAACATCAGATTGTAGACAGATTCCTGGTGATTCAAAAGGCCTGGATAACGAGAAACAAATAAGCAGGCAAACAAGAATATCGCCTTTCAAAGATTTCCGAAGTTAAAACTGACTAGGTTTTAATTGTCCAAGCCCTGGGGCTAGTTCGCTTTCCTACGGGGGTGACTTGCTCCTATAACTCACTCCGGAATGACAGCAGTCCTCGGGGATCCTGAGGGCTCCCATCTGCAGGCCCCGGCAGACCCGCCGGAGTCGCACTAAGACACCGTGTTGCTCCTCACAGCCCCATCCTTTGCCACGTCTGCTTGCTGCAAACCGCATTCTTAACATCGTTTATACTATTCAAGGTACATGTCTTATGACTACACTGGCAGCTCTCAATTTATTAGGCTTATTAGCAAATAAAACTGTCCTGAAAAGCCCAGATTTGATATCTGGAAGATTCACGTTGGGATTGATTTAATGCAACCCGCCTAGTAGTTTATTTCATATCTTCAGGTTGGAACTAAATCACCCTCGTCTTGTTGATACCTTTAATACGATGGTTAGTGTTTGCAAAATAGGCCAGGCTGTAAAAGAATCTGAAGACTCTAGTTGCTTCCATTTATTTTTTTTAACAGAGATGATGTAAGTACTTTATAACTGCATGTGTCTTGGAGATTCTGGGGTGGTTGTTTTTTTCCTGCTTTGCTATCAGGAAGGTCGTTTGAATATAAGCGGTGATAAATATAGTCAAGCGTGTGGTCCTTCCTAATTACTGATCTGCAGCCGCAGCGTGGGACATCACCCACTTTGTCTGGCATCACCACTCTGCAGGAAGGACCGTGACATCTGGCATTCAACATGACAAACCTGGAAGAGCACCATCCAGAAACAGTCCATCATTCCCGTCTTCTCATTCTTAAGCCCTGGGCGGACATCATACTTCTTCAAGACAAAGACCCGAACAGAACAAACCTGCTATTACCAAGCCAGCCAGTGGCACTTACCAAGGGCTATTACCTCCGTTAGCATTTTTCACCTGCATCTCATTTGACACTTCTCCTTTACGGCCTGACAGTTTTATTTAGCTTTTCCCTTATCCTCCTCCTCTGCATTCCCATCTGCTGAGAGCACTTGCCCTAGACTTAATCCAATCCTTTCAAATCCCAGCCTCTTACTACCTGGGGAACCCTGACTGTTCAACTTAACCCCTACTCTCAGTTTGCTCATTTATAAAATGGGGATAAAAGTTAGATACTGGAATTATATTAAGTGATGTATGAAACATCTCTAACAGAGTGCCGAGCACACGGAAAGTGCTTAATTAATGGTATCTGTTATTATTAATTTTTAATATATATTTTTATTATTGATGGTAGCTGTCACTATGATTAATAGAGGGAAAATAATACCAATAGCATAAAACATGGTCTTACATTTTCCTTTTTTGTATACCAAACTACCTTTCATAGAAGTAGATAATGTGCATTTAAGACCATTCTTGATTACAGAACACTTATAAAAAAGATCCGTCCCACTGTATGTGTGTATATCCTACAGCAAAATGCGAGCGACAGCAATGCTTACGGCAGCACACTTTACGGGCGAGCACTAGAGCTGTCCAGTTGTCCAGTGTGCTTTGAAAGCTTGCTTTTTCTGACATGTCTCCCTCTGTCCTGTCTGCATTAGTGAGTTGCTTAACCAAGACTTCCTTCATAGAATAACAGACTTAGATCATCTTAAGCCTTTCTGGATTAGCAAGGATTCCAAATTTCTAAAGTGTGAGAATCTACAAGTTTGGCTGTATTGCTGGGCCGTTCACCAGACGGCAGTTCCAGCGGGAATTCCTGAGCTAGGTGCACGCCTGTGCTCCTTTCTGTCACCCATTTCAATGTAGTAAATCGGGAGCCAGGTGACACTGGCTTTGCACGGCCAGATGTCCCCAAGCACATCAGTGACACCTGAAGACCTCACTTCTCAGCCCAGCCCTCACCTACAACCGGACTGGACTTCCCGTGGGCCAGGTGCCTCCACCCGGCCTGCTGCTGCTTTGCCTGCCCTGGGTTCTTCTTTGTTCTGTATTTCTGGTCCTTTGCATGCCTGTCCCTGGGCGTCCATTCCTGTGTTGTCCCTAGGGGTTCATATACCTGGTGGGGACATTTTTTTCCTGTCATTGTCCTACAGTGGACCTGGGGGGGGGGGCGCTTGTCGTGTCTTTCATTTTGCACGAATATCTCTATCTTCCAAATTGGGGGTTACTGTTCTGCTACAGTTATTATATAGAGAAAAGAATAACGCAGAATTGAGAAAGGAGATTAAAAATCAAATCGTGGTGTCTATAAGTGCCCTGGAGAGAGGGTTCTTGTAAATGACAGTCCTCAGACAACAGGGCTTATTCTGGAACACGACGGTGCCTCGTTAGCCACAGTTTGATCCTGACACCATGTATCTGTCACTAACCAGTACCAGGGACTGTGCTGAGCACTTTATATGTATTTCTCACCTATTTCCTGTTAAATGCCCCCTCTCTCTAGCACTAATGTCTGGTATTAAAATCAAACATTCTCTATAAAGGTTAGGTGCCAAAATCCATCCATACGAATGGTTCAAGGCTGGCAGAGTTTTTTAAGGTGTTTTTCCGCCTAGTATTTTGCCGGAATACACCTCATATTTTCTCATCATGAACAGAATTACAGCAAATTACATGAATTAGAAATTCACCCTTTCTCCAAGTAGTTCACTCCTACATGTCAGAAAAATGTTAGAACAAGGACTCTATTGCCACATTCTGGCGATGAAACTATAATGTGAATTAGTGTGAATCAGACGGATTGCATTAGAAGATATGAATAATGATTCTAACTGCTGTCATTTATTAGAGACTTCCATCCACTAGGCATTGTGCTAGACACCATACTTCATTCTAATCCTTAACAGAAACCCAAGGTAGCTGCTCGGGAAAGAAAACCAGGGTTCAGGGAGGTCATACAGCTGGTGACGGGCCAATCTGAGATCCTCACCCGAGTCTGTGACCTTCCTCCCCAATCCCAGAGGCCTCCAGTGCCCCAGGCTCAGAGAATGTCAGAACCTCCCCTTCAGCTGCACAAGGCCAGTGCCATCTTAGATACCACCTCCCCGGGACCCTACTCCGTACCTCATCAGTCTAGTTGATTGTACTTCTGAAGCATATAACTGATCCACTTCTGTTCCCACCGCCACCACCCGAGGCGAGGCTGCCACCACCTGTTCCCTGGACTGCAGCCTCCTCAGTGATCTCTCCTCATGCACGCCCATCCCTGCCCAAACCATTCTCCACAGGATCAGTGTCTCTCTTCCAAGATGCACTTCTGATCCCCCACCTCCCCTGCTGAAAACACTTCAATGACCCCCCATCCTGATAGGGTAGGAATGAAAGCCCTCCCACGTGGCTTATGGGGTCCTGCATGATTTCACCCCAACATCCTCACCACATGCGCCCTCTCAGCCTGTGTGTTTGGGTACACTGGCCCTCCTCTTCCCTCTCCAGTGTGCAGGACTTCTTCCCACTCCAAGGCCTCATTTTAACTTCATTGGGTGAAGAGGTGCACTCATTCTTCCAACCCCAGCTCAGGTGTCCCTTCCTCCGGGAAGCCCTCTCTGACTGCACCTTGGCCCCATATGCACTTCTGTGTGCCACAAACTTGCTTCCATAGAACTAAGCCCAGTTATAATTAAAGATCTACTTGTGTGGAAGCCCTGGGAGAGCAGAGATGACCACATGTAAATCTTTACCACCGGAGCCCCAGTTTCTGGCACAGGACAAGCCCGTAGTTGCTCAATGAATGTGCATTGATTGACGAAAGGACCGAATGATTGGAAGCTCCCTGCCTTTGACGAACATCATCCCGCATCCAGAGAGAACCAGTGTCAGCATGTCGCTTAGCGTGGGGACAGGACACTGCAGGGGGTCCTGCACATGGAAAGCCATGTGAGTCCGGCAGGTGTCACTTACTAGTAACTGTTCATCCATGCTTGTTCGTCCAGCATGATCTCGGCTGCTCTTGAGTTCATTCCATCCCTTCTAGGGCCAGCCGTTCCTTCTGGGTGGACACCAGGGCTGGGGAGGTCTTTGAAAATGACCGCCTGCTTTGAGTGGAAAAGCTGCGGTCTAGCAGGGGCATGTGAATGAGCTGGCCCCGTCTCCGCACTCGGCCTAATGGTGGCTGGTTTCCCATCCTTCACAAGCAATGGGATCCGAGCACCATAGTGCCAGGGGGCGGCTTTGGTTAGAATCTTTTTGTTCCATTTCACTACTTCCACATCCGCGGTCCTCCCTAGGGTAAGCATCCCTAACTGTGGAGGGGAGACTAATTATGACTGTGGGATTCCAGAGCCTTTATTTGCTAGGCCAGGTTTGCGTCATTGTTTGAAATTTGCTTTCAGTCTGATGCATTTTGTGTGTGTGTGTGTGTGTGTGTGTGTGTGTGTGTGTGTGGCATTTTTTGGTTGCCAGACAAATATAATCAGATTTGCTTCTTTAATGTTTACCACCTTGGAAAAACTATTCTTTAAACAAAAATCAGCACAAATACAAAGATGCTTCTCAGAGAAACCACACCTTGGGGGTCCGTGAGTATAGTCATAAAGTTTCTCTGAATTTCTCCAGGGCCCTGGGAGCTCAGAACAGAATGTGTGGTCTGTGCTGCGCTCTCTTCCTCGCTGTTCATCAGAACCCCACACACCCCCATTTATGGAAACTCCGCTAGAGTTGAAACGCACTCAAACATCCCTTTGGCCAGGAGTTAGAGGCATGGGTGGAGCCAACAGGCATTTTCATTTAAAAAGGTCAACTCTAAGACCATGTGGATTCCTGCAACGGAGAGGAATTGACAGGTCTGCTCCAACCACGAAGACAAGAGGAGAAACAGTCCAGAGATGGAAGACGCTGACGATGCTTTGCCACGCTAGCAGTCAGCAGCTGTGCGTTGCTGCAGGTTGCCTAGGACCAAACCAGAGAGAGTCGGACCTGCATTGCCACCATGTACCCACCACCCAGATATCATTGCTGACATGTACACATAAGGAACTGTTTGACATTGAAATGGGGACTCAGAACTGTTGGACATTGAAATTGGTACTCAAACATTTTTTGTTATTATATGTTTATTTCTAGTCTGCAGAGGCAAGATTTTTTAAAGGAAAGAAATGGGAGGAAAAATAGATACAGAGGCAAAGAAGCATTGAACAGACTGTCAAACTATAGCGGGAAGACAGGGGAGGTTGTGGGGGAGGAGCTGCTGTAAGAGATCAACCGAAGGACTTGTACGCATGCATATAAGCATAACCAATGGATACAAGACACTGGGGGGGGGGGCAGGGGCAGGTGAAGGCATGTACTGGGGGGTAGGGGAGGCTGGGGGAGGTCAACGGGGGATAAAAAAGGAGACATATGTACTACTATTTGTAATACTTCAAACAATAAAAAAAATTAAAATAAATAAACTTGTATTGTTACTCAAAAAAATAAATAAATAAAAAGGTCATTTCATCAGTACCGCACTGGGATAAAAGAATGGTCACTCAACAAATGCTTCTTCGGGTGCTGTGGGAGAATTAAAACAAAGGAATGAATGGAACACCCCGAAACAGCAGAGTGGAGGCAGTCCCGCCGCCTGTGAGGAAGGTGCTCTCTGGTTGTGGAGAGAAGGTGGAATCCAGAGCTGTCCAGGGAAGGAGCAGAGCATCCCCACGGACGGATGAAGTCAGGGAAGGCTCCCTGGAGGAGGTGTGGCCAGGCCAGCCCACAGTGCACAGTGCAGTGGTTCCATTTCAGGACCTGGAGGGAGATAATCTGTACCTGAATCCCAACTTTACCATATTGTAACATGTGACCTTAGACACGTTATCTCTCCACTCTGAGTCTCGGCGCAATATGAGGGCAAGACCTACCTCATAGAGTTATTCTTTTTTGTTGTTTTGTACTTAAAGATAAGAGATAATATGTATAATGTATTTAGTGCGGAGCCTGGCCCACAGTAAGTGCTCGAGGATAGTCAATCATTACTCATCGCTGTTTTTTCGTTCCCCAGACAGGCTCTCTTGCCTCCAGACCTTTGCACGGGCGCTCTGCCCTCCTAAAACACGCTTACTCAGTCTCAAAGGCCAGTTGGTCTTCTGTCAGGATGCCTGCCCCTCCTCCTGTGTGGCTCTGCAGCCTCCTGTCCCTGGGATCGCAGGGCAGTGTCAGTCTGTCTCACCCGTCAGCCTGACATCCCCTGAAGGCCAACACTGTCACGTTGACCTCTGTGTCTTCCCACAGGTTCTGTGACTATTAGCCGGATGGATGGATGGACAGACAGATGAATGTTTTCTCTCCTGCAGTCTCATGGGAGCCCTGGGAGGCATGCTTCCCCATTTTAAATACATGGTTACAGACTGAGAGGGTAAAAACTGGCCCAAGTCAGACAGGTAGGAGCTGGGTTGGGCCCGAGGTCTGTTCCCCTCCATGATCACTGGTGACTCGACAAGCTGCCCCACGGGTGTCCCCGTTGCTTACCCACGTCACACGTCAGCTGCCTGACTGAGATGAGGAGACCAGAGCTTTGCAGTCTGTGAGGAATCTGGACAACAATGACAGAGCAGAAACTACCACCTTTTCTGTCTCCTTGTGAGGTGGGGGCCCAGGAAGAGGGGACTCACGGAGAAGAAACCCACATGTTTGCGTCTTTTTCTCCTTGTTCCCCTTCTTCTCTTCTTGTCTGGGCTAGAAAAATGACTTGGAAATTTGTGGTGCCTTCTACCAAACAGAAAAGTGTCAGAAATGGGGTAGGGAGTTGAGATTTGGGGCTGAATTGAGAGAAATGGTACCAGCTGGTCCTGGCAGCCACTAGCCTGCAGCCGGCAGCCTCCCCTCTCCTCCACTCTGCGGTCCTGTGACAAAGCATCGTCCTGATCCTCCTCTCCCTACCCCCTCCCCCCGCCCCCAGTTTGAAACTACTGACCTCCGCCATCCTCTCGACGCCCCCGCCGCCCCCTCCAGGAACACTGCAATGGCCGTGGGCCTGGCAAACCGGCAGACTCCCTGGCAAGGAGGCAGGAGGCGCTCGGCTCTGTGACTCAGAGGGAAATGTCAAAGGGTGTTTGAAAGTCTGGCTCCAGTGCTTGAGTACAAGGTGCAAACATCTCCAGGAAGCTGTTAAAGCCGTCTCAGGAGTGGTCTCAGGCCAGCATATCCTGGGCAGCTCTCTCTGTGCTGACAGACAGCCCTGCCACGAACCTCTGGCCACAGGCACTGCTTCATCCACCAACACTCACTGCCACGTGGGGCAGAGCGGCTGAGGCCAGGAGGCGGGGCCTTTGGCTGTGAGCTCCCCAACCTGCCCAGGTCACTGCCCTTATTCCACACTCTCAGAACACACTTTCCCTTCCCAGAGACAGCTTCTCTCTGAGCACTGAACTTGTGACTTGAGATGGTTATGGAGGGGCAGGTGGAGGAAAGGTCTCTCTCCCACTTTCCCCCCAGGCTCAGCGGTGCATCCTCAGGTGCGACCACAGTGTCGGCATAGAATCGAAGGACAATAATGTCTGTAGGGTGGATGGGCGGCCAGATGGACAGATGGACGGATGCATAGATGAATTGCTCCGGGGAGTCTGGTCTCTGCCTGTGTTTCCTTCCTGCCAAATCCTGGACAGACAGTAGGGCAGTTGGAGGGCCCCCTGGGTTTCCCCTGATGGGGGCGTGGAGGTCACTGGCCTGGCTGGTAGTCAGCACTGGGCAGGAGAAGGTATTGCCGAGGGAGGCAGGGGCTTGGCCAGCCTGTGAGACTCGGAGGGCTTTTTGGGCTCTGGATTTGCAGCGTTCCCCTCTGAAATAGGAGGTTTCATCTCCACGCGCCTGACAGCCCACATCTTACAGACCAGGGTGCACCTCACTTGTGGCACGAGGCTCTGTGAAACAGGACAGAGGATTCGCTGTGTCCGGGGCTCTCCTGGTTTGAGAATTCCAGAAGTGGAGCTCTCCTTCTCGTGTGAACTGAGCGGCAGGCAGCCGCTGGCTGCCCTGAGCAGGGCTCTGTGTCCGGCCAGGAGGGGAGGACGGTGCCCGAGCTCCTCATTAATTCTGCTAGTGCAGTCACAGGAGCAGGGCTGGCACTTGCTGAGCACGCCCTCAGTGCCAGATGCCAAGCGTGGCTCTGTCAGGGCTCTGCCTCCTTCAGCCTCCCCACCGCTCGGACCCAGGGGAGCCATTACCTGCCTTTGCAGAGGAGGAGGCGGGGCTGGGAGAGGTTTGAGAATCTGCTCAGAGTCACGGGCTAGAAGCGGCCGAGTCCACACTGGACACCAGATTACCTGCCTTGGCACGGCAAGCAATAAGCCATGTGCTTCCACCTGTATCTGCCTGTTTTACTGTCTTACATGCACATCTCTCCCTGGCAGACCTGTGCAGGGAAAATTAAAGGGGGGCTCGGTGCTTACATTCCCAGTCCTCACCCCTGCTGGTGCTGTTCGGTCAGGGAATGCCTAGGAGTCTGTATTTTCTCTTCTCCCCAGCAAGCTGACGGGCTGCTTCCTCCATCTGCTTAGGGACCTGATTTCTGTCTCAGGAGCGTGATGCGCAGCAGGTCCTGGGTTCCCATGTCTCCTCTGCACCTTCCCTGAGTGCAGACACCAGGCCCAAATGTGGGTGTGGCCCCCAAGGAGGGATGCCCCCTGAATAAACCAAGGCCAGAGCCCCCTGCAGTGGAGACCAGCCCCGGCCACTGCCCAGTTGTCCATTTTCCACAGAAACTCCTTTCAGTTAGGGCCTAAGAGCCAGCGTAACTATTCGCTGGACTGTCTTCCCCGGCATTCTCTTCCCCACAGGAGCCAGGCTTCACATGTACAAATAGACTTCTCCTGCAGGCTTCAGGTAAGTCCTGCCAGTCACAGACCCCATCCCTCCTGATCACTGGAGAAAGTGTTAACCCCGGGCAGTCTCATTCCCACTCATGCAGGATCTCCTCCCTGCTCTCTCCGACCCATGCCGACACTGGCTCTGGAGTGTGCCTGGGTTCGAATCCCGCCTCTGCCACTGGGTAGTTGTCAATATAGCTTTGGATAGGGTGGTAAACCACCATGTGTCTCAGTCTCCTCATCCTCAATTTTTAAGAAATTCTCCAAAGGAGAATGTAAAGTGAAGGTCATGATTGCCCTAACTCATAGGATTGTCCTGGTGATTAAATGATTCAAAGCACATAAATTCTCCAACACAGTTGTTTGGTACACAGTAACCCGTCAGTAAATGTTAGCAATTGCCATTGTAACAATAGCAACAATAATAACAATTATTATTATTATTATTATTATTAGACATTCCATGGGGCTGGGAAGCACTTGCTGGTGTAACCTTGAGCAGGCGACCTCACCTCTAGTAGCCTTTGCTTCTGCATCTATGAAATGGACACAGTAAGAGCGCCCGACTCCCAGGGTCGATGTGAGGATTGAACAAGTTCTTACAACAGTGCTGGTCAAGAGTAAGCCCTCACCAAGTCTTAGCTGCTCTCATTATCATCACTCGATACTTTTAATGAATACATTATTCTGTATTATTGGGTCCAGGCCAATGACATATAACCTAATGGAGAGTCCACGGTGTGTGACCTTGACCAGCCCAGGGACTTTGGGCAAAGGTCGTAGATGGTCTCAGCATGGGTTGTTCTCGCCTCCATAAAATAGTGCCTGTGTCCAGCTTCCTTCCAGAGATATTATGAAGAAAGAATGGGAGAGCAGATGGAAAAACGCTTTGGCTCTAAAAGTTCTATTTTAAGTAAAATAGCACCTAAAATATTCATTAGATTCACTCCCGGCTGTTTAAATGTCTAAAAAATTTTTAAGAAATTCTCCAAAGGAGAATGTAGAATGTCAAGTGCCAGAGATTTTTAAATTAGGTTTGGCCTTTCCTCCTTCCAGAGAGAGTTAGACATACACAGGGGGCAAGAAGTGGCCCATGGGGCAGGTTTCTGAGCAGAGG